>CM029022.1:96116858-97316858 GCA_016801055.1 Panax notoginseng | reverse complement strand
TCTTAGTGGTAAGTTTGAATGTTATAAGTGTGGACAGGAGGGACATATCTCTCCTAACTGCCCCAATCCTAGGATGAGCGGTGGGTGTTTTCTGTGTGGATCAATGGATCATAAGGTAAAGGACTGTCCGAAAAGGAGAATGGATGTAGGAAGAGTGAATGCGGGGAAAGGTAGCGGAACACTGGCGATAACGGGACCAACTTCAACAAAATCAACCGCAAGAGTCTTCAATATGACCGTTCAGGATACCGTAGCAGCCGAGGATGGAACTACAGGTATTATTCGAATCAATTTTACTTTTCTTATATACGATTTTCGTATATAATAGTAAATTATTTTAAAAAGAAATTTTGAAGGTGAAATTTGAGTTCTTTTAGAAATCAAATTTCCGTATGATCAGATAGACAAGCTTTAGGTTGAATAGTTAAAGATCAGTCCGATCAAATCTGATCGAGATCTACTTGAAGTTATTGTGTATGCTATTTGCCCTAGTGTTTATAAGTTTTTAAGCGGTGATTCTGGGGACGGAATCCTTATAAGGGAGGGTGGATGTAATAACCCAATATTTTCAATATAATTAAATAATAAATTTTTGCATATAAATTTATATATATATATATATATATATATATATATATATATATATATAAAGGTGGAAATATGTGCAAAGCAAAATTTATGTATGTTTGTGATAAATAAAATTTATTTATTACATGAATAATTGTAAATATTTTCTTTTTAAGAATTATTAATCGTTATAGATTATATTCCTATAATAAATTAATTTTGTAATAATAAGAGTATTAGTTATTTTTCGTAAATATATGATTATTGTATATATGATATGATTATTAGGATTATTATGATAAGTAATCAATACGCTCTTAGTCTAGTAATATCACTTTTGTGGACATCAATTCATGTCGTATAAAACGAGTTTAGCAATGAAAATTGGCACTGACTTAAGCTAAACCAATCTTGGCACTGTCAGGGCACGGCGCAGCTGCACCGTCCCAGCAGTACAAACTGGCGCAGCTACGCTAGTGGACAGTTGGAGAAAATTAAATTTTTTTTTCTTTTTTAGAAATAAAATAAAATATTTTGTTATATGTGTAACATTGGTAAACCATGAAATGAAGTGCGTTATGTTAGACGAAGAAAATATTAAGTAAACCATTAATTAATATTAATTAATTGTGGTAGAATATTGATTACTTGGTAATTAATTAATAATTAGTGATTATTATTATTTGCAATATATCTATAAATATAATAAGAATTATATAGATAATTAATGATTATGGAGATCCATAAATACATTAACTGGTGATGATTAGAGTAATTAATTTTGGTGTTAATTAGTCAAGGAAGTGAATAATTTATTTAATTGATATAAATAAATAAGTTATTAATATAATAATATTAGATTAACGGTTATGTGCATATGAGCAGTATTACGACTATACGATATAGCGTAGTGTGACTTTTATGTGACTATATATTAAGTTCTATGAAACTATATTGTATGAAGCAATGTGATTATGTATATTAAAACTATAGGTTATAAATACATCATGAGGGTGTATGTGACAATATGTATGTGGGTATATATTAAAATAATATACCATAAATATATTGTAAGCTATTATTTTAATAAAGTATACCGGTGTGATAAAATATACATGTACTATATGTATGTTACATTTCCATATTACCTCTACTACCTTAAAATATTAAATTATATTGTGGCATTAGGATTTAGCCTTGTATGAAGAATGTGTATATTAAATATGTAAATCATATTGTGGCACTAAATTATAATGTATGGTTAATATGTGTACAATATAGCATAAAAATAAGAGTTGTGTATAAGTATATGGTCTAATGTTGCAAGAGTGCTGAGTTAATTTGCTTGTCCCAAAACTAGTGTCTCATTTGCTCAAATCTCAGTCACGTGTAGAACACAAGGCTAAGGCCTATGTTCTTCCTTTTCATCCAAACTTTCCTAGCTAATGATCATGGGGGAGTGGTGATTATGATGCAAATCACCAACCAATTACCAACTCCTCCTTACCTATCATGTAATCCTTTCATCCATGAGTTTGATTTAGGGGAAAATGTCATTGTCTGTGTCTTTAATTCTCTATAAATACCACCCATTTTCTTCAATTTTCATTGCTGAGAATTCCATTGAGTGTGAGATTGAGAGCATTCAAGCATTCTAGAACATTGTGAGTACATTAGGAGCAAGCTAATTCATAATTGCAAAGGAATCAATTCTTCCATTTTCAGTTTCTGTTATCGACGTCGGGATTTTTATTTGTCCTTTTTCTATTCTTATTCTTTTGTGTTCTCATGTTATGTGAGATTTGTTTGAAAAAATAAGTGAAAAAGGTCCGACATGTATAATGTCGACGATTGGATTATAAGAGTCACCAGTTGGTTTTTTAACTGGTTGTACCAACACAACCGAGAAAAGGTTTGCACACTGACCCAGTGATGTGACACTGCTAAACAGGTCTGTGAAACCGAGATTCATTAGGGTCCGGGGACTTGCTTATGCGGAGGGAAGGTGTTAGGCACCCTCCGACATCCGTGTTGCCACGGTGACTGCCACTTTTCAAGAAACTGTTATATGAATATGTGTGTGCGTGTGCGTCAATGTGCTTTTACTTGGAAGTAGTGCGAGCCCTCGTTCACACCTATAAAGTAAGTAAACGCTCCGGATGTAAATCCAGGCTCATCGAACAAAGTTCGACCACAATTTATATATAAGTATATATATAAAAGCAAATAAACGCTCCAGACGTGAGTCCAGGCTCAATCGAGGTATAAATCGATAATGTTAGTCTATATATATATATATATATATATATATATATATATATATATATACACACACACACACAAAGGAAAATAAAAATCACGGACCGAAGTCTGGGCATACACACGCAACACGACTCTCAACGTGAAGAACTGTGTGTGTAAAGATGAAAAGAAAGGCTATAAAGTGTGTAAGAAGGCTTACAGTGGACTGCCAAAGAAGACTTCTATAGCTTTAAGTGGATGAACACTCGGCTCCTGCCGGTAGAAAAGTAGCTATTTATGAGCTTACAAGTGTTTAAAATGAGAAAGAACTCAGCTTATAGTGTGTACAAAGCAAATTGGATAGGGCTTCCTCGCCTTTTCTCTTGCAAATATGGCCACCCCAAGCCCTCTATTTATAGAGGGGGGTGCCGCAGGTGTACATGCGGCTGCCCGGGGTGCCCCGGGCAGTGTAGGTCCTTCCGTGTCGAAATACGTACACTCGGACAACGCGTTATTCGCTCGGTCGTTCATAACTTTCAATCCGGGAGTCTGATGGAAGCGTGACATACCATTCCAAAAAACTCTTTCCGGGAGCTACACAATGACATAGGATTTGCCCTTTTTGATTCCGAAAAGATGGGTCCGTGACCAAAATAGCATTTCTGAGTTTCTGTCAGGCAATCCGGTGAGCCGTTTTGCGTAGTTTGCGCTCGAAAGTTAAGATATGGTTCTCGTGGGACTTATAATGAAGCATTTTGAGTTGAAATGTGTTGATTTGATTTGAGTTGAAGTTGAGTTGGAAAAATAACCATTTTACCCCTCCCGGGGTTATCTCCGGTTTTTGCGCAGTTGTAGCAGTCTTTTCTCAGGGTTATCTCTGAGGTTGACTTGATGTTGACTTTGATTATTCTCAGGGTTATCTCTGAGGTTGTCTTGATCTCCTGGGGTTATCTCCAGTCTTTGAACTTGATCCCCCGGGGCTATCTCTGAGGTTGGAACTGATTTTCCCAATGTTATCTTCGGGGTTAGAAACTGATTTTCCGGGGTTATCTCCGAGGTTGGAAGCTGGATCTCCCGGGGCTATCTCCGGGGTTAGAATTGATGTTGTGGTCCTCCAGGGTTATCTCTAAAGTGTGAAAAGTCACTTTTGCCCTCCTGCATAGTTAGTAACAGGAAAAGAAAATTTCGAGTGTCTACATCTGTCAAATGAATTCTTGAGTTCTTGAAATTCAATTATGTGGAATCAGATGATGGTGAGGTTGGGTAATGTTTAATTAGTTGTTATATAAACATATATGCATGTTGTAATCGATACATGACTGTTAGACTCGAAATTGTGTTTAATTTTTGGTGTTTGGGCTAAAGTTCTGCCGAAGCAGACTGTTCCTGGCTCAAACCAGGCATGGCGCATAGGGCTAAGTCTTGGCTTGGACAGAGGGCTGCGCAGCTGCATTGGCCCTAGGCTTAGCCATGGCGCAGCTGCGCCAGTCTGGAATCTCAGATAGTGTAATCTGATTTTGACAGTTAACTTGTAGGATGTCTTTACCGCTAGAAATGGTTTAAAACCTACTGATGCATATGTATATGTGAGGACTAAGTAAATAAGATAGTGTATTCTTTAGATAATGAAAGTTCATGGGTGAAAAGGACTTAAACTTGAGCATTCTTAATTTGCTTATGAAATAACTAGATAATTGATTTCGTGATAAACCTGTGAACTGGTTTTGTACCATATGTGCATATTTGAATCATGTCGAACCTGAATAAAGAATGTGTTAGCTAATGAGCCTCTTATACTTGTAATACGTTATAAATAGGATTCGAAAGTGTTGATTTAATAACGTGGATAATCTACGCTTAAGGCAAGTTCCTTGAACTCTACTTTTATTGAGCAAGTATCCTACCTTTGCATTTTCTTTATGCAATGGACAAAAGTAAGAAAGTTTTATAATTATATTATTATTGTACCAGATTATTAACCCTGTTGTTATATATATTATATCTGATCATTGATTATCAACATGTTATTATATTGTATTTCAGATATATATTATGTTCGTTAATTTCTATATATATGGTTATACAAGTGTCCCCACTTGGATAATCATTATATTTAATCACATGCTGATATATATATATATATATATATATATATATATATATATATACACACACCTATTGATTGTCAGTATGCATACATTAAGTAAAAGTCATCTAAGCTATTTGATCAGCTAGACACAGATTTAGAAATATCGTTGAATATGATAAAACCTTTTTGTATACAATCAAATTGCTTTGGTTCGGATTCCCGACTAAGTATGAACATCCCGAACATGGAAAAACTTTTGTGCGCCTGAGGCGAATATGATGAATGAGAATATCATTCGGGTATGTAGTATTGATCAATACAGGGCATAACGGGTAGATCGCCCCCCGTGCCCGTAAGTTATGACGGTTTGCGGATGAAGTTCTGCTAAACCTATTCGAAAATTGAAAACAATGTTCATAGTATGTCACTTTAACCCTATTTATTGTCAGTACGTAGTTTCAAAAATTTGATAGAGAGTGGTTATGTTATTATTATCGGCTCAGATTACTTCACGACTATTGATTCGTTGTAGAAGGATAGTACAAAGAAAACATTTAATCCTTTCAACTAATATTTATAATTGTTGTTACTTGTTGGGCACTCAAATGCTCATCCTTGCTTAATTTAAATGTTTTTAGTTAAGTATGATCAACCAGAGGGCTCTGCCAGGAACAAAGGGAAAGGAAAGCTGTCAGAATAAGTTGTGTTATCATATGTAATAGCTAGACTTAAATAAGATGATAATATTTATTAAGTATCATGTAATGAATGTTTTAAGGTCGCGTACTTGGGAATTAGACAACTCTTATATGTAAATTAAGTTTGATATTTATGACAATTGTGACGCCCCCAAAATAGGTCCACGCGACCCATTCTGAGTCGCCAGATATCACACTATAAAAATCAAATACAAACTTCATTTATACAACTGTTGAACTGTCGTATAGAATACGACCACAGTTAACTGTGAGTTTTAATACAAGTGTATGTAACTCTCATGGTGCCTCGACCACAGCCTTACAATGGTACTTTACATAAAAGTATAGTCAAAAATTACTTTAGAAATTAAAATCTTTGGGAAGTGCTCAAGGAAACCTTCGTACATGGGAGGCTATGCGTCTAGGTTATGATAGATATCATATGTCCACAGAATTATCCTTGGTTGACCCAATAGACCCCAAAAAAAATGAGAAGATTACTATCATCTTCTTTCCAATGGTGAGTCTTCCCTTGACATATAACTATCTCCATTGTCTCTAAGTGAAAATTATATTTTAAATAAACTCCAAGATCATATAGGTAGTGCTCGTAGATATACTCAGCAAGTGGATGTGCACAATCCTGTCTTATGATAACACGAGGTTGTATGTCATTAAATATCTTGTATGATAGTGGCAAAACACCCTTCCAAAGTTGGGTTCACCTCACCCTATTCGGTTCACCAAAATTAAATATCAAATGATGTATACAATACGACACACTTTTCTAAAGTTCTCAATAAAATTATTTTCATACTATTTAGGGAGAATCTCAATAGCTATAGACCACCGTTCTATTCCCCGGTTATCCCAGCTCGACCCAGCTATACTCTTATTACCTAAAAGGAATTGTGAAGCAAAAAGGGTGAGCACAACTAACCCAGTAAAGAATATCATGACTAAAGATAATTTACATCATCAATAGCCTTCATCAGTAATAAATCAGAGATTTAGAACATATGGTAGATGATAAAACTTTTCAACCATAGTTGCAGCGGAACGAGCAATCCATTAGAAGAGTCAAATAGACCATCAGATCTATTATCTTCTCCATGTTAAAAGTCCACCAATAATGTTTTATCCCTGTAACATCAATCAACAAATCCTGTCCACAATTATATGAATAACTCATAATCATAATTGTGATTCTAAATTCCTCTTCGCACCCAGGACGAAGATAATTTTCATCACCTGTCTTTACCTGAACCACCACAGATTATAATTAATTCACAATTCATATTTATAATCAAGTAAATCAACAATCCAACTTTGCACTACATGCCAAAGATATACAACTGTAAAACTAATAACCAACAGTTCATCTTTGCACTACAGGCCAAAGATATACAACTGTAAAACCAATAACCAATAGTCCATCTTTGCACTACAGTCCAAAGATATACAACTGTAAAACTAATAATTGTAAAACCAATAATGCTGAGACTCAGCTTAATAGTATCACGACCACGAATTATCCATGCACTACGGACCAAGGATATTCGTGTTTTCAATTACGGTCATGATTATACCGAATAATCCCTGGTCATAACCATACCAAGTCCATCTATGCACTACGGGCCAAAGATGACTTTTACCACATCATTTGTAACATTTCGGTCATAATTATACCGAATAATCCCTAGTCATAATCATACCAAGTCCATCTATGCACGTAAGCCACAAATGACTTTCAACACAATATAAGCATAAGGATCATGACAATGATATAAAGAATCAATCAAATGAGATAAAGAATAAATATTAAACATTTATAATATAATTTATCCAGGGTTCAATAATAACCAAATATTATCAATCACTTAATAATCTCATAATCTCATATCATTAATATTATAACAATATTTTAATCATTTCTTAAACTTATAAACAATTTATTTTAATTGTTTACACTTTACTAATTAATGCATTTAATCCTCCTAAAATGCCAAACTCATAAAATTTCATCATCAATAACCAAAACCATTAACAAAGATCTGCATATACCTTATATAGGATTCCCAAGTCACAAAATCCTATTTTCCAATTTTGTTACTTTACATAACATATTTAATTCATTTACTCATAACTAGTCCATTTTCATGAAAAATACCAAATCAGTTCCAAAAATATTTCTTTTTTGGGATTTAGCAGAATATAGTCTCATATTAAACATATATTTTTCTCGAAATTTTTAAAACTCATTTACTATTTTTCACATAGCCAAAATCGCCGAATATTTAGATATTTTTTATAAACTATACTTTTGTCCAAAAATTTCAAAATTTACACGGTATACTTCTGTTATATACATGTACTCCCAATAAAATTTTTACCAATTTTGGAGTTAACCACAGGTGTTATAAGGGTTTACTTTTAAAATAGACTTTTCTCATAAAATTCATAACTCTTAATCTATACATCCAAAAATCACCATTTTTGGACACAATATAGAAAACTCATCAAATTATCATTTCAAATTTCTCCACAATTTTTGAGGGTCAAAAAAATTACGAAAACTGCAAATGGATTTTCGTCCACCATGCGGTAATCCATGTAGACAGATTATTTCAACAGAATAATAAAGAATGAAACCAGGTCATGCGTAATCCGCACAGACATGATGTTCTAACAGAATAATAAAGAACGGAATAACAACAGAAATCATCAGGCATGCGGTAGACCGCACAGACAGGTTATTCTAACAAAATAATAAATAATAGAACCAGGTCATGCGTAAACGCACAGACAGGATATTCCAACAGAATAATAAATAATGAAATAATAGAAGAATTTCACCATGTATGCAGTACTTCGCATAAACAGGTTATTCCAACATAATAATAAAGAATAGAATAACAGGAGAATTTCACCATGTATGCGGTACTTCGCATAGATAGGTTATTCCAACATAATAATAAAGAATGGAATAACAGAAGCTCTCTTCATAAATACGAAAGAAATAATACCCCTTACGAGTACAACAAATAATATCCCTTACTATAATAATAATATCCCTTACTATAATAATAATATCCCTTATCTTAGAAGAAACTGGATATAGGAGTAGTGAAGTAGCATAATACTTTTCTTCTTTCTCTCTATAGTTTCTCTCTCTAGAGTTTCAGTGAATTCGTAAGAAATAATGAAGGAATGAGCTTCTATTTATAGGAGAATGGACTGAATAGTAACTAATTCATGAGGTCCAGATTTATTTACTTTTAAACGGACGGTCCATATTGATTTACTATGCAGTATTAATAAAATATTCTAATAAAACAAAATCTTTTAAATAAAATATAATATATTCTATTTATAATCTAATAAAACGAATAACTTTATAAAAGTATTCTGTTTTATATAAAAAGTTTTTCTGTTTTATTACATTAATAATACTAATAAAACATATATATATATATATATATAATATATATATATATATATATATATATATAAACTTCCGTGACTTCATAAAAAGACACCTCAATATATTTAACAACATTTATCATCATTATTATAATTCATAATATTAATCGACCAGGTCGTTCCCAGGAAAGAGAGGGCTTTCCAATAAAAATTTCTCCCTATTAGCGCGCAATTAGGTGACCAAACCTCTCCTTGGAAGAACTTCTAGACATCGTTAATATTACAAATGATAATATTAATAATTCTGTCATCTCAATTATTGATTTAATAATATATAAAATATCGACATAATTGAATCAAATAACGTAAGATACTATGCAAAAACTACTGTAGCAATAATTGAACAAAACTGAGTGAATTCTCATGTATGCATTAATAACTAATACCGTGTGCTACTATGCAACCACGCGTATTACTGTACTTTTACTACCTAGTAGTTCAACAGTTTTAACGGTAAAACTTCCGCCGTTATTTTCATAAAACTATTTTTGTTGTTTTCTCAATTAGACAATAATTCTGTTATGGGGTTTTCCAATGATTGTACCGTCGTACGGATATTTCCCGATAAAAAGAATATTTCCCGATCAATCGAATATTATACAGCAACTTGCATACTTTTCAAAATTTATAAATATTACCCGCAACTATAACATTATATCAAATCCACACCATAATATTAAAAAAATATTTTGAGAAATTTAAATCATTATTCATAAAATTTGGGGTCTCACAATATTCTCTCCTTATGAAATTTTGCCCTCGAAATTTACGTACGTAACTGATATTCGAAGAGATGAGAATACCTTACTTTCTTTTCAGATTGTACCGTCCCGGTAATTTCCTCGCTATCATAATTTTTTCATTTCTCATCTCCTGTATTTCAGATATCATTCTAGAATATAGCTTCAAAACAAAGGTTAAATGACATATCACAATTTATCAACTTATCAAGTAAACAATTTCAGCTTAGGTAAGTCACACACTAGCAAAGTATATAACTCGTCTCTCCCCTCCTAGTTCTAGAATCTTATCTCCGCCAGCAACCATATCCCTAAGATCTGATACCATTTGTGACTCATGACCCAACCGTGGACAGCACCTCACAGTGATACCTATCAATTTGCCACCGCAGAATGGTATCCCCTACGGAGAGTCTGGCTTCGGTGCATCCCCCATCAACAGAAAGTCACCAGATAGAGGCTCGGGACTCTTTACTTATGGCTCTGATACCAACTGTGACGCCCCCAAAATAGGTCCACACGACCCATTCTGAGTCGCTAGATATCACACTATAAAAATTAAATACAAACTTCATTTATACAACTGTTGAACTGTCGTATAGAATACGACCACAGTTAACTGTGAGTTTTAATACAAATGTATGTAACTCTCATGGTGCCTCGACCACAACTTTACAATAGAACTTTACATAAAAGTATAGTCAAAAATTGCTTTAGAAATTAAAATCTTTGGGAAGTACTCAAGGAAACCTTCATACATGGGAGGCCATGCGTCTAGGTTATGATAGATATCATATGTCCACAGAATTATCATTGGTTGTGTAAGACCCCAAATTATTAATAAATAAATTTAAATTCCCTCTATTTATTATTTTGAAATAGTAAGTGTTAAATTGATTAATGAGGTTAGTTATGGGTAAAATGCTCAAATATTTCAAATAAGCAGGTGGTTATAAAATATTCATTGTTGTCGGGGAATATTCGTTTGGTCGTAGAATATTCTTCCTGTCGGGGAATATTCGTACGACGGCGCAGTCTTTTGTGGGCCCATAACGGAAAGCGATTGGATGAAGAAAACGACAAGTATATATTTTTTATTAATAACGGCGTAGTTGTTACCGTTAATACTGTTGGAATACCCGGTGGTTAAAACAAAGTAATACGCGTTGTTACACAGTAGCACACTGTATTGCACCAATTATTGATTCTTACGTAAGAAGGCACTACTCAATAATGGTTACAGTAATTACTGTTCAGTATTTTATTTTATTGATTCAATAATTGCTGCGTTGATATTTTATATTACTGTTGTTTCAATAATTGTCACTACACAGTATTTTTCATTATCAGATCAATAATTCATATTATTTGAATAATATTATTAGATAAAATTATTGGCAATGTCTAGAAAGTTCTGTCTAAGGAGAGGTTTGGTCATCTAATTGCGCGCCAGTAAGGAGAAATCCTTATTGGAAAGCCCCCTCTTTCCTGGGAACGGCCTGGTTGTCATAAATGTGATTCTGTAATATTATTTGTGAATAATTAATTATTGATTCATATGATAAGGAAATATTTATTTTTGTGGATATAAATGAGGGATATATTTTTGTGGTTAAAAATGAAGGAGTTAATGTTGAGGTTTTTATCAGTATTTTTGTCGGAATGGAGGTATTAAAAATCAGGGTTTTTGAGATATTTTGCGGGGGTTATAATTTTTAATCCGACCGTTGGATCGTGGTAATTTTTGGATATGTTATACATATATAAGTTGAGTATATGACCACAAATTTTGAACCGTTAAAAATGAACGTATGATTTATTATGAATTTTACGAGATGACTGGTTCAGAAATTGTTGAATTTTCGGAGTTTATCATTTTGGTAGAAAATTCTAGAATTGGTGGGCCCCACTCTTGGTTGGTGAAGAAATGTGCTGAGATTTTTATTCAAATGTGGTGGGTGGGAATAGTAGCAGGTAAAGCCATCAGGTTGCAGGTTAAGTCTGCTTCGGCGTGCTAATATTTTCCTATAAATAGAGGGCTAAGTTAGAATTGAAAATCACACCAGAAACAAGTTTTCTCTCTTTCTCTCTCTAGATTATTGAGTGTATTTTGTGAGTATTTAGATACTTTGAGAGTTTCTATTCATCAGAGCAAGTGTCTTTCAGCCTTATACCGGTATTCCGACCAGAAGTACTGTCTTTACGAAGTAAGGGATGTTATTTTATTCAAAAATGATATTATTTCTTCAATATCATTATGCCGAAATATTGGTTGGAAATTTTTATCAAATTTGGAACTTTTTACGTCGGGGTTACTATTCAAGAGTTACTATTCATGAGTTACTATTCACGAGTTACTATTCACCGAAAAATAAAATTTTCTTCTTTTCGTCCAAAATATCTATTCTGGGTACTAGCTTTGATTGTATCCATGTTTTGATCATTCTTGAATTCTACTTCACTATGAATAATTATAAAGTATTTTTGGACATGGATAAATCGAAATACGAATCCTTAATATTTGTTATTTTGTTTCACTGGATTCGTTTTCTTTAAGATATTTTTCATCATCCTCAGTCCTAAATGATGATATTACTGAATATCTTTGGCCCGTAGTGCAAAGATGAATGATTAACTGATGAATATCTTTGGCCCGTAGTGCAAAGATGAACAGGTGTTGAGATGAACATGACCGACTGGTGATACAAATGAATATCTTTGGCCTGTAGTGCAAAGATGAATATTTGATTAAAGATGGTTATTGATTGTTGTTACAGGGATAAAATATTGATGATGGACTTTTAAATCTTAGAAGATAGTAGAACTCATTCTCTACTTGACTCTTCTAATGGTTTGCTGTTTCCGCTGCAGTTATTGATTTAAAACTTGTTGTCTATTGTATTCTATTAGATTTTTCCCTGTTGAAGACTAACGATAATTTGTTCTGTATTATCTTAGTCATAATGTTCTTTACTGGGCTAGTTGAGCTCACCCTTTTCCTTTTTGTTCCATTTTTCTCAGGAGGCGAGAATGTAGCGAGTACTAGTCGGGGTATGGAATGATGGTTCTAGAAGTTACTTTAGTAGTCCTCACCATTTTTGTGAAATAATGTATCAATAATTGTAATGAGGACTTATTTGAGTGTGGATATTGTCTAAATGACAATATTTGTATTTAAACTCACAGTTCTTGTGTTGTAATAATAAAGATGTAATTGTTTCTGTACCATGTATTTTGGCGACTCAGAATGGGTGTTGTATACCTATTTTGGGGGCGTCACAGTTGGTATCAGAGCTTAGGGATATGATCTCTGGCGGAGATCGGAGAATAGAACTAGGAGGGGAGAGACGAATAAATCCTTCGCTAGTGTGTCCTACCTAAGCTTATTTTTTGGTCAGTCATAATATAGGGGTATTATGTGATTTGTTAATTTATTTAATTAACCCTTGTTTTATGGCAGTATTTGAGAATGTCGACTGAGAATATTAACAGTGGAGTAAATGAGACCGTGGAGACACCGGTGCTTACCAACGAGGAGAACGTGCAACAGGCTGGCAATGTTCCTCCTGTGAACAACACCAATGAGCAGATGATGAATGATGGAATGTTTAGAAGTTTTTTGCAATTCATGCAAAACCAGACGAGGGAGACTCGTGTTCAAAATACAGGAGGAAATGATAGCAATTCACGGTTTGTCACAGCCAAACAGTTCAAAGAATTGGGACCACCAGAATTTAAGGGAAAGCCGGATCCAATCATGGCGGAAACATGGGTCAAGCAAATTACCAAGATATTCGATGTCTTGGGATGCACGGAGGAACAGAAGGTTCCATTCGCCACCTTTATGTTCCGTGGCGAGGCAGATTACTGGTGGGAGTCTGTGAAGCATACCCATCCAACCGCACTCAGCATGTCTTGGGAGACATTTCAGAAACTGTTCAATGACAAGTACTTTCCTGAAAGTATTCGTTATATGAAGGAGGTAGAGTTTATTAGACTGGAGCAGAATAACATGACGGTGTCTCAGTACGAGGCGAGGTTTGCAGAGTTGTACAGGTTTGCACCTCATTTGGTGGAGAATGAGGAACGTATGACGAGGATGTTTTTGAGAGGTTTGAAACCTGGCATACGTCAATATCTCATTTCTCATAAATTTTCTCTCTATTCAGATGTTGTCAATAGGGCTCAATTATTAGAGCGAGATAATGAGTACGGTCAACTGAGGGACCACAACCAGGATCATATCGGTGACAGCAGTCATCAGAACAATGATAACCAGCGGAGAAAGAAAAATACAGACAAGAACGGCAACCAATCTGGTGGTAATCGTGGCTATGAAAATAGAAGAAGCGAGTCGGGAGGAGATTTTAAAAAGAGGAGATTCAACAATGACAATACGAAGACGTCAGCACCAGCAGCAACTGGTTCCAAGGGAGGAGAACGACCACCGATTATATGCTATAAGTGCGGAAAAGAAGGACATATCAGCCCAAACTGCCCACAACAGTTTAAGGTATGTTATAATTGTGGAAAGGAAGGACATATCGCTCGAGATTGCACTATAGCAAAACCAAGTCCAGCGGGGATGGTGACTCAAAAAGCTGTCCCAGAAAAGATAAAGTCAACGGTTCCTGGAAGAGCGTTTGTCGTGACTGGTCAACATGCGAGGAACCCAAACGAGGTGATCACGGGTAAGCTAATCATAAATTCATGCGAAGTTTATACCTTATTAGATACCGGTTCTACCCATTCTTTTATCTCTCCTGCTTGTGCTCAACGTTTAAACTTGACTCCGGAGAAGTTAGACTTTGATTTATCTGTGGAGACTCCGTTAGGAGAAATTTTCATCACATCCACTGTTTATAAATCTTGTGTGATCCAAGTTGGCACCATCACCTTACCTGTTAACCTTATCTCTTTAAAGATACTTGCTTTTGATGTGATTTTAAGGATTGATTGGCTAACTACTCATCATGCCAAAATTGATTGTTTTCGTAAGGTTGTTAGTTTTCATATTCCTAACCAACCTGTTGTACGAATTCAAACAACTAAGCCATTAAAATCAATCACTGTTATATCAAGCCATAAAGCCATTCGTTTATTAAAAAACGGATGTCAAGCTTTCTTAGCCCATGTTATGGATTTGAATAAAGACACGTCAAATTTGAATAATATTCCTGTTGTTATTGACTTTCCTGACGTATTTCCTGAAGAACTTCTCGGTCTACCCCCGGAACGAGAAATTAAATTCTTTATTGATCTTGAACTTGGTACAAAGTCCATTTCTAAAACCCCATATCGAATGGCTCCTATTGAACTTCAGGAGTTAAAGGTCCAACTACAAGAGTTGTTGGACATCGGTTTCATTCGTCCTACTACATCTCCTTGGGGTGCTCCTGTTTTATTTGTAAAGAAGAAAGACGGGAGTATGCGACTTTGTATTGATTACCGGGAATTAAACCATGTCACTATTAAGAATAGGTATCCGCTACCTCGTATTGATGACCTATTTGACCAGTTACAAGGAGCACAATTCTTTTCAAAGATCGATCTTCGTTCTGGATATCATCAGCTGAAGGTTAAAACTGAGGATATTCCAAAGACTGCCTTCAGAACTCGGTACGGGCATTATGAATTCCTAGTCATGTCTTTTGGATTGACTAATGCTCCTGCGGCTTTCATGGATATGATGAACCGAGTATTCAAGGATTATTTAGATCAGTTCGTTGTTGTCTTTATTGATGGCATCCTCATATATTCCAAAAGCCGTGAAGATCATGAGCATCATTTGAAGCTGATACTCCAAAGGCTGCGTGAAAACAAGTTATATGCTAAGTTGAAGAAATGCGAGTTCTGGCTTGAGGAAGTAGCTTTCCTAGGGCACGTGGAGTCAAAATATGGAGTATCTGTTGACCCGGCGAAGATTGAAGCAATACAAAGTTGGGAGCAACCAAAGACGGTGACCGAAGTACGTAGATTTCTAGGCTTAGCTGGTTATTATCGAAGATTCGTGGAAGGGTTTTCTCGAATCGCTAACCCGTTAACTCAGCTGACTCGGAAAGATATCAAATTCGTATGGAGCGAGGAATGCGAGAAGAGTTTTCAAGAGCTTAAGAGGAGACTCATTTCGGCACCTGTTCTGACAATACCATCTGGTTCGGATGGATTTGTTATCTACAGTGATGCTTCAGGCAAAGGGTTAGGATGTGTTCTCATGCAACATGGGAAAGTCATAGCCTATGCCTCGCGACAACTCAAAGAATATGAGAGGAATTATCCTACTCATGATTTGGAGTTGGCAGCAGTAGTTTTCGCGTTGAAGATCTGGAGACACTACCTGTATGGGGAGAAAGTGGAGATCTATACAGATCATAAAAGCCTCAAATATTTCTTCACCCAAAAGGAACTCAACATGCGGCAGCGACGTTGGCTCGAGCTGTTGAAAGATTACGATCATACCATCCAATATCATCCTGGAAAAGCAAACGTAGTAGCTGACGCATTGAGTAGAAGATCATATGCGGGTACGAGTGCAATGTTGTTAACACAAAGGCCCATTTTGTATGACTTGCAAAGGATGGAGATAGAGATGAAGGCTCCAAGTACCCACATGATGATATCAAATATACGAGTAGAACCGACTTTAATCGATAAAGTTAAAGCTGCTCAAGCTACGGACATAGAGCTGATGCGTATGAAGAAGAAAGTGCAAGAATGTTCTATTCCAGAAGCAAGAATCGATGAAGAAGGAATACTTCGAGTCCACTCTAGACTCTGTGTTCCTAACAATTCTGATTTGAAGTACAAGATCATGATGGAAGCACACAATACACCATTTACAATCCATCCTGGAAGTACCAAAATGTATCGTGATCTACGACATACATTTTGGTGAAATAATATGAAGAGAGAGATTGCAAAGTTTATCTCGAGGTGTTTAACTTGTCAACGTGTAAAGGCGGAACATCAAGTACCAAAGGGTCCATTGCAACCACTTGAGATTCCGAAATGGAAGTGGGAACACATTACCATGGATTTCGTTACGGGTCTTCCCACGGTTTCTCAAGGCATAAATGCTATTTGGGTTATTGTTGATAGATTAACCAAGTCTGCTCATTTCTTACCGATACGGAAGACTTATTCCCTTGAACGTCTTGCTCGTATATATGTAGATGAGATTGTGAGACTGCATGGCATGCCAGTATCCATAGTTTTGGATCGTGACCCAAGATTCACTTCAAGATTTTGGGTTAGCTTGCAAAAAGCTATGGGCACAGATTTACGATTTAGTTCGGCATACCATCCTCAAACGGACGGACAATCAGAGAGGACTATTCAAACTCTTGAAGATCTATTAAGACTTTGTGTCCTAGATTTCAAAGGGAGTTGGGATAAGTACCTACCATTGGTGGAATTCTCTTACAATAACAGTTATCAAGCAAGTATAGGTGTGGCCCCATTTGAAGCATTATATGGACGAAAGTGTCGCTCTCCAGTATGCTGGGACGAGGTGGGTGAAGCAACATTGTTGGGACCAGAGTTGGTACGCATGACTACAGAGAAGATCCAAACGATTCGACAACGTATACAAACGGCACAGGATCGACAAAAGAGTTATGCGGATCTTCATCGAAAGGACGTGGAATTTGACATTGGGGATCATGTATTGTTGCGTGTGGCTCCATGGAAAGGAGTTACAAGATTTGGGAAGAGAGGAAAGCTCAATCCACGAGTTATTGGTCCATTTCAGATTCTTGACCGAGTAGGAAATGTGGCCTATAGACTCGCGTTACCTCCAAGTATGTCTCGTGTTCATAATATTTTTCATATATCTGTGTTACGTAAATATGTGAAAGACCCAGACCACGTTATTGAGTTAGAACCGGACGAGATAGCTGAAGACTTAACGTACGAAGAGGTACCTGTCAAGATCTTGGATAGAAAGGAGCATGTCCTACGCACGAAGGTCATACCACAAGTTAAAGTTTTATGGAGAAACCATGCTATTGAGGAAATGACCTGGGAGTTAGAAACGGAAATGAAAGCGAGGTATCCTCATCTTTTCGAAACACCAGGTACGTACGTCAATTTCGAGGACGAAATTTCATAAGGAGGGGAGGTTGTAAGACCCCAAATTATTAATAAATGAAATTTAAATTCCCTCTATTTATTATTTTGAAATAGTACGTGTTAAATTGATTAATGAGGTTAGTTATGGGTAAAATGCGCAAATATTTCAAATAAGCAGGTGGTTATAAAATATTCATTGTTGTCAGGGAATATTCGTTTGGTCGTGGAATATTCTTCCTGTCGGGGAATATTCGTACGACGGCGCAGACTTTTGTGGGCCCCATAACGGAAAGTGATTGGATGAAGAAAACAAAAAGTATATGTTTTTTATTAATAACGGCGTAGTTGTTACCGTTAATACTGTTGGAATACCCGGTGGTTAAAACACAGTAATACGCGTTGTTACATAGTAGCACACTGTATCGCACCAATTATTGATTCTTACGTAAGAAGGCACTACTCAATAATGGTTACAGTAATTACTGTTCAGTATTTTATTTTATTGATTCAATAATTGCTGCATTGATATTTTATATTACTGTTGTTTCAATAATTGTCACTACACAGTATTTCCCATTATCAGATCAATAATTCATATTATTTAAATAATATTATTAGATAACATTATTGGCAATGTCTAGAAAGTTCTGTCTAAGGAGAGGTTTGGTCATCTAATTGCGCGCCAGTAAGGAGAAATCCTTATTGGAAAGCCCCCTCTTTCCTGGGAACGGCCTGGTTGTCATAAATGTGATTCTGTAATATTATTCGTGAATAATTAATTATTGATTCATATGATAAGGAAATATTTATTTTTGTGGATATAAATGAGGGATATATTTTTGTGGTTAAAAATGAAGGAGTTAATGTTGAGGTTTTTATCAGTATTTTTGTCGGAATAGAGGTATTAAAAATTAGGGTTTTTGAGATATTTTGCGGGGGTTATAATTTTTAATCCGACCGTTGGATCGTGGTAATTTTTGGATATGTTATACATATATAAGTTGAGTATATGACCACAAATTTTGAACCGTTAAAAATGAACGTATGATTTATTATGAATTTTACGAGATGACTGGTTCAGAAATTGTTGAATTTTTGGAGTTAATCATTTTGGTAGAAAATTCTAGAATTGGTGGGCCCCACTCTTGGTTGGTGAAGAAATGTGCTGAAATTTTTATTCAAATGTGGTGGGTGGGAATAGTAGCAGGTAAAGCCATCAGGTTGCAGGTTAAGTCTGCTTCGGCGTGCTAACATTTTCCTATAAATAGAGGGCTAAGTTAGAATTGAAAATCACACCAGAAACAAGTTTTCTCTCTTTCTCTCTCTAGATTATTGAGTGTATTTTGTGAGTATTTAGATACTTTGAGAGTTTCTATTCATCAGAGCAAGTGTCTTTCAGCCTTATACCGGTATTCCGACCAGAAGTACTGTCTTTACGAAGTAAGGGATGTTATTTTATTCAAAAATGATATTATTTCTTCAATATCATTATGCCGAAATATTGGTTGGAAATTTTTATCAAATTTGGAACTTTTTACGTCGGGGTTACTATTCACGAGTTACTATTCACGAGTTACTATTCACCGAAAAATAAAATTTTCTTCTTTTCGTCCAAAATATCTATTCTGGGTACTAACTTTGATTGTATCCATGTTTTGATCATTCTTGAATTCTACTTCACTATGAATAATTATAAGGTATTTTTGGACATGGATAAATCGAAATACGAATCCTTAATATTTGTTATTTTGTTTCACTGGATTCGTTTTCTTTAAGATATTTTTCATCATCCTCAGTCCTAAATGATGATATTACTGAATATCTTTGGCCCGTAGTGCAAAGATGAATGATTAACTGATGAATATCTTTGGCCCGTAGTGCAAAGATGAACAGGTGTTGAGATGAACATGACCGACTGGTGATACAAATGAATATCTTTGGCCTGTAGTGCAAAGATGAATATTTGATTAAAGATGGTTATTGATTGTTGTTACAGGGATAAAATATTGATGATGGACTTTTAAATCTTAGAAGATAGTAGAACTCATTCTCTACTTGACTCTTCTAATGGTTTGCTGTTTCCGCTGCAGTTATTGATTTAAAACTTGTTGTCTATTGTATTCTATTAGATTTTTCCCTGTTGAAGACTAACGATAATTTGTTCTGTATTATCTTAGTCATAATGTTCTTTACTGGGCTAGTTGAGCTCACCCTTTTCCTTTTTGTTCCATTTTTCTCAGGAGGCGAGAATGTAGCGAGTACTAGTCGGGGTATGGAATGATGGTTCTAGAAGTTACTTTAGTAGTCCTCACCATTTTTGTGAAATAATGTATCAATAATTGTAATGAGGACTTATTTGAGTGTGGATATTGTCTAAATGATAATATTTGTATTTAAACTCACAGTTCTTGTGTTGTAATAATAAAGATGTAGTTGTTTCTGTTCCATGTATTTTGGCGACTCAGAATGGGTGTTGTATACCTATTTTGGGGGCGTCACAGGTTGACCCAATAGACCCCAAAAAAAATGAGAAGATTACTATCATCTTCTTTCCAATGGTGAGTCTTCTCTTGACATATAACTATCTCCACTGTCTCCAAGTAAAAATTATATTTCAAATAAACTCCAAGATCATATAGGTAGTGCTTGTAGATATACTCAGCAAGTGGATGTGCATAACCCTGTCTTATGATAACACTAGGTTGTATGTCATTAAACAACTTGTATGATAGTGGCAAAACACCCTTCCAAAGTTAGGTTCACCTCACCCTATTCGGTTCACCAAAATTAAATATCAAATGATGTTTACAATACGACACACTTATCTAAAGTTCTCAATAAAATTATTTTCATACTATTTAGGGAGAACCTCAATAGCTATAGACCACCGTTATATTCCCCAGTTATCCCAGCTCGACCCAGCTACACTCTTATTACCTGAAAGGAATTGTGAAGCAAAAAGGGTGAGCACAACTAGCCCAGTAAAGAATATCATGACTAAAGATAATTTACATCATCAATAGCCTTCATCAGTAATAAATCAGAGATTTAGAACATGTGGTAGATGATAAAACTTTCCAACCATAGTTGCAGTAGAACGAGCAATCCATTAGAAGAGTCAAATAGACCATCAGATCTATTATCTTCTCCATGTTAAAAGTTCACCAATAATATTTTATCCCTGTAACATCAATCAACAATTCATGTCCACAATCATATGAATAACTCATAATCATAATTGTGATTCTAAATTCCTCTTCGCACCCAGGACGAAGATAATTTTCATCACCTGTCTTTACCTGAACCACCACAGATTATAATTAAATCACAATTCATATTTATAATCAATTAAATCAACAGTCCAACTTTGCACTACATGCCAAAGATATACAACTGTAAAACCAATAACCAACAGTTCATCTTTGCACTACAGGCCAAAGATATATAACTGTAAAACCAATAACCAACATTCCATCTTTGCACTACAGTCCAAAGATATACAACTGTAAAACCAATAATGCGGAGACTCAGCTTAATAGTATCACGACAACGAATTATCCATGCACTACGAGCCAAGGATATTCGTGTTTTCAATTACGGTCATGATTATACCGAATAATCCCTGGTCATAATCATACCAAGTCCATCTATGCACTACGGGCCAAGGATGACTTTTACCACATCATTTGTAACATTACGGTCATGATTATACCGAATAATCCCTAGTCATAATCATACCAAGTTCATCTATGTACGTAAGCCACAGATGACTTTCAACACAATATAAGCATGAGGATCATTACAATGATATAAAGAATCAATCAAATAAGATAAAGGATAAATATTAAACATTTATAATACAATTTATCCAGGGTTCAATAATAACCAAATATTATCAATCACTTAATAATCTCATAATCTCATATCATTAATATTATAACAATATTTTAATCATTTGTTAAACTTATAAACAATTTATTTTAATTGTTTACACTTTATTAATTAATGCATTTAATCCTCCTAAAATGCGAAACTCATAAGATTTCATCATCAATAACCAAAACCCTTAATAAAGATCTGCATATACCTTATATAGGATTCCCAAGTCATAAAATCCTATTTTCCAATTTTGTTACTTTACATAACATATTTAATTCATTTACTGTAACAACCAGATATTTTCTATACAAATAAATAAGAAATTTTGCGTATAAATTTTTTTAAAATTTATTTAAGGATGAGGATTTGTACAAGATAATGTGTATGTGTATTTATGTGGTAAATAAAAATATATTTATTACATAAATATTTACAAATAATTTTATTTTACAATTATTGATTTTTATAAAGTATATTCTTATAATAATTAATTTATAGTAGAAATGTTTTTATTAATTATTTTCCATAAAAATATAATCATATATTATTTAAATAATATATGAAGTGATTTTTAGAATAATTATAATAATTATTTTATTATATGAATTTTAGTACCGGCTATTAAGTTAATTATTTTACCTTAATTATTAAGGTTAAATAGGAAGAATAAATCAGATATGGAATCCAAAGCCTAATTTTGAATTATTGTCAAGGTATGAGAATAATAATATAATATTAATTATATTTTGATTTTTCAGTGCTATAAATATGTGATGTATGTACGTGTTGATGATGATTGGTCAATTATGGTGTTTAATTTCAAAACCCTAATTTGAAAATCAACAGTGAGTTTAAGACTGTTATAACGGTGTTATATGTTTTATGATGTGTATTATATAATGATTTGATTAATTAGGTAAACCCTAATTAAAATATAGAAACCCTAATTAATTTTAGAAAACCCTAATTAATATTTCTAAAACCCTAATTTCTAAAATGAGGAACCTTAATTTGAAATTTAAATTAGTGTTCGAGATTGGTTGTAATTATGTTAATATGATTAATTAACAAGTTTTATAATTTCAATTGTTAATTCTGGAAACCCTAAAATTTTTAAACCCTAATTTGATAATTAGAAAACCTAATTATAAATTGGTAACCCTAATTATCAAAATCGTAAACCTTAATTTCTATTTTAGCAAGGTTAATTATAATTATATGATATTAAACCCTAATGTTCATGTATAGTGTGATTAGATAATTATTCATAATTAAGAAACCCTAATTTCAAAATTTTAGAAACTAAAATTTATTTAATTTTTATTTTTGTGCAAACCCTAGTGGGAAAATCCTACATTTTGAGCTAAACCTTAGGGTTAAACCCTAAAGGTTTGACAAGTACCAATTTTGCCATTAAAATGATTTACAAAAAGACCATTTTGCCCCTAGTTGTATTATTTTGGCTAACTAGTAGGGTTTGACATTAGGAGGAGTTGTTCACCAAACTCAACCACTCTTTTGACTTATAATTGATAGCAACAAGCTCTAGATATCAGCCATTCATGTATCAAGACTTGTATATATAGATTTAAGAGAGAGAAATGATCATTTGCTAGCCATTTGTGTACACAACACATAAGTCTTTTCTCTCAACCCAAACCAACGAATTTTTATAGCATTTCAGTCCCTAAGATCAGCCCCACGAAAGCCCCTAACCAAATCAGTATAATAGAATCAGAAATTTTCAAAGAAAAGGTATAAAACCTACCCAAAAATCTGTCCATAAATTATGTGTTAGATGTTATGTTTGAGTGTTAGAATATGTTTATTATAGTGTCTAATGATGATCTGGGTTGCTAGATGTTAGATCCATAACATCTAGAGGCTTAGATTTGAAGATTTAAAAATTCTAGAAAATTTTATTTGATGTCTGACAACCGAATGTCAGGCCTCTTTAATCGTTACCTGTTATGTTTTTTAGTAGTTTAAAGCATTGTAATTGTAGTCTGGTATGAGGTCTTTGATATGCAAAAAGAATCAGGACCAAATAATATATAGATTGAAAGTTATACTTGGTCAAAGTCGGTTGACCGACCATGACCAAGTGATTTCTGGGTAACCCAGAAATCCTTTAACCGTGTCTGACAAGTTTTTGTTGGTCTTGGATCTGTAAGTGTATTGTTGTTTTAATTCTGTTTTTGTAACTAAGTTGTAGTTGGGTATGTATAATATGGATCCATGCTTTAATATCACTAAATAATCGAGTGGATTGAACACAGTGGCTGGTCAAACTAGCCGAGTCGAGCATGATCTATGTTTTCTGGGTAACCCAGAAAAAATATGAACATGTCGACTGATATGGTTTGACCAGATCATAACGGTTGATTAAGTTGATGTTATTTGTATTTTATGTAATAGATCTACTCTCTTGCATGCTAGCTACAATCTAGGACTCTTAAATCACTAAAAGATTGCACGGATTTTAAGTTGTGGAAGCCCAAAAGTGTATGCTCGAACTATTCTTCATTTCTGGGTAACCCAGAAATGAAGAACAGCCTCTGACAACACTTTTGGAGGCTCAGATCTCCTTGGTTATAGGTGTTATGATTTTATTTTTTTTGTGTCATGTACACGTGCACTAGTACTACAAGATCTAGTTTATAGTTAGTCCAGAAACACTTTGTGTGATGAAAGATTCGTGGTCAAACATACCAACTCGGTTACTGACTCGATTTCTGGGTTTTGCTTGAAGAACACCAAGAACACCTATAGTGACGGTTCTGTCGCTATAGGTGGTCTTTAGCGACAGATATTAATTATTTTTTAAAATTAATAAAAAAATAGAAAAATTAGTTTTTAATTATTAAAAATACAAAATAAATTATTAAAAATTATTTTAAATTCCGAAAATTAGTTTTTAATTATTTTAAATATATTTCATAAATATTTAATATTTTAGAAATATTAAAAGTATTTAATTTATTTAATTATAATATTAAATAAATTATTTAAAAATGATTTTAATATTAGAAAAATTATTAAAAATTATATTATGATATAAGAAAATATTTTAAATTATTTTTAATGACTTTTAATATTTTGTGATAAATTTCATTAATAAATTAATATTAATGATAATTAAGTTATTTACTAAATGAATTAAATAAATTAATTAAAAATGATTTTATTATATTAAAAATCATTTTAAATAATAATAAGGTATTTAAAAATATTTTAAGTTATAAAATATAACTTTTAATATTTAAAGATAAATTTCATTAATTAATTATTATTAATGATATTAAAGTTATTTAATAATTATATTAAATAATTTAGTTTAAAAATAATTTTTATATTATAATAATAATTTTAAATGAAAATAAAGTGTTTAAAGATATTTTAAGTTATAAAACATAACTTTTAATATTTAAAAGATAATTTCATTAATAATTTAATATTAATGATTATTAACTTATTATTAAATATATTAAATTTATTTAATAATTATATTAAATAAATAGTTTAAAAATAATTTTATTAATTTAAAAATCATTTAAAAGGATATAAATGAATTAAAAATATTTTAAGTTATGAATAATGACTTTTAATATTTTGATAAATAGAACATTAATACTTTAATATTAATGGTAATTATTTAAGAATGATTTTAAATGTTTTAAAAATTATTTAAGGGTAATATTAATACTTTAAAAATATTTTGAGTTATTATACATAACTTTAACATGTTGGAAATGATTTCATTAATAGTTTAATATTAAATATTAATGATAATAGAATTGATTAGTATTTAAATCATTTAAGAATGATTCTGATGTTTGAAAATTCATGATAAATCATAATAAATGTTTTAAAATTATTATAAGTCATTTAAAAATAATATGACTGATACGTACGGATATTGAGTTACAGGAAAGAGTCTTACACTCGATAATTACCCGATAAAGCTGTCGGTAGACTGACATATTTCAGAAATTAATCTGGACTTAGATAAGTTGATTTGATATGTGTTTATTTGTGATTCAATGGTTGTGGAAACATATGTGACAATGTGATTAGGTTATGTGCTGACTGCAATAAGCAGTGTTATATGTTATAGTATGTTATTCTAATCGAACGAACAATCTTATTAATGATAGATCGTGAGATAAGCGATAAATCTAAATTATAATTTGTAAGCAGCGCATCAGGCAAGTATCTTTCCTTTGCATTTCCTTTATGCAATGGACATGAGTTTTTAGAATTATATTATTATTATTATGCTATATTATTAAATCTATTGTGATATATTCTATATCCCCGATCATTGTTTATCAACATGTTAGTATATGGTAATTCAGATATATATTTTGTTCGTTAATTTCTAAATATGGTTATACGAGTGACCCCACTTGTATAATCATTGTATTTAATCACATGTTGATATATATATATATATATATATATATATATATATATATATATATATATATATATATATAAGCCGTCTAAGCTACTTGATCAGCTAAACACAAATTCAGAAATATCGTTGAATAAGTTAAAACCTTTTTGTATCCAATCAAATTATTTTGGTTCGGATTCCAGTCTAAGTATGAACATTCCGATCACGGAAAAACTTTTATGCGCCTAAGGCGGACAGGGTGAACGATCTTATCGTTCTTGTAATGTAGTATTGATCAATACAGGGCACATTGGGCAGATCACCCTCGTGCCTGTAAGTTATGACGGTTTGCAGATGAAGTTCTGCTAAACCTTAGCTAAAACTAAAAACAATGTTCATAGTATGTCGACTACCCTATATATATAGTCTATACGTAGTTTCAAAAATTTGAGATAGAATTGTTATGTTATTATTATCGGTTCAGTTTACTTCACAACTATAAATTCGTTGTAGAAGTGATGTACAAAGGAAACATTTATTTCTTTCAGCTAATTATATTTATAGTTGTTATTACTTGCTGGGCACTCAAATGCTCACCCTTGCTTAAAATTAAATGTTTTCAGCTAGGCATGAACAACTCAAAGGTTCAGACAAGAACAAGTGAAAAGGAAAGAAATCAGAACATGTTTAAATGGTGTCTTTTGTAATAGTTAGAATGTATTTAAGATAATGATATGTATTATATATCATGTAAAGAATATAGTAAAGGTTACGTACTTGGGATTAGACTCTGATAAATGTAAGTTAAGTTGATATTTATATTATTGTTATTATTATTGGTATTATTCCGCTCATAGAAATGGTATCGTGAAGAACCAAATTTGAATTTCAAGTACCTGAGTTTGGGGTCTTTACATTTACTCATAACTAGTCCATTTTCATAAAAAATATCAAATCAGTTCCAAAAATATTTCTTTTCTGGAATTTAGCAGAATATAGTCTCATATTAAACATATATTTTTTTCAGAATTTTTAAAATTTATTTACCATTTTTCACATAGCCAAAACCGCCGAATATTTAGACATTTTTTATAAACTATACTTTTGTCCAAAATTTTCAAAATTTACACGGTATACTTCTGTTATATACATGTGCTCCCAATAAAATTTTCACCAATTTTGGAGTTAACCACAAGGAGTTATAAGGGTTTACTTTTAAAATAGTCTTTTTCCATAAAATTCATAACTCTTAATCTATACATCCAAAAATTGCCATTTTTGGACACAATATAGAAAACTCATAAAATTATCATTTCAAATTTTTCCAGAATTTTTGAGGGTCTGAAATTTACGAAAATTGCAAATGGATTTTCGCCCGCCGTGATGTAATTCACGTAGACATATTATTTCAACAGAATAATAAAGAATGGAACCAGGTCATGCGTAATCCGCACAGACAGGTTGTTCTAACAGAATAATAAAGAACGGAATAACAACAGAAATCATCAGGCATGCGATAGACCGCACAGACATGTTATTCTAACAAAATAATAAATAATGGAACCAGGTCATGCGTAAACGCACAGACAGGATATTCCAACAGAATAATAAATAATAAAATAATAGAAGAATTTCACTATGTATGCAGTACTTCGCATAGACAGGTTATTCCAACATAATAATAAAGAATAGAATAACAGAAGAATTTCACCATATATGCGGTACTTCGCATAGATAGGTTATTTCAACATAATAATAAAGAATGGAATAACAGAAGCTCTCTTCATGAATACGAAAGAAATAATACCCCTTACGAGTACAACAAATAATATCCCTTACTATAATAATAATATCTCTTACCTTTGAAGAAACTGGATATAGGAGCAGTGAAGTAGCATAATACTTTTCTTCTTTCTCTCTATAGTTTCTTTCTCTAGAGTTTCAGTGAATTCGTAAGAAATAATGAAGGAATGAGCTTCTATTTATAGGATAATGGACTGAATAGTAACTAATTCATGAACGGTCCAGATTGATTTACTTTTAAACGGACGGTCCATATTGATTTACTATGCAGTATTAATAAAATATTCTAATAAAACAAAATCTTTTAAACAAAATCTTTTAAATAAAATATAATATATTCTATTTATAATCTAATAAAACGAATAACTTTATAAAAGTATTCTGTTTTATATAAAAAGTTTTTCTGTTTTATTACATTAATAATACTAATAAAACAAAATTTATATAATATATATATATATAAACTTTCGTAACTTCATAAAAAGACACCTCAATATATTTAATAACATTTATCATCATTATTATAATTCACAATATTAATCGACCAGGTCGTTTCCAGGAAAGAGTGGGCTTTCTAATAAAGATTTCTCCATATTGGCACGCAATTAGGTGACCAAACCTCTCCTTGGCAGAACTTTTATACATCGTTACACTACTACAAAATACTAAATAGACAACACGTAAACCACAACGTTTTTTATAAAAACATTGTGGTATTTTTTTTCACAACGCTTTTAAAAAAAAAGTTGTAGATATATATGCAAAAACGTTATCTATTTTAAAGAGCATTTTTTTTGTTTTAACTAGATAACGCTTTTTTTTTAAAACGTTGTCCATTAAAAAAACACGGAGCTTGAACACTTAAAATTAAAAATTAAAAGACGCATAGTCTTATTCTCTCCTAGCCTTCCAACATCGCTTCCAACATCTGAAGCAGTTCTCTGCTCTCCCAAATCCCAAACTCTACACCCTCCCCTATCTCTCACTCATCTTCACATCACAGATCTCGCGCATTCTCAGTGTGTTCACTCATTTTGGTCCCTCACAGCGACAGATCTCGCGCATTCTCGAACCGAATCTATTTTTTCAAAATTGCAAATCGACAGATCTCGCGCATTCTCGACCATCTCTCACCCACTTTGCTCAGTGTGTTCACTTATTTCGCCATATCAGAGGACAGCAGAGAGAGATGGGTCCAGCAAAATTTGGCGTCGTCCGTACAATATCGCAGCAAGCATTCGATGAAATGGTGAGGGAAAACATGGAAGATCTGGGAATAGACCCCACCGAAGCTCTACAAGACGCCATGGAAACCCTTACCCTCCAAGGTGTCGATCTATCTGGTATAACTTAAGACCCTTTCAAAACCCTCTTCCCACAATTACCCTCCATCTTTCACTTTAATTTCACGGCAATTATAATTTTTTTTGCTACAGGTATTGTTACTTGCATTCCAAGAGAGAGTAATCCAGTGGTTGAGGCCTTGGATAAATTGAAAGAATTGAGTTTTAAATGGACTGCAGATGTTTGTACAATTGCTAATGAAAATGAAGTGGAAAATGTTATTGGACTACTAGATGAATTGAGTGATTTACGTCGTGTTGAAGGATCAGGGAATGCAGCCATTGCTACAAAAAATGGAGGGCTGGAATTGGTTTATTTGATTTGTTCAAAAATTCCTGGTGGTTGCGATAGGGGTCTCATTTCAGCTTTGAACACAATGGCATCATTTCTTCATGGTATCATATATTTTCTTTCCTTTTCCTTAATATCTAAGTTGTGTTTATTTCATTTTCTGCAAGTGTTTTGGTGCTGAAAAGTTTGAAGGAAATTTGAATTGTGTTTTTTATAATGTGAGTTTTTTATGTTCATTGTCACTCAGTCTGTTGTAGATGGACAGAATTCCAGAAGTTTAGGTAAAATTTAAATTTTCTTTTGAATTGGTGCATATTATTATTATCTTATTGAAAAATGAAGGAAACTATGTTGGCTTTCTTTGTGACTAGTGATATTTACTGACTAGGAACTATAATGTTTGCAGCAATCATGTGGATTAGGGGTTCTAGCTGATGTTCGGCTTGCTGATCTCATCAGAAGAGTTTCTACCTTTGGGATGGGTTTAATGAAGCTTGACTTACGTCAGGTTTGTTTTCTGGAATGGAGATTGTAACATTATTAGGTTATTTGGTCTAAAGTTCTTTGTATTGTACCAGGAATCTGGTAGACATGCTGAGATACTTGATGCAATTACTAAATATCTGGATATGGGTACATATAATGAGTGGGATGAAGGAAAAGAACTAGAATTTTTAACAAAGGAGCTGAAAGGGAAGAGACCACTTATTCCTCCAAGTATAGAGGTAAGATCATATCTTCTTTCCAACAATTATGTTTATCCCACCTTGGTTATCTATGGTTCATATCTACAGGCTAATAAAATTGGGAAAATAAATCTTGCTGCCATCGAAAAGGATCTTATGGATGATGAAAAACAAGGGGATGTGACTGTAGATCTATTTGCTGCCTTAGACATGGAAACTGAGGCAGTTGATGAAGGATCTTCAGAGCTTAAAAATAGTCAAACTGTAGATCTATTTGTAACGATCTTCCTGCATATGATATACATATTTCATGTTTTTGTATCCGCTTTAGAACTAATATCGACTTCTAGGTTTCATTTTGCACTTATATTTTTGTTATGATTTATGCACTCAAAATAAAGTTTATCTTTTAATTACCTTTTCTTGTGAGATTTCACAACTTAATCAATCTCATATTTTCCTCTTCCAAGAGTTAAATTCATTAATTTCCCCTGAATTATCCCCACTCGACAATTTTCGGATCGATCATGTTTATATTGGCGGGGATCGAGTCCATTAAAAGAAAAGCTTTTCCGCTATAGAGCTAATTGCATAATATATTTCTCCCCTTGCCTGGCTATCTTCATTTCCTTGCTACCTAAGTTGTGTGTTAGATGTAATGTAGGCAATGGTGATGCACATTGAGTGTGTTTGAGAATTCTTTTCTTGTTGATAGTCAATCTTCAAAAATATCTTTCTTGGTTGCTCTTTGTTAAAAACTTGAAGATACAACTAATGGCTTTTATTATATTTTATATTCCATTGCTGAGTTGGTAATTTTTATGTGTCAGTCACATGGAAGATAGTTTCAAATTCTGTAGAACATTAATCGAACTAATCATATATGATCACATTATTTTTCAGTTTCAGTTATCGAGGTTATGCCTAGATAATTTTTTTCTACTCAGGCACGATACCGTTTATATGGTGAATGGGAAAAGGAAGATGAGGTTATTCCAATGGTTTTGTCTGCAAAGGAAATGACAAAGGTATATTTTGAATTAGTTTGTCTTGTTGCTGCTTTCCAAATATAATGTTCTAGGTCATTCTATTTCACAGTTGGACACCAGAAGGATTCTGAAACGGCTTGCTAAGGAAAATCTTAAGCAGCTGGGGAGGATGGTTAATAAACTAGCTTATGCCAATCCAATGACAGTTCTCAGAACAATTGCCCATCAGGTATAGTGAAATAAGGGCACAAAGCATGTAAATTTCTGGACATTTTGATTCAGTTGTTATTATTAGTATATTTTTTTCATTTGGTCGGAAGATAACACTAAGTTCTGTAACTGTGATGAATAGATAGAGGCATACAGGAATATGATTACTCCCGTTGTAGATGCATTCAAGTACTTGACACAGGTGTGCCTAATTGGTTTTTTAATGATTATTCATTTACTTACTCTCCCTCCCCCAACTCTCTCCCTTTCTTTTTTTCTGGAGCTGATTTTTTCTAAATTTTTTCTTGCAGAATTGATTGCTAAAGGTTGTGCTCTAGAATGTGCTATTCTCTAGAGTCATCCACGCTTCAATGAGCTACTTGAGAACATATTTACTGTAGGTGCTAGTGCATTTAATTTTGAGGATTCCTTTCATGTGTATTTTTTTTATTTTACAAGTTATTAACATGATGTTGCTAAACCACTCAATATTGTGTCTGTATATAATACTACACTATTGATGTTGTTATATTCTGTGGATGTAGTAATTTGAAACTGTAAACGAATGGTATTATTGGGATGTATTTTGAATGGTTGATACATTTTGGCTATATATCATGGCATTAGCATATTGCAGGTGCATTAGTAATATAGGTGAACCACATTTTTTTTCTTTTTTCTTTTTTATTTATAACATTTAAAAAACGTTGTCTGATATACTAAACAACAACATTTTTATACAAAAAACGTTGTGGAATCATACCTTCTACAACGTTTTTAAGCACCTGCTAATTTTTGGAAAACAAATCTACAACGTTTTTTTCTAAAAAAAGTTGTGTATTGTGCTTAACTACAACGTTTTAAAAACGTTGTGTAAGGGTGTCAAATAGATAACACCCTTAACCACGACGTTTTTCTAACTGAAACCATAACATTTTTTTCGCGTTGTCTATTTACTGTTTTGTAGTAGTGTTAATATTGCAAATAATAATATTAATAACTCTGTCATCTCAATTATTGATTTAATAATATATAAAATATCGACATAATTGAATCAAATAACGTGAGATACTATACAACAATTACTGTAACAATAATTGAACAAAACTGAGTGAATTCTCACGTAAGCATCAATAACCAATACCGTGTGTTACTATGCAACCACGCGTATTACTGTACTTTTACTACTGAGTAGTTCAACAGTTTTAACGGTAAAACTTCTGTCGTTATTTTCATAAAAATATTTTTGTCGTTTTCTCAATTCGACAATAATTCCGATGTGGGTTCCACCAATGATTGTACCGTCGTACGGATATTAACCGACAAAAAGAATATTCCCCGACCAATCAAATATTATACAACAACTTGCATACTTTTCAAAATTTATAAATATTACCCACAACTATAACATTATATCAAATCCACACCATAATATTAAAAAAATATTTCGAGAAATTTAAATCTTTATTCATAAAATTTGGAGTCTCACAACAATATTATTATTATTTCGCTCAAAGAAATGGTATCGTGAAGCACTGAATTCGGGTTTCAAGTACCTGAATTTGGGGGCGTCACAGGTTGGTATCAGAGCCTTAAGGTTAGAAACCATAGGTGGGATAGACTTAGGCTATAACCTTAGGGCATAGGGAAACGTTGAAAATACAAATAACTCGTATAGAGTTTTAAGGGAAATGAATTGAAAAAATTCATCGTCAAATCAAATAAAAGATAACTTATATAAAATTATTAATTGTTGTGTGTATATGTTATATACTAATCTAGATAATTTATGTGTAGATGTCAGGTGAAAAAGAATTAGGATACCTTCAGATCGTAAAGGAGGAGTCAATCTCCATAACCGAGCCAATATCAAAGTCAATAGCTGAAATAGAGGCTCACGTTGAAGATAACCTCAATGAGGTGATCATTTTGAAAAATATAGTACCGGACCCAGAAATGGTGGAACTAACAGATAGTGATTCGGGCACCGAAGTTGGAGCTGGTCAAGCATCAACCGAAGTGCAGAATCTGAGGAACAAGGTTTCTTCTCTGGAGAAGTTGTGGGAAATAGAAAAACTACTAAATAGTCAATTCCGCAAGGCATTAATCGAAACGATGGAAGAACAAGATAAGCTTAAGATCCAAATTGATCAGAGGGGAGCCAAAAGCAACATATCGTGTGCAGCTCCGAGCAAGAAGGGGAAAAGAAAGATAGAAGATCACAACTTAGGAAAATATGATAAGAAGAAATGGAAAAAGATATGTTATCTTTGCGGCTATGAGGGACATACCACTCTTTATTGTCCCGACTTTAAGACAGGTGCATGTTTTATTTGTGGGATGGAAGGTTGTTGGGTAAAATCTAATTACGCACAACACGCAAGTATACGTGGTCAACAAGTAATACAGTGAAAGTAGAGTATCGTTCCCACGAGGAATTATTTAATAAAAATCACCAAATACTAATCCGTAACCAACTCAATCTTATTTAAACAAATGAATTTCAAATTATATAAATTAAATTATTTAATTACACTAATTCTATTTACCACTAATTAAAAACCAAATTACGGAGATTTAAGATCACAACTTCACTTATTGCTTCATTTAAGTTAACACACTTCTCATCAATTATTTTCTATCTTGAATTGTTAATCAAGAACACTAAAGCAAATAAAACCACATCTCGATGCATAATACACATACTCACTTAAATCCACAGATGATAGAATTAAGCAAGATACCCTAATTAACTAATCCACTATATCTCTATGTGAATTACAATTAAAAAGGATTTAAATTACAAGTTCTCTATAAGATTACATAAGGCGTAAAGGCATATCTCTATCCTAAACACAAATCATGAATTCCATCTATGCAGAAATCACAAACACATGCTATCATAATCAGATCTAAATCTATACTTCATCTCTCGAGTTCATATAGATTATCACGGTAATTGTTAGCTAGGCAATTAAGCAATTAAGTCCAAATCATAATAAACAATCCTCACAATAGAACATAATAATTACTAGCGAAGCATATTAAATTAAACTACACAATAAGATCCATTGTAATCTCAAACAAAGAATTAGTTCATTGAATTAAAACTAAGAATCCACAATTGAATAATCATTGAAAGATAAAGATAGAAGAAGATAAGAAGATAGAATCTATTGTCTGTAGATTTGATGCTCTCTCCTTGCTCCTCCTTTGAATCATCGATGATCTCCAAGTTGCTTCAATCTCCAAATCTAACAAGAACTAGTGTTTTCTCTTATTCTACTCTAATCCAATCTAATGGAATCCTCTCTCTCTCTCGCTCTCTAATCTCCCCTCTAATCCTTGTGAATCTCCTCCTTTTATAAGTCTCTTTATATGTCTTTAAGCCCTCTTAGAAGTCCTTGAGTCAATCGGATCGAAACAATCCTTCCCGAACTCAAATTTAGCCAAAATTCACCTTTTCTGCGCGTACCCCCGCCCCGGCGGGGGGTATAAGGCATAAAGGGCCCGCCCCGGCTAGTATACACACTGTTTTACAGCTGGTATGCCTACCCCGGCGGGGGTTTTATGAAGGAAAAGCCCGCCCCGGCGGGGGTCTTTTTTCTGCTTTGACGTCCTTTGGGAAAACGGTCATAACTTTTGATTCGGGAGGAGTTACGAGGCCTGCCACCTATCAAATCAAAGATATCGACGAGCTATACAACTTTTATTCTTTGAGAATTGATAGATTGGTTTTGGATCAAGGTGGAAATCGAGCTTGAAGTAGATGCTGTGTAAATGGCAAGCACGACAACTCTAAGCTTTGATTTTAGTTGATAAAAAGGTCATAACTCTCGCATCCGAACTCTGATTGGGACGATTCAAGATGTTTCGGAAAGCTAAGAAGTAGCTCTACAGTATAATCCAATTTCCAAGATAAGAACATACGTCCAACTTGATGTTAAAAGTCCTTCAATCTTCCCTTCTTGCATTTGCTTGCGTATTTTGGTCCAAAAGATGTCCGAATTGCTTTCCCTTGCTTTTTAATGCCAATAGTCGCCTTTTTCTTTCGTTTTCATACCCAAGCATATAATCTACAAAATGAACACAAAATGCATGAAAAGTAACTAATAAACATGAGTTTGAGCAACTAATTCAAGTAACAGATACCGGATAAGTAGGTATAAAACTTACTTATCAAATACTTATGCAATGTCTTATTCCCTTAGGTTTTTTAATGCTACCTTAACGAGCATTCGATCAATGACTCCCAGACCATTAAGACCTTAGGGTGCTAGGTGTAAAGACAATCCCCTCGGGCTTACTTACTCAAGTAACAAAGACCACAAAACTAGACAAGCACGCCACGGTGTTTATTCATACTTTTTTTTTCTTTTTTTTTTCTTTTTTTCTTTTTTTTTATATAGCTTATATACCCCAAATATGCCCCCAAACTTAGGTTCTTGTTTAACTTTAGTCATCACTACTTATTATTGTCATTCTTTCATTCAAACTAGCAATATCCTTTAGAATCCCATTATGTATCAATTTAAACTCAATCAACAAGTTATTTTTACTGTGCTATCCTTATTATATCAGTTTCAAACAGAAAAAGACTCAATTCATAACAAGAAATCACATCAAAGCTCTAATAGTTAGTACTATACTTGTCTACCCAATTCCAATTTTATCATTGGACAAAATAAACTTGAACTATCTAACAACCGGATTCATGCAAATGAACATAGTAACTAACTAATATTTTTGAATTCTTTTTTTTTATTAACATAAATAAAAACTATTTACAACTACTCTACTATGAAAACTATTATGCACTTACACTACATGAATGCAAACATATAATAATTCTAAACTAAACAAACATGACAACTTATGTAAAACTAAAACAACTACATTAAACATGCAAAACTAAACTAATTAACTCCCCCAAACTTAACAAATACAATGTCCTCATTATAAAATAAAGCATAAAGTGGACGAGAGCTTCTCTGTAATCATTTAAGCTTGTGGTGGTGGTGGCGTGGCATAAAGACTGAAAAATCCTCCACATCGGAATTTGAAGGAGGATACTATGTCATGGGCTCAGGCTGGTGGCTTCCCTTTTCATAATCTTTTACATGTCCATTGAACCTCCAATACCTGCAATGAAGAGAGACAACATGGATTAGAATAACACTTTGGATTGGTAAGAGAACTTAATAAGCAAATTAATTCCTATCTACTAAATAAACTAGTAAAGAATATAAATATAAAAATTCCTGGGTTGCCTCCCAGTTAGCGCTTGAATTACAGTCTTTCAACCTGACTTTGTCTGGTCAATGCTATCCAATTCCTCTTCGATAGTTGAGGAACCCTCCATCTATCAGAAATAATGTAGCTTTTGGTAGGTTCCCATTTGTGATAACCATTGCATTAAAGTCACCTAGCATGCTTTGTTTAGATAAGATCACATTCAAGAAAGTCCAACATCTAGGTGTTTTCTCCATTGTGTCTGCGAATAGATTCTAGCATTGAAGCTTGTCAGACACAACAATCTCTTCTTCTATCTTCTCCAGCTCATCGGGCCATGGCTTTACATTTGTACTAGCTCTCATGTCATAAAGAGCCTTGCCGACGACATGACTACCAAGCGGACACGATTTTGCAAATCTAATTGGGCCCTTGATCTTTGGCGGAGAAGGAACTTGGGGCGCTAATAACATCGGCTCATCCTCGTTGGTACTCGTAGTTAGTTCTTCACCGACCTTATTTTCATTATCCCCACTTGTCTCCTCTTTTTCAACATCTCGTGTCTCATCCAGTTGTAGATTTGGCTCGGGCACTTCATCAATCTCGGAATCCTCGTCATAACACCAATTGTTTTGAGGACAGTTGTTCAAGGCTTTGAGCATTTGATCCATCTGGTTCTGCAGATTTTGAATTAGTATCTCTTGATTCTGAATTGACCGCTCTTGATTAATCCTCCTCTCCTCATTTGATGCTATGAACTTGGACAACAATTCCTTTAGCCTTAAATTTTTTGTTTCAGTTTCGGAAGCCATGTATTGATGACCATTGGGTGAGGTAGTGACGAGTTGTTCCATCCAATTATTAAAATTTTGTGTTGACAGCTCTTGGCTAATCCTCATCTCCTTTAGGTTTGCTATGCCCTTCAATATTACATCCCTCGTATTTGGCTTTTCATCTTGTGGCAATGGAGGTGGACATGAAAATTCCGGTGTGTATGTTGGATTTGGAGCGTAGTATTGGTCTTCATAAGTATCGTTCCATGACGACTCCGGGTGATACCCCCAAACTTGATGATAATTAGCATATGTATAATCGTTGAGGTATTCACCACCGTGTTGTCCCGGCCCAAAACTAACGGTGCACTGATGACTCTGATGATTTCCAGCACAATAATTGCAATTGACTGCTGTCCTTCGATTACGTTGGGCTACAACAACGTCCAACCTCCTCGAAAGTGTCTCAAGCTGCGCTGATAATGCAGAAAATACATTGAGATCATCCATCCCCGCTCCCCTTGGCTGAGTCATTCTCGTATACGACCATTGATAATTAAATTCCACCATGGTACCTGAAAAGAAAGAAAAATAGGAAGAGAATTAAATAAAAAGAAAAAAAATATTTAAATTAAGACTAATTTGATTGAAGCTAATATTGGCAAAAATATATTAACTAATTCCCCGGCAACGGCGCCAAAAACTTGTTGGGTAAAATCTAATTACGCACAACACGCAAGTATACGTGGTCAACAAGTAATACAGTGAAAGTAAAGTATCGTTTCCACGAAAAATTGTTTAATAAAAATCACCAAGTACTAACCCGTAACCAACTCAATCTTATTTAAACGAATGAATTTCAAATTATATAAATTAAATTATTTAATTACACTAATTCTAATTACCACTAATTAAAAATCAAATTACGGAGATTTAAGATCACAACTTTACTTATTGCTTCATTTAAGTTAACACACTTCTCATCAATTATTTTCTATCTTGAATTGTTAATCAAGAACACTAAAGCAAATAAAACCACCTCTCGATGCATAATACTCATACTCACTTAAATCCATAGATGATAGAAATAAGTAAGACACTCTAATTAACTAATCAACTATATCTCTATGTGAATTACAATTAAAAAGGATTTATAGCACAAGTTCTCTATAAGATTACATATGGCATAAAGGCATATCTATATCCTAAACACAAATCACGAATTCCATCTATGCAAAAATCACAAACACATGATATCATAATCAGATCTAAATCTATACTTCATATCTCGAGTTCATATAGATTATCACGGTAATTGTTAGCTAGGCAATTAAGCAATTAAGTCCAAATCACAATAAACAATCATCACAATAGAACATAATAATTGTTAGCAAAGCATATTAAAATAAACTACACAATAAGATCCATTGTAATCTCAAACAAAGAATTAGTTCATTGAATTAAAACTAAGAATCCACAATTGAATAATCATTAAAAGATAGAGATAGAAAAAGATGAAAAGATAGAATCTATTGTCTGTAGATTTGATGCTCTCTCATTGCTCCTCCTTTAAATCTTCAATGGTCTCCAAGTTGCTTCAATCTCCAAATCTAATAAGAACTAGTGTTTTCTCCTATTCTACTCTAATCCAATCTAATAGAATCCTCTCTCTCTCTCTAATCTCCCCTCTAATTCTTGTGAATCTCCTCCTTTTTTTAAGTCTCTTTATATGTCTTTAAGTCCTCTTGGAAGTCCTTGAGTCAATCGGACCGAAACAACCTTTCCCGAATTCAAATTTGGCCAAAATTCGCCTTTTCTGCGCGTACCCCCGCCCTGGCGGGGGGTATAAGGCATAAAGGGCCCTAGCTGGCTGGCATACACACTGTTTTGCAGCTGGTATGCCCGCCCCGGCGGGGGTTTTGTGAAGGAGATGCCCGCCCCGGCGGGGGACTTGTTTCTACTCTGACATCCTTTGGGAAAACGGCCATAACTTTTGATTCGAGAGGAGTTACGAGGCTCGCCACCTATCAAATCGAAGATATCGACGAGCTCTACAACTTTTATGTTTTGAGAATTGACAGATTCGGATTGGATCAAGGTGGAAATCGAGCTTAAAGTAGATGTTGTGTAAATGGCAAGCACAACAACTCTTAGCTTTGATTTTCGTTGATAAAAAGGTCATAACTCTCGCATCCGAACTCTGATTGGGACGATTCAAGATGTTTCGGAAAGCTAAGAAGTAACTCTACAGTATAATCCAAGTTCCAAGACAAGAACATACGTCCAACTTGATGTTAAAAGTCTTTCAATCTTCCCTTCTTGCATTTACTTGCGTATTTTGGTCCAAACGATGTCTGAATTGCTTTCCCTTGCTTTTTCATGCCAATAGTCGCCTTTTTCTTTCATTTTCATACCCAAGCATATAATCTACAAAATGAACACAAAATACATGAAAAGTAACTAATAAACATGAGTTTGAGCAACTAATTCAAGTAACAGATACCGGATAAGTAGGTATAAAACTTACTTATCAAATACTTATGCAATGTCTTATTCCCTTAGGTTTTTTAATGCTACCTTAACGAGCATTCGATCAATGACTCCCAGACCATTAAGACCTTAGGGTGCTAGGTGTAAAGACAATCCCCTCGGGCTTACTTACTCAAGTAACAAAGACCACAAAACTAGACAAGCACGCCACGGTGTTTATTCATACTTTTTTTTTCTTTTTTTTTTCTTTTTTTCTTTTTTTTTATATAGCTTATATACCCCAAATATGCCCCCAAACTTAGGTTCTTGTCTAACTTTAGTCATCACTACTTATTATTGTCATTCTTTCATTCAAACTAGCAATATCCTTTAGAATCCCATTATGTATCAATTTAAACTCAATCAATAAGTTGTTTTTACTGTGCTATCCTTATTATATCAGTTTCAAACAGAAAAAGACTCAATTCATAACAAGAAATCACATCAAAGCTCTAATAGTTAGTACTATACTTGTCTACCCAATTCCAATTTTATCATTGGACAAAATAAACTTGAACTATCTAACAACCGGATTCATGCAAATGAACATAGTAACTAACTAATATTTTTGAATTCTTTTTTTTTATTAACATAAATAAAAACAATTTACAACTACTCTACTATGAAAACTATTATGCACTTACACTACATGAATGCAAACATATAATAATCCTAAACTAAACAAACATGACAACTTATGCAAAACTAAAACAACTACATTAAACATGCAAAACTAAACTAATTAACTCCCCCAAACTTAACAAATACAATGTCCTCATTATAAAATAAAGCATAAAGTGGACGAGAGCTTCTCCGTAATCATTTAAGCTTGTGGTGGTGGTGGCGTGGCATAAAGACTGAAAAATCCTCCACATCGGAATTTGAAGGAGGATACTATATCATGGGCTCAGGCTGGTGGCTTCCCTTTTCATAATCTTTTACATGTCCATTGAACCTCCAATACCTGCAATGAAGAGAGACAACATGGATTAGAATAACACTTTGGATTGGTAAGAGAACTTAATAAGCAAATTAATTCCTATCTACTAAATAAACTAGTAAAGAATATAAATATAAAAATTCCTGGGTTGCCTCCCAGTTAGCACTTGAATTACAGTCTTTCAACCTGACTTTGTCTGGTCAATGCTATCCAATTCCTCTTCGATAGTTGAGGAACCCTCCATCTATCAGAAATAATGTAGCTTTTGGTAGGTTCCCATTTGTGATAACCATTGCATTAAAGTCACCTAGCATGCTTTGTTTAGATAAGATCACATTCAAGAAAGTCCAACATCTAGGTGTTTTCTCCATTGTGTCTGCGAATAGATTCTAGCATTGAAGCTTGTCAGACACAACAATCTCTTCTTCTATCTTCTCCAGCTCATCGGGCCATGGCTTTACATTTGTACTAGCTCTCATGTCATAAAGAGCCTTGCCGACGACATGACTACCAAGCGGACACGATTTTGCAAATCTAATTGGGCCCTTGATCTTTGGCGGAGAAGGAACTTGGGGCGCTAATAACATCGGCTCATCCTCGTTGGTACTCATAGTTAGTTCTTCACCGACCTTATTTTCATTATCCCCACTTGTCTCCTCTTTTTCAACATCTCGTGTCTCATCCAGTTGTAGATTTGGCTCGGGCACTTCATCAATCTCGGAATCCTCGTCATAACACCAATTGTTTTGAGGACAGTTGTTCAAGGCTTTGAGCATTTGATCCATCTGGTTCTGCAGATTTTGAATTAGTATCTCTTGATTCTGAATTGACCGCTCTTGATTAATCCTCCTCTCCTCATTTGATGCTATGAACTTGGACAACAATTCCTTTAGCCTTAAATTTTTTGTTTCAGTTTCGGAAGCCATGTATTGATGACCATTGGGTGAGGTAGTGACGAGTTGTTCCATCCAATTATTAAAATTTTGTGTTGACAGCTCTTGGCTAATCCTCATCTCCTTTAGGTTTGCTATGCCCTTCAATATTACATCCCTCGTATTTGGCTTTTCATCTTGTGGCAATGGAGGTGGACATGAAAATTCCGGTGTGTATGTTGGATTTGGAGCGTAGTATTGGTCTTCATAAGTATCGTTCCATGACGACTCCGGGTGATACCCCCAAACTTGATGATAATTAGCATATGTATAATCGTTGAGGTATTCACCACCGTGTTGTCCCGGCCCAAAACTAACGGTGCACTGATGACTCTGATGATTTCCAGCACAATAATTGCAATTGACTGCTGTCCTTCGATTACGTTGGGCTACAACAACGTCCAACCTCCTCGAAAGTGTCTCAAGCTGCGCTGATAATGCAGAAAATGCATTGAGATCATCCATCCCCGCTCCCCTTGGCTGAGTCATTCTCGTATACTACCATTGATAATTAAATTCCACCATGGTACCTGAAAAGAAAGAAAAATAGGAAGAGAATTAAATAAAAAGAAAAAAAATATTTAAATTAAGACTAATTTGATTGAAGCTAATATTGGCAAAAATATATTAACTAATTCCCCGGCAACGGCGCCAAAAACTTGTTGGGTAAAATCTAATTACGCACAACACGCAAGTATACGTGGTCAACAAGTAATACAGTGAAAGTAGAGTATCGTTTCCACGAAAAATTGTTTAATAAAAATCACCAAGTACTAACCCGTAACCAACTCAATCTTATTTAAACGAATGAATTTCAAATTATATAAATTAAATTATTTAATTACACTAATTCTAATTACCACTAATTAAAAATCAAATTACGGAGATTTAAGATCACAACTTTACTTATTGCTTCATTTAAGTTAACACACTTCTCATCAATTATTTTCTATCTTGAATTGTTAATCAAGAACACTAAAGCAAATAAAACCACCTCTCGATGCATAATACTCATACTCACTTAAATCCATAGATGATAGAAATAAGTAAGACACTCTAATTAACTAATCAACTATATCTCTATGTGAATTACAATTAAAAAGGATTTATAGCACAAGTTCTCTATAAGATTACATATGGCATAAAGGCATATCTATATCCTAAACACAAATCACGAATTCCATCTATGCAAAAATCACAAACACATGATATCATAATCAGATCTAAATCTATACTTCATATCTCGAGTTCATATAGATTATCACGGTAATTGTTAGCTAGGCAATTAAGCAATTAAGTCCAAATCACAATAAACAATCATCACAATAGAACATAATAATTGTTAGCAAAGCATATTAAAATAAACTACACAATAAGATCCATTGTAATCTCAAACAAAGAATTAGTTCATTGAATTAAAACTAAGAATCCACAATTGAATAATCATTAAAAGATAGAGATAGAAAAAGATGAAAAGATAGAATCTATTGTCTGTAGATTTGATGCTCTCTCATTGCTCCTCCTTTAAATCTTCAATGGTCTCCAAGTTGCTTCAATCTCCAAATCTAATAAGAACTAGTGTTTTCTCCTATTCTACTCTAATCCAATCTAATAGAATCCCCTCTCTCTCTCTAATCTCCCCTCTAATTCTTGTGAATCTCCTCCTTTTTTTAAGTCTCTTTATATGTCTTTAAGTCCTCTTGGAAGTCCTTGAGTCAATCGGACCGAAACAATCTTTCTCGAATTCAAATTTGGCCAAAATTCGCCTTTTCTGTGTGTACCCCCGCCCCGACGGGGGGTATAAGGCATAAAGGGCCCTAGCTGGCTGGCATACACACTGTTTTGCAGCTGGTATGCCCGCCCCGGCGGGGGTTTTGTGAAGGAGAAGCCCGCCCCGGTGGGGGACTTGTTTCTACTCTGACATCCTTTGGGAAAACGGCCATAACTTTTGATTCGAGAGGAGTTACGAGGCTCGCCACCTATCAAATCGAAGATATCGACGAGCTCTACAACTTTTATGTTTTGAGAATTGACAGATTCGGATTGGATCAAGGTGAAAATCGAGCTTAAAGTAGATGTTGTGTAAATGGCAAGCACAACAACTCTTAGCTTTGATTTTCGTTGATAAAAAGGTCATAACTCTCGCATCCGAACTCTGATTGGGACGATTCAAGATATTTCGGAAAGCTAAGAAGTAACTCTACAGTATAATCCAAGTTCCAAGACAAGAACATACGTCCAACTTGATGTTAAAAGTCTTTCAATCTTCCCTTCTTGCATTTACTTGCGTATTTTGGTCCAAACGATGTCTGAATTGCTTTCCCTTGCTTTTTCATGCCAATAGTCGCCTTTTTCTTTCATTTTCATACCCAAGCATATAATCTACAAAATGAACACAAAATGCATGAAAAGTAACTAATAAACATGAGTTTGAGCAACTAATTCAAGTAACAGATACCGGATAAGTAGGTATAAAACTTACTTATCAAATACTTATGCAATGTCTTATTCCCTTAGGTTTTTTAATGCTACCTTAACCAGTATTCGATCAACGACTCCCAGACCATTAAGACCTTAGGGTGCTAGCTGTAAAGACAATCCCCTCGGGCTTACTTACTCAAGTAACAAAGACCACAAAACTAGACAAGCACGCCACGGTGTTTATTCATACTTTTTTTTTCTTTTTTTTTTCTTTTTTTCTTTTTTTTTATATAGCTTATATACCCCAAATATGCCCCCAAACTTAGGTTCTTGTCTAACTTTAGTCATCACTACTTATTATTGTCATTCTTTCATTCAAACTAGTAATATCCTTTAGAATCCCATTATGTATCAATTTAAACTCAATCAACAAGTTGTTTTTACTGTGCTATCCTTATTATATCAGTTTCAAACAGAAAAAGACTCAATTCATAACAAGAAATCACATCAAAGCTCTAATAGTTAGTACTATACTTGTCTACCCAATTCCAATTTTATCATTGGACAAAATAAACTTAAACTATCTAACAACCGGATTCATGCAAATGAACATAGTAACTAACTAATATTTTTGAATTCTTTTTTTTATTGACATAAATAAAAACTATTTACAACTACTCTACTATAAAAACTATTATGCACTTACACTACATGAATGCAGACATATAATAATCCTAAACTAAACAAACATGACAACTTATGTAAAACTAAAACAACTACATTAAACATGCAAAACTAAACTAATTAACTCCCCCAAACTTAACAAATACAATGTCCTCATTATAAAATAAAGCATAAAGTGGACGAGAGCTTCTCCGTAATCATTTAAGCTTGTGGTGGTGGTGGCGTGGCATAAAGACTGAAAATTCCTCCACATCGGAATTTGAAGGAGGATACTATGTCATGGGCTCAGGCTGGTGGCTTCCCTTTTCATAATCTTTTACATGTCCATTGAACCTCCAATACCTGCAATGAAGAGAGACAACATGGATTAGAATAACACTTTGGATTGGTAAGAGAACTTAATAAGCAAATTAATTACTATCTACTAAATAAACTAGTAAAGAATATAAATATAAAAATTCCTGGGTTGCCTCCCAGTTAGCGCTTGAATTACAGTCTTTCAACCTGACTTTGTCTGGTCAATGCTATCCAATTCCTCTTCGATAGTTGAGGAACCCTCCATCTATCAGAAATAATGTAGCTTTTGGTAGGTTCCCATTTGTGATAACCATTGCATTAAAGTCACCTAGCATGCTTTGTTTAGATAAGATCACATTCAAGAAAGTCCAACATCTAGGTGTTTTCTCCATTGTGTCTGCGAATAGATTCTAGCATTGAAGCTTGTCAGACACAACAATCTCTTCTTCTATCTTCTCCAGCTCATCGGGCCATGGCTTTACATTTGTACTAGCTCTCATGTCATAAAGAGCCTTGCCGACGACATGACTACCAAGCGGACACGATTTTGCAAATCTAACTGGGCCCTTGATCTTTGGCGGAGAAGGAACTTGGGGCGCTAATAACATCGGCGCATCCTCGTTGGTACTCATAGTTAGTTCTTCACCGACCTTATTTTCATTATCCCCACTTGTCTCCTCTTTTTCAACATCTCGTGTCTCATCCAGTTGTAGATTTGGCTCGGGCACTTCATCAATCTCGGAATCCTCGTCATAACACCAATTATTTTGAGGACAGTTATTCAAGGCTTTGACCATTTGATCCATCTGGTTCTGCAGATTTTGAATTGATATCTCTTGATTCTGAATTGACCGCTCTTGATTAATCCTCCTCTCCTCATTTGATGCTATGAACTTGGACAACAATTCCTTTAGCCTTGAATTTTTTGTTTCAGTTTCGGAAGCCATGTATTGATGACCATTGGGTGAGGTAGTGACCAGTTGTTCCATCCAATTATTAAAATTTTGGGCTGACAGCTCTTGGCTAATCCTCATCTCCTTTAGGTTTGCTATGCCCTTCAATATTACATCCCTCGTATTTGGCTTTTCATCTTGTGTCAATGGAGGTGGACATGAAAATTCTGGTGTGTATGTTGGATCTGGAGCGTAGTATTGGTCTTCACAAGTATCGTTCCATGACGAATCCGGGTGATACCACCAAACTTGATGATAATTAGCATATGTATAATCGTTGAGGTATTCACCATCGTGTTGTCCCGGCCCAAAACAAACTGTGCATTGATGACTCTGATGATTTCCAGCACAATAATTGCAATTGACTGCTATTCTTCGATTACGTTGGGCTGCAACAACGTCCAACCTCCTCGAAAGTGTCTCAAGCTGCGCTGATAATGCAGAAAATGCATTGAGATCATCCATCCCCGCTCCCCTTGGCTGAGTCATTCTCGTATACGACCATTGATAATTAAATTCCACCATGGTACCTGAAAAGAAAGAAAAATAGGAAGAGAATTAAATAAAAAGAAAAAAAATATTTAAATTAAGACTAATTTGATTGAAGCTAATATTGGCAAAAATATATTAACTAATTCCCCGGCAACGGCGCCAAAAACTTGTTGGGTAAAATCTAATTACGCACAACACACAAGTATACGTGGTCAATAAGTAATACAGTGAAAGTAGAGTATCGTTTCCACGAGAAATTGTTTAATAAAAATCACCAAGTACTAACCCGTAACCAACTCAATCATATTTAAACGAATGAATTTCAAATTATATAAATTAAATTATTTAATTACGCTAATTCTAATTACCACTAATTAAAAATCAAATTACAGAGATTTAAGATCACAACTTTACTTATTGCTACATTTAAGTTAACACACTTCTCATCAATTATTTTCTATCTTGAATTGTTAATCAAGAACACTAAAGCAAATAAAACCACCTCTCGATGCATAATACCCATACTCAGTTAAATCCATAGATGATAGAATTAAGCAAGACACCCTAATTAACTAATCAACTATATCTCTATGTGAATTATAATTAAAAACGATTTAAAGCACAAGTTCTCTATAAGATTACATATGGCATAAAGGCATAACTTTATCCTAAACACAAATCACGAATTCCATCTATGCAGAAATCACAAACACATGATATCATAATCAGATCTAAATCTATACTTCATCTCTCGAGTTCATATAGATTATCACGGTAATTGTTAGCTAGGCAATTAAGCAATTTAGTCCAAATCACAATAAACAATCATCACAATAGAACATAATAATTGTTAGCAAAGCATATTAAAATAAACTACACAATAAGATCCATTGTAATCTCAAACAAAGAATTAGTTCATTGAATTAAAACTAAGAATCCAAAATTGAATAATCATTAAAAGATAAAGATAGAAGAAGATGAAAAGATAGAATCTATTGTCTGTAGATTTGATGCTCTCTCCTTGCTCTTCCTTTAAATCTTCAATGGTCTCCAAGTTGCTTCAATCTCCAAATCTAATAAGAACTAGTGTTTTCTCCTATTCTACTCTAATCTAATATAATGGAATCCTCTCTCTCTCTCTAATCTCCCCTCTAATTCTTGTGAATCTCCTCCTTTTTTAAGTCTCTTTATATGTCTTTAAGTCCTCTTGGAAGTCCTTGAGTCAATCGGACCGAAACAATCTTTCCCGAACTCAAATTTGGCCAAAATTCGCCTTTTCTACGCGTACCCCCGCCCCGGTGGGGGTTATAAGGCATAAAGGGCCCTAGCTGGCTGGCATACACACTGTTTTGCAGCTGGTATGCCCGCCCCGGCGGGGGACTTGTTTCTGCTCTGACGTCCTTTGGGAAAACGGACATAACTTTTGATTCGAGAAGAGTTACGAGGCCCACCACCTATCAAATCGAAGATATCGATGAGCTCTACAACTTTTATTTTTTGAGAATTGACAGATTCAGATTGGATCAAAGTGGAAATCGAGCTTAAAGTAGATGTTGTGTAAATGGCAAGCACGACAACTCTTAGCTTTGATTTTCGTTGATAAAAAGGTCATAACTCTCGCATCCGAACTCCGATTGGGACGATTCAAGATGTTTCGGAAAGCTAAGAAGTAGCTCTATTATAATCCAAGTTCCAAGATAAGAACATACGTCCAACTTGATGTTAAAAGTCTTTCAATCTTCCCTTCTTGCATTTACTTGCGTATTTTGGTCCAAAAGATGTCCGAATTGCTTTCCCTTGCTTTTTCATGCCAATAGTCGCCTTTTTCTTTCGTTTTCATACCCAAGCATATAATTTACAAAATAAACACAAAATGCATGAAAAGTAACTAATAAACATGAGTTTGAGCAACTAATTCAAGTAACAGATACCGGATAAGTAGGTATAAAACCTACTTATCAATGGTCATCGAGCGAAAGGTTGTCTAGGATTAGGAAAAGGCGTAGTAAATAGGTAGTATAGGTTATGTTGTGTAGGTGTGTTTAATGTAATATATATGATAAGTATGCCTGTGTAATGTAATGTTCCCAACTTTTGTATTAGTCAAGGTTGTAAATCCCGACTTTTGTGGTCACAAAGGGATATCGAATGTTTAAAGCAGTATGTGCTATGATATGTACTATGAATTAGTCGAATGAATATGAATCTATGTTTGATTAATGGAGTAAGTTTGAAATATTAAACTTATACGATAAGGTATAAAATGTAAGTTAATAAAATATAGATTTTTTTTTATTTAACCAAAAAATGTCGCCAAGACGTCAAACTCGAAACCAAAGGGCAGAAGTGTCTGTCAACAATGCTAGAGGATAACAACCAGACCTGATGCAAAATTTCACAAACATGGTAGCTTAGGCCATGCATAATGGAATGCCAGCCGCGGGCAATCAACCAAATAATCGATTTACGAGCTTCAAAGATTTTAAGGCTGTAGGACCGCCAGAATTTAGAGGTACCACTGACCCGATAGAAGCCCAAACTTGGGTTAAGGAAATAGAAAAAGCATTTGTAGTTGCTAGGGTAGCTGAGGGGCAAAAGACAGCTTTTGCCACCTATATGATGAAAGGAAAGGCGAATTTCTAGTGGGACGCAAATCAAGCTAGGGCAGGAGAAAGAGTGATAGCATGGACTAGGTTTAAGACGTTGTTCTTTGAGAACTATTTCTCGTCCAGTGTACAGGCTAGGATGGAGGTGAAGTTTTTGGAGTTGAAGCATGAGAACTTGACAGTTACGAAATATGCCGTAAAGTTCAATGAATTAGCTAGGTTTGCTCCACACCAAGTAGATACGGAGGCTAGAAAGGAAAGGAGGTTTGAGCTGGGATTAAAATCCTGGCTCTACAATAAGGTGGCCATGTTACAAATAAATACTTTTGCAGCACTTTTGGAGAAGGCTATCATAGCCGAAGGGGAAAGTGAGGCCATGAGCCTCTACAATAAGGAAAAAAAGAACAAGGGTAGGGTTGAGGGAGCTGGGAAGGTAGAAGCAGGTAGTGGTAGTGGGAATGGAAAAAGGAAGTGGAACAATTTTAGAAATGTCCAAGTTAAACAGGAAGGTGTGAGGAAGCAGGATAAGCAATGTAAGAATTGTGGGAAGAATCATTCAGGAGAGTGTCTTAGTGGTAACTTTGTATGCTATAAGTGTGGGCAGGAGGGACATATCTCTCCTAATTGCCCCAATCCTAGGATGAGCGGTGGGTGTTTTCTGTGTGGATCAACGGATCATAAGGTAAAGGACTGTCCAAAAAGGAGAATGGATGTAGAAAGAGTGAATGCGGGGAAAGGTAGCAGAACACTGGCGATAACGGGACCAACTTCAACAAAATCAACCGTAAGAGTCTTCAATATGACCGTTCAGGATACCGTAGCAGCCGGGGATGGAACTCCAGGTATTATTCGAATCAATTTTATTTTACTTATATATGATTTTCGTATATATATAGTAAATTATTTTACAAAGAAATTTTGAAGGAGAAATTTGAATTCTGTTAGAAATCAAATTTCCGTATGATCAGATAGACAAGCTTTAGGTTGAATAGTTAAAGATCAGTCCGATCGAATCTGATCGGGATCTACTTGAAGTTATTGTGTATTCTATTTGCCCTAGTGTTTATAAGTTTTTATGCGGTGATTCCGGGGACGAAATCCTTATAAGGGAGGGTGGATGTAATAACCCAATATTTTCAATATAATTAAATAATAAATTTTTGCAAATAAATTTATATATATATATATATATATATATATATATATATATATATATATATATATAAAGGTGGAAATATGTGCAAAGCAAAATATATGTATGTTTGTGATAAATAAAATTTATTTATTACATGAATAATTGTAAATAATTTCTTTTTAAGAATTATTAATCGTTATAGACTATATTCCTATAATAAATTAATTTTGTAATAATAAGAGTATTAGTTATTTTTCGTGAATATATGATTATTGTATATATGATATGATTATTAGGATTATTATGATAAGTAATCAATACGCTCTTAGTCTTGTAATATCACTTTTGTGGACATCAATTCATGTCGTATAAAACGAGTTTAGCAATGAAAATTTGCACTGGCTTAAGCTAAACCAGTCTTAGCACTGTCAGGGCACGGCGCAGCTGCGCCGTCCCAGCAGTACAAACTGGCCCAGCTGCGCCAGTGGACAGTTGGAGAAAATTAAAAAAAAAATTCTTCTTTAGAAATAAAATAAAATATTTTGTTATATGTGTAACATTGGTAAATCATGAAATGAAGTGCGTTATGTTTGACGAAGGAAATATTAAGTAAACCATTAATTAATATTAATTAATTGTGGTAGAATATTAATTACTTGGTAATTAATTAATAATAAGTGATTACTATTATTTGCAATATATCTATAAATATAATAAGAATTATATAGATAATTAATAATTATGGAGATCCATAAATACATTAACCGATGATGATTAGAGTACTTAATTTTTGTGTTAATTAGTCAAGGAAGTGAATAATTTATTTAATTGATATAAATAAATAAGTTATTAATATAATAATATTAGATTAACGATTATGTGCATGTGAGTAGTATTACGACTATACGATATAGCGTAGTGTAACTTTTATGTGACTATATATTAAGTTCTATAAAACTATATTGTATGAAACAATGTGATTATGCATATTAAAACTAAAGGTTACAAATACATCATGAGGGTGTATGTGACAATATGTATGTGGGTATATATTAAAATAATATACCATAAATATATTGTAAGCTATTATTTTAATAAAGTATACCGGTGTGATAAAATATACATGTACTATATGTATGTTACATTTCCATATTACCTCTACTACCTTGAAATATTAAATTATATTGTGGCATTAGGATTTAGCCTTGTATGAAGAATGTGTGTATTAAATATGTAAATCATATTGTGGCACTAAATTATAATGTATGGTTAATATGTGTATACAATATAGCATAAGAATAAGAGTTGTGTATAAGTATATGGTCTAATGTTGCAAGAGTGCTGAGTTAATTTGCTTGTCCCAAAACTAGTGTCCTATTTGCTCAAATCTCAATCACGTGTAGAACACAAGGCTAAGGCCTATGTTCTTCATTTTCTTCCAAACTTTCCTAGCTAATGATCATTGGGGAGTGGTGATCATGATGCAAATCACCAACCAATTACCAACTCCTCCTTACCTATCATGTAATCCTTTCATCCATGAGTTTGATTTAGGGGAAAATGTCATTGTCTGTGTTTTTAATTCTCTATAAATAACACCCATTTTCTCTAATTTTCATTGCTGAGAATTCCATTGAGTGTGAGATTGAGAGCATTCAAGCATTCTAGGACATTGGGAGTTCATTAGGAGCAAGCTAATTCATAATTAGAGAGGTATCAATTCTTCCATTTTCAGTTTATGTCAAATGAATTCTTGAGTTCTTGAAATTCAATTATGTGGAATTAGATGATGGTGAGGTTGGGTAATGTTTAATTAGTTGTTATATAACCATATATGCATGTTGTAATTGATACATGACTGGTTAGACTCGAAATTGTGTTTAATTTTTGGTGTTTGGGCTAAAGTTCTGCTGAAGCAGATTGTTCCTGGCTCGAACCAGGCATGGCCCAGCTGCGCCATAATAACACTCACTACTACAAAACAGTAAATAGACAACGCAGAAAAAACGTTGTGGTTTCAGTCAGAAAAACGTCGTGGTTAAGGGTGTCATCTATTTGGCACCCTTACACAACGTTTTTAAAACGTTGTAGTTAAGCACATTCCACAACGTTTTTTAAGAAAAAAACGTTGTAGATTTGTTTTTCATAAATTAGCAGATGCTTAAAAACGTTGTAGAATGTATGATTCTACAACGTTTTCTGGATAAAAATGTTGTAGTTTAATATATCAGACAACGTTTAGGCACTTTCACACAACGTTTTTAAAATGTTGTAGATTAAAAAAGAAAAAGAAAAAAAAATTATGGTTCACCTATATTACCAATGCACCTGCAATATGCTAATGCCATGATATATAGCTAAAATTACAAAGAATATTAATACCATACAATACGTTTACATCCCAATAATTCTTTGTAATTCCAATTACAAAGAATATTAATACCATACAATACGTTTACATCTCAATAAAATTAAACATCTTTTTAAATTAGTATTCCTGGAGGTAGCTTGATGTATTTCATTCTCACAGCTAGCAGAATAGTTACAAATAAAGTAAAAAGCACTCTACAAAGAAAAACCAGAACTACATTAGTTGTGAGAGACTACATCAAGTCATCAATGAATCAGAAGTAACAGAACTCACCAAAAAATAAACAGAGGCTTGGATATATAAATGAATATTATAAATACATGCGAAAGAGGAAGTTGGACAAGCTCGGGCAAGATATGCGGCAAGACAGCTGTAGTCCTGACACTAAAAATAATAACAGAGAAATTTTAGCACTGAAAAATAGTAAAATGATAATAATTAAAAAATTAATAAGATGTTATAACATCTTACCTTAAAATTTGTTTAAGGCCATCAAGTGCAGTATCAGACATTTGATCATTTTCCAAAGCATGCAGAAGTGTTGGGACAATTTCATCAATTACTTGCATTCTTACACTCTATATTATGACAATTTATTAGTTATTTTACTTGTAAAATAACATATCAAAAATATACTTATACAAATATATATATATATATATATATATATATATATATATATATATATATATAATTAGTGTCTGATAATAGAAAAGAATACCTTATAGAGTGTACTGAATGCTAATCCCGCAGACTCGCGGACCTCCGGCGTACTGGAAAAGAAACAAAACAACAAATATGTTGTCATACTGGGAACAAAGCAAACAGAAACTATCATTTGTACATAGCCAAATAATAAAAGAAAACACGTCCAGAGATTAATAAAAGAAAATAGAAACTATCATTTGTACATAGCCAAATAAGATCCACCATAAGGACATATGAAGCCCATAGCAGTAGCAACATCTATATTTGTACAATAAATAGTCCTTGCACACATCTCCCTTTCATCTTCAGACTAGATAACATAGCAAAAGGCAATCAAGTAAGCTAATAAAATTGTGGGCTCATCTCCTGTATGAGCTGGGCTTGCATTGCCAATGTAATGAAATTGAGTGTTACCAAAAAGATAAAATGGATTTCTAATAAAATCTTCTCTAGCTGTGTGAGAACTAAAATATAAAATCCAACTCTACTGGACAACCATGATGAAGAGTATAATACAGCAACATTTTCAGCGAGAGAGTGCAAATCGCGTGACTAGTGAATCTAACATCCTAACCAACATTAGTTAGCTGCTGCAGCATGCCAAAACATGAAACTTACCTAAATTTAGAAAGAAAAGTTTGACAGACTGCTCTTTCTAAAGTCAAAATGCCATGTGTACTGTAGGGAATGTAGATGGGACAGAACACACTAAAGAACAGAAAGGAACTTACAGAAGAAATACCTGAACTTCAATTGCAGCCTCTCGGCTTACAGTCAACATCTGTACAAAGAAGTTGCAGGTTGATGATTAATAGACATGTTTGACAAAAACAGCAGAAGCCAGATGATGCAAAGCCAAGTCAATCAAACCTTCTGAGTGTGTAGCCAAAATAGGGCTGCCAATTTTGAGAAAAAACCTTCTGAAAGCTTCAATTCATTGAGTGTGTAGCCAAAATAGGGCTGCTAGTTCACAGTTTTAGCTGCTAACTGCATCTCAGAGAGACACATTTTGTCAAGCTCAAGTGTATGTTCATGTTCTTCCATAAGCTGATTCCTGAGCATCCTTGAAGTATCATAAATTATGGGTCCTACAGAATAAAAAATTAATTATGTTATGTAATGAAGTTCGTGCACAATACAACTAACCTACGAAAAACTATTTACAGCTTATTTTAGAGATATTCTCACTTGAATACCTCCGCCTGAGAATTTGATTTCATCAAATTAACTTCAGGGTCAAGCACTGCACTTGACTGTTCTGAATCAACTTCTAGATACTAGAGAAAAATGAATAAATATATCCATTAAATCCAATCACAGCGTGTTCAGAGGAATGTCACATGTTGAAACCACCAGCAAGTTGGAAATATAACAACAAAAATTATATTTATTTACATCACACATAAAAAGTGAATCAATTCATTAAATCTGAACAAGAATAGTAATAAGTTCTCATCTAGAACATAAACTAGAATATAAGCAAATACTAGGACAACTTTATTTTCCTGCTGTCCGGTTGAATATAGGAGTCCCCCAAACCAATCAGTAATATGGTTGTTCGGCTGAATATAGGGTACCTTTTGGCTAAGAGTTCGTAGAGATAAATTCATGACTAAGTGAAACATTGTGAGATATAAAAGAGAAAGATAACAAAAATCACATGTGATTCAAGGTCAGAAGAAACCAATAACACCATACCAAGAAAACTACAAAAGGCAAGAAAAAGAGAGAACATATGGATAGTACTGCAGTCTGTAGCTAATCCTGTTAATATGAAACTCTTCCCAACATGAAACTCAGACAAAATTCTATACTCATAGGACATATATGACATTACTGCTAATGCTGCTCCACGATGCATAGCCGTACAACATATAGCAGCCTTCTGAAAGGATACTTCAAGAAGGGCACCAGAAGAAGCTAATACTTCCTGAAACATCTCCATAGCAGGACAAGTCATTCTAGTTTGTTAATACAAAAATAACAGTAGATTCTTGTATAACAATATATAATACAATATTCAATTATTTACAGAGCTATTGCTGCAATCAAGTTAAAGGACAAAGCAATTAACAGAATAACAATGTATGACACTCGTACAATGAAAGGATAAGATAAAGTAGATCTAAAAGCCAAACTTACAAATAGTGAAGGGTTGATATTCTGCTGAGATCAGGTACAGCTCGCAAACTGCAATTTCTAATACTTATACATACTAATTTATAATCGGATTACAACAAGATGCAATTAATTTATAATCGGATTACGATTGCCTCACAGGTACTACATACAACATTCTCATCAATTTGTAAGTTCCCCATGTTTTGACCTTCAATCACCGTTTCAATTCCAGGACTACACAGATAACAATAAACAAAGTACTCATCCTCCTACCAGTAAAAGGTAAAAAAAATAGCAAAAATAATGAAAACTTCACCTTGAATATTGAGATCCACTATACAAACAGAGCCTGAATCGGTGAATCCTCCTGAGTGCACACGTACGGTTGGACCAGCTAAAAAGGATGTCCGTGAATCCATAATTGCAGCACATCCACCCTCACACAGACCTGAGAATTACAATAGGGATAAAAAATTAACTAAGCATCTCCTTCTCCTCATCACTATTAAGTGGATAAACGCAAAAAACCCCAATCCACAACACCAAGAATTAGTGACCTTTAATTCGAAGGCTGTAGCAAAGAGAAGAAATAACCTTCAGTGCACGATGAAGAGATCGAAGAAGAATTAGGGGTCGCAGGAGTGTTAACCACGTCCAATGACTCCGGGACGGTGGAAGCCAGAGATAGAAGAGGCTGATGCGGTGGCAACGGTAGTGGCTGAAGCAAATCGAATAATCTCGAGTGCCCTGCAGCATGTCCATGAACTCGTCTTCTTTCGTCCTTCTTCAATCGAACTCTAGAAGCCGGAAGGCCGGGTTTCCTCACCTTCCGGTGAGACGGCGAAGAAGATCTGAATCTGCTGAATGGGGATTTAGGGATTTAGAAGAAAGAATAGCAAACAGAATAGAGTGGTAGCCGATTTTAGTCCGTGTCTTTTTTTTTTGCTCCGTGTTTCATTCTCGCGTCTTTTTTTTTGCTCTGTGTTTTTGTAGATAGACAACGTTTTTAAAAAAAAGTGCTATCTAGTTAAAACCAAAAAAATACTTTTTTAAATAGATAACGTTTTTGCATATATATCTATAACGTTTTTTTAAAAAATATTGTGGAAAAAAATACCACAACGTTTTTATAAAAAACGTTGTAGTTTAAGTGTTGTCTATTTAGTATTTTGTAGTAGTGACTGAGGTGCAGCACAGCTGCGCCGGACTTTGTTTCCAGTGTTTGCTTTCTGTTTCACAATCTGCTAAGTGTGATCGATTATTATGACTTAAAATAGCTTGAAAGCATGCGTAACATGTATATATTAGTATATTACCCTAATGTGAGCATGTTTTACTAGGATAGCATACATGATAATCAAAAACATATAGTTAGATGAAAAATAGGATTTTAGAATGGAACTTGATATGTATGTATGCTTTGTTCATATACTGACTTTGCAAGCATGTTGGTATGATTTAGAAAGGCATGAATAACCCGTTAACTTGTGTTCATATGATTCATAGTTCTTTGCTCATAACCACTTTACTTAGGATTTGTATTAAACTTAGTATAGTGAGCTAATATGCATGACTACTACATGCTTTATATTCTAACCTTGCGAGCATGATAACATGACTTGATCTCATATGATTAGAGCCTTAAAGTTGTCTTGTATGTGTTAAATTGCATTGTTTAAGTTTAAAATAATTTCAAAAGCAAACTTGAACATATTTTCAAAACATAGTTGCATCACATGAATAACTAGATTCTAAAGGGTTAAGATGTCATGTTATGTCTATAATATCCCTATACATGATCCATATGTATTGAGCATGTAGAACCTACTAGTAAGGTTACTAATGAAAATATGAACTTTTGACGAGAATGTTAACATACTACTTTGGAAGTTAGAATCTGACTTTTATGAGCATGTTTGATGGTACTTTTAAACTTGCTAAATGTATCGTACATATATATCTACTAAGTTAAGAGTGTGAAATCAAGTTAGAACTAAGTAAAGCATGTTTTCAAAATAATAACTAGAATAGTTACACATATGTGTTATGAATACTCACAAGTATGCCTAATATGAGTTATATGACTATCTTGTATGTTTAAAAGGGAAGCATGTTAGACTTTGTGGTTTCATGACCTTGAACGGCCTTAACTTGTTAAAATGTTAAACTTAGAACCATGTTATGGAAGTGGGAAACCTAGATTGACTTAAGAACCAAGAAATGACCTTTGCCATGGTAGTATGTATGTTGTGTTCTTGTCGGACAGAAACCACAAGGCAACAGCTAAGTCTTGGCTTGGCCAGAGGGCTGCGCAGCTGCGCCGGCCCTAGGCTTAGCCATGGCGCAGCTGTGCCAGTCTGGAATCTGAGATAGTGTAATCTGATTTTGATAGTTAACTTGTAGGATGTTTTTACTGCTAGAAATGTTTTAAAACCTACTGATGCATATGTATATGTGAGGACTAAGTAAATAAGATAGTGTATTCTTTAGATAATGAAAGTTCATGGGTGAAAAGGACTTAAACTTGAGCATTCTTAATTTGCTTATGAAATAACTAGATAATTGATTTCGTGATAAACATGTGAGCTGGTTTTGTACCATGTGTGCATATTTGAATCATGTCGAACCTGAATAAAGAATGTGTTAGCTAATGAGCCTCTTATGCTTGTAATACGTTATAAATAGGATTTGAAAGTGTTGATCTATTAACGTGAATAATCTACGCTTAAGGCAAGTTCCTTGAACTCTAATTTTATTGAGCTAGTATCCTATCTTTGCATTTTCTTTATGCAATGGACAGAAGTAAGAAAGTTTTACAATTATATTATTATTGTACCAGATTATTAACCCTGTTGTTATATATATTATATCTGATCATTGATTATCAACATATTATTATATTGTATTTCAGATATATATTCTGTTCGTTAATTTCTATATATATGGTTATACAAGTGTCCCCACTTAGATAATCATTGTATTTAATCACATGTTGATATATATATATATATATATATATATATATATATATATATATATATATATATATATATATATATACCTATTGATTGCTAGTATGTATACATTAAGTAAAAGTCGTCTAAGCTATTTGATCAGCTAGACACAGATTTAGAAATATCGTTGAATATGATAAAACCTTTTGTACCCAATCAAATTGCTTTGGTTCGGATTCCCGACTAAGTATGAACATCCCGAACATGGGAAAACTTTTGTGCGCTTGAGGCGGATATGATGAACAAGAATATCGTTCTGGTATGTAGTATTGATTAATACAAGGCATAACGTGCTGATCACCCCCCGTACCCGTAAGTTATGACGGTTTGCGGATGAAGTTCTGCTAAACCTATTCGAAAATTGAAAATAATGTTCATAGTATGTCACCTTAACCCTATTTATAGTCAGTACGTAGTTTCAAAAATTTGATAGAGAGTGGTTATGTTATTATTATCGGTTCAGGTTACTTCACAACTATTGATTAGTTGTAGAAGGGTAGTACAAAGAAAATATTTAATCCTTTCAGCTAATATTTATAATTATTGTTACTTACTGGGCACTTAAATGCTCATCCTTGTTTAATTTAAATGTTTTTAGTTAAGTATGATCAACCAGAGGGCTCTGCCAGGAACAAAGGGAAAGGAAAGCTATCAGAATAAGTTGTGTTATCATATGTAATAGCTAGACTTAAATAAGATGATAATATTTATTAAGTATCATGTAATGAATGTTTTAAGGTCGCGTACCTGGGATTTAAACAACTCTGATATGTAAATTAAGTTTGATATTTATGACAATATTATTATTATTCCGCTCAAAGAAATGGTTTCGTGAAGCACTGAATTCGGGTTTCAAGTACCTAAATTTGGGGGCGTCACATCTCCTTTGATTGATCGGATGGTTTCCTCCATTTGTTGAACTTTCTTTCTTATATCCCCAGTTTCTCGATCATCCCTGAGTTTTGTGATTTCAGGGGTTTTGTTGGTTCCTTTATTGGAATGAGGTTCAGGTATCTGGGTTTCCATCTTTTTGCCAATATCCTGACTGCCCCTAGTGTGAATGACTCTAGTTGAGTACGCATTGTCTGGCCCTGAGTATTTTTACTTTGTTCTTTTAGAAAGACAACCAATTCTGCTATCTGATTCCTTAATCCTTCGAACTCCTCTCTAGAGACAAGAGTAGGATTAGGTGGGGCACTTGTATCCATGTCTGACTATGGGCTTAATGCCTTTTTGGACTTTGAACGGAAACCAAGACCAATTACTTCCCTACAAAAAGAAGTGGTAGTTTAGTCTTAGTGAATGTAGGAATATTACATGCTACTTAATGGGTCCGTTTAGGAGTATTATCCTGCGAAACGGATGTCAGTTGACCAGATAGCATGGCAAGTTTTGATATGAAAAGGAATGCATGTACACATATTCCTTTATATTTTCCATTACATTGAGATTGACATAGAAATGAAATTACAAGTAATTGAAATGGAAAGGTATTAAGAGACTTCCCTCCGCATTTGGTTAATCAGAGGCTGACCTATTTTAGGTTACACTCGCGATTTTTTGGCATGAAGGTTCCCAAATCATCGCAATTTACTTGACGAGAAGTTAATCCGGTCTTTCAACTGGAGCGAATTTGGGTGGTGCCTTTCCTGAGCCTCGTTAGAATTAGTCTCCCTACGAGTCCAGTAATCAAACACCGACAGGATAGCCTCCTGATGGAAGGACCACACAACATACATTCACATACATCGTGTCTCACCATATGGAAATGATGACATGTGCGAAGCACTAATATCACAAGCAGATATGGTACGAAGCACTAAGTGCAATAAGTAAATGCATTCGTACACATTCATTCAAATGTAAATGCAACATCCACACACAAGCAAATAACAGTTTTGAAAAGTTTGTAATAGCGGCTTAAGTCCTCTTACTAGAATCCCCAGCAGAGTTGCCACCTGTCGACGTCGGGATTTTATTTGTCCCTTTTCTGTTCTTGTCTTTTGGTATTCTCATGTTAGGTGAGATTTGTTTGAAAAAATAAGTTGTGAAAAGGTCCGACATTTATATGTCGACGATTGGATTGTAAGAGTCGCCAGTTGGTTTTTTAAATGGTTGTACCAACACAACCAAGAAAATGTTTGCACATTGACCCAATGATGTGATACTGCTTAACGGGTCTATGAAACCGAGATTCATTAAGGTCCGGGGACTTGCTTATGCGGAGAGAATGTGTTAGGCACCCCACGACATCCGTGTTACCACGGTGACCGCCACTTTTCAATTAACTGTTATATGAATGTGTGTGGGGGGGTCAATGTGCAGTTATTTGGAAGTAGTGCTATGCCTCGTTCGCACCTATATACAAAGGGTTTAAATTTCTGTATAAAATTCAGTTTTAACAAGATATAGTAGTGATGTTTTGTAAAAAGAAGTTTTTCAAACCCTATGCTCAATAGTAATTGAGGCCTTTGATACTTCCATTTTATTAAATGTTCGGCTTGATTGCTTTTATTTTCGAGATGCGAATTTAAGAAAATAATATACATAGCATTATCAAACTCCTTGTGTGCATGAAAGTCATCTAAGGAAGTTCGAATACCGCGAATAATTTACAAGCCATGTATAGCTAAAAATGTCCATCACGGGAACCGAATCTAGATTCATTAGACTAAATCTGTGATCACATGATTCTTAGGCTCACATGATGTAGCAATTTATATGAAAGCTGTAAGCAATTATATATATAAAAGCTGTAAATATATATATACAGACATGATCAACCACCACGAAACACCTCCATGGGGGATCGAAAATATAAATATATAAAAGCGGTAAATATATATATAGAGACATGATCAACCATCACGAAGCACCTCCATGGGGGATCAAAAATGTAAATATATAAAAGCGATAAATATATATATATAGAGACATGATCAACCACCACGAAACACCTCCATGGGGGATCAGAAATGTAAATAAAGCAATAAATACAATCAACCGGCACGAAATAAACTCCAAGAGGGACTAAATGTAAATAATGCAGTAAAAGGCCACGAAGTAAACTACATGCCAGACTGAAATGTAAATAAAGTGGTAAAAGGCCACGAAGTAAACTCCAGGCCTGACAGAAATGTATATATATATATATATATATAATAGTATATAAACGCTTCAGATGTGAATCCAGGCTCAATCGCATAACTCGATAATGTTAGTTCATATATATATATATATATATATATATATATATATATATATATAATATACAAAAAGAAATAAAAATAACGGACCGAAGTCCGGGCATACACACGTAACACGACTCTCAACATGCAGAACTGTGTGTGCACAGTAGTGGAGAAAGGCTTTAGAAAGTGCAAGAAGGCTTACAGTAGACTGCCAAAAAAGACTTCAATGACTTTAAATGGATGAACACTCGGCTCCCGCCAGTAAAAATATAACAATATATAAGCTCACAAGTGTTTAAAATGAGAAAGCACTCAGTTTAGGGTGTGTACAGAGCAAATTAGACAGGGCTTCTTCGCCTTTTTTCTTACAAATATGGCCACCCCAAGCCCTCTATTTATAGAGGGGTGAGCCGCAGGTGTACCTGCGGCAGCAACAGGTGTACCTACGGCTGCCTGGGGTGCCCCGGGTAGTGTGGGTCTCGAAGTACGTGCACTCGAACGACGCGTTGTTCGTTCGAACCTTCATAACTTTCAATCCGGGAGTCCCGATGGAAGCGTGCCATACCATTCCGGAAAACTCATTTCGAGAACTACGCAATGACATAGGATTTGCCTTTTTTAGATTTTGGAAAGATGGGTCCATGACCGAAATGGCATTTTTGGGTTTTTGTCAGGTAGTCCGTTGAGCCGTTTTGCGTAGTTTGCGCTCAGAAGTTAAGATATGGTTCTTGTGGGACTTTTATTGAAGCAATTTGAGTTGAAATGAGTTGATTTGATGTGAATTAAAGTTGAGTTGGTAAAATAATCATTTTGCCCCTCCTGCCTCCGATTTTCGCGCAGTTGTAGTGGTCTTTTCTCAGGATTATCTCTGATGTTGACCTGATATTGACTTTAACTGTCCTCAGGGTTATCTCTGAGGTTGGCTTGACCTCCTAGAGTTATCTCCAGGCTTTGAACTTGATCTCCCGGGGTTATCTCCGGGGTTGGAAACTGATTTCCCGAGGTTAGAAATTGGATCTCCTAGGGCTATTTCTGAGGTTTGAATTGATGTTGTGGTCCTCCAGGGTTATCTCTAGAGTGTGGAAAAAACGCTTTTGTCCTCCTGCATAGTTAGTAACATGAAAACGAAATTTCGAGTGTCTACACTACTGTTGCAATTATCGAATGAAACTAAGTGACTTCGTACATAAGCATCAATAATTAGAGATACTGTACAATACCGTGTGTTACTGTGCAACAACGCGTATTACTATACTTTTATCATCGAGTATTTCAACAATTTAACGGTAAAAGTTTTACTGTTATTTTATGAAAATGTTATTTTTGTCGCTTTCTATATCCGACAGTTATTCTGTTGTGGGGTCCACCAATGATTGCCCCGTCGTACGAATATTCTCCGATAAAAAGAATATTCCCCGACCAAATGAATATTTTATGACAACTTATTTACTTTGTAAAATTTACACATATCACCCATAACTATAATATTATATCAAATCAACACCTTATTATTCAAAATAATATTTAGAAAAAATTAAATCTTTATTCATAAAAAGTTGGGGTCTTACATCTTTGACCCGTAGTACAAAGATAGACTGTTAATTTTTGATTTTATAGTTATATGTCTTTGTCCCGTAGTGCAAAGATGGACTATTGATTATTGATTTTACAGTTGAACATCTTTGGCTCGTAGTGAAAAGATAGACAATTGATTGGTATGACCATGACCATTCATATTACAGTTGAATATCTTTGGCCCGTAGTGCAAAGATACACAATTGATTGGTATGATCATGATTATTGTTGTTACATTTGAATATCTTTGATGTATGGTGTAAAGACGATATGTTTATTGAGTGTCTTTAGTCTTTGTAGTAAGAACATTGAGTGAAAGTTTTATTAAGCCTTTGTGGCAAGAAAAAACTATTGACTTACATTATTATAAACATGAATTGTGAATTTAACTATAATCTTTGGTGGTTCAGGTGAGACAGGTAATGAAAGTTCTCTTTGTCTTGGGTACAACAAAGAACTGTTGATGGGTATTACAGGAATGAAATATTAATGATGAACTTTTAATTTGGAGGAGATAGTAGACATTATGTTCTACTTGACTTTTCTAATGGATTATTGATTCCGCTGCAATTATGGTTGAAAACTTGTATCATCTACCATATGTTCTAAATATCTGATTTATTACTGATGAATGCTATTGATAATTTAATTATCTTTAATCATAATACTCTTTACTGAGCTATTTGTACTCACCCTTTTGCTTCACAATTCCTTTAAGGTAATAAGAGTGTAGCTGGGTCGAACGGGGATAATAGCGGAGTAGAGTGATGGTCTGTGACTGTTGAAGTTTCTCAATACATTAGAAAATAGCATGATAATATATAATTGTATTGAGGACTTAAAATGTGTGTGTCGTGTTTTATATGTCATTTAATAGTTAATTTTGGTGAACAACAATAGGGTGATGAGAACCTGACTTTGAAATAGTCAAAAATGTACCTCATTAGAATGAGGAGGACATAATTGTACTGAGAGCTTAAAGGGTGTGTTACCACTATCATACACGATGTTTAACCACATACCAATTCGTGTTATCATAAGATATGATTGTGCGCATCCACTTGCTGACTATATCTATGAGCATTATCTATATAATCTTGGAGTATGGTTGGAATAGAATCCTCAGTTTGAGACAATGGAAATAATTATATGGTAAGAAGATACACACCTTTGGAATGAACATGATAGTAATCTTTTCATTCTTCTTTGGGGTCTAATGGGTCAACCAAGGTTAATTCTCAAATCCTATGATATCTATTATAACTTAGATGCATGATCTCTAATGTATAAAGGCTTCCTTGAGTATTTTTTAAATATTTTAATTCCTAAAACAGTTATCAACTGTACGTTTATGTAAAATATCATTATTTGAAGTGTGAGTACTGTTATTTGTATTGAAACTCATAGTTTATGTGTTGTCGTATTTTATATGACAGTTTAATAATTGTAAATAGAAAGATTTATATTTGGATTTAGTGGTGCGTACTTGACAACCTAAAATGGATTATGGGGACCTATTTTGAAGTGTCACAATAACTATCGGTTACGTTTTTAACTAAAAAGTACTATTAATTACCATATACATTATTTTTAAAATTTAAAAACACATTAACTATTTTTAGATTTCTTATATCGACTTACAAAATTAAAATTAAAATATATTTTCTAATTTTGGGAAAATGGAATTATCTTTTGGTTGAATTTTCATATGATTGTTTAAAGATGCAATTTTTATGATCTTCTTTAGCCACAGTTTTTCTACTTTTGTTAAGTCCACCACTGTTCTCTTTCTCTCCGGATCATTCACTGCTTTCTCTCTCTAAAAATCTTTTTCTCTCTCTACAGCTATTTCTCTTTCTCTCTCTAAAAAGCATATTTCTCTCTCTAAAAAGCATATTTCTCTCTCTACAGCTATTTCTCATTCTCTCTCATCTACAATTACCGCAACTGATTTGCAGATCAACCATTCTCGTAGGTTCTACTTTACCTTTTGCTGATCTAACTCTGAACTCCGAGCTGAGTAAACTACCCAGTCATCAAAATCAGTAAAGTTAGGGTCTCATTTTTGGTCTCATTTTTGGAGTGACGAACTGATTTCTATGTGTATTCATCACTTCGTATTCTTCCTGTAAAAAATCACTACTTTACAGTGATTTTGAAGTTCATATTGATTCATTCGGCATCTGTTTTTATTCTACAATTACTGTAATTCAAGACCTAGTAGTGAGGTTTGTAGCTGTAGATTCGTATATCTTTTGAGGTGATTTTGGGTTTTTTGAGTTTTTTTGGGTGAATTCATTTAATGAATTGATGAATGGGGGAGGGTCTGGGTTTTGAGTTTCGAGATATTGATGTTGCGGATTGATAGAATGACTTCAGATGCTAACAGAACGGGCGGGCAAGTTGAAAGGGACATAGAACAGGTATATATAATAATTATTATCATGTATGTGTATGTATGACAGTATGAGTGTATGTCATTGGCTTTGTAATTAATTTTGTGTTGATATAATTGTTAATTGAGCTTTTTAATTTAAGCAGCTGTTGATTGGAATTTTTATTATCATTGATCAGTAATATTAGTTCTTAGAAATAGAATAATTGACGTATATCATTTGTTCATAGAAATCTATATTTATAATATAGGATTTTTTTTTTGGTATTAGTAGATAAACTTTTAGGCCTACAAAAAATTACAAAAATAAACATATACGTACATGGTATGGAAGATGAATGCAATATTATTAGGTTTTGCAGGCTCTTGATTACAAAGTATTTAAATTTTCACTGCGATTGAAATTGTATTTATTATTTATTTATTTATAAAAATAATATATCAGTTTGAAAGTGTATCAATCTATTGAGCTTTATTATTACTATGAAACCGTGTATTGGTTTAGATATAACGGGAAATATCTTGATTGCTCTATTTGAATATTGCTACCGATCCAATAAAATAAATAGACTTGAGCCGACTTGAGCCGCATTCTGAAGTAGAATGACTTATTTAATAAGGATTTTTCTTAACTTTTTTTAATCATGTATATATATCTGTGTGACATTCAATATTAAAGACCTAGACTCAAGAGATAGGATGGTAGGAAAAGCTGAAAAGGATGAAAGTTTATGGACCAGGACTTCTATCTTTAGAAGTAATACCTCTTTCAACTTGCAAGTGAAAGTAGCTAGATCTTGATTTTTGTGAAAATGTAAAATTGAGCTATAACACATTTATTACAAATATTGGAAATAATGATATGTTGAACACCAGTTGACTAAAACGCATGTTACGCCTAGGTCTTGTTCTAACTGTTCATATCATTTATTATTGCAAAAGATAATTTGATTTTTTTTGGTGTTAGTGGAGAACTGTTTGGCCTAAAGCAACTAAAATAAAATTATAAAGTTGAACACAATTTGCTTAGGCCATGTAGTCTATTGATTACAATTAATATAATATACATGACTTCAAAGTTATAATTTCTTTACCAAAGATGACAAAAATTGATATAATCTTCAAAGAAGATTTGGTTGAATTCGGCTGTGATGATTAGTAAATTTTTGATGTAATATTGTTATTGACATGACCATAACCATAACTTGTGGGAATCTATAATAATTAATAGCTAAGCAACTTCAGAAGTATTCAGTTGAATTGATATGAATTTTTATTTGAATTGCTTAACAACTATTGCTAGATATGAATTTGCAATTGTTATATGGAAGAGTTAATATCAACCTTTGCCATATGGTAAACAAAGAGGTTTATTTGGAATTTAAATATCCAAGTCCAATCGTATACTTGTCGAAAGGGACAAGTGAGATTTTTTGGTATTTTTAGACACTTGTGTCAAATTGACCTTGTTGCCCCTGAAAAAATAGTCAAATGTACTGTATGCTCTGGGAATATATACTTGCACCATGCCTCCCATTTTTTAGTCATGCAAATGTAGGACTGTTTGGCGGATAAGGTGGAGACATCATAAAATTGTCCGAAGCAACTATGAGACAAAGCTGAGTTCAAGTGTGTCAAGCTGCATTCTCCCCACCAAAAAAAAGAAGAAAAGAAGCAAACATCTTAAGGTCTAGTGTATGGACCATGTGGTTTAGAAAGGGGTGTTAGAGTGATAAATTCATAAATGGATTACATATTTAGGCACAAAGTGAAAGGGTGTTCTTTGAGGGCTGTTCACAGCTTCCAAAATTAATAGATTCTTTGAAGCTGCTTTCCCATACCTTTATGCGGTATGCGCTACATAACTTGATCCAGTTGCAGCATGATTCTATTTCTTTAAACATATTTTAACAAGTTTGGTTGACAAGCTGTGTGATTTTGTTTCTTTGTTTATGCAAATGCGCTGAATTATGTTTAATATAGGTTAATTCGCTGATCTTTACGACAGGCCATTACTGCTCTTAAGAAAGGGGCGTATTTGCTCAAATATGGAAGGAGGGGGAAGCCCAAGTTTTGCCCCTTCCGGCTGGCCAATGTAAGATTTACTCGTTTTTAGTTATTGTGAACATAATAAATATATTTGTTTACTTTTTCTCCTATTATGCGTTTGTTGTATACATTATTTCCTTCTTTAGCTGTTCGCTAGTTGGAGTTCTCCGTTGGTAGTTATGTGGACAATCTTTCTTCTTCAACTAGAAATTTGGTGGACTTAGTAGTAATCTTAACAAAGTAAAAAAAGGTAATCTCTAATGTTATCTCATCCCAAAAGAAAACAGATCGCAGCAGCACATATTCTTTGTGTAAGAGGAGGAAATGGGTTGCAGCAATGATGTTGGATGACAGCAACGATGGTGGTTGATGGCCGGCCTAGGTGGCTACATAACCGCCTAGCACCTCCTCGCCTCGGTTGGGCAGCTCCTAACTCTCTTTCTAGAATGCATATTGTTGCAGTACATCGTCCTGAAATATATTTTGTGATTATGTCAGAAAGTTCTCCTTTTGCTGTGTGACATGTAAACTGTGCATATTCACTTTTGTATGTTGCCACCTCATCTTTATATACCTTATTAGCTTCCTACTATAAATTTGTTTGAGATTCTTCTTAAGCTCAATTTTGGAGCAGTTGTTATTTTTGGTTATATACAAGTCTTCCTTTGATTCATGAGATGGATTTTGGTGAAGAGTTCTCCTTTTACTGTGTGGCATGTAAAATGTGCATATGCACTTTTGTATGTTGCCACCTCATCTTTATATACCTTATTAGCTTCCTACTATAAATTTGTTTGAGATTCTTCTTAAGCTCAATTTTGAACCAGTTGTTATTTTTGGTTATATACAAGTCTTCCTCTGATTCATGAGATGGATTTTGGTGAAGAATGAAGTACTTGAATATCAAAAATCAGCTGTAATGGGTTTTGAGTTGATTTTGTTCTAATATGGTTCTCAGGAAAGAAGAGGGCTCCTAAAACTCTTGTAGCTTCTTACAATTTGATTTGTCGCATATTATTTAATGCTAAACCACTTGCTAGTTTCTTTTGTTTATTCTAGTACTAGTTCTTTTGATTTCATTCAACTAAATATTAGAGAAACTGCATTGCTAAATATTAAAAAATCGGCTATATTTTCAGGATGAATCAGTTCTAATATGGTTTTCTGGTAAAGAGGAGAAACACCTCAAACTAAGTCATGTCTCCAGAATTATTTCAGGCCAGCGCACTGTAAGTTTCTTGCTGTGAATATAACTTCTTTCTGTATTACTTTGTATGAGTTTCAAAATTACAATAATGTAATATTATGCTTCTTATTCAATAGTATTTACTATTTAGGAATTATCTCGTCTTTGGATATGAGTGAATTGTTGCATGAACTAGGTAATGATATTGTTTGATTTGCTCAATGCTATAAATTTGCATTGAATCATCATTAATGTCAAATCATAAGAATTTCAGTTTTCAGTGAATTGTTTGTATGGGATTATGGGCAACACTTTAACAGTTTTCTGATATTGAAACTGAAAAGAAGCAAATCAATATCCATTTCTGTACTTGGCATTCTTTTCTGATGCCTCAATCTTAACCTACCTTTTAAAGCTGGCTAGCAACTAAATCCTGTTCCACATGAAATCTGTTCAGTTACTGTATACATATTGTAGTAATCTTAATTCTTGGTATATACCTAAGGAAACAATTTTGATGTTATGATTAATCTGAGTTTGATTGTGCATAGAACAGGTTGTGGGACAGTCACATTAAACTATTACAAACTTGCTCCTGGGTCTTGCCTCAGCTAGTAACTTAGTGTTGCAGGGTTGGACTGTGTTGGGGTCTTACATTGACACAGACATTTGCACCCTGAAGTTCTAATTGCGCAGAGTTAGTCCTTGAAATTCATAGTTTTTTTACTTACTGCACCAATTGCCCCTAATTGCCTGAAAAGTTGTTTCAAAATTGACCTCGTTCAGTCGGAGCAATCGGGGGAGGTTTTGCAACTGGTGCTATGTACCAGAAATTGTAAATTTTTTAGGGAGCATTGGCGCAGAATCAGAACTTTAGGTACAATGTGCCAAATTGTGAAATTTCAGGGGTATAAAGTGACATTAAGTTCCCCCCTCCCCCCTCTCAAACTGCATTTGGCTACCTTCCTGCACCTAACAATGGTGTAGCATGCAAGCAGGTTGCTTGATTTTTTTTTGATTTAGTCATCCTTAATGCCTCTTCTCTTCTCTTGTATTCCATTCATATTTGTCGTGGCAAGGAATGTCCATCGTGATTAATAACTTGTACTACTCCGTTCCTGGGTGTGTTGGGGAATAAAGGACAATTTGACTACTTCCATATAAATTAACTTCAAAAAATGGTTTTGCATATTGATGTGTCTTGGACAAGTGAGCTTCCCAAGGCTAAAAGTCATTGTTAGATGACGACTAATAGAGACATAAAATTGATTCGGAGGAATCACCTTGGATAAAATAGGCTGCTCTTTTAAATATGCACGTTTTCAACCCCAAGGGGGCTGGGGGGAATATGTTAGAGGCCTTGAGGAATGACTTTAAGGCAGGTCCAATCCCCATATTTGGTCCAAATTTCTTATTATAAAAATAAATAATTAAATAGGTAGATTTCTTTTTCTCTTCTTTTAAAAATTGTTTTAGGAGTTGTATTTTTGTTTGTTTGGGGGGTTGGGTGGAGGAGGGGTTGTGTATATTCTTCAATTGAACACATACTCATTTTAGTCTTTAAATTAGAATCAGTTGGGTATTGCAGAATGAGCTCAATAGTGTACATTGTGCTTTAAAGTTTAAAATAACCTTCACATACGACCCCATTTGCACGTTGACTCATTAGAGACAAATGCAGTGCATTGTAATGTTAAAGTTGAATAGGGTGAAAGTAGAAAGTATTCAGCCCAAGACCTTGCAAATCCTGAGCTCTGTTATCATTTTTAAGTATCCACGCCTTTTTAATATAAAATTTACTGAAATAATTTCTTCAGTGACATGTTATACCTATCCCTAATTTTTTCCCATGGAAATTCATTTTTTATTGCTGTCAAGTGACTTATATATTCTAAGTTTCCGGTGCTAAGTTCTGTATGACCATAATAGTATAATAACAAGGCGCGGTGTGAGATATAACACTAAACACTAGCTTCTCTAAAACTCTCTCTCTCTCTCTCTCAATAAAATAATTTCAACCAATACATTTAACTCCTCTACTTGTCCTAGGAGTTGGGTCCGATATAATACTTATTAAAAATGACTGTAAACGGCAAGTATGCTTTCTGTTTGCTTACTTAACTGTCTGCAGAAAGCGGAACCTTACCTGCTTTAAAGAGATGGTGAGACAGTTCTTGAGGAATCGGAAAATTCTTAAGATTTTTTTGGAGTAACTGGCAACATTATTAAAGAAATGGTTGGATTCTTGGTTACAGAAAGCTACCACATTAAGTAAAAACACAAATATTAAGAGATTGACAATATATCTGCATTCACTTTTGTAGTGTTTACAACTAAAAAGAGGTCCATTCTCAAAGAATAACGAAAGCTCCCTTAAATTTCCTTTGTCACTAAATAAAGTGTTCGAGCTTCCAACTTAACAATGATTGGGGATGTGTGGAAAGCCCATCAGGATTATATATAGAGCATTCAAGTCTTATTTGTTCAATGTGGGACTTTATATCTCAACAACCTCCTCACGCATGGCCTAATTTTGAGTTAAACACGTGGATTTGATTTCGCCTTGCTTTGCCTAATATGATACCATGTTAAAGCATCCAACTTAAAATCATCTGGCAATGAGTTGAGTAGCTCATGAAGATAATATGTCAAGCCTCCCTCCCTTATTCTTTGATGGGTGACCTTGTAGCTGAATATATAAGTAAGGTGGTCGCTAGAATTGGTTTTTATCAAAGTACTTTTACTTGTTTTTATGTGGAGAATTAATGTTTGGCATGAAGTTCACTTATAAGATTTGTATGCTCCTACTTCCCAGCTCCTCATCAATTTATAAACCCATGCACCAGTGAATCTGGTATCTTAACTAACTATTTAGAATAACTCCTTTCCTGAACTTAAGTTGTTGTTGCTTGTATGCTATAATCTCTCATGAGTTTGCTGGATAGGATGTCAGTATTGTTCGATTTCCTGTTACGGATTGATAATATTTGGTTTTAATGTTAATTTTTGTTTCAGCCAATATTTCAGAGGTATCCACGGCCTGAGAAGGAGTACCAGTCATTTTCTTTAATATACAATGATAGGTCACTCGATTTGGTAAGTTCAGTTTTAGTTAGCTTTTAGATGTTCCATTATCCTAAAACCTGATTCGGCTGTTTAAATGTCATATTATTAGTTATACATCGTCTATATTTTAGGAATTGTTTCCAGATATTATAGTTGGTAGTGGTATGTGTAATCTAATTATGCAACTCTTTTGTTTCCAGATCTGTAAGGATAAAGAAGAAGCAGAGGTATGGTTTAGTGGTCTGAAGGCATTAATATCACGTGGCCATCAGCGGAAGTGGAGAACAGAATCAAGGAGTGATGGAATCCCATCTGAAGCTAATAGTCCTAGAACATACACGCGAAGAAGCTCCCCTTTAAATTCTCCATTTGGCAGTGGTGATAGCTTGCAGAGGGTATATTTCCTATTATTTCCTACATCAAGCGCACACTACTGAAAACACTCGTGCACATTCACCCTTGGCATACACTTATTCATATACCTTTTAACAGCAATGAATGTTACTTGATTCAGGATGGTGGTGATCAGCTTCGCCTTCATAGTCCATATGACAGTCCTCCTAAAAACGACAAGACATTTTCTGATGTGATATTATATGCTGTGCCTCCCAAAGGTTTCTTCCCATCAGATTCTGCCAGTGCTTCTGTCCATTCTTTGTCATCAGGAGCCTCAGATAGTATGCATGGTCAAGTGAAAGGAATGGGGATGGATGCTTTTAGAGTGAGCTTATCAAGTGCTGTTAGTTCATCAAGTCAAGGTTCTGGTCATGATGACGGTGATGCCTTGGGGGATGTTTTCATTTGGGGGGAATACACTGGCGATGGTGTTTTGGGTGGTGGACCTCACAAAGTGGGAAGTTGTTATGGTACCAAAGTAGATTCTTTAATGCCCAAAGCTTTAGAATCTGCAGTGGTACTTGATGTTCAAAATATAGCTTGTGGTGGACGACATGCTGCATTGGTGACCAAGCAAGGAGAGATATTTTCGTGGGGGGAGGAATCAGGTGGCAGGCTAGGGCATGGAGTAGATTCTGATGTTTTGCATCCGAAGCTTATTGATGCCCTCAGCACTGCTAACATTGAGCTTGTAGCATGTGGCGAGTACCATACATGTGCTGTAACACTTTCTGGTGATCTATACACATGGGGTGATGGCCATTTTGGTCTTCTTGGACATGGGAATGAAGTGAGCCATTGGGTCCCAAAAAGGGTTAATGGGCCACTTGAGGGTATCCATGTTTCATCTCTCTCCTGTGGGCCTTGGCATACTGCTGTGGTGACCTCTGCTGGACAGTTGTTTACTTTTGGTGACGGAACTTTTGGTGTTTTAGGGCACGGGGATCGCAGAAGTGTCTCAAAACCCAGGGAAGTGGAATCTCTTAAAGGGCTCCGCACTGTACGGGCAGCATGTGGGGTGTGGCATACTGCCGCAGTTGTAGAAGTCATGGTTGGCAATTCAAGTTCCAGCAATTGTTCATCTGGAAAACTGTTTACCTGGGGAGATGGGGATAAAGGTCGACTTGGGCATGGTGACAAGGAAGCTAAATTTGTGCCTACCTGTGTTGCTGCTCTTGTTGATCCCAACTTTTGCCAAGTTGCCTGTGGATATAGCCTGACAGTTGCACTTACAACCTCAGGCCATGTCTACACTATGGGAAGTCCTGTTTATGGCCAGCTAGGGAATCCTCAAGTGGATGGAAAGCTCCCCTCTCGTGTTGAAGGAAAGCTCTCAAAGAGTTTCGTGGAGGAGATAGCTTGTGGTGCCTATCATGTTGCAGTTTGGACTTCAAGAACTGAAGTTTACACTTGGGGCAAGGGAGCAAATGGCCGGTTGGGTCATGGAGATACAGATGACAAAAATTCTCCAACTCTAGTTGAAGCTTTAAAAGACAAGCAAGTCAAAAGTATTGCCTGTGGTACTAACTTCACTGTGGCTATCTGCCTTCACAAGTGGGTCTCAGGAATAGATCAATCTATGTGTTCTGGCTGCCGTCTACCATTTAATTTTAAAAGGAAACGTCATAACTGTTATAACTGTGGACTTGTTTTCTGCCACTCATGCAGTAGCAAGAAGTCTCTTAGGGCCTCTATGGCACCAAATCCTAACAAACCATATCGGGTATGTGATAATTGTTGTAGTAAACTAAAGAAAGCTATTGAAACTGACTCATCAACTCAGTCTTCTATAAGTAGAAGAGGAAGTATGAATCAGGGGTTTAGCGAATTAATTGAAAAAGATGAGAAGTTGGATTCTAGATCTCGTCCTCATCTTGCTAAATTTTCTTCTATGGAATCCTTCAAGCAAACAGAAACCCGTTCATCCAAGCGAAACAAGAAACTAGAGTTTAATAGCAGTCGCGTATCACCTGTTCCAAATGGAGGTTCTCAATGGGGAGCTCTTAATATCTCAAAATCTTTTAATCCAGTATTTGGATCATCCAAGAAATTTTTCTCAGCATCTGTTCCTGGATCCAGAATTGTTTCTCGAGCAACATCGCCTATATCAAGACGGCCCAGCCCGCCTCGCTCTACTACACCAACTCCAACGCTTGGTGGACTTGCCTCACCAAAATTAGTTGTGGATGATGCTAGAAGGACAAATGATGGCCTTAGCCAAGAAGTCATCAAATTAAGAGCACAGGTATAACATAACTTCTAAACTTCATGTTGTTCACTCATCTAATTGTGCAATTTTCCCATTTACCTGCAATTTATTCCTTTTTCTCATGTTAAAGTTTATGAAGCCATAAAAATGGGAAGTACTACTAAGTAGGTAAGCTGACAAAGAGGTGTGACTAGTGATCAAAAATCTTGTTTAGGGTCACTCTCTTTCCCTTCTTAGGATTTGTTTTAGGTTGCACGAAGCATCACCTAAAACAATCTTTTTGGTTTCATTTCTTTGGGTACTAGTTAGAAAAAAAATCATGGACAAGATACTTTAAAGTAGGACATTGAGTTATTAGAGTAGTCCTAGCAAGCTTTTCATGCTTTCAATAATCCAAACAACTGCTTTGGAAATTGAGTGAATGAGAATAGTTAAGCCGTCAAGCATACCTCTTGTTCTTGGTAAATCCAATTTTGGGTTCATGGTGCAGAAGATCCAGTGATTAATGCATTTTAAGAGCTAGTCAAAAGCGGATATAAAGATTGAGCTGTTTAATCTTTCAAGGCAAAAGAGGTTTTTGAATTGTCAGTTGTTCTCTATATAATTAATGTGTATATATTTTTCCGGCTTACTTTAGGGATGGATGAATAATGTTCAAGTAATTTAGTAAACCTCTCACTCACTCAGAAATGGCTTTTGCTATACTACAATGGTAGGATTTAAGTAGCGGATAACTTACAAATTCATGGTCTGGTCTGGCTTTTTATTTGTCGGTGCAAGTTTATTTATGCCATGTTCCGGTTGGCGTCAAGATGGTACCAAGATCTTGTTCTATCATGTTTTGGTTAACTTGTAAGACTTCATATATGCATATAGAACAGAAGATTTCAGTACACAACACTGTTTCAAGCATAATTGAATTGTTGTGGTGTTTTGGTTATTGCATATACTTTTCTTCAGTAGAAATGTGTGTATAATGTCTACTAGTTTTTATATTAGGTGGAAAATCTAACTCGGAAAGCCCAACTTCAAGAGTTAGAGCTCGAAAGAACTACTAAACAGTTGAAGGAGGCAATAGCAATTGCAGGGGAAGAGACTGCAAGATGCAAAGCTGCGAAAGAAGTCATCAAGTCGCTCACAGCCCAAGTAAGATATATTTATTAATGTTGTATTGATGAGTTTTGCGGTTGTTTGGATGTCCCTTGGATTAAAATCACTCCAATGTTTCCTGATTAGCTATGGAGATTAACCACGGGAATTGTTATTTCTACAAGAGAAATTTGATATTTCCACAAGGACTTCTCACATGACCATGGGCCCCATTTACTATTCATGTGAGGGGAGTCTTGTGGAACACTGGAACTACCAAATTCCATTGTGAAAATATCAATTCTCCTAAACCAGTTTGTTCTTATTGTGTTTGAGAGACCGTTTGGCGTAAAATTTGAAATATTTGAAACTCCAAGAGGTTGACCAGTACACTTGGATAATTTTTTTTTATCTTAGTTTCTTGGTCTAAATTATATTTTTGTCTTCAACTAATGTTGAAATCCATGGGACATCCAAATAACCTAAATGATATTAAGTGTTAATATTACATCTATTGGTTATTTTGATTTGATGCACCTTAAAACTTTGAAGCCATTATTGTACTCTGGTAGCTGTTATTTAATTGCTTCTTCAAAATGTTTCTTAGGATTGCACTAGAATGAATCATCTCTATTATCTAAACATTTGATGGAAGTCTTATTTCGTGTCGGATTCTTGGATGAAACATCACTATTATCTAAACATTTGATGGAAGTCTTATTTCCTGTCAGATTCTTGGATGAAAATTTTCATGTCAAGCAAACCGTTGGTTATTGTTACAAATTATTTAATAATAAACTCCAATAGATGTTGTTCCAAGTCCAAGGACAACTACATTTGTTAAATTAACTCTGTTGCTGCATGAAGTTTAAAAAAAGTCGGAGGACCTATGAAAAATTAGTGATTTTCACAGGTCATCGACAAGAAGAAATTAGGGAGTGTCTTGAAATTTGTATATGCTAAAAATGCAATCTGCCTTCGCTGAGTTAGGGCTGTTGAAGACATGGCTTTTAAAGTTAAATTCAGTTTCTGGCTTCATGCAATCATCTGGAGCAAAATTGAATCTTGGAGCTCTCTCAAACAAATTTGTCAATGTTTTTTAACCCAATGAAACCCCGAGAATTTTTAGTTTTTTTTATTTGAATTTTTTTTTAATTTGAAAGGAGTCAATGACACACCTGCTGTAGATGTTAAACCTAGTAGATTGCCATAACTGCCCACTTCAGTTGCGAGAAATGGTGATAATTATGTGTGGACAGTAAATGGCTTTGAAGAAGACAATGATAGTAATGGTTGGTATTGAACAAATCACGGTGGATGTCGATGGTGGCTAAAAGGGAAGACTTCAAAAGCTAGTTAGTTTTTGAAATTAGTATATCATGTAGGCAAGGAGGTAGTTAGCATCTCACATGGAAAGAAGGGCATGAAGTAGTCTACTAAGAATTTAGATTGTCAGTAAAATTATCTTCTGACCAATTGCAGGAGCTAACTTACTCAAGTTGCAAAAGACATGAGCTGTCTCAAACATTGGGGTGTTGATCCGCGGCATTGTAAGAAAAAGGAAAATCCAGCACTAAAATGGTTTCATGTATATAGAAACACAAGGTTTAATAATTAATATTTATGCATATATTTCTATTTATGAACATGATTGGACTTTTAATTCAATAAAAGCCTAAACTAAGATAGATTCATACACTTTGTACTTCGTGGACACTGGACACATAGTTTAAATTTTCAAAAACTTCATACTATTTATCAAATCCTTTACTCCAGAAAAAGAGATATTTACTGATCCAAAAGATTACTGAGGATTGCAAGGGAATCAACATTCAACAGGAAATCGTTTTTGTCTGTGTTCCGATTCTAAATACTTGCTGAAAGAAAAATTAAGAGAAGTGATGATCACAACGTATATAGAAAACAATAAAAAGGCCCTACATTGTCAGAACTCAGAAGGACTTCACTGCTGTAGAAGAGAAAAAGTACAAGAGTTGGGGTGCGGAAAGAACTGTGAATAGCAAAAGCTAGTAAGAAATGATTTAAGATGACAAGGTCATTCACATACCGAACCAGTTTCTTCAAGGAAACTTTGAAGTTTTCTTTAGCATTTTTTTTTGACAAGTAGTATAGCATAGAAGAAAAGCCTCTAGAGGGGTTGACCTGTACACAAGCAGTATACACAGACACAAAAACCAAAAAAAAAGGGAAAGAGAGAAACACCACCTATGACCTATCTATCCCAAAATCTGTCAGAATTGGAGTACAGCCCAATGAGCACCAAGAATCAAAATTTTCCTAGCGCAAATTCGTCTATAAGCTCTAGAAATGGAGTACTCCCTGGTTATCTTCCATTCTACAAAGGAAAAGCATACAAAGCATTAAGGAGCGAACTTTCAAACTTTGTCTTCCAGCCTTCATACATCTCCCATTTCTGTCCCTCCATATAGTTCTCATAATGCAACGAGGTGCCTTTTCCCACCTCCTCAACTGACTCCCACTCTAAATCCTATTCATCACTTGATAAAAACAGTATGAAGCATAACCCAGGAAAGTCCAAAAAGGGGCAACAAAAGATCTAAAGAAATATTAAAGGAACAAGCAGATAGTCAGATGATCAATACTTTCCTCTGCCTCTTTGCAAATGCAACACCACCCTACAAAAAACTGCCATCTCTTTTGCAAATTATGAACAATGAGTATACCACCTTGAGGTGCATTCCACACAAAATATGCATTCTTAAGCAGGGCCAAAGTTTAAGCCTGGATGATTTTAAGACGAGTGCCTTGAAATCATGGTTCAAAACTCACGTGGTAGTAATTCTTCCAACCCAATTTAAGCATCATGGTTCAAAACTCGCACGTGCCACAGATTTTAAGATGAGTACCTTGAAATCCTTTTCAACATTACGTTTTTCAAGATGATACTAAAAGTGGGATGGAGGGTGTGTGATCTAGTATTGTCTTAGGAATGCTGAAGGAAGAGCTATGGTGAGGACCTTAATCTTTCGAAATTTGTTTTAACATTTTCTTACTATATTAAGTTAGGAAGTTGATGAAATTGACTAAACTTGGCTAGTATGTGAGCTTCTATATTTTCTCTATTCATGTTTTGTGAAGGCAAATCAATCTATATGTATGAGTTTTGAGCACACGGCCATGGAAATATCAGATTTGAACATTTGGTCATGTTTTCTTTATGATCCAAAATAAATTTTATTATATTTTCTGAATGTATTGTTGCTTTTGGTTAGAAGTCTGGGGAGGGTGCTAATACCTTAGTTGGGGTTGGGATTTTATCTCATTGCAGTAGAGCAACTTGTATTACGGGAATATAAAATAGGGCTTTTTTTAAGACTTGTTTTCTCAATATAACCTGTTTGTTGATGCTTGGCGCTTGTGTTTTAACTATGTGTTATAACAATTTTTTCTCCCAAGATTTACTCTTAATTTAATTGTCATATCCTTGCATGTTACCTGGCTAAGCTTGATTTGATTCTCTGGCCCAACACTGGAAAATCCAACCATCATATATAACCAAGATTTGGATGGGCACCTCACATTTTTACTATTGTGAATTTGTTATATCTGCCTTTCCTGTTGATCCTTAGTTTTCTGCATCTCTATGTAATAGCTGAAGGACATGGCTGAAAGGCTGCCTGTTGGAGCATCCCGAAACATCAAATCTCCTTCTTTCACTTCCCTTGGATTAATTTCTGCTTCCAGTGATGTTTCAAATGCTTCGATTGATCGATTGAATGGTCAAATTGCAAGCCAAGAACCAGAATCAAACAGCCAACTATTATCCAATGGATCAAACAACCAGTTTCTACCCAATGGGTCAAACAGCCAGTTGTTAACCATTGGATCAAACAGCCAGCTGTTATCCAACGGATCAGGCACTGTCAGTAACCGCAGTTCAGGTCACAACAGACTAGCGTATTCAGAAGCAACAACAAGAAATGGGAGCAAAACAAAAGAAAGTGATTCTCGTAATGACAGTGAATGGGTTGAGCAGGATGAACCTGGGGTTTATATCACTCTTACCTCCTTACCTGGAGGTGTAAAAGATCTTAAGCGAGTTCGCTTCAGGTATTTCCTTTTTCTTTTTTATCTGTCCTTGTTGGATGTTTTACCCAATGCTCTTCAAAAACGAAAAGAAGTTTCTCTGGGTAATTTAGTAATTTTATAAAATTATGGCTTGCATTGTTTGCCTACTTAGGGTAGAGAGCCTGCTAAAATTATAGTCTATATCTCTCATCATAAACATGCCCTAAATGCCAAATTAGTTAGTCTGTATCTAATAGAACAAAAAAAAGGCCTCTCTCTCTAAATATCTGATAAACCAGAAAAAAAGTGTTCCATGTTTTTTTTAAACTTTTGCACAAATGTGTTATAAACTGAATCTATTGTAAATAATAATTAGATAAGTTGAATTAGGCTTGAACTTGACCAAAACGTAACTTGAATAAGTGGGTGACAAATCGGCGTCGCAAAAAGAAAATAATGCTGATTTATTTGGGAGCTGTCTAAAGTTATCTACCTTTCTCGCTCTCCCCCTTTCTTAACCTTGCTATTAAGGCCAAATGGAGGTATACTGCATCTTGATGTATTACCATTGTAGTTTTGGTAAGAGATTTAATGTCATTTTTGTTTAGAGCAAACTAAAAATGTTGTCTGTAAATGTGTGAATGCAGTCGGAAACGGTTTAGTGAGAAACAAGCAGAACAATGGTGGGCAGAGAACCGAGGACGAGTTTATGAACAGTACAATGTTCGCATGGTTGACAAGTCAAGTGTTGGTGTTGGCAGTGAGGACTTCACCTAGTGTCCTGTGGAAGCAGCATATGTAAATGAATTTTTCTTTTTTTCTTTTTATCTTTTCATCTTTTCATTTTTCTTTTGTCCTTTTCCTGCTTCAGTCACAAGGAAGGTCATTTTGATCAGTTAGGGTTAGGCTTTCATCATATTGGGTTTGGAAGCAAGGGTTGCTATAAGTGAGAGAGAGAAGTAGAGGTTTGCTTGAATTTTTTTCCTCATTATTTCTACTATGTGGTTTTGCTTTTTCATTTTTTTCCTAGGGCCCTTTTGCGCGAAGGGGCATGGGTGAGAAATGTAAATTCAGATTAGGTTGTTGGCTCGTGTTGAAAGCCGCTGCCATGTAAATTCATAAGCAATACATCTTCAGAGGTTTCTTCTGTTATTTCATTCTCTTTGGTTACTCTCCCCTCCACCCACCCAACCCCCCACCCACCCACCCACCCACCCACCCACCCATATACTGAAGGAAAAAATTTCGGACAATAGGTTTTTAATTTTTTTTAAAAATAAAATCAGGATCATTTATATTGTTTTATACAAAACAACAAATATATATACTATGTATGTAAAGTTCGAATTTGTTACTTGGTGATCGGTTGGTTTAGCACGTTTTGAATTTCATACAATTTCTTATATCAAGATCTTCCTTATGACCTTGTGTTGAAATTTCTTATATCCTCAAGATATCTTATGTTGAACATGAAGTGTGGTTTTCAAAGCAACTTTTTAGAAAAATGTCAACTCTAATTTTTCAAGATGAAAGAGAGTACGTTATTCTTTTTTAAGATAGAAGTCTTTATTATACGTTTCTGATCAATGATATATATAATAATATTGATCCTTACTCTCTCAAGAAGTTGATTCATATTAGGCTAGGAAAGGGATTTTAAGGGATTCTTCTTCTAACTCCAATACTTATCTAGATATTATTATTCAATAATAATATTCAAAATAAATATTAATTACAATTAATTCTATTAAATAATTATAATTGCACTTCAATTCAAGAATTAATTAAATAAACTCTTTACTAATAAACTGTAAATATTTCCTCTATAAATATACATAAATATTTAAGAATCAATTAATATAATTTTGATACATTTAAATTAATTTCATAAGTCTATAATTCATCTCTATTTGATCATAAATTGATTTAACGATTAAATCAATTCTTTTAATAATTAATAGACTTAAATATAAATTATTATCTTGAACTATTACCTTTTCCACTTCGATAATTCACATTTTAATTTTGCCAATTAGATGATTAAATTATTTTTTTCTCACTTTCCTCCAATTTTACTTGACTTGTAAAAAATTGATAATGTGACATAAACATGTGGCAAGCGGTGCTTGTGTTAAAAATAATAATATTTTTTAAATTACCGTAAATCATTTTATTGGACTGAAAGGGTAAAAAAGGTAATAACATTGCATATTAACTTTAATTAAAATAAATAAAAAATCAACCCACAAATGCTTCTTCATGTTCATTGACTTCACAGATCTAGTATCATTGACTTCACAGATCTAGTAGATCTCAACCAAACCCTGCCTCTTTGCATACCCAAATCCAAAGAAGAAGAAAATCAAAACAAAGACATTTTTGGCATCTCAAATCGACGACCCAAGTGGAGTTAGGCCCGTCGGCGAATAGAAGGTCAACGACAACATTGATACCATTTTTCAACATTGATACTGTTTTTTCTTCTCCTTTTTATTTTCTTTTCCAAAATCTGGCAATTTTTTTTTTTGCTAAGGACGATTGTGGAAGTATAAAGGTTGTGAATTTTGGGGGTGCGGTTGGGATGAAAAATGTGAAATATGATCAGGGATGAAAGATTTGATTTCATGGTCATGTATATGTGTATATAGATAGAAAGTGAAAGGTATTGGGAGATTTGATGATTGCTTGAATATTTTAGTGAGAGAGGAATACAAATTTTGGGTGAGATTTATAGTGGGGGTTTTAGGAAAGAGAGAAAAATGAGTGTTGAAGAAGAAACCAGGGGCTGTTTTTTTGGTACACAATTTTGTTCGACAGAGGCGGTTTTGATCGATGGTGATGGTGGAATTTGTGGATTTTTTATGGTGTAATTATTGTATTTTTGGGTACGGTTTCTTGTGGAATTTTTTCTTTTGGTGGTGTAATGTAGGTGATGTGAGGTCCTTAAATTCGGGTACTTCTAACTCACAGATATGGTGCTACACGATATTACTAATATACATTCATTCCAATGAAAACTGCATCAAACATATTTATTAAATTCTTATTACAATAATAATAAATCCTTTCCATGTTCTGTTAACCATTATATCGTTCATTGCTATAGTATAAGTTAATATACATATACTAGTCTATTACAGGATAACTTATTTATCATTTTGACTTTGCCCTTATTTTTATTGTAACTTTCAGTCCGTTCGTTATTAGCTGCAATCATATAATTCATCCAAGAAGTGAGCATAACTAGCTCAACAAGTTTAACAATATATTATATAACCACAAAATCAAGAGTCATATGATTGATCTTCAATAACAGAATAAATAGTTATGAAGTACTATGAACAATCGAAATAACACTTTTCATTCTCTTAAAACAATTACAAAGTATATACAGTAACTTAAGAATTCTGAGTAGGTTAAAAGACAATGAACATTCTCATTACATCCGATATAATTTACGAGCAGTTCTAGTTGTTCAGCCTATAGTACTGTATGTTGATCAACACTCATCCGTTAAACGTATTTATGTTTAAGTTTTGACAAACTCGTGTGCTCGTGGAATAAACGACGAAAAATACCTTTATTTTTTCATACTCGGTCTTACCTTTGAATCCGTACCAAACAATTGGCATATCATAACGTTATCAATACTACTTTGAAAGACTTGTAAATAAATCAATCAACTTTTAAGATTCGTCTAGCCGAGTTAAGAATGACATCAACTCTTTAGTAAATAACTCATGTACAATATAACATGAATCACAGAAACTTGGTTAACACAAAGGTTAGACAAGCGTTAGAAGAACTTGTCTTTAAACGTCTTCTACGTTAAATTCAACTGTTCTCGGTCTTTACAGTCTCTATATGATATATTCACATAACACACTGAAATTAGCTACCAAATAATCTAAACACTTTATTTATACCAACTTCTTTCTCTTTTATGTCTTAATCGAATTTATTTTACTAATAATATTCGTTAAGCTTAATTAACGTTCATTATTGCTTATTAACATTATATGTCATAAACCAACACTTATTGATCGTCGTTTAAGTACCACAATAGTTGTAACCCTAATGGGTTAGCTAGTTCAGACATATTTTGTGACGCCCCCAAATTCGGACCGCCACTTGGTCACTCGAATTCGGTTCGTCACGTGCTCATAGTAAAACAATAATAACTAAAATCACACATTCACACGGAAGATCTAATTTAGAATAATATACAATAATTTATTATAATTATTCCCCCAAGTCTCGCAACCTACAGTACTTAATAGATTACATAATAATATTGAATAAAGACTTATTACATAATCCTACTTAAGCTTAAACACAGTCTGCAAACATTCTTAATACAACATAACAACTTTAAACATAAAGGAACAAGCTAGTCGGTAGCCTTGCCCTTGTCTTTCCTAGAGACACTTCCCTGTTCCGCCTTAATTGAAAGGTTTTAAATAAGCAAGAATGAGCACAAATTGCTACAACAAGGGTAAAGAATTTTTATAACACGAGTTTGAAATATCGAAGTATCATCTCTAAGATAGTTCAGAATTTCAGAATAAAATCATGAATAACGAATATCAACAATTCTTGAATCCCATTCTTGGAATATGAAACGATAATTCAATATAGATCAACAGATATATATGAATTCAAAGGCTATCAACGTATCCAACTAGATAAAACAATTTATACTGAGCAGTCACTAAAGATTATTGAACATCTACTAGAATTACCAATATTAAACTGATAACCCAAAAGATTCAAGTATGATAAATGTTCAGTCTATAATACTCTAAGTTATGCATAACTACACAATAATATTCACGCGTGTGTTGGGGCTTCCAACAATAAACACTCCCCTTACCATAAGGGTTGTTCAACTCAATTTTTGAGATTTTCGCACCAGTCAATTGGTTTGGATAGTTTTATAAACATGCATATAGTCTAGCCGAATCAAATGGCATAGACACTTTCAAAATATTCAAGAACAATACCAAGTTCAACATGAATAATGATTTTCTTAAGAGTTTAACATACTAGCTCAATTGAACGAGAAGATAATATAACTTGCATTCAAAGAGATAAGGATTGCTTACGATATCCGTTGAATAAAGTAATGCAAGGGTTTAGGATACTTGCAATCAATATACGAATCACATGAAATTCAAGAAAAGTGCACAAAATCCAAAGTTGTGTAAGTTAGGAAACTTGCTCAATATAAAAGAGAGTTTCAGATACTTGCCTTAAGCGTAGTCTATCCACGTGATTTAACCAACACTTTTGAATCCTATTGTAGTGTATTATATGTATAAGATATTCATTAGTCAAACACATTTGATAAACAAACTTGATATATAGATCAAATGTACACATATGACTCAATCATGAAATCTTATACGTATGTTATTACGTAGCTCGGAACTATCGTTAGACTTCATCATTTAAAAACACCTTGTCAATTTAAGCTAAGATAGATGTTAACATGCAAGGCTACCTCTGTCAGTGTGTCATGGATAGAAATAAGCATAATGAATTCATACTAGCATGCTACACATTTCAGAAATCACAAAAGTCACTTTTCAAGTCTGCAGAAGGGCGCGACCGTGCCTGATTTGTACTAAGGAGACGCACGGCCGCGCGACTCCCAGTACAAACCATGGATGAGCAATCACTTGCTTGGCCTAGCTTGCCCATCCTTACACACATAACATATATTAACATGACAAGGATCCTTTCGTATCTTTTAAGTTCAATCTAGGTCCCTTCTTTCATAATATGGTTCTAAGTTGAACATCTCAACAAGTTAAGGCCATTTAAGGTTATGAATCCACAAAGTCTAGCATGCTTGCTTCTTAAACATATAAGGTAGTCATATAACTCATATTAGACATGCTTGTGAGTATTCATATCACATATGTGTAATTAGCATCGTTTTGATTTGAAAATATGCTTCGTTTATGCTTTATTTGAATTACGATACCTAAGCATGGTATATATACATTTATGATACATGAGTGAGTCTAAGAGTATCATCAAACATGTTGAAAAATATCAGATTCTAACTCTCAAAGTAACACGTTAACATTCACGTTTAAAGTTCACATTTTCATTAACAAAGCTAACTAATAAGTCCAACATGATCATGCTTCAATATGCAGTCCATATACGTAAGTTAGTATGCCCGACATGCATTTCAAAACTATACTAACATGCTTTCAAGATCAGAATATCAAAACGAATATAATAAGTCAATGTCCATTTCGAAACTCTAAGTTTCCATTAGCAAAACTTCTTCAAGCATGCAAGGTAAGTTCACACATCCCATATCATGCTTCCATAACCACATCATAGCTCACATAAGTATGTTTTAAAGTTAAAAACTCAGTTTATGCATAGTTCATGTACACATAGGTAATATAGTCTTTTATTTTTAATTCATGCTTGACCACTCCATACCCTCACCAACAAGGTAAACTAACATATTGGTCATATTTTAAGGTATATCAGAACTTGATACATTGGCACATAAGGTCAGAACATGTAGTACGCGATGTTTATCCAAAATTTAGTTTCCAAATCCTTATACTTCTTTGAATGTTCATATTAAAACAAACTAACATGGCTTCTATATACCTAGCAAATCTTAGTCCACAAGTTAAGGTTTTTTATAAGCATATAATAACCGAAGTAACATGCTCAGAATGGAACAAGATCACAAAATTACTAGACATGACTGGCAGCAGGCGTGGCCGCGCGGTCATGTACTAAAGAAGTGGCGCGGCTGCGCCACTTCAACCAGAACGAAAAATAAAGACTCTACTTCGGCAAAGTTCCAACATCACACCTGAGTTCAAACCCACCATACAGCTCCTAAACATGAAAACAAACCCAGATAACATAATGGCATGCTATTCTATATCAATTAATAGAGATTTCATACAATTGCTAGATTTTGACTAAACTCAAACTAAGAACAATATAAAAATTATACCTTCTTGAAGCTTAATTTGAATTCCTTACTCACTGATTATACTTCTACAATTGCTCAGAAATCTTCACTCTCAAACTTTAGACTTATCAGACAATTTTCACGTAACCAAAAACTGAGAGAATGTTGGTACTATATATAGAGAAATGATTGCCCAGTTAATGCTCTTGCACTATAGTTCAATTCAATGGAAATTAGAAGAACATAATGTGTATAAGGAAGTTGGCCAACCACCAAATCATAGCCATCATCTCAGCAACACTGCTAGGAAGTTTGAGTTTACGCAATGAATTTTCTAGGTTACTGTTCATGTACTTGCTCAACTGATAAATTATATATTACAGCAACAAGCTTTATTTTGGCTCAGTTAGTTACTTTAACTCCCCAAATATAATTTTAATGTACAATTGTTACCATATTAGAAAAATTTAAGGATTATTTGTGTACCCACATCATATAACCCATGTACATTTTATCACACCGATATACTTTATTTGGATGTTATCACATTACATTATCTTCTTCATTAAAATAATATGTTCATGGTATTTTAATGTATACACACACCCATATTGTCACTTAAGCAATTATTTATGCAACTTATAAGTTCTTACACTTTACTATATAGTTTAATAAATCTTAATATATGGTTGATATATATAGTATAGTCACATAAGTGTCGCACTAGACTGTATAATATAGTTGTATTCCATATATTTTATACATTTAATTATTGCACACTTGCACATAACAGTCAATATAATCTTAATAGCTTACTTATTTGTTTTATGTCAAATAAATAAATTATTCACCTTCTTGATTAAATAACACTAATATTAATTAATCCATCCTTCATTGATTAATGTAATTATTGATCTCTATAACAATTAATCATCTATAGACATGTTGCTAACAATAATAATCACATCTCATTAATTAATCACCATTAAAAATTAATTAATACTCTACAATAACAATTAACAATCAATATAGATTAATTGTTTGCTTAACAATTTTTTTCGATAATTAATATAATCACTATTATTTCTCATCACGGTGCCACACAAGGCATTCAACGAGTTTATTACAACTCCACATTTCCTCACTTATTACAATTATTCATTTTAATATAAATGAGTTAACTCGTCGCATAACACGAAGTCGTTTCTATTCAAATAAATACTCGTTTCCATTAATATATCTATTTATTAATATATGGAAATTCTCGGGTATTAAATCCTTCCCCCTTATAAAAATTCCGTCCCAAAATTGCTACAAGGTTACACAAATAGATGAGAATAATCCCTCATCATCATATCTTCTAACTCCCACGTAGCCTCCTCGACATCGGGGTTACGCCAAAGTACTTTTACAGAAGAAATGACTTTGTTCCTTAAAGTTTGCTCTTTCCTATCTAGAATTTGGACATGAATTTCTTCATACGCTAAGTTCTTCTCCACTTGAATGGGTTCATAATAAATCATTTGCTTGTAGTCAGACTTGTATAGACGTAACACGGATATGTGAAACACATTATGGATGTGCTCCAACTCGGGTGGTAATGCAACTTTGTGCGCCACCTCGCCCACTCGCTTCAGTATCTCGAGCGGTCCTATGAATCTCGGACTCAATTTTTCTTTCTTGCCGAAACGCATCTTTTCCTTCCATGGAGATACCTTCAATAATACGAAACTTTCGACTTTAAAATCTCGGTCCTGCCGATGCAAATTTGCGTACTTCTTTTGGCGATCTCGAGCTACTAATAGTCTGGCTCTTATCACTGTCACCACGTCTGCGGTTTGTTGTACTAACTCTGGTCCGAGTATTCGTCGTTCTCCGACTATGTCCCAACATAATGGCATTCTGCACTTTCTCCCGTAAAGAGCTTCGTACGGTGGCATGCCGATACTCGCATGGTAACTACTATTATACGCAAATTCGACTAGGGGTAGATGATCGTCCCAATTTTCCTTGAAGTCTATCACGCAAGTCCTAAGCATGTCCTCTAGCGTTTGTATAGTTCGCTCACTTTGTCCGTCTGTCTGAGGGTGATAAGCGGTACTCAACCTTAACTGTGTTCCAATTCTCTCTTGCAAACTTTTCCAAAAATTTGGCGTGAAGCTCGGGTCTCGATCATAGACAATTGACACCGGCACTCCATGTCATGAAACAATCTCCTTTACGTACAGACTCGCTAACTGATTTAAACTATAACGGATCTTGATCGGTAGAAAATGTGCAGTCTTCGTAAGTCGGTCCATGATAACCCAAATGGCGTCAAAACCTTTCTGCGTGACTGGAAGTCCTACCACGAAATCCATCGTAATGTGCTCCCATTTCCACTATGGTATTTCCAACGGTTGTACTAAACCACTCGGCCGTTGATGCTCTGCTTTCACGCGTTGGCAAGTCAAACATCTACTAACGCACTCTGTGACTTCCCGTTTCAAATTGGGCCACCAAAAATGTTACCTTAAGTCTCGGTACATCTTAGTGCCTCCCGGATGAACGGAATACGTCATATTGTGTGCCTCGTGCAAAATTTCCTCTCTTAACTCGGTTATTGCTGGTACCCACACTCTCCCTTCGAATCTCAAAATACCATCTCTATCTATCATGAATTTTTCTTCTTCATTTTCCGTGATCCTCTTCCTGATTTTCTCACATTCTTCATCCTTTTCTTGGAATTCCTTTATTCTATCCAACAAGGTTGGACGAGCTTCTACTACAAACAATCTCTCTCCAGACCTCTCCGGTCCCTTCACTTCTATTTCCAACTTCTCCATATCCTTTATTAACTCCTCATGAGTTGTCAATTGAAACAATTTCTCCCTTCCTTTCCTGCTCAGAGCGTCGGCAACCACGTTTGCCTTCACTGGGTGATAAATAATATCACAGTTATAATCTTTGATCAATTCTAACCACCTTCTCTGACGCATATTCAACTCCTTCTATGTAAAGATATATTTACAGACTTTTGTGGTCCGTGTATATCTCACATTTCTCTCCGTACAAATAATGCCTCCATATTTTTAACGCAAATACTACTACCGCTAATTCTAAGTCGTGAGTAGGGTATCAGTTTTTGTAATCCTTTAGTTGTCGTGATGCATATGCAATGACTTTGCCGTGTTGCATGAGCACATAACCAAGTCCCTTGTGCGATGCGTCACTATATACCACAAAATTTCCCGCATCATCTGGTAATGATAACACAGGCGCTTCGCTCAATCTCTTCTTCAACTCTTGAAAACTTTCTTCGCATTTGTCGATCCATACAAATTTCACCGTCTTCCTCGTCAGATTAGTCAACGGGGTCGCTATCTTTGAAAAATCTTGGATGAATCTTCGATAGTACCCAGCTAACCTTAAGAAACTTCTCACCTCCGTCTGTGTTCTCGGTTGTTCTCAATTACTTACTGCTTCGACCTTTGCGAGGTCTACTGAGATTCCATTCTTATCCACCACGTGGCCTAAGAATTGAACCTTCTTCATCCAAAATTTACACTTTGAAAATTTTGCATACATTTTCTCCTTTTGTAGTGTCTCCAAAATAATCCTCAGATATTCGGCGTGTTCTTCCTCTATCTTCGAGTAGATCAAAATATCGTCGATGAAAATTACAACGAATTTATCTAAGAATAGCTTGAAGACGCGGTTCATCAAGTCCATAAATGCTTCCGGAGTATTAGTTAAACCAAATGACATTACCAAAAACTCGTAATGTCCATAACGGGTTCAAAACACAGTCTTTGGTATGTCCTCATCCCGCACTTTCAGTTGGTGATATCCCATTCATAGGTCGATCTTTGAGAAACATTTCGCTCCCTTCAGTTGATCAAATAAGTCATCTATCCTCGGTAGTAGATATCTGTTCTTGATCATTACTCTGTTCAATTCCCGATAATCGATATAGAGCCTCATCAATCCGTCCTTTTTCTTAACGAATAACACTGGTGCTCCCCAAGGAGACACACTCGGTCGAATGCACCCCTTATCTAATAACTCTTGAAGTTGTATCATCAATTCCTTTACTTCTACCGGTGCCATACGATATGGAACTTTCAAAATCGGTGTCATTCTCGGCGCTAAGTCTATTACGAATTCGATTCTCTGTCTGGCGGAAGACCAGGCAGATCGTCCGGAAACACATCTTGAAATTCATTTACTACGGATATATCTTTAATTCCTACTCCCTTTTTCCGAGTATCTATGATGTAAGCTAAATAACCTACACATCCTTTCCTTAACAATTTCTTGGCCTGCATCATCGTAACGCAACACGATTGCTTAAGCGATGAGCTACCATAAAACACTACCTTAGACTTACTCAGAGTCTGAAGGTTCACACACTTGTTCTGACAATTAATTACCGTCGCATGGTTATATAACCAATCCATTCCCAGTATTACTTCAAATTCTCCCAGTCTAATAGGAATCAAGTCTATGCTCAATTCATGTTTGTGATGCCCCCAAAATAGGTATACATAACCCATCTTGGGTCGCCAAATACATGGTACATAAATCCAAATACAACTTAATTTTATAACAATTGTGTAAAATACGACAAAGTATAAACTGAGAGTTTTAATACGAATATTGTCTTCTAGACAGTATTCAAACTCAAATGGAGTCCTCATTAAATTTATTATCACACTATTTAACAGAATAGTGAGGACTACTAAAACAACCATCTGAACCGTCAATCTGTTCCCCGACTTGTCCCAGCTATATTTTCATTTCCTGAAGAGAACAGTGAAAGAAAGGGTGAGCTCAACTAGCCCAGTAAAAAATATTATGACTAAGATAATACAGAATAAATTATCCTTAGCCTTCAACAGTATAACAACTGATAGAATATAATAGACAATAAGTTTTAGATTAACAACTGCAGCGGAATAAGTAATCCATTAGAAGAGTCAAGTAGAGCATAAAATCTACTATCTTCTATGATTTAAAAAGTTTTTCATCAACTTTATCGCTGAGACTCATCTTAATAAATAAAATCGAATCATCCCTGCATCACGACCAAGGATATTCATGTAATCATCAATGGTCATGATTATACCGAATAATCTCTGGTCATAATCATACCAACAACTGTCCATCAATGAACTACATGCCAATGAGAACTTTCACCACATCATTCGTCACATTACGGTCATGGTTATACCGAATAATCCCTGGTTATAATCATACCAAGTCCATATCTGTACGTAAGCCAAAGATGACTTTCATCACAATATAAGCATGAGGATGATGACAATGACATAATAATTTAATAAAACAAGTTCAAGGAAAAATTTTAATGATTTATAATTTAATTTATCCAGAAATCAATAATGTCCAAATTGTCAACATGATACTGCTTTGTGGAGTAAAATTTAAGAATAATATTCATGTACCAAAAATAATTTGGACAGAAAAGAAATATATTTTTCGGATAAATAGTACCCCGTAAATAGTACCCCGTGAATAGTATTTCAGGAATAGTACCTCGTGAATAGTATCCCGACATGAAAAGTACTCCAAATACCCGAGAAAATAATATTTGGGTGAATAGTAATTTGGATGAATAGTAACCTGTGAATAGTAACTTGTGAATAGTACTCCGACACGAAAACTGGCCCGAATATCTGAGTGAATAATACTAGAGTGACTAGTAACCGGGTGAATAGTAACCCGCCAATAGTAACTCGTAAAAGAAAAATACCAAAGAAAATGATATTTCATGACGAGTACAAAAGAAATGATATCTCATACGAGTATAATAGAATATACGAAACTGTAAATGGATTTTTATCCGCCATGCGGTAATCCACGTTGGCAGATTATTTCCATAATTTAATAAAGAATGAATACGAAGGATCATTCACCATTCATGTGGTAATCCACATAGACATGTTATTCCAACAGAATAATAAAGAATGGAATAATAGGAGAATTCACCATGCATGCGGTTGTCCGCGTAGACAGGTTATTCCAACAGAATAATAAAGAATGGAACCAAGTCATGCGTAATATGCACAGCCAGGATATTCCAATAGAATAATAAAGAATAGAACCAGGTCATGCGTAATCCGCACAGATAGGATATTCCAACAGAATAATAAAGAATGAAATAACAGAAGAATTTCACCATGTATGCGGTACTTCGCATAGACAAGTTATTCTAACATAATAATAAAGAATGGAATAACAGAAGCTCTCTTCATGAATACGAAAGAAATAACAGACTTCTCTTCTTCTTTCTCTCTATAATTTCTCTATAATAATTACTTTTGTGAGACTTAGTGAATTGGTGAGAAATGAAGAAAGAATGAGCTTCTATTTATAGGAAAATATAGTTTCAATAATTGCACATTTTGGAGCTCGAAATATTATAGTACAATACCTTCCTCCTTTTCTATATTTTTAATTTAGTCCCGCAAGTATTATCACTCTTGCACCAATTCCCCTAATAGTAAATCATGTGAATCAATAGTTCATTCATGTGACTCAATAGTATAATCATGTGAAAAAAACTAATTACAGTATAGTACCTTCAACTATACCTCCATTTTTAATTTAGTCATGTAAGTATTATCAATCTTGCACCAACTCCCCTAATAGTAAATCATGTGAATCAATAGTACACACATGTGAACACATAGTTATAAGCATGTGAATTAATAGCAATTAATTGCTCATTTATCTGGTGAATTACCCGATTGGTCAATATAACCTCCAGACATTAATTATTATCGAAATAAATATCGATTTCCACTAACACTAATAATTTCCACACAATGGAACTATCAATTTTATCTTTAATCAACACGAACTTATTCATCATTAATATTATAATTCACAATATTTAACAACCAGGTCGTTCCCAGGAAAGAGGGGGTTTTCCGATAAGGATTTCTCCCTATTGGCGCGCAATTAGATTATCTAACCTCTCATTGACAGAACTTCTAGACATTGTCAATATTGCAAATAATAATATGAATAAATTTGTCGTCTCAATTATTGATTTAATGATATAACATATTATGCAGATGATACTGTGACAATAATTGAATCAATAATATGAGAGATATGATGCAGCAATTACTGCAGTAATAACTGAGTGACTTCTTACGTAAGCATCAATAATCAATACAGTGTCAACCACGCGTATTACTGTACTTTTACTACCGAGTAGTTCAACAGTTTTAACGGTAACACTTTCGCCGTTATTTTTATAAAAAGATAATTCTGTCGTTTCTTACTACGACAATACTTTCGTTATGGGGTCCACCAATGATTGTACCGTCATACGAATATTCCCCGATAAAAGGAATATTCCCCGACCAATCGAATATTTTATGACAACTTGCTTACTTTGCAAAATTTATAAATATTACCTATAATTATAACATTATATCAAATCCACATCATAATATTAAAAAATATTTCAAAAAATTTAAATCTTTATTCATAAAATTTGGGGTCTCACAATGTTCTCTAATGTTTGCTCGACAACTTCGATAAATGTATTCTACATGGATTATTTCCTTATTTGCAACTTCTACATTCAAGGAGTCTTCTAAATGTTCTCTGTGACGCCCCCAAAATAGGTATACATCACCTATTCTGAGTCGCCAAATACATGGTATAGAATACAAATACAATCTTAAATATACAACATGAGCTGTGAGTTTTAATACAAATATTATATTCTAGACAGTATTCAAACTCAAAGTAAGTCCTCAATACATTTATTATCACACTATTTTATAGAATAGTGAGGACTACTAATGCTATCATCTGGACCGTCACTCCGTTCCTCGACTAGTCCCTGCTACGTTCTCATTTCCTGAAGAGAACAATGAAAGTAAAAAGGTGAGCTCAACTAGCCCAGTAAGAAATATTATGACTAAGATAATGCAGAATAAATTATCGTTAGCCTTCAACAGTGTTAAACTGATACAATATAACAAACATCAAGTTTAACTGCAGCAGAACAAGCAATCCATTAAAAGGGTCAAATAGACCATAATGTCTATTATCTTCTCTATGTTAAAAGTCCACCAACAATGTTTTATCCCTGTAACATCAATCAACAATTCCTGTCCACAATTATATGAATAACTCATAATCATAATTGTGATTCTAAATTCCTCTTCGCACTCAGGACGAAGATAATTTTCATCACCTATCTTCACCTAAAATATCAAAAATCATGGTTATACCAAATCACAATTTCTGCTCATAATCATACTAATAAATTTATCTTTGCACTACGGCCAAAGATATTCATTAACAATTCATCTTTGCACTACATGCCAAAGACATACAACTGTATTTTAGAAGAGTCAAGTAGAGCATGATATCTACTATCTTTTACGAATTAAAAGTTTATTATCAATATTTTATCGCTGAGACTCAGCTTAATAAATAATCCACATCATCGAATCACCCCTGCACTATAGCCAAGGATATTCGTTAATATCACATCCATGAATTAATATTTCATTACTGAGACTCAACTCAATAATTAATCCACATCATCGAATCATCTCTGCTCTACAGGCCAAGGATATTCGTTAATATCACGACCACAAATTATCTATGCACTACGGGCCAAAGATAATCGTGTTTTCATCAACGGTCCTGATCATGCCATAAAATAATTCATCTTTGCACCCTTGGACGAAGAGAATCCATAGCCATAATCATACCAAAAACTGTCCATCAATGCACTACGGGCCAATGAGGACTTTTATCACATCATTTGTAACATTACGGTCATGATTATACCGAATAATCCCTGGTCATAATCATACCAAGTCCATCTATGCACTACAGGCCATAGATGACTTTCATCATAATATAAGCATGGGAATAATGGCAATGATATAAAGAATCAATCAAATGAGATAAAGGATAAATATTAAACATTTATAATACAATTTATCCAGCGTTCAATAATAACCAAATGTTATTAATCACTTAATAATCTCATAATCCAATATCATTAATATTATAACAATATTTTAATCATTTCTTAAATTTATAAACAACTTATTTCAATTGTTTACACTTTATTAAATAATGCATTTAATAATTCAAAAATGCCATACTCATAAGATTTCATCATCAATGATCAAATCCCTCATCAAAAATCTGCATATACCCTATATAGGATTCCCAAGCCATAAAATCATATTTTTCAATTTTATTACTTCACATAACATATTTAATTCATTTACTCATAACTAGTTCATTTGCATGAAAAATACCATATCAGTCCTAAAAATATTTCTTTTCTGGAATTTAGCAGAATATAGTCCCATATTGAACATATATTTTTCTCAGAATTTTTAAAATTCATTTACTATTTTTCATATGGCTAAAACTGTCGAATATTTAGACATTGATCATAAATTGTACTTTTATCCAAAAATTTCAAAATTTACAGGATATACTCCTGTTATATACATGTACTCCCAATAAAAATTTTACCAATTTTGGAGTTAACCACAAGGAGTTATAAGGGTTTATTTTTAAAATAGTATTTTCCTATAAAATTCATAACTCCTAATCTATACATCCAAAAATCGTCATTTTTGGACACAATCTAGAAAACTCATCAAATTATCATTTTAAATTTTTTCAGAATTTTTGAGGGTCAAAAAAATTACGAAACTGTAAATGGATTTTCACTCGCCATGCGGTAATCCACGTAGACAGATCATTTCCACAATTTAATAAAGAATGAATACAAAGGATCATTCACCATGCATGCGGTAATCCACATAGACAGGTTATTCCAACAGAATAATAAAGAAAGGAATAACAGAAGAATTCACCATGCATGCGATAGACCGCACAGACAGGTTATTCCAACAGAATAATAAATAATGGAACCAGGTCATGCGTAATACGCACAGACAAGATATTCTGACAGAATAATAAAGAATGGAACCAGGTCATGCGTAAACGCAGACAGGATATTCTGACAGAATAATAAAGAATGGAATAACAACAGAATTTTATCATGTATGCGGTACTTCACATAAACAGGTTATTCCAACATAGTAATAAAGAATGGAACAACAGCTCTTACGAGTATTGGAAAGAAAATAATTCTCTTCATGAATATAAAAGAATAATACCCCTTACCGTAAAAGAAACTGGATATAGGAGTAGTGAAGTAGCAGAATACTTTTCTTCTTTCTCTCTATAGTTTCTCTCTCTAGAGTTTCAGTGAATTCGTAAGAAATAATGAATGAATGAGCTTCTATTTATAGGAGAATGGACTGAATAGTAACTAATTCATGAACGGTCAAGATAGATTTACTTTTAAACGGACGGTCCATATTGATTTACTATGCAGTATTAATAAAATATTCTAATAAAATAAATTCTTTTAAATAAAATATAATATATTCTATTTATAATCTAATAAAACGAATAACTTTATAAAAATATTCTGTTTTATATAAAAAGATTTTACTATGCAAACACTATGCAGGCACTATACAAATACTATGCATAATAGAATATTATATATTCTATTTATAGTCTAATAAAATAAATAACTTTATAAAAGTATTCTGTTTTATATAAAAAGATTTTACTATATAAACACTATGCAGATACTATGCAGACACTATGCATAATAGAATATCATATATTCTATTTATAGTCTAATAAAACAAATAACTTTATAAAAATATTCTATTTTATATAAAAAGTTTTCTGTTTTATTACATTTATAATAATAATAAAACAAAACTTATCACCTTTACTATTATTCACAATATTAATCGACCAGGTCGTTCCCAGGAAAGAGGGGGCTTTTCAATAAGGATTTCTCCCTATTGGCACGCAATTAGGTGACCAAACCTCTCATTGGCAGAACTTCTAGACATTGTTAATATTATAAATAATAATATGCATAACTTTGCCGTCTCAATTATTGATTTAATAATATAACATATTATACAGATGCTACTGTGACAATAATTGAATCAATAATATGAGAGATATGATGCATCAATTACTGTAGCAATAATTGAACAAAACTGAGTGAATTCTTACGTAAGCATCAATAATCAATACAGTGTACTAATATGCAATCACGCGTATTACTGTACTTTTATTACCGAGTAGTTCAACAGTTTTAATGGTAAAACTTCCGCCGTTATTTTTATAAAAATATTTTTGTCGTTCTCTTACTACGACAATACTTCCGTTGTGGGGTCCACCAATGATTATGCCATCGTACGGATATTTCCCGACAAAAAGAATATTCTCCGACCAAACGAATATTATATAACAACTTACATTCTTTGTAAAATTTATAAATACTACCCACAACTATAACACTACCTCAAATCCACACCATAATATTAAAAAATATTTCGAGAAAATTAAATCTTTATTCATAAAATTTGGGGTCTCACATTCTCGGGGTGTACTAAGTTTACTAGCAAATTCTTTGGATATAAAAGAACAGGTGGCACCCGAATCAAATAATACATAAGCATTTATATTATTGATTGTGATTATACCTGACACCACGTCCTTCGCAGCTACTGCGTCTTGGAAGATCATGTTAAAAGTTTGGGCGGTCGATCGATTGGGTTGCGCGGGTCCACTAATCATTAACTTACTTCCTCCTCCCTGGCCTCCGCCAGTTCCCCCACTTCCTTTCTTTGGGCAATCCTTTATTTGGTGCTCTGTTGATCCACAAGCAAAACATCCTCTGATCTTCTTTGGCTTTGGTCAATTTGGAGATATGTGCCCCTCTTGGCCGTAATTATAACACGTGCTCTTTCCTTTCCAACACTCCCCCTGATGACTCCTCCCACACTTGTTACAAGCTTCAGTCCTTTTCTTAAAGTTTCCCTGGTGACTCCCACCTTGATTATTATTTCTGTTGTTGTTGTTGTTTTCCTATTTTCTCTTTTCGGAGTTACTTCCTCCGCTACTGCTTCCTCCACGACACTCAATCCCAATGTTCTTATTTTTCTTCTCCTTTTGATATAGACTTAAGGCCTCACTGCCACCTTCCGCAATGATTGCCTTCTTTAACAATGTCGCAAAGGAATCAATATGGAGAATTGATACCTTATTATACAGCCACGGCTTCAGCCCTTGCTCGAAATGTCTCGCCTTCCTTTACTCATCCCCAACTTGGTGCTCTACAAATCGCGCTAGTTCGTTAAACTTAGCTGCGTATTGCGCCACTGTCATATCCCCTTGTTTTAAGTCTAGGAACTTTACTTCTATTCGATTCTTCATGCTCTTCGGGAAATAGTTCTCAAAGAACAACGTTTTAAACCTATCCCATGTTATCGTTCCTTCGCCAGCTCTCTGCTGATTAGCCTCTCACCAATAGTTCACTTCTCCCCTCATCATATACGTAGCAAACATCGTCTTCTGATCTTCGCCCACGCGAGCTATAGTGAAAGCTTTTTCGATCTCCTTGATCCATGTTTGCGCAACTATAGGGTTAGTCGTTCCTACAAATTCTGGCGGTCCTACACTCTTAAAATCATTAAAGTTTGTGACAGGAGCTGCTTGGGGAACGGGTGGTACTGGTTCATTCCTTCCCCTAAGAGCCTCTCCTAAAAGATCTACAAGCCTCTGCATCGGATCTACTGGTCCTCTCTCATCATTAACCGACTCTTTCGGTACAGTTATTCTACATCTTGGTGCCATGATCTGCATCACAAAATTTTTATTTTATTATTATTCAGTTATATCGCTTAAGTATTTCTCTTAACATTAAGTAGAATAACTTTATAACACATTTCTGAAATAAGCACATTTATATTCATATGCCAAATCGTTATAATTACATACTTCTCTCTAGCATACTGCTATAAATGATAACATATATCCCTTATTATCACAAAAGACGGGGACAACACTTGCTTACTACCCTTCTAACATTTTTCAAAAGTTTGGGGTTTACAACCATTTCACATCTTACACAAAAGACTAAGATTTCAACAACAGATTAAACAACACATAAACAGAACACTACAACTACTAAACTTCTTCCTCTAGACTCAACCTAACATCCCACGCTCCACGGCGCTCTGGTATTCTTTCTAAGTAATGTGCACCACCATGTCTCGACTTATGGTATGCCGGGTCTGTCTCTGCTCTGCCGGGTAGTGATTTACCCCATCAATCAATCTCTCTATGGCCGTGCGTAGAGCATAGCCCATCTTGTTCATCTTCCTTCTCTTACACCTTACATCATCCTCTAGATCATTGGCCCGATCATTGGTTTCTTCCCACTTCTCCTCGAAATGGATCCTATCCATCACTTCCATCTCTAGTTGAGTATGAAGTGCTTCCTTCTCAGTCCTTTCGCTCATCTCTCTCTGCTCCACCTCTTCTAGCTTCCCTGCCAGCTCCACATTCCTAACCACTGATCAGTGAAACAAGGTTTCCATCTGGATCCCTGCCTCCTTATGGTGAGCAATATCCACCAATATCTCCTGCATCACTAATTTTCTCTGGTGGTCCTCGTCCCTCAGTTTTTGGAACTCGGACTCCTTTTCCCTAGCCTCAGTTTCTAATTCCTCCACTCTACATCCCAACTCCAAAATCTGCTCCTCATACTCCCCCAACATCCGATCCTTGAAAGTAGCCTCGTCGGAGTCCTCCATAGGCTCAGGCTCCTCCTCTGGATCAGACTCCTTAGGTAATGGCTCCATCTCCTCTTCCTCATCATCACCATCAATAGGGGCCACTACTGATATGAGCTCCGCTATCAATGATGCCTCATATACTATGAACAAGTTAGATATCAGCCTCGCTGATTTGCTTAACATGTTAAAAATGCTAAGAGTCATTTTCAACCAAGAAAGACCAAGTCTTACCGGTAGGGGCCAAAGGATCTTCTGAAAAAAAGAACGTTTCAAAGAAGGTAAATAGAAAGGCAAAAATAAAGGATAATCAGAACAAAACTGATAAGGATAACAAAGGAGTTTGCTTCCACTGCAATAAGTCTGGACACAGGAAAAGAAACTGTGAGAAGCTTTTTGCAGAGCTAACCAGAAGAAGCTTAGTGAAGTTTCGGTTACAAATATAGTTCTTGATCATGATTGGAAACTTTTTTTGTTTAAGTCAAGGTTCTACTTGGGTATTGAATATCGACTTTGGTTATCATAAATATAAATTTATGAAGGGACCAACCAGAGGTAGAAAGCTAAACAAAGATAAGTAATCCTATGTGTGGGAAATGAACCAAATGTTGCTACATTAGCCATAGAAACTTATAGTTTAGCAATGCCTAAGGGTAAATCTATTAATTAAGTTAATAAGTTGTTATTGTATTCCAGTTCTTGTTAGAAACATTATTTCTATTTTGTTGTTGGACAATGAAATCTTTGGTATTATATTTAAGAGCAATTGTTGTTCAATTTATAATAATTATGTTTTATATAGAACTGAAATATTAATTAATGAATTTTGTGTACTTGATTTACATGAAAAATTATTTTATAAATTGAACAAACTAGTATAAAAAAAGGAGATGATCATTCAAAGAGTTGAATATTTGTATTTGATGAAATACAAGTGCGAATTATTTGAAAGGTTCAAAGAATTCAAAAGTGAAACAAATTGGCAAAGTATTAGGATTCTTTGATCGGATCAAGGAAGGAATACCTGTGCAATAAGTTTCTAGATCATCTCAAATAGTTTTCTCACAATGGACGCCTCATGATACACAATAATTGATTGATGTATCTGAAAAAAAATCGTACCTTATTGGACATGATGCGGTTCATAATGATTTTACCGACATTCCAGTATCCCTCTGGGGATGCCCTAGAAATGGCTGCATATCTACGAAAAGGAAACCTCAAAATCTAGCCCCAAGACTCCATAAAAGTTATGGACAGGGAGGATTCTTAATCTTAAGTATGTTAAGATAAGAGGTTGTCCAACTTATGTGAAAAGGTTTCAAAGGAATAAGTTTGGGATAAGATTTGACAAGTGTAGATTTATGGGACATCCTAAAGTAAGTTTAGGATATATGTTCTATAATCCTACTTAGCAAAAGATGTTTGTTGCGAAACACGCTGCCTTCTAAGATAAAGGTGTTTATCATTAAAGGGGCTAGTGGGAGGATAATAGAATCTTGAAGAGTTTAAGAACCATAAAATACTATAAATCAAATAAGAAGAACCTATAGATAGACCTATTGTACCACTACCGAATCGTAAATCTAGAATAGTACCGAAGATACCTAGGAGGTATGGATTCATCATAGATGATGATGATGAGGTACGTATCATAAAAGATGATGATCTAATTACATACGATGATGTAAGAGTTATAGACACTCAGAGAAATGGATTGAAGCAAGCTTCTCAAAAATGAAACATTCGTTTTGATGAAACAATCAAAAGAATTTGTTTTTATCAAAAATAAGAATGAACCTAGTGTGTACAAAAGGGTCAGTGGGAGCGTCGTGACATTCCTAGTATTAAATATTGATATACTACGGATAAGGAATGACATACTAATGCTACAATTAGTAAAGATAAAGTTGTCTAAACATTACTCCATGAATGATTTGGGAAGAGTATCGTAATTGGGGATACAAATCTATATAGATAGATTTAAAAGGATGCTCGGCTTAACCCAAGCAACATATATTCATTTGATGCTAAAGTTATTTAGCATGACAAACTCTAAGAGATGTCTTGTAACGACCCCAAAATAGGTCCATTCCATCCAACCTATTCTGAGTCGCCAAATACATGGTACAGAAAACAACTACAACTTTATTACAACAATTGTCGTGCAAAATACAACAACACATATGCTGTGAGTTTGGATACAAATATATACCAAATGTGACTCATGTTCCAACCGTAGACATCACCTCACAATGACACCTTACATAAAGGTATAGTCAAAAACTGTTTTAGAAATTAGAATCTTTGGGAAGTGCTCAAGGAAACCTTCGTACATGGGAGGCCATGCGTCTAGGTTATGATAGATATCATATGGCCACAGAATTATCCTTGGTTGACCCAATAGACCCCAAAGAAAAATGAGAAGATTACTATCATATTCTTCCCAATGGCGAGTCTTCTCTTGACATATCATTATCTCTACTGTCTCTAATTGAGAATTATACTTCAAACAAACACCAAGATTATATAGGTAGTGCTCGTATATATACTCAGCAAGTGGATGAGCACATCCCTGTCTTATGATGACACGAGGTTGTATGTCGTTAGACATCTTGTATGATAGTGGCAAACCACCCTTCCAACGTTGGGTACACCTTACCCTATTGGATTCACCAAATAAAACTACTAAATGAACTTTTCTATACTGCTTCGGGAGAACATCCACAGCTAGAGACCACCATTCTATTTTCCCGTTACCCTCGCTCGACCCAGCTACACTCTTATTACCTGAAAGGAATTGTGAAGCAAAAGGGTGAGCACAACTAGCTCAGTAAAGAATATCATGACTAAAGATAATTAAATTATCAATAGCCTTCATCAATAATAAATCAGAGATTTAGAACATATGGTAAATGATAAAAATTTCAACCATAGTTGCAGCGGAACGAGCAATCCATTAGAAGAGTCAAATAGACTATAAAGTCTATTATCTTCTCCATGTTAAAAATCCACCAACAATATTTTATCCCTGTAACATCAATCAATAATTCTGGTCCACAATCATATGAATAACTCATAATCATAACTGTAGTTCTAAATTTCTCTTCTCATCTAGGACGAAGATAATTTTCATCACCTGAAACATCAAAGATCATGGTTACACCAAATCACATTTCCCGTTCATAATCATACTAATAACTTCATCTTTGCACTACGGCCAAAGATATTCATTTGTATCACCAGTTGGTCATGTTTATCTCAACATCTGTTCATCTTTGCACTACTGGCCAAAGATATTTAACAACATGTCATCTTTGCACTACGGGCCAAAGATATTCATCAACAATTCATCTTTGCACTACAGGCCAAAGATATTCATCAATATTTCATCTTTGCACTACAGGCCAAAGATAACCTATAGTCATGATCATACCAAAAATCTACCTATCTTTACACTCAAGTCAAAGAGAAATATTATCATTAGGGTTATAAAAATGTTATATATAATAATAAAAATAATATGATCAACATCTAGTTTTAATCTCAAGAGTAATATTCGTAAATCAACTATAATTTGGTTAGAAAAAGAAACCAATTTTTATCGTGAATAGTAACTCGTGAATAGTAACTCATGAATAGTAACTCATGAATAGTAACTCATAAATAGTAAACCCGACACAAAAAGGTAAAAATTTCACAATAAAATCCATACCAGTATTTCGGTATAACGATATTGAAAGAATAATATTTCTTAAGCTTATAAACAATTTATTTAAATTGTTTACACTTTACTAAATAATACATTTAATCATTCTAAAATACCAAACTCATAAGATTTTATCACCAATAATCAAAACCCTCATCAAAAATTTGCATATACCTCATATGGGATTCTCAAGCCATAAAATCTTATTTTTCAATTTTCTTACTTCACATAACATATTTAATTCATTTACTCATAACTAAACTATTTTCATAAAAAAGATCAAATCAGTTCCAAAAATATTTCTTTTCTGGGATTTAGCAGAATATAGTCCCATATTGAACATATATTTTTCTCAGAATTTTTAAAAGTCATTTACTATTTTTCATATGGCCAAAATAGCCGAATATTTAAACATTTATCAAAAATTATACTTTTGTCCAAAAATTCTGAAATTTACAGAGTATACTTCTATCATATACATGTACTCTCAATAAAATTTTCATCAATTTTGGAGTTAACCACAAGGAATTATAAGCGGTTACTTTTAAAATAGTCTTTTCTCATAAAAATCATAACTCTCAATCTATACATCCAAAAATCACCATTTTTGGACACAATCAAGAAAACTCATCAAAATATCATTTTAAATTTTTCCAAAATTTTTGAAAGTCAGAAAAATTACGAAACTGAAAAACATAACAACCCTTAAAATTCCTTACTATCCCTTATAATCCCTTACCTCAAAAGAGCAGTACTTTTGATCGGTATGCAAAGCCGAAGGAAACTTGCACTGAATAGCAACTCTCAAAGTATCTAAATACTCACAAAATATACTTCATAATATAGAGAAAGAAAGAGAGAAAACTTGTTTCTGGTGTGATTTTCAATTCTAACTTATCCCTCTATTTATAGGAAAATTTTAGTAGGCTTGACCTGCAACCTGATGGCTTTACCTGCTACTATTCCCACCCACCACATTTGAAATATAATTCAGTACATTTCTTCACCAACCAAGAGTGGGGCCCACCAATTCTAGAATTTTCCACCAAAATGATTAACTCCGAAAATTCAACAATTTCTAAACCAGTCATCTCGTAAAATTCATAACAAATCATACGTTCATTTTTAACGGTTCACAATTTGTGGACATATACTCAACTTACATATGTATAACATATCCAAATATTACCACGATCCAACGGTCGGATTAAAAATTATAACCCTCGCAAAATATCTCAAAAACCCTAATTTGATTTTCAATACCTCCGTTCCGACAAAAATACAGATAAAACACCTCAACATTAACTCCTTCATTTTTCACCACAATAATATATTCCTCATTTATATCCACATAAAATAAATATTTCCTTATCATATGAATCAATAATTAATTATTCACAGATAATATTACAGAATCACATTTATGACAACCAGGCCGTTCTCAGGAAAGAGAGAACTTTCTAATAAGAATTTTTCCTTATTGGCGCGCAATTAGGTGACCAAACCTCTCCTTAGACAGAACTTTCTAGACATTGTCAATAATGTTATCTAATAATATTATTCAAATAATATGAATTATTGATCTGATAATGGAAATTACTGTGCAGTGACAATTATTGAACAACAATAATATAAAATTTTAACGTAGCAATTATTGAATCAATAAAATAAAATATTGAACAGTAATTACTGTAACAATTATTGAGTAGTGCCTTCTTACGTAAGAATCAATTATTTCAAAAATACTATGCAATACCGTGTGCTACTGTGCAATAACGCATATTATTGTATTTTAACCACCGGGTATTCCAGCAGTGTTAACGGTAACAACTACGCCGTTATTTGTAAAAATTCAAATTTGTCGTTTTCTTCACCCGACAGTTATTCGTTATGGGGCCCACAAATAGCTGCGCCGTCGTACGAATATTCCCCGACAGAAAGAATATTCCACGACCAAACGAATATTCCCCGACAACAATGATTATTTTATAACCACTTGCTTATTTTGAAAAAAATTCATATTTCACCCATAACTTTAAACTTTTATCAATTTAACCATTTACTGAATAGTAATTATAAGAAAAATTGAATACTTTTATTTCATAAAATTCGGGGTCTTACATGTCTCATGTTGATGAGTCATGTGGTGTATCTCTCTTAATAGTCCTCATAGACTCCTAAAAGATAGATCGCATGAGTAACTATCATGTATGCAATGAAATATACGAGACCTGATGGTGATTGGTCATATTCTGGAGAAGATCACTGTAAGACAGTGAAAAATACCTTAAAGTACTTAACCGACACTAAGGATGTAATTAAAATTTATGGTGGGTCTAAATTAAAACTAGAGGGCTTAACAGACTCAAGTTTTTTAGACAGACCAAGAAGACAGAAAATACACTTTAGGGTAAAGTGTTACCTTGAACGGTGGTGCAGTGAATTGAAAAGGTTTCAAACAGGAAAGAGTTGCTGGTTTAGTGATAAAGACAAAGTATATAGCTATAAATGAAGCTGCATGTTGATTGTTTGGATGAAAAGTTCATTACAGAACTAGGAATAGTTTCTAAGTCTCATCTTGGATCTAAACATATGTTGTGACACTTTCATTTGATTATAGTAATCATTGAAAGATGGAAAATCACTATAGAGATAGTGGACTCTCAAGAACAACATTACATATCCATTAACTAAAGCTTATCCAACAGCAGGATAATCGTCACTTAGAGAAGAAAGGTATGAAATACCATGACGATTGGCTTTAGTGCAAGTGGGAGATTGAAAGTAGTATGCACACAAGCCAATCAGGTTTGATGATAAAACATATACTTTGTAACAATTTTATTCATTTATTAATAAAAAGTATTAATTTATTAAAGGCTTTTAATTATCTACATGGTGCTGCTTTATAATATGTGATAAACCCATAGTTTTAAACAATACTTTTAGAATAATGATGATGATCATTCTAATGAGATCTAAATTCTTAGAAAGCTTAAAACTAAAATAGTTTCCAATCATTGGATTACTAAATTGGGAATTAGTGAATCCGGATAGATTAGTACATACGTTGCTTGCTCATTGGATGAGGATGATTGATCTTATGATCATTTGTGTGGAGACACTAAAGCAAGTATGTAGGTGCTTATTGGAGAATAAGTACACTGAACGTGGCTCGCTAAGGAATAACTAATAGAGTTTTACTTGCCTGTCAATAGGAATTCCTGTAGTGATAGTAGTACAAGTGATCCTTGGACTTGAGATCATCATAATATCTTGTATATGATGAATTATACTTTGACTTATTTCTTAAGACCCTTAGGATATATCAAAGGGTATACTTGGGTATAATAAGTTATTCATGGAGATAATGCATGATCAATAAAGAATCTACCGCTTCTAGTAAAATAAGAGAAATGTCCTATGTGATTCGATAAATTACAACCCAGTAGTTCTTGGCCAAGACAGAATGAAATTAGAAAGGAGTTTCTAATTTGCATTATTTTGAGTTGTGCATCTAAGAGTCGAAATACATATAATTAAATAAAATAAGACATGACAGTAATTCTATGTCTTATATTTATTTGGGACATTGTATGGTGGAAGAATTGAATTGTACGGTAACTATTTACTCAAATGTTCTTTTATTATTAATGTTAAAATCTATATTATCTGAAAAGTCATTGATCGCAAGGAAGGCTTATCCCTATTGTAGAATAAATATTATTTATTTAAATAAAGTAATAGTTTAATTTATTTATTTAAATAAGATTAGAATTGTTCTAATTAATTTATTCACAACCGGTTTAATATGGAGAACCTAAAGGGTCACATTATAAAAGAAAGAATAATTATTTAAGAAGTTAATGGCATAATCGTAATAATAAGTTAAGTATATTTAATTTAATCTATGGTGATAGAATAAATTAAATAGCTTAATATTTATTATTTAATATTTTGAAAATATTAAATATAAATTAATAAGATGAGTCTTATTATTATTATTACTATTATTATTATTTAATTCCTAAAGAAGTTTGGAAATTAATTAATAAAAGTACTCTCATATATCCTAATAAGATTATGATGCTAATTAATTAAAAGAGCTTAATTAATTATTCCTAATAAGATTGGGAGCCTAATTAATTAAAGGAGTTTAATTAATTAAAATAAAACTCAATTCCTTAATTGTTAAGGAGGGTTGCCTACATCTATAAATAAGAGGAGTCTTATTATGTGTGATGGTGGTTGATGCTTTCACAACACACATGAATACATAATTTCAATAATTGGGAGAGTACATCCTTTTCTATTAGAGATATAAAAACTAAGATTTTGTCAAATACCCATCTTCTTGAATCATTCTTCTTTCTTGGTGGATCACCTCTAGAGGCCAAACACTTGGGTGGCTAACATTGATCAAAGGAAGGAACTAAACCGGTGGATTCAGGTTGAACGCGAAAAGGATTTGGAGGTGAACTTATACCTGAGGAAGCTTGAATCTTCAAGGGTATGATTCTCGTTCTTTATCTTTTCATTTAATTAATAATTATGCAGAAAAGATGATCCGGGTATATGGTTTGTAAAATTTTAAAACTCTGATTTTCCACGTTTTCGCTTATTTTGTGCAATTTGATTGTGTTCATGAATATTACAAACCTCACAGTGGTATCAAAGCCAAACCTTTATGCGAATTATTAATTATTTTAATTTGATATGTATATTGATATGTGTTTAGAACAATTTAATTGGGTATAATTTTGTTGTATAAAATATATTTTTAAAAAAAAATAAAAAAAACGAAAAACGAAAGCTGTTTTTATAAAATCGATAATCCCGATTATTATTTTTTTTGCTTTCCAATTCGCAGTCTATATATATATATATATATATATATATATATATATAACACTTTCGTGACCCGTGACTTAACAGGAAGCTTATATATATATACTCGCGAATTTGTTAAGGGAGATTCAAGGAAATCATTACTGATGATTCCTTAAGTCATGGGCTTGGTTAATATATATATATATATATATATATATATATATATATATATATGTATTATTATTCTTAATTATTTTATAATTAAAATAAAAAGTATATTTTAATCTTAAAATAAAAAGTTTATTTTAATATTAAAATAAAGAGTTTATTTTAATCTTAAAATTAGATTTCATGCTAACTAATTTAAGTTGGAATTAGATTCCATGATAACTAATTGGAGTTGAAATTGAATTCAATGTTTCCTTAAATAAATGAGTTTATTTAGATATGAAATAAGATTTTATATTATTCAAAATAAATGAGTTTTTTTGTGAATAGGAAAGAGAATCTGCATTTTCTTAAATAAAGGAGTTTATTTAGATATGGAATAAGATGTCATATTATTCAAAATAAAGTAGTTTATGTGTGAATAGGAAAGAGAATCCGTGTTTCCTTTAATAAATGAGTTTTTTTACTTGAAATTGGATTCCATAATTAATTAAAATAAATGAGTTTATTCTTATTAAAGAATTTGATTAAAATAAAATAGTTTATTTTATTCAAAATTTGATAAATTAAAATAAAAGAGATTTATTTTGATTTAAATTTGGATTAAAATAAGGGAGTTTATTTTGATTCAAAATTAGATTTTATGCTAACTAAATTTGGTCATTAAATGATAACAATATATATATATGTGACGCCCCCAAAATTAGGTATACATCACCCATCTTGGGTCGTCAGATACATAGTATAGAGTACAAATACAACTTACTAAAACAACTGTCGTGTACAATACGACAAAACATAAACTGTGAGTTTGAATACAAATATTATCTTCTAGAGAGTATTCATACACAAAAGGAGTCCTCATTACATTTATTAACACACTATTACATAGAATAGTGAGGACTACTAATTAATACTATCATTCGGACCATCACTCCGTTTCCCGACTTGCCCCAGCTACGTTCTCATTTCCTGAAGAGAACAGTGAAAGAAAGGGTGAGCTCAACTAGCCCAGTAAGAAATATTATGACTAAGATAATGCAGAATAAATTATCATTAGCCTTCAACAATGTTAAATTAATAAAATATAATAGACATCAAGTTTAACTGCAGCGGAACAAGCAATCCATTAAAATAGTCAAGTAGAAAATAAACTTTACTATCTTTTATGATTTAAAACATTTTCCAACATTGTGATCGATGGGACTCAGCTTAATAAAATAATTCACATCATCGAATCACCCCTGCACTACGGCCAAGGATATTCGTGTATTCATTAATGGTCATGATCATGCCAACAATTGTCCATCAATGCACTACGGGCCAATGAGGACTTTTACCACATAATTTGTAACATTACAGTCATGATTATACCGAATAATTCCTGGTCATAATCATACCAAGTCCATCTATGCACTACAGGCCACAGATGACTTTCAACATTTTATAAACATGAGGATGATGACAATGATATAAGAATTCAATAAAACAAGTTCAAGAATTAATTTATCCAAGAATTAACAACGTCCAAATTGTCAACATGATACTGCTTTGTGGAGTAAAATTCAAGAATACTTAGAAGAATATTTTCATGAAAAGATACTGGATGAACCGCAATTATCAAGGATATTCCACTAATTTTATGGAGTATAGAAGTCAAAACTTAACCAACTGAGTATAATAAAGAATGGAATAACAAAAGAAATCACCCGGCATGCGATAGACCGCACAGACATGTTATTCCAACAGAATAATAAATAATAGAACCAGGTCCGACGTAAACGCACAGACAGGATATTCTGACAGAATAATAAATAATGGAACCAGGTCTGGTGTAAAACACACAGACAAGATGTTCCAATAGAATAATAACAAGACGGAACCAGGTCTGGTGTAAAACACACAGACAGGTTGTTCCAACAGAATAATAATAAAAACGGAACCAGGTCCGGTGTAAAACACACAGACAGGATGTTCCAATAGAATAATAGAAGAATGTCACAAAGTATAGGGTAGACCGCGTATACAGGTTATTCCAACAGAATAATAAGAAATAGAATAACAACAGTTCTCTTCATGAATAAGAAAGAATAACACCCCTTACCGTTTTAAAGAAGAGCTGAAATAAGGAAGTAGTTAAGTAGTAGAATACTCTTATTCTCTCTCTCTCTCTATAGTTTCTCTCTATAGTTTCTCTCTCTAGAGTTCAGTGAATTCGTAAGAAATAATGAAGGAATGAGCTGCTATTTATAGAAAAATAGAATGCATAGTAACTAATCCATGAACGGTCCAGATTGATTACTTTAATATGACGGTCCATATTTAAAGAAAAATCATTTAAATAAAATAAAATATATTCTATTTATAGAATAACTTTAATAAAGTATTTTGTTTTATATAAAAAGATGTTTCTGTTTTATTACGTTAATAATACGAATAAAATAAAACGTCATTATCGCTAAATAATTCATATTATTAACTGACAATAATTGAATCAAACTGAGTGACTTCTCACATAAGCATTAATAATCAATACCGTGTGCTACTATGCAACCACACGCATTTCTGTACTTTTACTACCGAGTAGTTCAATAGTATCAATGGTAAAACTTCCGCCGTTATTTTTAATAAAATAGTTTTGTCGTTTTCTCAATCCGACAATAATTCCGTTGTGGGGTCCACCAATAATTGTGCAGTTGTACGAATATTCCCTGTTAAAATGAATATTCCTCGACCAATTGAATATTATATAACAACTTGCGTACTTTGTAAAATTTATAAATATTACCCACAACTATAACATTATATCAAATTAACTCCATAATATTCAAAAATGATATTTATAGAAAATTCATCTTTATTTATAAAAGTTGGGGTCTTACAACCTCCCCTTCTTATAAAATTTCGCCCTCGAAATTAGGATACGTACCTGGTATGTCGAAGAGGTAAGGATACCTTGATTTCATTTCAGATTCTAACTCCCAAGTCATTTCCTCAATATCGTGGTTTCTCCACAAAACTTTGACTTGAGGTATAACCTTGGAGCGTAGAATATGTTCCTTCTTATCTAAGATTTGAACAGGAACTTCTTCATACATCAAATCTTCTGCTATTTCGTCCGGTTCTAACTCAATAATGTGGTTCAGGTCTTCCACATATTTACGTAACATGGATATGTGAAAAATATTATGAACACGAGACATACTTGGCGGTAAAGCGAGTCTATAAGCCATAGTTCCTACTCGATCGAGGATTAAAAATGGACTGATGAATCGAGGATTGAGCTTTCCTCTTTTTCCAAATCTCGTAACTCCTTTCCATGGAGCAACACGTAAGAACACATGATCTCCTATATCAAATTCCACGTCCTTTTGATGAAGATCAACATAACTCTTTTGCCGATCTTGTGAGGTTTTTATACATTGTCGGATCGTTTGAATCTTTTCTGTAGTCATACGTACCAACTCTGGTCCCAACAACGTTGCTTCACCCACCTTATCCCAACATACTGGAGAACGACATTTTCTTCCATACAATGCTTCGAATGGAGCCATGCCAATACTTGCTTGATAACTGTTGTTGTAGGAAAACTCCACCAATGGTAAGAACTTGTCCCAACTTCCCTTGAAGTCAAGGACACAGAGTCTTAATAAATCTTCTAGAGTTTGAATAGTCCTCTCTGATTGTCCGTCCGTCTGAGGATGATATGCCGAACTAAATCGTAAATCTGTGCCCATAGCTTTTTGTAAACTAACCCAAAATCGTGAAGTGAATCTTGGGTCTCGATTAGAAACTATGGATACTGGCATACCATAAAGTCTTACAATCTCGTTTATGTACATACGAGCAAGACGTTCAAGTGTATAAGTTTCTCGTATCGGTAAGAAATGAGCAGACTTGGTCAATCTATCAACAATGACCCAAATCACATCTATACCTTGAGAAACCTTAGGAAGACCGGTAACGAAATCCATGGTAATGTGCTCCCACTTCCATTCTGGAATTTTAAGTGGTTGCAATGGACCTTTTGGTACTTGATGCTCCGCTTTGACTCGTTGACAAGTTAAACACCTTGAGATAAACAGCGCTATCTTTCTCTTCATATTGCTCCACCAAAATGTATGACGAAGATCATGATACATTTTGGTACTTCTAGGATGGATTGCAAACGGTGTGTTGTGCGCCTCCATCATGATTTCATACTTTAAATCAGGGTTGTTAGGAACACAAAGTCTAGAGTTGACTCGAAGTATTCCTTCTTCATCGATTCTTGCTTCCGGCATAGCACCTTCTTGCACTTTCTTCCTCATACACATCAGTTCCAGGTCTGTAGCTTGAGCAACTTTAACTTTATCGATTAAAGTTGGTTCTACTCGTATATTCGCCATCATCACATGGGTCCCTGGAGTCTTTAACTCTATCTCCATCCTTTGCAAGTCACACAAAATGGGCCTTTGTGTTGACAATATTGCACTTGTACTTGCATATGATCTTCTACTAAATGCGTCAGTTACCATGTTCGCTTTTCCAGGATGGTATTGAATGGTATGATCATAATCTTTCAACAGTTCAAGCCAACGTCGTTGTCGCATGTTGAGTTCCTTTTGAGTGAAGAAATATTTGAGGCTTTTATGATCCGTAAAGATCTCCACCTTCTCCCCATACAAGTAATGCCTCCAAATTTTAAGTGCAAAGACAACAGCTGCCAACTCTAGATCATGAGTAGGATAATTCCTCTCATATTTCTTGAGTTGTCTTGATGCATAGGCTATGCCTTTTCCATGTTGCATGAGAACGCATCCCAACCCTTTGCTCGAAGCATCACTGTAGATGACAAATCCCTCCGAGCCAGATGATATTGTTAGAACAGGTGCTGAAATGAGTCTCCTCTTGAGTTCTTGAAAACTTTGCTCACATTCTTCGCTCCAACCGAACTTTGTATCTTTCCGAGTCAGCTGAGTTAATGGAGTAGCGATTCGAGAAAATCCTTCCACGAATCTCCGATAATAACCAGCTAAACCAAGAAAGCTACGTACTTCGGTCACTGATTTAGGTTGCTCCCACCTTTGAATAGCTTCAATCTTTGCTGGGTCAACCGATATTCCACGACTTGATACTACGTGCCCAAGGAATGCTACCTCCTCCAGCCAGAACTCGCATTTCTTCAACTTGGCATAAAACTTGTATTCACGAAGCTTTTGGAGTACCAGCCTCAAGTGTTGCTCATGATCTTCACGGCTTTTGGAATTAATAAGGATGTCATCAATAAAGATGACCACAAAGTGATCCAAATATTCCTTGAATACCCGGTTCATCATATCCATGAAGGCAGCAGGAGCATTAGTCAATCCTAAGGACATGACTAGGAATTCATAATGCCCGTACAGAGTTCTGAAAGCCGTCTTTGGAATATCCTCAGTTCTAACCTTCAGCTGATGATATCCAGAACGAAGATCGATCTTTGAAAAGAATTGTGCTCCTTGCAACTGGTCAAACAGGTCATCAATACGTGGCAATGGGTACCTGTTTTTGATGGTGACATGATTCAACTCCCGGTAATCAATACAAAGTCGCATACTTCCATCTTTCTTCTTCACGAATAGCACAGGAGCACCCCAAGGAGAAGTACTAGGATGAATAAAGCCAATATCTAACAATTCCTGCAGTTGGATCTTTAACTCCTGAAGTTCAATAGGAGCCATTCGATATGGGACTTTGGAAATGGGTTTTGTACCGGGTTCAAGGTCGATACAAAATTTAATTTCACGCTCTGGGGGTAGGCCAGGAAGTTCTTTAGGGAATACGTCAGGGAATTTATTAACAATAGAAATATCATTCAAAACTGACGTATTTTTGTTTAGATCCGTGACATGAGCTAAGAAAGCTTGACATCCGTTTTTCAATAAACGAATAGCTTTATGGCTTGAGATGACAGTGATTGATTTTAATGGTTTGGTTTCTTAAATTCGCATAATAGGTCGATTAGGAATATGAAAGCTAACAACCTTACGAAAATAATCAATTTTTGCATGATGAGTAGTTAACCAATCAATCCCTAGAATCACGTCAAATGCAAGTATTTTTAATAAAATCAGATCGACAGGTAATGTGTGGATACCAACTTGAACCAAACAAGACTTATAAACCGTGGATGTAATGAAAGTTTCTCCCAATGGAGTTTCAACAGATAAATCAAAGTCTAATTTCTCTGGAGTCAAATTTAATCGATGAGCGCAAGTAGGAGAAATAAAAGAATGGGTAGAACCGGTATCAAATAAAGTATAGACTTCGTTAGAGTTTATAATAAGCTTAACCGTGATGACCTCATTCGGGTTCCTTGCTTTCTAGGAGGTCACAACAAATGCTCTCCCTTGCACTACCGGTTTTGACTTTTCTGGGACGACCTTTGGTGTCTCCATCTTGGCTGAACTTATTTTTGGTAAACAACAAAATTGAGCTAAATGACCCTCTCTTCCACAATTATAACATGCTTTAGACGGCATCGCGTAGTTTGGACTGATGTGCCCCTCCCCTCCGCATTTGAAACATATGATAGGTGGTCGTTCTCCTTCCTTAACAATGGGTGCTGGTGCTGACGTCTTTCCATCATTGTTGAATCTCCTCTTCTTGAAATGACCATTCTAATTATTTTGGCCCTAATTACCACCGAAGTGGTTACCATTTCTGGCCTGTTGATTCCCTCCACGCTTGTTGTCACCGCTTCGATGACTGCTCTCACTGGTATTATCATTTTGCCGACTGCTCTCTTTTGGTTGCGTTGACTCGTTATCGCGCTCCACTAACTGAGCCCTATGCACAACATCTGAATACAACCACAATTTATGAGAAATAAGATGTTGACGTATCTCATGTTTCAAATCTCGCAAAAACATTCGCGTTATTCGCTCTTCATTATCCACCAAGTGGGACGCAAACCGGGATAACTCAGTAAATTTAGCCTCATACTGCGGCACGGTCATATTATTCCGCTCCAATTTGATGAACTCCACCTCCTTCATGTGACGAACACTTTCAGGAAAGTATTTATCATTGAACAGCTCTTGGAACTTCTCCCAAGACATCTTCAGTGCGGCAGGTTGAGTACGCTTAATCGATTCCCACCAGTAATCTGCCTCTCCTCGCAACATAAAGGCGGCAAAGGGAACCTTTTGCTCCTCGGAGCATCCCAAGACATCAAATATCTTGGTAATCTGCTTTATCCATGTTTTCTCTTAAACTCTGGTGGTCCCAGCTCTTTGAACTGTTTAGCGGTGACCGTCCGAGAGTTTTCAGTGTTTCCACCTATATTTTGGACAGGAGCCGCTCTCGCTTGCTGTTGCATGAACTGCATAAAGTTTCTGAACATTTCATCATTCATCATCTGGTCAGTGTTGTTGTTTGCATGAGGATTGTCACATTCCTGATGCACATTATCCTGATTATTGATATGTGGTGAATCAACAGTCGTCTGTGCTCCATTGCTATTCTCGACATTCTCAGATGCCATTTTCAGATACTGCCACAAAATAAAAGTTAATTGATATGTCATATATTATCCTTATATTATGACCGACCAATTAAATACCATGCAAATAAACTTAGGTAGGTCATACTAGCGAAGGAATTTCCCGTCTCTCCCCTCCTAGTTCTATTCTCACATCTTAGCCAGGGATCATATCCCTAAGCTCTGATACCAACTGTGACGCCCCCAAAATTAGGTATTCATCACCCATCTTGGGTCGTCAGATACATAGTACAGAATACAAATACAACTTACTAATACAACTGTCGTGTACAATACGACAAAACATAAACTGTGAGTTTGAATACAAATATTATCTTCTAGAGAGTATTCATACTCAAAAGGAGTCCTCATTACATTTATTAACACACTATTACATAGAATAGTGAGGACTACTAACTAATACTATCATTCGGACCATCACTCCGTTCCCTGACTTGCCCCAGCTACGTTCTCATTTCCTGAAGAGAACAGTGAAAGAAAGGGTGAGCTCAACTAGCCTAGTAAGAAATATTATGACTAAGATAATGCAGAATAAATTATCATTAGCCTTCAACAATGTTAAACTAATAAAATATAATAGACATCAAGTTTAACTGCAGCGGAACAAGCAATCCATTAAAAGAGTCAAGTAGAAAATAAACTCTACTATCTTTTATGATTTAAAAGGTTTTTCAACATTGTGATCGCTGGGACTCAGCTTAATAAAATAATCCACATCATCGAATCACCCCTGCACTACGGCCAAGGATATTCGTGTATTCATTAATGGTCATGATCATGCCAACAACTGTCCATCAATGCACTACGGGCCAATGAGGACTTTTACCACATCATTTGTAACATTACGGTCATGATTATACCAAATAATCCCTGGTCATAATCATACCAAGTCCATCTATGCACTACAGGCCACAGATGACTTTCAACATTTTATAAACATGAGGATGATGACAATGATATAAGAATTCAATAAAACAAGTTCAAGAATTAATTTATCCAAGAATTAACAACATCCAAATTGTCAACATGATACTGCTTTGTGGAGTAAAATTCAAGAATACTTAGAAGAATATTTTCATGAAAAGATACTGGATGAACCGCAATTATCAAGGATATTCCACTAATTTCATGGAGTATAGAAGTTAAAACTTAACCAACTGAGTATAATAAAGAATGAAATAACAAAAGAAATCAGCCGACATGCGATAGACCGCACAGACAGGATATTCCGAAAGAATAATAAATAATGGAACCAGGTCCGGTGTAAAAAACACAGACAGGATGTTCCAACAGAATAATAACAAGACGGAACCAGGTCCGGTGTAAAACACACAGACAGGATGTTCCAACAGAATAATAATAAAAACGGAACCAGGTCCGGTGTAAAACACATAAACAGGATGTTCCAATAGAATAATAGAAGAATGTCACCAAGTATAGGGTAGACCGCGTATACAGGTTATTCCAACAGAATAATAAGAAATGGAATAACAACAGTTCTCTTCATGAATAAGAAAGAATAACACCCCTTACCGTTTTAAAGAAGAGCTGAAATAAGGAAGTAGTTAAGTAGTAGAATACTCTTCTTCTCTCTCTCTCTACAGTTTCTCTCTATAGTTTCTCTCTCTAGAGTTCAGTGAATTTGTAAGAAATAATGAAGGAATGAGCTGCTATTTATAGAAAAATAGAATGCATGGTAACTAATCCATGAACGGTCCAGATTGATTACTTTAATCTGACGGTCCATATTTAAAGAAAAATCTTTTAAATAAAATATAATATATTCTATTTATAGAATAACTTTAATAAAGTATTTTGTTTTATATAAAAAGATGTTTCTGTTTTATTACGTTAATAATACGAATAAAACAAAACGTCATTATCGCTAAATAATTCATATTATTAACTGACAATAATTGAATCAAACTGAGTGACTTCTCACATAAGCATTAATAATCAATACCGTGTGCTACTATGCAACCACACACATTACTATACTTTTACTATTGAGTAGTTCGACAGTATCAATGGTAAAACTTTCGCCGTTATTTTTAATAAAATATTTTTGTCATTTTCTCAATCGGACAATAATTTCGTTGTGGGGTCCACCAATGATTGTGCCGTTGTACGAATATTCCCTGTTAAAACGAATATTCCTCGACCAATCAAATATTATATAACAACTTGCGTACTTTACAAAATTTATAAATATTACCCACAACTATAACATTATATCAAATTAACTCCATAATATTCAAAAATGATATTTATAGAAAATTCATCTTTATTCATGAGATAAATTTATTTATTGATGCATATGTAAATGTGTATGATAATAAATGAGATTGATTATGGACTATTGATCAATGTGATTGGATTTTATTTTAGTTGGATGCATGAATGTATGTATTTTATTAAATGGGGTTTTCGTACCTCGTCTTCTCTAATTTTTTTTAATGTAAATTCTAACTCCCTCCTATGTACTTCCCCTTGACTGCTGATCAATGTTTCTATTTATTTTAAATAGTTTTGTAATATGAATAATTAGAATTAATTTTGAAGAATTGGGGATCAAAGAGCGTTTGAAGACCCGTTTGTAATGGAGCCCGGGTTTAAATGTAATAGTTATATTTAAATTTAATTCTTGCACCCTAGGTTTGACCTCTTGGTTCACTTGGTGGCTCTAGTAAACCAAACTAGAATAAAGTCCATAATCAATCTGGGTAGAATATAATATTCTATCTGTGCATGCTTATATTATATAATAATAATAATAATAATAATAATAATAATAATAATAATAATAATAATAATAATAATAATAATAATAATAATAATAATAATAATAATAATAATTAATAACAAACCCCTCAAATTTTTTTATATGTTAAGTCCTAAGCGTTCAAAGATATTTGGAATATCAAACGTCGCCTTCTAGCATGATAAAAATAATAGAGTATCAATTAATTATTATAAGTTTGTTGTGTCAACACGAGGCTTATCTTAATTCTTTGAGATGTTAATTTTATCACATTTGATGCTTATAAAGAAAATTAAACAATATTGTTTTGTTGTGTCACCACAAGGAAAATATTTTTTTTTTGAATATATGGAGTGCTAGGTTGGACTTAACTTAGATAATTTTGATTCGGATGTGCCACCACTTGATAAAAATAATCTAAGAGGCAAAATACAAGAAGTTGCATAGTTGATGTAATTGACAAGAGTTGTCTACCTATTTATTTATATATAGTTTGTTGTGTCACCACAATGCTATATACATTTGAAATGAGATCCTTATTCTCACTAGCATATCTTTAATTAAATATTGCTGAACTATATATTTTGAGGGTAATATAGTTTGAAGAAAATAGTGGGAGATACCAATTTAAAACAAGACCTAAATTATTTTACTAATTAATAAAAGAATGTATGCTAAAATGTTGTTAAGAACAAATTCATTTACAGATTTTTACAATGTGTAAAATTACTATCACTGCGTAGCATATTAGCTGCTATTTAACCGGACCGAATTAAATGAATTGGTTAAAGAATTTGAGAATAGCTCTCACAGCTGAAAAACTATCTTATGTTCGTAATACGCCTATCCCTGCAATAGTTGCAGACATTGCCTCTGAGGAAGAGATTGCTATTTTTAGAAAGTGACAAGATGATGCATAGTTGACTTAATGCATCATGCTCGCATCCATGAGTAACGAGCTTCAGCGTCAGCATGAAACTATGGATGCTCCTACTATACTCCTGCACTTCAAGTAGTTGATGGTGAGGAAAGTAGGACTGATAGATATTAGATATCTAAGGAGCTCTTCCGATCTAGAATAACACAACAGTACAGACAAAAGTTCTTAACATGATCAATTTGATTGAATAATTAGGACAACATGTTTTTATCATGGATGGAGAGTTGAGCCAAGATTTGATCTTGTAGTCACTCTGGACTCCTTCTGACAATTGTTGTAAATTTTTCACATGGACAAGTTAGATATCAGCCTCACTAATTTTCTTAACATGTTGAAAATGTTGAGAGTCACTTTTCAACCAAGAAAGACCAAGTCTTACCGGTAGGGGCCAAAGAATCTTTTGAAAAGAAGAACGTTTCAAAGAAGGTAAATAGAAAGGCAAAAACAAAGGATAATAAGAACAAAACTGATAAGGATAGCAAAGGAGTTTTCTTCCACTGCAATAAGCCTGGACACTGGAAAAGAAATTACGAGAAGCTTCTTGCAGAGCTAACCGGAAGAAGCTTAGTGAAGTTTCAGTTACAAATATAGTTTTTGTTCATGATTGAAATAAATTTTTCTTTAAGTCAAGGTTCTACTTGGGTATTGGATACCGGCTTTGGTTATCATAAATATAGATTTATGAAGGGAACAAGCAGAAGTAGAAAGCTAAATAAAGATAAGTAATCCTATGTGTGGGAAATGAAACAAAGGTTGCTACATTAGCCATAGAAACTTATAGTTTAGCAATGCCTACGGGCAAATCTATTAATTAAGTCAATAAGTTGTTATTGTATTCTAGTTCTTGTTAGAAACATTATTTCTATTTTGTTGTTGGACAATAAAATCTTTGGTATTATATTTTAGAACAATTGTTGTTTTATTTATAATAATAATGTTTTGTATAGAACTGAAATATTACTTAATAGATTTTGTATACTTGATTTACATGAAAAATAATTTTACAAATTGAACAAACTAGTATAAGAAAAGCTGATGATCATTCAAAGAGTTGAATGTTTGTATTTTATGAAATACAAGTGTGAATTATTTGAAAGGTTCAAAGAATTCAGAAGTGAAATAAATTGGCAAAGTATTAGGATTCTTTGATCGGATCAAGGAAGGAATACTTGTGCAATAAGTTTCTAGATCATCTTTAATGATTTTCTCATAATGGACGCCTCCTGATACTCAATAATTGATTGATATATCTGAAAGAAAAAATCGTACATTGTTGGATATGGTGTTGTCTATAATGATTTTATCGATATTTCAGTATCCCTATGGGGTTGTAACGACCCCAAAATCGGGACTATTTTCCTTCCCGATCTTGTGCGTTAATATTATCCTGTTCTAGCTTTAAAACATTATTTAATGTTAAAATAGCTAAAAAAGCAGAATACATTTTTTTTCTTTTTATTCATTTATTACCTGAATCGCAACCTTTACAATTCTTCTTTATGCTAGAATCATATTTATTATATGACTTATTTAGTCTGAGTAGATATGAATATATATATATATATATATATATATATATATATATATATATATATATATATATATATATATATATATATATATATACAATTCATTCTTTCAATCATATCTTCTTTTTAGAACAAATAATCTTCACCTATAGAATAATTCAAAAATTTACACATATGTGATTTACACATGAAAATACCATCAAATGATTCATCACAATCTCAATTAAATCACTAGTATTCTTTTCATGCGCTGCTAATTACGATAGATCACATCATAGATTTAATCTGCAAATTAAGCAAGATTGAGCATGACGGCCCAACAAGTCTAACAGTCTATCATGCATCATATAGCACATAGGTTTCACATTCAGTTCATGCATTTATATTCTTAGTGTTCAAGTATATTACAAATGTATTATCACATTTATATCCTACTGGAAGCAACATACATACCATACCATACTACACATGTCATGTATATGTCATTCATTACACATATATATTGAGTTCCCCGACTCAATTCAATAATTAATCATAATTTGACATTTATCATTCACAAAGAGAATAATGCAGTTCATAGGTATTACATACTTAAAAACATAAATCATGCTAACGATTATCTATAGCAATTATACGTCCACATAAATAAACTAAGAAACTTCCCTTGAGTACTGTTTAATGTTATAACTTATCTACTCGGTGATGATTAATGAGTAGGATTTATACCTACAAATCAGATCTTTTGTGGCGCTTAAGTTATTGCCTGTTTTCAGTATCCTAGTTAGCTTTTATTTATATTTTCATTATTTTTATGTCTAAGTTCTATTATGCAATGCTTTGGAGGTGGTTTTTGGCATTTTAGGTCATTTTCACCATGATGGCGCCGCAGCGCCAAGGTTGCTCTTAGAGCTAGCGCCCCAGCGCCTCAGCTTCGCGCCCTAGCTCCAATGCTAGGCAAAGTCACTATTTTTCGGCGCTTCGCTAGACCTACGTGTGGCGCCCCCGTGCCATGCCCAGCGCTAAGCTCGTGGCCCAGCGCCATTCACGGCACCCCAGCGTCCCAGCTCGCGCCGCAGCGTCAATGCCCCACTTGCTAAGCAAAGGCTCGCGCTGCAGCGCGAGCTCCGGTGTCCAGGCATTATAGAGGCTTTAAATGACCTAAAGTGGGAAGGGAGAGATATACTTATTACTAGTCGCCTGCGATATATTTTTAGACATAGATCTTAGCTTAGAGTTTATTTATTACAGTCTTAAATACGTAGAAGAGAAAGAAGTTGTGCTTCAAGGAGGAAGATTTATTGCATCTGACTACTGTTCTGCTGCTACGCAGTGAAGAGAAGATTTAGAGACAGAACACTTTGAAACAGGAGTTTTCTCATTCTAAATCTCCAATTTATTTGTGTATTAACTGATAATGTTAAATGTATTAAAAATATGTGTTAGTCCCATAGTTATGAACTAACTCCATTTTTAGGATTGCAATGTAACCTTTTGTTTAGCCTAATTAACTTTCTCTCCTATTTTATATAATGAATCATTTTAGAATGGGTTGTTGTATTTCGTATTTGATGACTATTTGCTTAATAGAGTAATGAGTATTGATATTAAGAGAGATTGAAAAATGGATGTTATTATCTAGCTATTAAATACGGCAACACCTTTTATGACCATGCCAATAGAATGTGTGCATAATATGCTAATAGGATAGACATATCTCTATTTACCTTGTGCAGCCTTGAGACTTAGCTTAATGACTCTGGCCTAGCTATTTTCACCAATAGACATATTGTGATTTATCTGGCTAGGGATGTGCTTTTGACCTTCGACAAAAGCTTTTGCGTATTTACTGTTCTCGGTTGACCATTCTTCGATTCGTTTGTAATTTGGAGAGTTAGGAGATTAGGCGATGCATTAGGGGAATTATAATCCTATCTTGACTTCCTAGCACAACCACTTCTCTTTTATAGTTTTAAACATATAGCTTAACTAACCATCTTATTTCACTTGTTTAGATAAGATTAGTAACGACTTTACCTTAGTATTTATTTTCTCTTAAGACTTTGTCCTCGTGGGTTCGACACTTTACTTTCATATATTACTTGTGGACCGCGTATGCTTGCGCACGATTTGGCAATAGCTAAATCGGCCAACAAGTTTTGGCGCCATTGCCGGGGACTTAGTATTATTTGTTATTCAATATTAACACTAAGTCAATAAAATCTTAATTTAAACTGATTCTTCTGTTTAACTTTCTTTTAAGGTAGTCTGTACTGTTTATGCCACCTCGAAGGGGACGAAATATAATACCTCTCGATCTTGAGGTTGATAGAATATACAGACGACTGCGAAGGGAGAATTCTCGGGACAGGCCTACTCTTGTCAGAATGGCTGAGGAACTTCAGAAATCTCTAAGGGATTATGCCATGCGTCCAATCAATGATCTCCAGGCAAGCATTCTCAGGCCCACAATCCAAGCAAATAACTTTGAGATAAAGCCGGACACCTTCCAAATGTGCACCAACATTCAGTTTGGGGGACTACTGAATGATGATCCCAACGATCACTTAATAAACTTTATGGAGATTTGCGATACATTCAAAACCAATGGAGTGTCTGACGATGCCATCAGACTCCGTTTGTTTCCTTTCACTTTGAAGGACAAGGTAAAGAGTTGGCTGCACTCACTCCCGCCAGGCTCCATCACCACATGGGCTGACTTGGCCTAAAAGTTCATGGCGAAGTTCTTTCCGCCAGCCAAAACTGTCGGACTCAGGCATGAAATTACTTCATTCATCCAGTTCAACTCAAAATCTCTATATGACTCGTGGGAGCGATTCAAGGATCTTCTGAGGAAATGCTCGCACCATGGATTGCCTGAATGGCTTCCTATCCAGACCTTATATAATGGGCTATCCGGATCTACTCGTTTGAGTATTGATGCCGCGTTTGGAAAAGCCTTCATGGCCAAACATCACACAGCGGGGTATGAGCTAGTGGAGACAATGGCGGCCAATAATTACCAATGGCCAAATGATAGGCAAGCCCCTAAAAGAGCAGCGGGGGTATATGAAGTTGACTCTTTGACATCGTTAGCGTCTAAGGTAGCAGTGCTAACGAAACGACTAGAAACCATGGGACCTTCAGCGATTTAGAATGTGCAGAGTGTCGGAGTTCAGTGTGAGTTATGTCAAGGGAGCCACCCTACTGATCAGTGTGTGATAAGCCCTAAGTCAGTTCAATTCGTTTCCAACTACGGGCGGCAACAAAACTCCAATCTCCCCACTCATTACCACCCGGGTTTGAGAAATCATCCCAACTTCTCATGGGGCAACAACAATAGTAATAACCCCAATCAACCACAACCTTCATCTACCAGGCCGAATTATGCTAACCCTCCTGGATTCCAATCTCAGAATTAGTTCACCCCACAGCCGCAGAGCACTCATAATCAGTTCCACCATTCACCAGCTCAACAGGAGAGGAAGCCCAGTTTAGAAGATCTCCTATCAAGGTACATTGCCCAAAATGAAACTAAAAGTAACAATCAATAAGCCTCCATTAGGAATCTTGAAGTACAGATGGGTCAATTGGCCACTGCTTTAAACAGTCGTCCACAAGGCACCTTACCTAGTGACACTGATGTCAACCCGAAATGGTAAGGCAAGGAACAATATAAAGTAGTGACACTTAGAAGTGGGAGAACCACTAAGGAACAAAGTGGATAGAGTGCTCTAGTAGAAGAAGTAGTGACTGAAAAGGAACCTCCAGTAGAGGTGAATACTGAGACATTTGGGGGTGAAGAAAGTGGTCAAGATAGCCCTCCAACACCATCTCCTCCAGTGAGTATGGTAAATCAGCCTCTCCCTCAGTTGCCTTTCCCCCAGCGGTTGCAAAAACAGAAGCTGGACAAGCAGTTTTCCAAATTCTTGGAGGTGTTCAAGAGGCTGCACATAAATATCCCATTTGCAGAGGCATTGGAGGGAATGCCTAGCTATGTCAAGTTTATGAAGGACATCCTATCCAAGAAGAAAAAAAATGGGAGACTATGAAACAGTGGCACTGACAGAGGAGTGTAGTGCTATCCTTCAAAATAAGCTTCCACCGAAGCTAAAAGATCCGGGAAGCTTTATATTTCTGTTCACTATTGGGGACCAATTTATTGGGAAGGCTCTGTGTGATCTAGGGGCTAGCATTAACTTGATGTCCCTATCTATATATAAGAAGCTGGGCCTAAATGAAGCCAAACCGACTAGCGTCACTTTGTAATTGGCTGATAGGTCTCTAACGTACCCAAAGGGGATTGTAAAGGATGTGCTTGTTAAGGTTGACAAGTTCATCTTCCTAGTAGATTTTATAGTCCTAGATTTTGAAGAGGACAGAGAGGTCCTTATTATATTGGGTAGGCCATTCTTGGCGACTGGAAGGACCCTAATCGATGTGTAGAAGGGGGAGTAACAATGAGGGTACAGGATCAAGAAGTGACGTTCAATGTCTTCAGATCGATGAAGTATCCTAACACTCCTGAGGACTGTTTCCAGATTAATACAATTGATAATTCAGTGAGGGAAGTGTTCTAAAAAATGTGTATTCAAGACCCTTTGGAAGCTACATTGATCAGGGCCAGTACTACGGAAGAGGCCACACATGTGGAATGTGCCAAGTGGCTAGATGAACCTCAAATATCCAAGTAATTCCACCGACAGTTTGAGTCTCTGAATGATAATGAGGCATCTACTTCCAAGGCTTAGCCGTCGAGCACAGAGCCTCCTGTCCTAGAGCTAAAGCCTTTTCCCAATCATCTGAGGTATGATTACTTAGGGAATTCATCTACTTTACCTGTGATAATTTCTGCTTCTCTAACTAAGTGCTGGAAAGAAAAATAGCTGCTTGTGCTCAAGCAATACAAAATAGCCCTGGGGTGGTCAATTGCTGATATAAAAGGGATCAGCCCGACTTTATGCATGCACAAAATATTATTGGAGGAAGGGTCGAAACCATCTATTGAGCATCAGAGGAGGTTAAATCCCATTATGAATGAGGTCGTTCGGAAGGAGATCATTAAACTTTTAGATGCGGGCATTATCTACCCCATCTCTGATAGTCCTTGGGTTAGTCCTATCCAATACGTGCCAAAGAAGGGTGGGATGACAGTAGTGGCCAATGAGAACAACGAACTGATTCCCACCAGGATGGTAACCGGTTGGAGTGTGTGCATGGATTACAGGAAACTGAACAAATCAACCTGTAAGGATCATTTTCCTTTTCCATTTATTGATCAGATGCTTGATCGATTGGCTGGGCACGAATATTATTGTCTGCTGGATGGGTACTCGGGGTACAATCAAATTTCTAATGCTCCTGAAGATCAGGAGAAGACAACATTCACATGTCCGTATGGGACCTTTGACTTCCGAAAAATGTCTTTCGGGCTATGTAATGCTCCCGCAACATTTCAGCGGTGTATGATGTCGATCTTCTCTGATATGGTTGAAAAGACCCTGGAGGTCTTCATGGACGACTTCTCAGTATTCGGGAGCTTGTTTGATAGTTGCTTGACAAATCTAACTGCCGTCTTCCATAGATGTATCAAAACTAACCCGGTGTTGAATTGGGAGAAGTGTCACTTCATGGTTGAGGAAGGCATTATTCTGGGTCATCGGGTTTCTGTTGGCGGAATTGAGGTTGATAAGGCAAAGATAGATGTGATCAATAACCTTCCACCGCCCACCTCAGTGAAAGGGGTAAGGAGTTTCCTCAGGCACGTCGGGTTCTACATAAGGTTTATCCAGGACTTCTCACAGATTACCAAACCGTTGTGCACACTATTGGAAAAGGACATGCCTTTCCAATTTGATGAAGCCTGCCTGGGTGCTTTTGAGTTGTTAAAGAAAAGACTTGTCTCGGCTCCTATTATTGTAGCCCCTAACTGGACCGTCCCTTTTGAGCTAATGTGCGATGCAAATGATTTTATAATCGGGGTAGTGTTGGGCCAGAGAAGGGAGAAGGTCTTCCACACCATATCCTACACCAGCAAGACATTAACTGATGCTCAGTTGAATTATACCACCACTGAGAAGGAGCTGCTGGCAGTAGTCTATGCTTTTGATAAGTTCCGTTCCTACCTCATTGGAATGAAGGTGATTGTATACACCGATCACTCGGCAATCAAGTATTTGATTGACAAGAAGGATGCTAAACCGAGATTGATAAGGTGATTCTGCTTCTCTAGGAGTTTGATTTATAAATCCGAGATAAGAAGGGGACATAAAATCAGGTTGCCGATCACTTATCTAGGTTGGAAAACACCACGCACTTGGGAGATGCTGACAAAGCCATAAATGACTTCTTCCCGGTGCCCCAACGCCTCATCTTCGCACCCCAACGCCAATGCTAGGCAAAGTCACTATTTTTTGGCGCTTCGCTAGACCTACGTGTGGCGCCCTCGCGCCATGCCCAGCGCTAGGCTCGCGCCCCAGTGCCATTCACGGCGCCCCAGCTCGCCCCGCAGCGCCGATGCCCCTATACACAGTCACGCCCCAGTGCGACCTCCAGTCTTTTTAAGTCCACGTGGAGCCGCAGTGCCACTTGCTAAGCAAAGGCTCGCGCCGCAGTGCGAGCTCTGGTGTCCAGGCATTATAGAGGCTTTAAATGACCTAAAGTGGAAGGGGAGAGATATACTTATTACCAGTCGCCTGCGATAGATTTTTAGACAAAGAGCTTAGTTTAGAGTTTATTTATTACAATCTTAAATACGTAGAAGAGAAAGAAGCTGTGCTTCAAGGAGGAAGATTTATTGCATCTGACTGCTGTTCTGCTGCTACGCAGTGAAGAGAAGATTTGGAGACAGAACACTTCGAAACATGAGTTTTCTTATTCCAAATCTCTAATTTATTTGTGTATTAACTGATAATGTTGAATGTATTAAAAATGTGTGTTAGTCCTATAGTTATGAACTAACTCCATTTTTAGGATTGCAATGTATCCTTTTGTTTAGCCTACTTAACTTTCTCTTCTATTTTATATAATGAATCATTTTGGAATGGGTTATTGTATTTCGTATTTGATGACTATTTGCTTGATAGAGTAATGAGTATTGAAATTAACAGAGATTGAAAAATGGATGTTATTATCTAGCTTTTAAATACAACAACACCTGTTATGACCAAGCCAATGGAATGTGTGCATAATATGCTAATAGGATAAACATATCTCTATTTGCCTTGTGCTGCCTTGAGACTTAGCTTAATGACCCTGGCCTAGCTATTTTCACCAATAGACATATTGTGATTTATCTGGCTAGGGATGTGTTTTTGACCTTCGACAGAAGCTTTTGCGTATTTACTGTTCTCGGTTGACCATTCCTCGATTCGTTTGTAATTTGGAGAGTTAGGAGATTAGGCGATGCATTAGGGGAATTGTAATCCTATCTTGACTTCCTAGCACAATCACTTCTCTTTTATAGTTTTAAACATATAGCTTAACCAACCATCTTATTTCACTTGTTTAGATAAGATTAGTAACGACTTTACCTTAGTATTTGTTTTCTCTTAAGACTTTGTCCTCGTGGGTTCGACACTTTACTTTCATATATTACTTGTGGGCCACGTATGCCTGCGCATGATTTGGCAATAGCTAAATCAGCCAATAATGATCCTACACAAATTGAGTATATATTCATACATACATTAGTTTCACATACTAAATTCACATACATAATGTAAACTAATTTTTATTTTACATTAAGTATAATCTTTTTGTTCTTGTCTTAAAACCATTTCACGTTTCTTTATAAACTTTTATCTGTTATAACCCTTTTGTAATTTAATACATGCGTATTCTATACTTTCATACATAACTTGGGCATTCAAGGTGAATTCGTAGCTAATTTTGTGTATTAAGTACAATTATAACTTGTATGGAAAACTTATAGCTTTTGTAATACTTTATAATTCCATTTCAGTGCATTAATGCTTTAAATATTATTGTGTTACATTATAATGCCAAAACAGCCCTTTTAAGGCATTAACAATACCAACTTGGTTTAATAGTCCCAATCTCAGATACCCACCTTTGCTAGCCTTTACATCTTAAAGTATTAATACACTCATATAGAACATTAGATATTTTATCACTTATGCACTAGATTGTTTTTAAAAAATTATAAGTTAACTATTACGGGTAAACTAGTGATCTAAACATGCAACCACCATTGGCCCAATTAGTTTCTACCAACTTCTGCTGCTATTACTTATTGCTGCTGCTGAGCAACAACTATTTTTCTTTGTTTCTTGCCTTAACAAATCTTATTTCCCACATTTTGATCCATATAGCATGAAACTAATTCACCAAAACAGACCTTTCTTTTACTCGGGATTGCCTGCTGCTGCCATTGGGCAGCAGCCCTTTACTCCTTGACCCTAACTTCGCGTAGTTTAATTTCTTACACCTTCGATTAATTTGTATTAAGTTTTGGATATATATATATAGGTGATGTACTCACCTATTTTAGAAACATACCAATTCAACAATTTGAATCATTTGAACTCATTGACTGAGAGCTTAAAGAAGCCCCTAACCACCCACCCTGCAGCGTGCTGTAGCTGCCTACTGCTATGGGCAGCAGTGTTTTGGACATCATGGCCACTTTACAACTTTTTAACTTCTAGCTCATATATCGGATTAAAACCAATTTTAAATATGTTATATATAGCATATGAGAATATTTTTAAAAAATATCAAACTCCCATTTCAGATTTGTTAGGCAGCCCAAACAGAGCGCCAAAAGTGTATGTTCATAACAGTTTTCACTTTCGTTTTAGCTTTACCCTCTCTCGCTAAAACAGACATAACTTTTTCGTTTCAAAACAATTTTGAGCGTTTCTTGAGCCCACGCGAAGCTAACTTCTGGGGCTACAACTTTTATTCTTTGACCATTTTCAAATTCCTAACACAAATTTCCAGAAAATTTGTGGAAGGGGACTGCTTCAAATCTGTTTTCCAGAGTTGGGCAGTTTCGACGCACCCACTTTGGCACGTCTTAACTCAGTCGTCCGAACTCAGAATTAATCCGTTCCGAAGGCTATGGCTAGCTAGGATTGCATACTAAAGGACCACATAAAATTATAATTTTCCAGCAAGTTTAACTAGCCAAAACAGTTAGCCCAAATCAGCCTGACATACAAATTTTCAAAATTTTCGTTTTGGCTTAAAATTACTTCCTCTTCAATTTAATTCGCCCAAACTCTTTAATTATCATCATATGTAATATATGAATATATCCCAAGCCTTGTTTCTATATAATAGTTGATTTTTAATAAAAACAGTCCGTATAGGACTTTTAGCGAACACGTGGTGCGCGTTATTTCAAAACGCAAATTTCATAGCCATTGTCTTACGTTCTAACCCAATTTGTTCCACCTTATTACTCCGCACAACCAATCTTATACTCCTTTGCTCTATTTTAGTCAATAACACATTATTTCATGATAAAATTTATGTATATCAAAGTAATTAACAAACTATCTAGTTTACTCTCCTTTTAAAATTCAATTCTTTTAATTATCACATAACTACAATATAACAATCTCTACTATTGAGCATACTTGACATCCAATATTTAAACTATTACACAAGCAATTTCACCGGAACTAAATCAACTTACTAGCTAAATACATATTACTCAATTTTGTTCATGTTTGGTATTCTTTAATAAAAATATGATAGAGCTATGCTATATTACCTTTCCCTTAATTGTTTAAGAATCCTTGATATCCCTTCACTTAATCACATATGTCCAACGGAATTATGTAGCTTAACTTTTCTTCTATGCTAATTGAATGGACTAGGATTTGATATAGGAGGGGCAGTTGCAATTTAGACTGGAAGAGGAGCCGGGTGAGATTCAATAAGGAGGAAAATGAAAAATAGAATGGGAAGTCTTGGTTATATAGAACTTAGAAATTTAAGGAGCATTCACCCAACCTAGCCTTTCTCCTACTTATCATTATAATGACCCAACATTATCATTTGCTCTGCTAGCATTAATAAATAATATGCTTAGCTTAAAATAAGGTCTCAGTACATATATCTCTTTTATTTACCAACACGTACACATATAATACATATAAATATTTTTATTACATATATACATTTTGCATAATTTGCATGTAATTTATATTATATATAATACATCCATTACACATAATAGATACAATTTATAATTCAATTTTCTTACAAGTTGGTCACTCAACTTAAGTCATCTCTAGTCTTCCCCTTCGTCTTTAAAAACTTGCAAATCACCCCATAGTATATTCTTAGCATATTCTCAGAATATTCTTTATTCCTTAGCATATTCCTTAAGATATTTTTTTAAGTTTCAAATATTAGGTTTTTAACCCTAAGGTTTTCTTAACTCGCACAATTCTCTCTTAACTTTCATAATTCACTTTCATACTTTATTAAGTTATTTAATTGCTCAATGTTAGTAACTTAATTTAATCAAATAAATTACTACATAAATCTCCTTAATTTATTTTATCCTCTTGGAATCATATAATTTACATAACCCATCTTTGATATATAAATTATATAAAATATAACATAACATACTCAAATTACATATTTATTTTATAATTATAAAATAAATATGCTACACATAATTTCTTATGTAAATACAATAATTTACATATTCAAGATATTATAATATAATATCCTTACCTCATTATCATAAATTCAATTAAGAATTTATTTACTTTCTTAAGATATTACGATGAATATAATATATTTTCTTTATTAAATTAATTTTATATAAGAATTTATTCTAATACTCTTGGGTAAAGTATATACAAATATTATATGCTTAACCCGCCTCTTTTTGTCTCATTACGCAAATTGTTCCCAATAATTTTATTTCCCTACGTAATATATATATATATATATATATATATATATATATATATATATATATATATATATATATATATATATATTAACTCCCCATTACAAGTTACACCAAACATGCACACATCACATATAGAAAATAATTTATAATTTTATTTTCTTACATTATAAATTGTTTATATCAATTTATTTACATATAATAAATATATAATACCAATATATTTATTAAGCATAAATATCATATATTGTATACTTCATACCTACTTATGCAATATAATATCATACAACATATTATCTAATAAGAATTTTATTTATTTAATTCTTATTTTAATATTACCCAAAAATTTGGATTATCACATTCTTTCCTCCTTATAAGGATTCCGTCTCCGGAATCACAATACCGAATTATTCTTAATCAGTTTAAATTTTATTCTTTCTCATAACCTTATCGTTGAATCGTTTCAACGTACCATTTTCTTAGATTTTTCTTAAAAATTTTAAATAAATTATCTATTTTCACTTAAGATTTTTAAACTTTAACCTTTAATCTAATCATTCAAGATCTTCTAAATTTTTGGGTTGTCACATTCACCCTTTCTTCTAATTTCTTCTAAGAATTTCGTCCTCGAAATTATAGTCTACTAATCTTTGCTTCTTCTATTCACCAAAAATAGGTTTTCAATTTAACATTTACATTTTTCTCCTCTGAGGATTTCCCTTTTATCATCTCATTCAACCATTTCTACCCATTTTAAGAAGTTAAAAACTTTTCATATTATGCTGAGGGGTCATATAGACCATGAACTCTTAGGTTTAACGGTATTCACCGTAACCAATTCTATAAACATGTTGCACTAGGTGATCAGCCTAGTACATATACGAGTACGTTAGGTGATCAGCCTATCATACCCTACGTCGTGCACAACGTATCAATCTTGTTTAACGACTATTTGTGCTACTAGATTGGATTATTTTATCTAATATGGGTTGTTCACCTCAAACTTAGCATAAGATTCCGCATCAAAATAATTTGGTTCGGGATAAATTTTCAAAGAAATACTTGAATTTTCATAAACATTTGTCTAGCTGAATTAAATAGCTTAGATGCATATCAATAATTCGAACATCAATTGAAATATTTGTCCAGCCACTTTAATTGGCATCTACTTTTCTTTAACTGGTTTAAAATTCTGAAAATTATTTTATGACGTCATGATTTCGCACTGTATTTACAGTCCGTTTGAGGATTTCGTCATTTTGTTACTTTGTCATACTACATCATACCATAGTAGGCTAACGATCCTTAGATCACATCCAACACTAAGTAATTCTGCATTGATAACTCTATCGTTTTTATCATCTTTGCACCAGGTTACATGATGCATTACTGATATAAAATACATTTTGATATTTTCAACTCATTTTCGTCTAGCCGAAATAATTAGCATAGACTATTCTTTAAACAGTTCAAAAATATTTGAAAATTAGTTTTAGTGCTATCATATCTCAGCAAGTAACGATGTGTCAGTGTCTCGAAGTCCACACATACACATTTGTCACCATGCATTGAGAATAAAAATTTATTTTTAAAAGGCACATAGTGCGAATTTTGCTTGATGTAAAATTTTTTGAAGTCTAGCATAGCTAGAGGATTTAGAATACCTATGTTTCCACCATTAACTCTACTTTCTATAATGATCCATTGCTTAATAAGTTTATCTATTCCTATCATCCTCAATACTCCATTCACACTTTGTTATACCCCAGTTCATCAAACTTACCACACTTTAAAAATTCAGGAACTTGCCATAATCATATGAGTTTATAAACATACCATATGATTATGAGTCACGAACTTGCCATAATCATATGAGTTTATAAACATACCATATGCATCCATTCGCTGAGGGGTTCAAAACATACCATATGATTATGAGTCACGAACTTACTATATGTATTAGTTTTAAGAACCGTACCTAATCTTATATTCTCTATCTATCCGTTATACATATGAGAAAAGAATCACCTTCTCAACATGTATATAGCAAATAGTGCGATACAAACATTTCAATAATTATCAAGGTGATAGACCAAGTGGTCGTTAAACCAAGCACAAAACCTCTTCCCATACAAAGACTTGTACAACATAACTATCACATGAGTTCTCAATTAAAATCTCACACAATTCTAGCTTTCCCATAATCAATACGAATTTTATTTAATCAGTATCTCATCATCTACAACTCTTTTATGAGTTTACATAGTACCATTTCATAGTACAACTTACATACAACAATTTTGCTATAAAGTTTTTAATCTTTCGATTGATCCTCTTTCCTGCTATGACCTTATTAGATCACATTGTGATCTCTTACTATAATCGTATTATATTACGATTCTTTTCTATTCTATGATCGTTTTATTTTATGATCTCATTTCCCTTTATACTTTTAGTCTTACAGACTCTATCTATTCATTATTACCTTTTGTCTTTAACATCAGAGTTAGGTAACTCTGGATCTTTATAACTTTTTAAGATTCTTCTTTGAATTTTATTTACTTAATAATGAATTTCCCAAATTCATCTCTTAACAAATTAAACTCTATTTGAGTTTATTCCTTATCTTTATCTCTGCGGTTATAGCCTAAGGTACACCTACTTAAGGTTTATAACCTACAGCTTTGATACCAACTGTAACAACCTCAAAATCGGGACTAATTTTCTTCCAGATCTTGTGCGTTAATATTATCATGTTCTAGCTTTAAAACATTATTTAATGTTAAAATAGCTAAAAATGCGGAATGAATTTTTTTCTTTCTTTCTATTCATTCATTCCTTGATTCGCAACCTTTACAATTCTTCTTTATACTAGAATCATATTTATTATATGACTTATTTAGCCTGAGTGTATATATATATATATATATATATATATATATATATATATATATATATATATACACACACACACACACACACACACACACACACACACACACACTTCATTCTTTCAAGCATATCTCCTTTTTAGAACAAATAATCTTCACCTATCGAATAATTCAAAAATTTACAAATCTGTGATTTACACACGAAAATACCATCAAATGATTCAACACAATCTCAATTAAATCACCAGTCTTCTTTTCATACGCTCCTAATCACGATAGATCGCATCATAGCTTTAACCTGCAAATTAAGCAAGACTGAGCACGACGACCCAATAAGTCTAACAGTCTATCATGCATCACATAGCACATAGGTTTCACATTCAGTTCATGCATTTATATTCTTGGTGTTCAAGCATATTACAAATGCATTATCATATTTATACCCTGTTGGTAGCAACATACATACTATAACATACTACACATGTCATGTACATGTCATTCATTGCACATATATATTGAGTTCCCCGACTCAATTCAATAATTAGTCATAATTTGACCTTCATCATTCATAAAGCAAATAATGCAATTCATAGGTATTACATACTTATAAACATAAATCATGCTAACGGTTATCTATATCAATTATACGTCCACATAAGTAAATTAAGAAACTTGCCTTGAGTGCTGTTTAATGTTATAACTTATTTGCTCAGTGATGATCCTATACAAATTGAGTATATATTCATACACACATTAGTTTCACATATTAAATTCATATACATAATGTAAACTAATTTTTATTTTACATTAAGTATAATCTTTTTGTTCTTGTCTTAAAACCATTCCACATTTCTTTAGAAACTTTTATCTGTTATAACCCTTTTGTAATTTAATACACGCGTATTCCATACTTTCATACATAACTTAGGTATTCAAGGTGAATTCGTAGCTAATTTTGTGTATTAAGTACAATTATAACTTGTATGGACAACTTCTAGCTTTTATAATACTTTATAATTCCATTTCAGTGCACTAATGCTTTAAATATTATTGTGTTTCATTATAATGCCAAAACAGCCCTTTTAAGGAATTAATAATACCAACTTGGCTTAACAGTCCCAAGTTTAGATACCCACCTTTGTGACGTCCCCAAAATAGGTATACATCACCCATTCTGAGTCGCCAAATATATGGTACAAAATATAAATACAAACTTGAATATACAACATGAGCTGTGAGTTTTACTACAAATATTGTCTTCTAGACAGTATTTAAACTCAAAATAAGTCCTCAATACATTTATTATCACACTATTTCACAGAATAGTGAGGACTACTAATGTAAACATCTGGATCGTCACTCCGTTCCCCGACTAGTCCCAGCTATATTTTTATTTATTGAAGAGAACAATGAAAGCAAAGGGTGAGCTCAACTAGCCCAGTAAGAAATATTATGACTAAGATAATGCAGAATAAATTATCGTTAGCCTTCAACAGTGTTAAACTGATAAAATATAATAGACATCAAGTTTAACTGCAGCGGAACAAGCAATCCATTAAAAGAGTTATGTAGAGCATGATATCTACTATCTTCTATGATTTAAAAGAATTTATCATCAATTTTATCGCTGAGACTCAGCTTAATAAATAATCCACATCATCCCTGCACTACGGCCAATGATATTTATTAGTATCACGACCACAAATTATCCATGCACTACGGGCCAAGGATATTCGTATTTTCATCAATGGTCATGATCATGCCAACAACTATCCATTAATGCACTACGGGCCAATGAGGACTTTTATCACATCATTTATAACATTACGGTCATTATTATACCGAATAATCCCTGGTCATAATCATACCAAGTCCATCTATGCACTACGGGCCAAATATGACTTTCATAATAATATAAGCATGAGGATGATGACAATGATATAAGAATTCAATTAAAAGAAAGCAAATGATAAATTTTTAAAGATTTATAATTTAATTTATCCAGAATTCAATAATTTCCAAATTGTAAACATGATACTGCTTTGTGGAGTAAAGTTCAAGAATAATATTGTATCAAAAATGATTTGAATCGAAAAGAAATCAATTTTTGTCATAAATAGTATCCCCGGTGAATAGTAATCGAGTGAATAGTACCTCATGAATAGCAACTTTAGGAATAGTAACCCCATGAATAGTACTCTGGCATGAAAAATTTAAAACTTATCAAGAATTCTCAGAATAATATTTTCATGAAAAGATACTGGATAAAGCGCAAATATCAAGGATATTCTACTAATTTCATGGAGTATAGAAGCCAAAACTTTAACAAAATAAGTATAGAATTTGAAATCTGAAACGAAATAATATTACTTACATACTACAGAGTATAGAAGAAAATATTATTTCATACGAATACTGAACAAAAATAATATCCCTTACAACTGTTGAACGAAAATAATATTACTTACGAATATTAAACGAATATAATATTCCTTACGAATATTAAACGAATATAATATTCCTTATGAATATTAAATAAATATAATATTTCTTGCGAATATTGAACGATATAAAATTTCTTACGAATACGAAAAATAATATCGTAAGCGAATATGAAATAAATAATACCCCTTACCTTAAAAAGATAAGTATTCCGACTGGTAGGGCGGGGATATTCATGAAGAAAACTTATACTGTTTTCTACACTCAAAACTTCTTTAAACTCTAAAGAAATATGCTCAATATTATAGAATAAGAATTATCTGATTCTAGTGTGATTTTTAATTCTAACTAAGCATCCTATTTATAGGAGAATGGAAAGGATACTATTTGGACGCACAGTAGGAAAAACAATCACGGACGAATTCAATCGGTTGAAATAATTTTCTGAATTCACTATGCAAATACTATGCAGACACTATACATAATAAAATATAATATATTCTATTTTTTATAAAAAAAACAAAACTTATTACAATATATAAATATATAATATCCTACATCACACGGCATCACCCGTGTGATGCCTTCTCTTTCCCCCCACATTTTACTTCTCCTGGCAACAGCATTATCACCTTCATCCACCAAAATCACAATCACACATTATATATATATTGTATATACATCCAATAACAATAATACTCCCACATTCCTCGTTCCTTTTTTTTCTTCATTCCATGTGACAACATAAGTTCGCACCCTCCACCAAAAGTCATAAACATGTGGTCCCCACCACATTACATATATACTAAAAACTTTTTACCAATTATTTTAAAAAATGGGTAAATGAGGGTCCATAAAATAAGTAAAATTTACATCAAATACTTCATAAAAATCCCCTCAATATTTTTAACAATATTTATTCATCACTATTATTATTCGTAATATTTATCAACCAGATCGTTCCTAGGAAAGAGGGGGCTTTCCAATAAGGATTTCTCCCTATTGGCGCACAATTAGGTGACCAAACCTCTCATCGACAGAACTTTCTAGACATCCTCAATATTATAAATAATAATATGAATAACTGTATCGTCTCAATTATTGATTTAATAATATATAATATATTGGCAATAATTGAATCAAATTACGTGAGATACTATGCAGCAATTACTGTAGTAATAATTGAATAAAATTGAGTGACTTCTCACGTAAGCATCAATAATCAATACCGTGTGCTACTATGCAATCACGCGTATTACTGTACTTTTAACACCGGGTATTTCAACAGTTAACGGTAAAACTTCTGCCGTTATTTTTATAAAAAGATATTTTTATCGTTTTCTCATTCCGACAGTAATTCTGTTGTGGGGTCCACCAATGATTGTGCCGCCGTACGAATATTCCCTGTTAAAACGAATATTCCCCGACCAATCGAATATTTTATGACAACTTGCATACTTTGCAAAATTTATAAATACTACTCACAACTATAACATTATATCAAATCCACACCATAATACTCAAAAAAAATATTTTGAGAAAATTAATCTTTATTCACAAAATTCGGGGTCTTACAACCTTTGCTAGCCTTTACATCTTAAAGTATTAATACACTCATATAGAACATTAGGTATTTTATCACTTATGCAATAGATTGTTTCTAGAAAATTATAAGTTAACTATTACGAGTAAACTAGTGATCTAAACGTGCAACCACCATTGGCCCAATTAGTTTCTACCCACTTCTGCTGCTGTTACTTATTGCTGCTGCTGAGCAACAGCTCTTTTTCTTTGTTTCTTGCCTTAACAAATCTTATTTCCCACATTTTGATCCATATAGCATGAAACTAATTCACCAAAACAGAACATGCTGTTACTCGGGATCGCCTACTGCTGCCATTGGGCAGCAGCCCTTTACTCCTTGACCCTCACTTCGCGTAGTTTAATTTTTTACATCTTCGATTCATTTGTATTAATCCGCGGCAAACGTTTGCTATGAGCACTGTTCAGCAACCAAGTTGATTATCGTTGATCTGGACAATAGAAGGCTGAGATTGGTCAATTATTCCCCCTGTCGCTACAGCTTGTAGCGGCAGTCCCTTACCTTTTTTATCCGTTAGCTTATTACATTACTGTCCCTAACAATTTATACTTGCCTGCCGCTACAGGCTGTTGCGGCAGTGTCCATATGGCTATGGTTCATTTGATAAATAATGTAAAGATGAGTTTATTTATATGTATACATAATGTAAAAATAAAAGATAATATAAAGATACATAATGTAAAAATAAAAGATAATGTAAAGATAAGTCTGAATAAAAGATAAATTTATTTTATTATAAAAGATAAATTTATTTTATTATAAACGATAAATTTATTAATATTTTCATATAATTTATAATATTATGAAAATTTTAAATTATTTGAAAATATTAATTAAATCATAAATTTTTATTTTTAAAAATTAAAAATAAAGTACAAGAATTTTAAATCTAAAAATAATTTATATAAATTTTATAATTCAAACTTATCTTATTTTTGAGATAGAGGGTGTACCCATGTATACATAATATAAAAATAAGATAAGTTTGAATACATGAGTATAATAAAATAAATTTATCTTTTATAATAAAATAAATTTATCTTTTATTCAAAGTTATCTTATTTTTACATTATGTATATATAAAAATAAATTTATCTTTTATTCAGACTTATCTTTACATTATCTTTTATTTTTACATTATGTATCTTTATATTATCTTTTATTTTTACATTGTGTATATATAAAAATAAACTCATCTTTACATTATCTTTTATTTTTACATCATGTATACTTTATCAAATGAACCATAGCCATATGGGCACTGCCGCCACAGCCTGCAGCGGCAGGTAAGTCTAAATTATTAGGGGCAGTAATGTAATAAGCTAACGAACAAAAAGGGTAAGGGACTGCCGCTACAAGCTGTAGTGGCAGGGGGGAATAATTGACCAATCTCAGCCTTCCATTGTCCAGATCAACGGTAATCAACTTGGTTGCTGAACAGTGCCCATAACAAACGTTTGCCACGGATTAAAACCATATATATATATATATATATATATATATATATGTAGGTGATGTACTCACCTATTTTAGAAACATACAAATTCAACAATTTGAATCATTTAAACTCATTGATTGAGAGCTTAAAGAAGCCCCCAACCACCCGCTCTGCAACGTGCTGCTGCTGCCTATTGCTATGGGCAGCAGCATTTTGGACATCATGGCCACTTTACAACCATTTAACTTCTAGCTCATATGTCGGATTAAAACTAATTTTTAATATGTTATATATAGCATATGAGACTATTTTAAAAAAAATATATAACTCCCATTTTGGATTTGTAAGGCAGCCCAAACAGAGAGCCAAAACTGTACGTTCATAACAGTTTTCACTTTCGTTTCAGCTTTACTCTCTCTCGCTAAAACAGTCATAATTTTTTCATTTCAAAATATTTTTGAGCGTTCTTGAGCCCACTTGAAGCTAACTTCTGGGGCTACAACTTTTATTCTTTGACCATTTTCAAATTCCTAACATAAAATTCCAAAAAATTCGTGGAAGGGACTGCTTCAAATCTGTTTTCCAGAGTTGGGCATTTTCGGCGCACCCACTTTGGCACGTCTGAACTCAGTCGTCCGAACTCAGAATTAGTCCGGTCTGAAGGCTATGGCTATCTAGGATTGTATACTACAGGACCCTAGAAAATTATAATTTTCCAGCAAGTTTAACTAGCCGAAACTTTCAGCCCAAATCAGCCTAACATATAAATTTTCAAAATTTTTGTTTTGGCTTAAAATTACTTCCTCTTCAATTTAATTCGCCCAAACTCTTTAATTATCATCATATGTAATATATGAATATATCCCAAGTCTTGTTTCTATATAATATTTGATTTTTAATAAAAACAGTCCATATAGGACTTTTAACGAACACGTAGTGCGCGTTATTTCAAAACGCAAATTTCATAGCCATTCTCTTACGTTCTAACCCAATTTGTTCCACCTTATTACTCCGCACAACCAATCTTATACTCCTTTGCTCTATTTTAGTCAATAACACATTATTTCATGATAAAATTTATGTATATCAAAGTAATTAACAAACTATCTAGTTTACTCTCCTTTTAAAATTCAATTCTTTTAATTATCACATAACTACAATATAACAATCTCTACTATTGAGCATACTTGACATCCAATATTTAAACTATTACACAAGCAATTTCACCGGAACTAAATCAACTTACTAGCTAAATACATATTACTCAATTTTGTTCATGTTTGGTATTCTTTAATAAAAATATGATAGAGCTATGCTATATTACCTTTCCCTTAATTGTTTAAGAATCCTTGATATCCCTTCACTTAATCACATATGTCCAACGGAATTATGTAGCTTCAATTTTCTTCTATGCTAATTGAATGGACTAGGATTTGATATAGGAGGGGCAGTTGCAATTTAGACTGGAAGAGGAGCCGGGTGAGATTCAATAAGGAGGAAAATGAAAAATAGAATGGGAAGTCTTGGTTATATAGAACTTAGAAATTTAAGGAGCATTCACCCAACCTAGCCTTTCTCCTACTTATCATTATAATGACCCATCATTATCATTTGCTCTGCTAGCATTAATAGATAATATGCTTAGCTTAAAATAAGGTCTCAGTACATATATCTCTCTTATTTACCAACACATACACATATAATACATATAAATATTTTTATTACATGTATACATTATGCATAATTTGCATGTAATTTATATTATTTATAATACATCCATTACACATAATAGATACAATTTATAATTCAATTTTCGTACAAGTTGGTCACCCAACTTAAGTCTTCTCTAGTCTTCCCCTTCGTCTTTAAAAACTTGCAAATCACCCATGGTATATTCTTAGCATATTCTCATAATATTCTTTATTCCTTAGCATATTCCTTAAGATATTTTCTTAAGTTTCAAATATTAGGTTTTTAACCCTAAGGTTTTCTTAACTCGCACAATTCTCTCTTAACTTTCATAATTCACTTTCATACTTTATTAAGTTATTTAATTGCTCAATCTTAGTAACTTAATTTAATCAAATAAGTTACTACATAATTCTCCTTAATTTATTTTACCCTCTTGGAATCATATAATTTACATAACCCATCTTTGATATATAAATTATATAAAATATAACATAACATACTCAAATTACATATTTATTTTATAATTGTAAAATAAATATGCCACACATAATTTCTTATGTAAATACAATTATTTACATATCCAAGATATTATAATATAATATCCTTACCTCATTATCATAAATTTAATTAAGAATTTATTTACTTTCTTAAGATATTACGATGAATATAATATATTTTCTTTATTAAATTAATTTTATATTAGAATTTATTCTAATACTCTTGGGTAAAGTATATACAAATATTATATGCTTAACCCGGCTCTTTTTGTCTCATTACGCAAATTGTTCCCAACAATTTTATTTCCATGCGTTATATATATATATTAACTCCCCATTACAAGTTACACCAAACATGCACACATCACATATAAAAAATAATTTATAATTTTATTTTTTCACATTATAAATTGTTTATATCAATTTATTTACATATAATAAATATATAATACCAATAAATTTATTAAGCATAAACATCACATATTACATAGTTCATACCCACTTATGCAATATAATATCATACAACATATAACCTAATAAGAATTTTATTTATTTAATTCTTATTTTAATATTACCAAAAAATTTGGGTTATCATAGGGGTCATGCCTTAGAAATGACTTCATATCTACGAAAAGGTAACCTCAAAATCCAGCCCCAAGACTCCATAAAAGTTATGGTCAAGGAGGATTCCTAATCTTCAGTATGTTAAGATAAATGGTTGTCCAACTTATGTGAAAAGGTTTCAAAGGATAAGCTTGGGACAAGATTTAACAAGAACAGATTTGTGGAACATCCTAAAGTAAGTTTAGGGTATATATTCTATAATCCTACTTAGCAAAATGTGTTTGTTGCGAAACACACTACCTTCTAAGATAAATGTGTTTATAATTAATGGGGCTAGTGGGAGGGTAATAGATCTTGAAGAGTTCAAGAACCACAAAACACTATAAGTCAAATAAGAGAAACCTGTAGATAGAACTATTGTACCACAACCGAATTATAAATTTGGAATAGTTCCAAAGATACCTGGGAGGTATGGATTCATCATGGATGATGATGATGAGGTACGTAACATTGAAGATGATGATCCAGGTACATACGATGAGGTAAGAGTTATAGACACTCAGAGAAATGGATTGAAGTAAGCTTCTCAAAAATGGAACATTCGTTTTGATGAAACAATCAAAAGAGTTTGTTTTTATCAAAAACAAGAATGAATCTAGTGTGTATAAAAGGGTCAGTGGGAGCGTCGTGACATTCCTAGTATTATATATTGATATACTACGGATAAGGAATGACATACTAATGCTATATTCAGTAAAGATAAAGTTGTCTAAACATTCCTCCGTGAATGATTTGGAAAGAGTATCGTAATTAGGGATACAAATCTATAAAGATAGATTTAAAAGGATGCTCGGCTTAACCCAAGCAACGTATATTCATTTGATGCTAAAGTTGTTTAGCTTGGCAAACTCCAAGAGATGTCTCATGTTGATGAGCCATGGGGTGTATCTCTCTTAATAGTCTCCATAGACTCCCAAAAGAGAGATCGCATGAGTAACTATCATGTATGCAATGAAATGTATGAGACTTGATGTTGATTGGTCATATTCTGGAGAAGATCACTGTAAGACAGTGAAAAACATCTTAAAGTACTTAACTGACACTAAGGATGTGATTAAAATTTATGGTGGGTCTAAATTAAAACTAGAGGGCTTAACAAACTCAAGTTTTTTAGACAGACTAAGACGATAGAAAATCCACTTTAAGGTAAAGTGTTACCTTGAACGGTGGTGCAGTGAATTGGAAAGGTTTCAAACAGCAAAGAGTTACTGGTTTAGTGATAAAGACAAAGTATATAGCTATAAATGAAGCTGCAAGTTGATTGTTTGGATGAAAAGTTTATTATAGAACTAGGAATAGTTTCTAAGTCTCATCTTGGATCTAAACATGTGTTGTGGCACTTTCATTTGATTATAGGAATCATTAAAAGATGAGAAATCACTATAAAGATAGTGGACTCTCAAGAACAACATTACATATCCATTAACTAAAGCTTATCCAACAACATGATAATTGTCACTTAGAGAAGAAACATATGAGATACCATGATGATTGGCTTTAGTGCAAGTGGGAGATTGAAAGTAGTATGTACACAAGCCAATCATGGTTGATGATAAAACATATAATTTGTAATAATCTTATTCATTTATTAATAAAAATTACTAATTTATTAAAGGCTTTTAATTATCTACATGATGCTGCTTTATAATATGTGATAAACCCATAGTTTTAAGCAATGATTTTAGAATAATGATGATGATCATTCTAATGAGATCTAAATTCTTAGAAAGCTTAAAACTAAAATTGTTCCTAGTCGTTGGATTACTAAATTGGGGATTAGTGAATCCGAATAGATTGGTACATACGTTGCTCGCTCATTGGATGAGGATGATTGATCTCATGATCATTTGTGTGGTGACACTAAAGCAAGTATGTATGTGCTTATTGGAGAATAAGTACACTGAACGTGGCTCGCTAAGAAATACTTAATGGAGTTTTACTTGCCTGTCAAGAGGAATTCCTGTAGTGATAGTAGTACAAGTGATCCTTGAACCTGAAATCATCATAGTATCTTGTGTATGATGAATTATACTTTGACTTATTTCTTAAGACCCTTAGGGTATATCAAAGGGTTTGCTTGGGTATAATAAGTTATACATGGAGATAATCTATAATCAATAAAGAATATACTGCTTCTAGTAAAAGAAGAGAAATGTCCTATGTGATTCGATAAATGACAACCTAGTAGTCCTTGGCCAATGTAAAATAAAATTAGAAAGGAGTTTCTAATTTGCATTATTTGGAGTTGTGCATTTAAGAGTTGAAATACATATAATTAAATAAAATAAGATTTGACAGTAATTTCATGTCTTATATTTATTTGGGACATTGTATGGTGGAAGGATTGAATTATACGGTAACTATTTATCCAAATGTTCTTTTATGATTAATGTTGAAATCTATATTATCTGAAAAGTCGTTGATCGCTAGGGAGGCTTATCCCTATTGTAGAATAAATATTTGTTTATTTAAATAAATTAATAGTTTAATTTATTTATTTAAATAAGATTAGAATTGTTCTAATTAATTTATTCACAACCGGTTTAATATGGAGAACCTAAAGGGTCACACCATAAAAGAAAGAATAATTATTTAAGAAGTTAATGGCATTATCGTAATAATAAGTTAAGTATATTTAATTTAATCTATGGTGATAGAATAAATTAAATAGCTTAATATTTATTATTGAATATTTTAGAAATATTAAATATAAATTAATATGAGGAGTCTTATTATTATTATTATTATTATTATTATTATTACTATTATTATTATTTAATTCCTAAAGAAATTGGGGAATTAATTAATAAAAGTACTCTCATATATCCTAATAAGATTAGGTGACTAATTAATTAAAAGAGCTTAATTAATTATTCCTAATAAGATTGGGAGCCTAATTAATTAAAGGAGTTTAATTAATTAAAATAAAACCCAATTCCTTAATTGTTAAGGAGGGTTGCTTACATCTATAAATAAAAGGAGTTTTATTATGGGTGATGTTGGTTGATGCTTTCACAACACACGTGAATACGTAATTCTAATAGTTAGGAGAGTACATCCTTTTCTATTAGAGATAGAAAAACTAGGGTTTTGCCAAACACCCATCTTCTTGAATCTTTCTTCTTCCTTGGTGGATCACCTCTAGAGGCCAAACACCTATATTCAAGTTGAACGTGAAAAGGATTTGGAGGTGAACTTGTACTTGAAGAAGCTCGAATCTTCAAGGGTATGATTCTCGTTCTTTATCTTTTTATTTAGTTAATAATTGTGCATAAAGGATGATCCGGGTATATGGTTTGTAAAATTTTAAAACTCTAATTTTTCACGTTTTCGCTTATTTTGTGCAATTTGATTGCATTCATGAATATTACAAACCTAACAGGAGGTCCTTCGTACACAGTTAGAGATGTAGGTTATGGATAGGATCCACTTCGAGGAAAAGTGGGAAGAGGTCAATGATAAGGAAGGAGACCTGGAAGATGAGGTGAGGTGTAAGAGGAGGAAGATGAACCAAATGAGCTACGCATTTTGTACAACTATGGAGAGATTGATAGATGTTATGTACCATTATCCGACAGAACAAGGGCAGACCCGTCTCACTTTGAGCAGAGAAATGATGACTCACATGACACAGGTCAAGTACAAGAGCGCAGTGGAGCGCGGGATGTTAGGATAGTTTGTTGGTTAAGGTGTCCAGTAGTGTAGGTTGTTGTGAATGATATGTAATCCCAATCTTTTGTGCGAGATATGAGATAGTTATGTAAACCTCGAGTAGGTTTATGTTAAAGGGGTAGTATATTAGTGTTTCCCCATCTTTTGTGATATTAGGGGATAAATGTTAACATTTATAGAAGTATGCTAGGAATGATCATATCAATGTAATGATTTGGCATATGAATATAAATGTTCTTATTTTAGAGAATGTGTTATAAAACTTTATTTCGTTTTTCAATGAAGAAATACTTAAGTAATATAATTAAATAATAAGAATTAAATTTTGTAATGCAGAAAATGTTGCCCAAACATAGACCAGCGACACCGGAGGAGTCAATCAATAACGAGAGAGAACAAGTAGACCCTATCCAAAGGCTAGTAGATTTGCTAGGAGAGGCCCTGCGGGGAAGAAACAATGAGCCAGTACCACCCAATCCCCAAGCGGTTCCAATTACGAACTTTAAAGACTTTATGAGTGTAGGACCTCTGGAATTCATAGGTACTACCGATCCTATCATGGCACAGACATGAATCAAAGAGATGGAGAAAGCATTCTCCATTGCTCATCTGGGTGAAGAGCAGAAAACTGTGTTCGTTACGTACATGATGAGGGGTGAAGCAAACTACTGGTGGGAAGCCAATCAACAGAGAGCAGGAGAGGGGATTATAACTTGGGAAAGGTTTAAGGCTTTATTTTTCGAGAATTACTTCTCGAAAAGCATGAAGGATAGAGTGGAGGTGAAGTTTCTAGAACTGAAACAAGGAGAAATGACGGTATCGCAGTATGCGGCCAAGTTCAACGAGCTCGCGCATTTTGCAAAGCACCAGTTATACACGGAGGAGAGAAAAGCTAGACGCTTCGAACTAGGGCTAAAACCTTGGTTGTTTAACAAGGTGTCAGTCCTTCAAATTGACTCGTTCGCCACGTTGTTGGAGAAGGCGATCATTGTTGAGGGAGGTAGCGAGGCGTTGAGTTAATACAACAAGGAAACGAAGAATAAGAATACTGGGGGAGATACTCATGGAGGGAATAGTAGTAGTGGAGGAAGCAACCTAGGGAAAAGGAAATGAGATAATAACAACAACAAAAATAACAATCAAAGAGGAAGTTTTCATGGAGGGTTTAAGAAGAGAGCGGAGGGATGCTCGAAATGTGGAAAGAACCACCAAAGAGAGTGCTGGAAGGGGCGCATTGTTTGTTACAACTGCGGCCAAAAAGGACACATTTCACCAAACTACCCAAAGCCAAAGAAGATCAAGGGATGTTTTGCGTGTGGCTCAACCGAGCACCAGATCAAGGATTGTCCTAAGAAGGGGAGCAGCGGAGGAAGTGACCATCAGGGAGGAGGCAACAAGCTTATGATCGGCGAGCTGACATAATCCAACTGACCCACTGCAAGAACGTTTAACATGATTGTCCAGGACGTAGCAGCTACGAAGGACGTGGTGTCAGGTATTATCCCAATCAATAATATACATGCCTATTTATTATTTAATTTGGGTGCTACCTGCTCGTTTGTGTCTGAAGAATTTGCTAGTCGATTAAACCGACCCCAAGAAAGATTAGGAAATCCTTTGAACGTAGAGGTTGCAAATAAGGAAGTAATCCCCATAGAATTCGTTTATCGAAACTGTTGCATAAATATTAGAGGTCACGAATTAACCGTAGACTTGATTCAGATTAGATTGGGGGAATTTGACGTGGTACTAGGAATGGATTAGTTATCCAGCCACACTGCGATAATCGATTGGTAAAAGAAAAGTGTGAACCTTCAGACTCCAAATCGATATAAGGTAGTGTTTTATGGTAGCCCATCGCTTAAGCAATCGTGTTGCCTTACGATGATGCATGCCAAGAAATTTTTAAGGAAATGATGTATAGGTTTTCTGGCCTATATAGTGGATACCCAAAAGAAGGGAGTAGAAATGAAAAATATATCGGTAGTCAGAGATTTTCAAGACGTATTTCCAGATGATCTGCCTGGTCTTCCACCAGACAGAGAGGTCAAATTCGTAATAGACTTAGCACTTGGAATAACACTAATTTCGAAAGCACCATATTGTATGGGGCTAGTAGAAATGAAGGAACTGATGATACAATTGCAAGAGTTACTAGATAAGGGTTACATTCGGCCGAGTGTGTCTCCTTGGGGAGCACTAGTGTTGTTTGTAAAGAAGAAGGATGGATCGATAAGGCTCTATATCGACTATCAAGAGTTGAACCGAGTAAAAATTAAGAATAGATATCTGTTGCCAAGGATAGACGACCTTTTTGATCAACTGAAGGTAGCGAAGTGTTTTTCCAAGATAGATTTATGAATCGGTTATCACCAATTGAATGTACGAGAAGAGGACATACCAAAGACAGCGTTTCGAACTCGCTATGGACATTTTAAATTTTTAGTAATGTTATTCGGGTTGACAAATGCTCTGGCAGCATTTATGGACTTGATGAATCGAATTTTCAAGCCATATTTAGATAAGTTGGTAGTAGAATTTATCGTCGACATTCTGATTTATTCAAAAACCAAGGAAGAACACGCCGAACATTTGAAGTTGGTATTAGAAGCGTTGAGAAGGGAAAAGATGTACGCGAAGTTTTCAAAGTGCGAGTTTTGGATGGAGAAGGTCCAATTCTTAGGGCACGTAATCAACAAGAGCGAAATTTCTATAGATCCTGCAAAAGTGGAGGCAGTAAGCAATTGGGAACAACTAAAGACGCCGACAGAAGTAAGAAGTTTTTTAGGGTTAACTGGGTACTATCGAAGATTTATCCATGATTTTTCCAAGATAGCAACCCCGATAACCAATCTAACGAGGAAGACAGTGAAGTTTGTTTGGACAAAGAAATGCGAAGAGAGTTTTCAAGAGTTGAAGAAGAGATTGAGTGAGGCACCTGTATTATTATTACCAACTGATATAGGAGGATTTATGGTGTATAGTGATGTATCGGACAAGGGACTTGGCTGTGTGCTAATGTAACATGGCAAGGTCATTGTGTATGCGTCACGACAATTGAAGGATTACAAAAAATGATACCCTACTTATGACTTGGAGTTAGCAGCATTAGTTTTTACGTTAAAGATTTTGAGACACTATTTGTACGGAGAAAAATGTGAGATATACACGAATCACAAGAGTCTGAAGTATATCTTCACATAGAAGGAGTTAAACATGCGGCAAAGGAGGTGGCTGGAATTGATCAAGGACTATGACTGTGAGATTCTCTATCACCCGGGAAAGGCTAACGTAGTAGCCGACGCTTTAAGTAGAAAGGGAAGGGAGAAATTGTTCAAATTAATAACTTAGGAGGAGTTAATAAGAGAAATGGAGAAATTAGAAATATAAGTGAAGGAACCAGGAGAATCGGAGGGAAAATTGTTTGTGATGAAGGCTCACCCAACATTTTTGGATAGAGTAAAGGAATCACAAGAAAGAGATGAATAATACAAGAAGATAAAGAAAAGGATAGTAGAAAATGAGGAAGGAAGGTTCAAGATGGATAATGACAGTATTATAAGATTTGAATGTCGAGTATGGGTGGCAGCTGTAACCGAACTGAGAGAAGAGATATTGCACGAAGCAAACAATATAACGTATTCTGTTCATCCTGGAGGTACAAAGATGTACTGTGATCTTCGACAACACTTCTAATGGCCCAATCTGAAATGAGAAGTTACGGAGTGCGTCAGTAGATGTCTTACTTATCAACGAGTCAAAGCTGAGCACCAGCGGCCGAGTGGTCTACTTCAACTATTAGAAATACTGGAATAGAAATGGGAGCATATTACGATGGATTTGGTAGGACTTCCAGTCACGCAAAAAGGTTATGATGCCATTTGGGTTATCGTTGATCAAGTAACGAAGACAACCCATTTTCTACTGATAAAGATTCATTTTGACTTGAATCAATTGGCAAAGTTGTACGTAAAGGAGATCGTTTCGTAACATGGGGTGCCGATATCGATTGTCTCTGATCGAGATCCGTGCTTCACTTCGAATTTTTGGAAAAGTTTACAAGAGAGAATGGGGACATAACTAAGATTGAGTACTGCTTATCATCCATAAACTGATAGGCAGAGTGAGTGAACCATACAAACATTAGAAGATATGCTTAGAGCTTGTGTGTTGGACTTCAAGGGGAGCTGGGATGACCACTTGCCCTTAGTTGAATTTGCGTACAGCACTAGTTACCATACGAGTATCGGCATGCCACCGTACAAAGCTCTTTACGGGAGAAAGTGCAGAACACCATTGTGTTGGGACAAAGTCGGAGAACGAAAGATATTAGGACCAGAATTAGTTCAACAAACAGCTGACGCAGTGATAACGAAAAGGGCTAGACTAGTAGCTGCACATGATTGCCAGAAGAAATACGCAGATTTGCATCGTCAAGACCGCAACTTTGAAGTCAGAAGTTATATGTTTTTGAAAGTATCTCCTTGGAAGGGCAATATAAGTTTCGGTAAGAAAGGGAAATTGAGTTCAAGGTTCATAGGACCATTTGAGGTACTGAAGCGAGTAGGCGAAGTGGCGTATAGAGTAGCCATACCATTCGAACTGGATCGCATTCACAATGTGTTTCACATTTCTGTGTTGCATCCATACAAGCCTGACTATAAGCACATGATATCTTATAAGCCAATTCAAGTAGAGAAAAATCTGACTTACGAGGAAATTCTTGTCCAAATAATAGATAGGAAAGAGCAAATTTTGAGAAATAAAACTATATCTTCTGTAAAAGTAATATGGCAAAACCACAATGCCGAGGAGGCTACGTGGGAGTTAGAGGATAAACTGAGGAGGGATTATCCCCATCTATTTGTGTAACCTTGTACCAGTTCTGGGGACGAAATTTTTATAAGTGGGAGGGGGAGGTGAGGATGTAATACTCGAGAATTTCTAAATATTATTAATAAATATATTAATAAAAGTCGAGTATTTATTTGAGTATTGTAGACACTCGAAATTTTCTACACACCTGTTACTAACATTGCATGAGGGCAGATTCGTCTTTCAGAGATAACCCTGGAAGACAGCTCGTATCCAGTTCGGATACTACTGGAAGTTCAATTTCAACCCCGGAACACACACCGGGAGTAACAGCTCTAACCTTGGTGATAACCCCGAGGCCTATAGTTTCAATACCAGAAATTCCATCGGAGAAGACCGATTTATCCCAGAGATAACCCCGGGAAGATAAGCACACCTCAGAGATGACACTGAGGACCTTCAACACTTGCAGTAGTCCAATCTCAGAGATAACTCCGAGCAACGTCTGCTTTATCAGCCCAAACTGGAGATAACCCCAGTGAGGGGCAAAGTCATTATCTTGCCACCTTGATGCCACATCACGCCGTCTCAACATTTTAGACATACATTTCTACACAATAATGTCCCACAAGAGCCAAGAAAAACCAATCTCGAGTGACTATTACGCAGGGTAACGGATAGAATTTGAAGCTTGAAGACCGGAGGGCACCGTCCCATCTTCCTGACTTCGTACAACCTCCAATCCCATGTCATTGCGTAACTCTCGACAACGACGGTCCAAAATAGGTCTTATATACCTTAGTTGGATGCCCTGATTACAATTCTAAAAGTTCGAGCGGACATCACGTTGTATGCGTGCACATACTTTGAGACGATGGGACTCGCGAAGCCCGGGGCACCCCGGGCAGCTGCAGGTACACCTGCGGCTCCCCCCTCTATAAATTGAGGGCTTGGGGTTACCATTTTAAGAGAGGTGAGGAAGCCCTGTCTAATTTGCTCTGTACACACCCCAAACTGAGTGCTTTCTCATTTTAAACAATTGTAAGCTCATATATAGCTACTTTTTACTGGCGGAAGCCGAGTGTTCATCCATTTCAAGTTATTGAAGTCTTCTTTGACAGCTCACTGTAAGCCTTCTTACTCATTTTAAAGTCTTTCTCTTCATCTTTGCACACACTATTCTTCATATTGAGAGTCGTGTTATGTGTGTATGCCCGAACTTCGGTCCGTGGTTTCATTTCAGTTTGTATATATATATATATACTTATATTTATATGTTTATATATATGGACTAACATTATCGAGTTATGCCTCGATTGAGCCTAGACTTATGTCTAGAGCGTTTAATTGCTTTCGTATATATATACTTATATTTATGAACTGTGTGTCGAACTCTGTTCAATAAGCCTAGATTTACGTCTGGTGCGTTTAATTGCTTTTGTATATATATACTTATATATATGAACTGTGTGTCGAACTTTGTTCGATGAGCCTGGATTTTACATCCGGTGCGTTTACTGCTTTATATATATATATATATATATATATATATATATATATATATCTACTTATATATATTAACTGTTGTTGGACTTTGTCCGATGAGCCTAGATTTTATATCTGGTGCATTTACACGCTATATATATATATATATATATATATATATTTATATTTCGTCTCGCCTGGAGTTTACTTCGTGGCGGTTGATCGTTTTTACAGCTTTCTGTACATTTCGTCTCGCCTGGAGTTTCCTCCGTGGCGGTTGATCGCTTTTACAGCTTTCCTTATATTTTTGATCCCCCATGGAGGTGCTTCGCGGTGGTTGATCATGTCTGTATATATATATTTACAGCTTTTATATATATATATATATATATATATATACTTGCTTACTGCGTTTATATCAATTGCGACATCATGTGAGCCTAGGAATCATGTGATCACAGATTCAGTCCACTAAATCTAGATTCGGTTCCCGTGATGGACATTTTTTAGCTGTAAGCAGCTTGTAATTTCATTCCCGGTGTTCGAATTTCCTCCGATGGTTTCCATACCCATGAGGAATTTGGCACTACTTTGTATATTATTTTCTCAAAGATGCTTCGCATTTCGAAAAATAAAAGCAATCAAGCCGAACATTTAATAATAAAAATGGAAGTGTAAAAGGTCTCAATTACTATTGAGCATAAGGGTTTGAAAAACCTCTTTTACAAAACATCACTGCTATATCTTGTTTAAAACTGAATTTTTACATAAATTCAAATCCTGTGTATATAGGTGCGAACGATGCCTCGCATCACTTCCAAATAACAGCACATTGACCCACACACACACACACACACATTTATATAACAGTTTCTTGAAAAGTGGCGGTCACCGTGGCAACACGGATGTCGGGGGTTGCCTAACACCTTCCCTCCGTATAAGAAAGTGCCCGGACCCTAATGAATCTCGGTTTCACTGACCCGTTTAGCAGTGTCACATCATTGGGTTAATGTGCAAACCTTTTCTCGGTTATGTTGGTACAACCAGTTAAAAAAACTAACTGGCGACTCTTAACAGTCCATCGTCGACATTATACATGTCGGACCTTTTTTACTTGTTTTTTCAAACAAATCTCACATAACATGAGAACAAAAGAGAATACGTAACAAAAAGGGACAAATAAAAATTCCGACGTCGACAAGTGGCGACTCTGCTGGGGACTCCAGCAAGAGGACTTAAGCCTTTATTACAAGCTTTTCAAAACTGTTATACGCTTGTGTGTGGATGTTGCATTTACATTTATGATGAATGTGTACGAATGCATTTCTTTTTACTGTACTGTAATATATCTATCTGTGATATTAGTGCTTCGCACATGTCATCATTTTCATAAACTGTGAGACACGTTGTATGTGAATATATGCTGTGTGGTTCCTCCACCAGGAGGCTATCCTGTCGGTGTTTGATTACTGGACTCGTAGGAAGACTAATTCCAACGAGGCTCAAGAAAGGCACCACCCAAATTCTCTCAAGTTGAAAGACCGGATTAACTTCCCGTTGAGTAAATTGCGATGATTTGGGAACCTTCATGCCAAAAAGCCGCGAGAGAAACCTAAGATAGGTAAACCTCTGATAAACCAAACGCGGAGGAAAGTCTCTTCATGCTTTCTCATTTCAAATTACTCGTAAAGTCAATTACTTGTAATTTACATTCCATATTCATCTCCATTTAATGAGAAATATGAAGAAATATGTGCATGTACATATTTAAATTAACATGCTATCTTCTATTACAAACAACTAACATCCGTTTTGTAGGATCATAATCCTAAAATGGACACATCACATAGCATGTAAACATTTACACAATCCCTAAAACTAAACTATACAAGTTTTGTCGCAGGGAAGCATTCAGACTTATTACCCGATCAAAATCCAAAAAGGCCGCACGCCTACAACCAATCATGTCTTCATCTGACTAATCTAATCCAGTTTCTCGCGAAGAATTTGACGAATTAAGTAAACAAATTATAGATTTGGCTGTTCTTCTTAAAGAACTACATCAATCTACTCAGGGTCCAAAGATATCCATACATGTTGAATCCTCTGTACAAGAAGGAATTCAAGGTTCTGATAAAGCCACTACAGTACCTGAATTACAATTGGATACGACCAACAAAAGTTATGATGCCACCCATCTCACAGGATATCCAGACACCGGTGACATCAAAAAGAAAGTTCTTCAAATGGAAGAAACCCTTCGTTCTATCAAAGGAATTAGAGCACACTGGAGTGTATCCTATGCTGATCTTTGTATATTCCCTGGGGTGCATTATCTAGAAAACTTCAAAACTCCTGACTTTGAAAAGTATGATGGGTTAGGAGATCCTTACACACACTTGAAGGTGTTCATTGGAGAACTTGGATCTTATGTAGAGAACGAGAAGCTCAGAATGCAGCTGTTCCAAAAGAGTCTGACTGGAGAAGCCCGTTCATGGTATACCAGATTAGACAATTCGAAGATCCATAGCTGGGAAGAGCTAGCTCACGCCTTCCTTACACAATACAGCTTCCAGTCTCAGATGGCTCCTAACAGGTACCAAATTACAAAGGTTAAGAAACAATCCAATGACTCTTTTTAGAGAATATGCTCAAAGGTGGAGGCGCCTTGCTGCTCAGGTGATTCCTTCAATGACAGAGTCAGAAATGGTCACGTCCTTCATCGACATACAAGAAGCTCCTTTCTATGAAAGAGTCTTAGCTGGCATTGGTAAACCATTTCCTGAAATGATCAAACATGGAGAAATGGCTGAGATGGGATTGAAGTCAGGAAAGATTCAAGACCTAGCCGCTCTCAAAGCTGTTGCTGGGCACATCCAATTCAGAAATTATGGAAACAACCCCAGGAGGGTCCATAAAAAGAAAGAGGAGGATGTTTCCCTGATACTACAGGGTCAGAAAGGCAATCAAAATATGCCTATCCAACGGAGAAATTACACTCGTTTTTAAGCACGGTCTTCAAACTCTCCAATACCTAAAGGTGGAGAAGTCAAACACCCTCGAATATTCATATCCCTAGGGGATTCACTCGAGAACATTCTCAATCTTCTGACAACTCAGAAGAAAATCACGCATCTTCTTCCACCAGCCAACCCTAATGGGAGGGGTTTTAATGCTGCTCGGAAATGTGCCTATCATGCCGGGGCACCTGGACATGATACTCAAGATTGTTGGGCCTTGAAACACAAGATCCAAGATTTGATAGACAACAGTGAGATAGTGGTCACCAAACCAGATCAACCTCACGTGCAAGATAACCCTCTTCCTCCACACAAAGAGGAAGAGGTCAAATGATTAATTGGAGCAATAGACAGAGTTATAATTTTAACTGTGAAGCATCCCATATCATCAAATATGGTGTTAACAAATGGGATTATGCCAAGTTCCAATTTATGGGGGAACGGAAGATTAAAGCTCTGTGTAAGCAAATTGAGCAATTGGCAGAACTTGTGACCTATCAGCATCAAGTCACAAGCCAATTGAATAGCTAGAAGCATTCTAGTCTCCTTCCCTTGGTTATGAGTACTCCATCGTCACCTTTAAAATATGAAACATTAGAGGACAAAGTGACGAAGAGAGCGACTGCTAAAGCTCGTCGGGATTTTGCCAATAAAAGAGAATTTATATACCTGGGCCAACCTATGGAGGAGATACTTCAGATGCTAATTAATGAAGGAAGAATCACTCCCTCCTACCTCCAATCAATCCCCGTTCAGGACGGTTTAATCATGATGGAGTATGTCAGTATCACTCCCATTCTCGCGGTCACATCACGGAAGAATGCTGGGCACTCCGCCACCTTATTCAGAACTTAATCGACCGCGGTGTCTTACAACTGGCAGACAATGATACTGTGCTATTTGAGAGTGAAAATACCTATCTCACTAAATGGAAGGGACTGGTAGCAGTTATATCCACTGAGGCTGATAGGACTGTTAAACCACTCACAATTCAACTCCAAGGAATTAACAATCCTTTGAAAGTGGCTTCTCCAGAGCCAATCAACCTATCATTCTGACCATAATATCCTGTTGTCAGCTTACAAAAAGTCCCTTGGAATTATGGAGAAGCTGAAGGATCCAAATCTCATACAACTGCTGCAGTGTCAAAGGAAAATCCACTGTATCTTCCCCAACGGGTGATGAAGCCTGCTATTAAATCAAAGGGGAAAATTCCCATGGAGAAGATTGAAAAATTCCTCCGTGCTATGGGTCATAATGAAGCCAAGGTGGTTTTAAGTTTAAGAGAAGGTCCATATCAAATTTCAATATTAGACTTGGTTTTAACTTTCGAGGATCACCGAAAGATTCTACTAAAGGTTTTGGAAGAAGCCTATTTGCCTAAATCAGTGGATGTGGAAAACTTTCAACATCTGGTTGATCACATTTTCAACAACAATGTGATCTCTTTCACTGATGATGACATACCGCCCGAAGGGGCCGGCCATTGCAAGCCATTACACATTGTGGTTTTGTCCTCTGGATACATGTTAGCTGGAGTCTTGATAGATGGAGGTTCAACTCTGAATATCTGTCCTTATGCTACATTATTGAAGATGAATGTCAATCTCAAGCTAATCCGAAGTAGTCATACAATCATCAAAGCTTTTGATGGATCCTACCGGAATTCAGTCGGAGAGATTGAGATGCCAATTGAGATTGGTACCCATACATTTTATGTAAGACCCCAAATTATTAATAAATGAAATTTAAATTCCCTCTATTTATTATTTTGAAATAGTAAGTGTTAAATTGATTAATGAGGTTAGTTATGGGTAAAATGCGCAAATATTTCAAATAAGCAGGTGGTTATAAAATATTCATTGTTGTCGGGGAATATTCGTTTGGTCGTGGAATATTCTTCCTGTCGGGGAATATTCATACGACGGCGCAGTCTTTTGTGGGCCCCATAACGGAAAGCGATTGGATGAAGAAAATGACAAGTATATGTTTTTTATTAATAACGGCGTAGTTGTTACCGTTAATACTGTTGGAATACCCGGTGGTTAAAACACAGTAATACGCGTTGTTACACAGTAGCACACTGTATTGCACCAATTATTGATTCTTACGTAAGAAGGCACTACTCAATAATGGTTACAGTAATTACTGTTCAGTATTTTATTTTATTGATTCAATAATTGCTGCGTTGATATTTTATATTACTGTTGTTTCAATAATTGTCACTACACAGTATTTCCCATTATCAGATCAATAATTCATATTATTTGAATAATATTATTAGATAATATTATTGGCAATGTCTAGAAAGTTCTGTCCAAGGAGAAGTTTGGTCATCTAATTGCGCGCCAGTAAGGAGAAATCCTTATTGGAAAGCCCCCTCTTTCCTGAGAACGGCCTGGTTGTCATAAATGTGATTCTGTAATATTATTTGTGAATAATTAATTATTGATTCATATGATAAGGAAATATTTATTTTTGTGGATATAAATGAGGGATATATTTTTGTGGTTAAAAATGAAGGAGTTAATATTGAGGTTTTTATCAGTATTTTTGTCGGAATGGAGGTATTAAAAATCAGGGTTTTTGAGATATTTTGCGGGGGTTATAATTTTTAATCCGACCGTTGGATCGTGGTAATTTTTGGATATGTTATACATATATAAGTTGAGTATATGACCACAAATTTTGAACCGTTAAAAATGAACGTATGATTTATTATGAATTTTACGAGATGACTGGTTCAGAAATTGTTGAATTTTCGGAGTTAATCATTTTGGTAGAAAATTCTAGAATTGGTGGGCCCCACTCTTGGTTGGTGAAGAAATGTGCTGAGATTTTTATTCAAATGTGGTGGGTGGGAATAGTAGCAGGTAAAGCCATCAGGTTGCAGGTTAAGTCTGCTTCGGCGTGCTAACATTTTCCTATAAATAGAGGGCTAAGTTAGAATTGAAAATCACACCAGAAACAAGTTTTCTCTCTTTCTCTCTCTAGATTATTGAGTGTATTTTGTGAGTATTTAGATACTTTGAGAGTTTCTATTCATCAGAGCAAGTGTCTTTCAGCCTTATACCGGTATTTCGACCAAAAGTACTGTCTTTACGAGGTAAGGGATGTTATTTTATTAAAAAAATGATATTATTTCTTCAATATCATTATGCCGAAATATTGTTTGGAAATTTTTACCAAATTTGGAACTTTTTACGTCGGGGTTACTATTTATGAGTTACTATTCACGAGTTACTATTCACGAGTTACTATTCACCGAAAAATAAAATTTTCTTCTTTTCGTCCAAAATATCTATTCTGAGTACTAGCTTTGATTGTATCCATATTTTGATCATTCTTGAATTCTACTTCACTATGAATAATTATAAGGTATTTTTGGACATGGATAAATCGAAATACGAATCCTTAATATTTGTTATTTTGTTTCACTGGATTCGTTTTCTTTAAGATATTTTTCATCATCCTCAGTCCTAAATGATGATATTACTGAATATCTTTGGCCCGTAGTGCAAAGATGAATGATTAACTGATGAATATCTTTGGCCCGTAGTGCAAAGATGAACATGTGTTGAGATGAACATGACCGACTGGTGATACAAATGAATATCTTTGGCCTGTAGTGCAAAGATGAATATTTGATTAAAGATGGTTATTGATTGTTGTTACAGGGATAAAATATTGATGATGGACTTTTAAATCTTAGAAGATAGTAGAACTCATTCTCTACTTGACTCTTCTAATGGTTTGCTGTTTCCGCTGCAGTTATTGATTTAAAACTTGTTGTCTATTGTATTCTATTAAATTTTTTCCTGTTGAAGACTAACGATAATTTGTTCTGTATTATTTTAGTCATAATGTTCTTTACTGGGCTAGTTGAGCTCACCCTTTTCCTTTTTGTTCCATTTTTCTCAGGAGGCGAGAATGTAGCGAGTACTAGTCGGGGTATGGAATGATGGTTCTAGAAGTTACTTTAGTAGTCCTCACCATTTTTGTGAAATAATGTATCAATAATTGTAATGAGGACTTATTTGAGTGTGGATATTGTCTAAATGACAATATTTGTATTTAAACTCACAGTTCTTGTGTTGTAATAATAAAGATGTAGTTGTTTCTGTACCATATATTTTGGCGACTCAGAATGGGTGTTGTATACCTATTTTGGGGGCGTCACAGTTGGTATCAGAGCTTAGGGATATGATCTCTGGCGGAGATCGGAGAATAGAACTAGGAGGGGAGAGACGAATAAATCCTTCGCTAGTGTGTCCTACCTAAGCTTATTTATTGGTCAGTCATAATATAGGGGTATTATGTGATTTGTTAATTTATTTAATTAACCCTTATTTTATGGCAGTATTTGAGAATGTCGACTGAGAATATTAACAGTGGAGTAAATGAGACCGTGGAGACACCGGTGCTTACCAACGAGGAGAACGTGCAACAGGCTGGCAATGTTCCTCCTGTGAACAACACCAATGAGCAGATGATGAATGATGGAATGTTTAGAAGTTTTTTGTAATTCATGCAAAACCAGACGAGGGAGACTCGTGTTCAAAATACAGGAGGAAATGATAGCAATTCACGGTTTGTCACAGCCAAACAGTTCAAAGAATTGGGACCACCCGAATTTAAGGGAAAGCCGGATCCGATCATGGCTGAAACGTGGGTCAAGCAAATTACCAAGATATTCGATGTCTTGGGATGCACGGAGGAACAGAAGGTTCCATTCGCCACCTTTATGTTCCGTGGCGAGGCAGATTACTGGTGGGAGTCTGTGAAGCGTACCCATTCAACCGCACTCAGCATGTCTTGGGAGACATTTCAGAAACTGTTCAATGACAAGTACTTTCCTGAAAGTATTCGTCATATGAAGGAGGTAGAGTTTATTAGACTGGAGCAGAATAGCATGACGGTGTCTCAGTACGAGGCGAGGTTTGCAGAGTTGTTCAGGTTTGTACCTCATTTGGTGGAGAATGAGGAACGTATGACGAGGATGTTTTTGAGAGGTTTGAAACCTGGCATACGTCAATATCTCATTTCTCATAAATTTTCTCTCTATTCAGATGTTGTTAACAGGACTCAATTATTAGAGCGAGATAATGAGTACGGTCAACTGAGGGACCACAACCAGGATCATATCAGTGACAGCAGTCATCAGAACAATAATAACCAGCGGAGAAAGAAAAATACAGACAAGAACGGCAACCACTCTGGTGGTAATCGTGACTATGAAAATAGAAGAAGCGAGTCGGGAGGAGATTTTAAAAAGAGGAGATTCAACAATGACAATACGAAGACGTCAGCACCAGCAGCAACTGGTTCCAAGGGAGGAGAACGACCACCGATTATATGCTATAAGTGCAGAAAAGAAGGACATATCAGCCCAAACTGCCCACAACAGTTTAAGGTATGTTATAATTATGGAAAGGAAGGACATATCGCTCGAGATTGCACTATAGCAAAACCAAGTCCAGCGGGGATGGTGACTCAAAAAGCTGTCCCAGAAAAGATAAAGTCAACGGTTCCTGGAAGAGCATTTGTCGTGACTGGTCAACATGCGAGGAACCCAAACGAGGTGATCACGGGTAAGCTAATCATAAATTCATGCGAAGTTTATACCTTATTAGATACCGGTTCTACCCATTCTTTTATCTCTCCTGCTTGTGCTCAACGTTTAAACTTGACTCTGGAGAAGTTAGACTTTGATTTATCTGTGGAGACTCCGTTAGGAGAAACTTTCATCACATCCACTGTTTATAAATCTTGTGTGATCCAAGTTGGCACCATCACCTTACCTGTTGACCTTATCTCTTTAAAGATACTTGCTTTTGATGTGATTTTAGGGATTGATTGGCTAACTACTCATCATGCCAAAATTGATTGCTTTCGTAAGGTTGTTAGTTTTCATATTCCTAACCAACCTGTTGTACGAATTCAAACAACTAAGCCATTAAAATCAATCACTGTTATATCAAGCCATAAAGCCATTCGTTTATTAAAAAACGGATGTCAAGCTTTCTTAGCCCATGTTATGGATTTGAATAAAGACACGTCAAATTTGAATAATATTCCTGTTGTTATTGACTTTCCTGACGTATTTCCTGAAGAACTTCCCGGTCTACCCCCGGAACGAGAAATTAAATTCTTTATTGATCTTGAACCTGGTACAAAGCCCATTTCTAAAACCCCATATCAAATGGCTCCTATTGAACTTCAAGAGTTAAAGGTCCAACTACAAGAGTTGTTGGACATCGGTTTCATTCGTCCTAGTACATCTCCTTGGGGTGCTCCTGTTTTATTTGTAAAGAAGAAAGACGGGAGTATGCGACTTTGTATTGATTACCGGGAATTAAACCATGTCACTATTAAGAATAGGTATCCGCTACCTAGTATTGATGACCTGTTTGACCAGTTACAAGGAGCACAATTCTTTTCAAAGATCGATCTTCGTTCTGGATATCATCAGCTGAAGGTTAAAACTGAGGATATTCCAAAGACTGCCTTCAGAACTCGGTACGGGCATTATGAATTCCTAGTCATGTCTTTTGGATTGACTAATGCTCCTGCGGCTTTCATGGATATGATGAACCGAGTATTCAAGGATTATTTGGATCAGTTCGTTGTTGTCTTTATTGATGACATCCTCATATATTCCAAAAGCCGTGAAGATCATGAGCATCATTTGAAGCTGGTACTCCAAAGGCTGCGTGAAAACAAGTTATATGCTAAGTTGAAGAAATGCGAGTTCTGGCTTAAGGAAGTAGCTTTCCTAGGGCACGTGGTGTCAAAACATGGAGTATCTGTTGACCTGGCGAAGATTGAAGCAATACAAAGTTGGGAGCAACCAAAGACGGTGACCGAAGTACGTAGCTTTCTAGGCTTAGCTGGTTATTATCGAAGATTCGTGGAAGGGTTTTCTCGAATCGCTACCCCGTTAACTCAGCTGACTCGGAAAGATATCAAATTCGTATGGAGCGAGGAATGTGAGAAGAGTTTTCAAGAGCTTAAGAGGAGACTCATTTCGGCACCTGTTCTGACAATACCATCTGGTTCGGATGGATTTGTTATCTACAGTGATGCTTCAGGCAAAGGGTTAGGATGTGTTCTCATGCAACATGGGAAAGTCATAGCCTATGCCTCGCGATAACTCAAAGAATATGAGAGGAATTATCCTACTCATGATTTGGAGTTGGCAGCAGTAGTTTTCGCATTGAAGATCTGGAGACACTACCTGTATGGGGAAAAAGTGGAGATCTATACAGATCATAAAAGCCTCAAATATTTCTTCACCCAAAAGGAACTCAACATGCGGCAGCGATGTTGGCTCGAGCTGTTGAAAGATTACGATCATACCATCCAATATCATCCTAGAAAAGCAAACGTAGTAGCTGACGCATTGAGTAGAAGATCATATGCGGGTACGAGTGCAATGTTGTTAACACAAAGGCCCATTTTGTATGACTTACAAAGGATGGAGATAGAGATGAAGGCTCCAAGTACCCACATGATGATATCAAATATACGAGTAGAACCGACTTTAATCGATAAAGTTAAAGCTGCTCAAGCTACGGACATAGAGCTGATGCGTATGAAGAAGAAAGTGCAAGAAGGTTCTATTCCAGAAGCAAGAATCGATGAAGAAGGAATACTTCGAGTCCACTCTAGACTCTGTGTTCCTAACAATTCTGATTTGAAGTACAAGATCATGATGGAAGCACACAATACACCATTTGCAATCCATCCTGGAAGTACCAAAATGTATCGTGATCTACGACATACATTTTGGTGGAATAATATGAAGAGAGAGATTGCAAAGTTTATCTCGAGGTGTTTAACTTGTCAACGTGTAAAGGCGGAACATCAAGTACCAAAGGGTCCATTGCAACCACTTGAGATTCCGAAATGGAAGTGGGAACACATTACCATGGATTTCGTTACGGGTCTTCCCACGGTTTCTCAAGGCATAAATGCTATTTGGGTTATTGTTGATAGATTAACCAAGTCTGCTCATTTCTTGCCGATACGGGAGACTTATTCCCTTGAACGTCTTGCTCGTATATACGTAGATGAGATTGTGAGACTGCATGGCATGCCAGTATCCATAGTTTCGGATCGTGACCTAAGATTCACTTCAAGATTTTGGGTTAGCTTGCAAAAAGCTATGGGCACAGATTTACGATTTAGTTCGGCATACCATCTTCAAACGGACGGACAATCAGAGAGGCCTATTCAAACTCTTGAAGATCTATTAAGACTTTGTGTCCTAGATTTCAAAGGGAGTTGGGATAAGTACCTACCATTGGTGGAATTCTCTTACAATAACAGTTATCAGGCAAGTATAGGTGTGGCCCCATTTGAAGCATTGTATGGACGAAAGTGTCGCTCTCCAGTATGCTGGGACGAGGTGGGTGAAGCAACATTGTTGGGACCAGAGTTGGTACGCATGACTACAGAGAAGATCCAAACGATTCGACAAAGTATACAAATGGCACAGGATCGATAAAAGAGTTATGCGGATCTTCATCGAAAGGACGTGGAATTTGACATTGGGGATCATGTATTGTTGCGTGTGGCTCCATGGAAAGGAGTTACAAGATTTGGGAAGAGAGGAAAGCTCAATCCACGATTTATTGGTCCATTTCAGATTCTTGACCGAGTAGGAAATGTGGCCTATAGACTCGCGTTACCTCCAAGTATGTCTCGTGTTCATAATGTTTTTCATATACCTGTGTTACGTAAATATGTGAAAGACCCAGACCACGTTATTGAGTTAGAACCGGACGAGATAGCTGAAGACTTAACGTACGAAGAGGTACCTGTCAAGATCTTGGATAGAAAGGAGCATGTCCTACGCACGAAGGTCATACCACAAGTTAAAGTTTTGTGGAAAAACTATGCTATTGAGGAAATGACCTGGGAGTTGGAAACGGAAATGAAAGCGAGGTATCCTCATCTTTTCGAAACACCAGGTACGTACGTCAATTTCAAGGACGAAATTTCATAAGGAGGGGAGGTTGTAAGACCCCTAATTATTAATAAATGAAATTTAAATTCCCTCTATTTATTATTTTGAAATAGTAAGTGTTAAATTGATTAATGAGGTTAGTTATGAGTAAAATGCGCAAATATTTCAAATAAGCAGGTGGTTATAAAATATTCATTGTTGTCGGGGAATATTCGTTTGGTCGTGGAATATTCTTCCTGTCGGGGAATATTCGTACGACGGCGCAGTCTTTTGTGGGCCCCATAACGGAAAGCGATTGGATGAAGAAAATGACAAGTATATGTTTTTTATTAATAACGGCGTAGTTGTTACCGTTAATACTGTTGGAATACCCGGTGGTTAAAACACAGTAATACGCATTGTTACACAGTAGCACACTGTATTGCACCAATTATTGATTCTTACGTAAGAAGGCACTACTCAATAATGGTTACAGTAATTACTGTTCAGTATTTTATTTTATTGATTCAATAATTGCTGCGTTGATATTTTATATTACTGTTGTTTCAATAATTGTCACTACACAGTATTTCCCATTATCAGATCAATAATTCATATTATTTGAATAATATTATTAGATAATATTATTGGCAATGTCTAGAAAGTTCTGTCCAATGAGAGGTTTGGTCATCTAATTGCGCGCCAGTAAGGAGAAATCCATTGGAAAGCCCCCTCTTTCCTGAGAACGGCCTGGTTGTCATAAATGTGATTCTGTAATATTATTTGTGAATAATTAATTATTGATTCATATGATAAGGAAATATTTATTTTTGTGGATATAAATGAGGGATATATTTTTGTGGTTAAAAATGAAGGAGTTAATAGTGAGGTTTTTATCAGTATTTTTGTCGGAATGGAGGTATTAAAAATCAGGGTTTTTGAGATATTTTGCGGGGGTTATAATTTTTAATCCGACCGTTGGATCGTGGTAATTTTTGGATATGTTATACATATATAAGTTGAGTATATGACCACAAATTTTGAACCGTTAAAAATGAACGTATGATTTATTATGAATTTTACGAGATGACTGGTTCAGAAATTGTTGAATTTTCGGAGTTAATCATTTTGGTAGAAAATTCTAAAATTGGTGGGCCCCACTCTTGGTTGGTGAAGAAATGTGCTGAGATTTTTATTCAAATGTGGTGGGTGGGAATAGTAGCAGGTAAAGCCATCAGGTTGCAGGTTAAGTCTGCTTCGGCATGCTAACATTTTCCTATAAATAGAGGGCTAAGTTAGAATTGAAAATCACACCAGAAACAAGTTTTTTCTCTTTCTCTCTCTAGATTATTGAGTGTATTTTGTGAGTATTTAGATACTTTGAGAGTTTCTATTCATCAGAGCAAGTGTCTTTCAGCCTTATACCGGTATTTCGACCAGAAGTACTGTCTTTACGAGGTAAGGGATGTTATTTTATTAAAAAATGATATTATTTCTTCAATATCATTATGCCGAAATATTGGTTGGAAATTTTTATCAAATTTGGAACTTTTTACGTCGGGGTTACTATTCATGAGTTACTATTCACGAGTTACTATTCACGAGTTACTATTCACCGAAAAATAAAATTTTCTTCTTTTCGTCCAAAATATCTATTCTGGGTACTAGCTTTGATTGTATCCATATTTTGATCATTCTTGAATTCTACTTCACTATGAATAATTATAAGGTATTTTTGGACATGGATAAATCGAAATACGAATCCTTAATATTTGTTATTTTGTTTCACTGGATTCGTTTTCTTTAAGATATTTTTCATCATCCTCAGTCCTAAATGATGATATTACTGAATATCTTTGGCCCGTAGTGCAAAGATGAATGATTAACTGATGAATATCTTTGGCCCGTAGTGCAAAGATGAACAGATGTTGAGATGAACATGACCGACTGGTGATACAAATAAATATCTTTGGCCTGTAGTGCAAAGATGAATATTTGATTAAAGATGGTTATTGATTGTTGTTACAGGGATAAAATATTGATGATGGACTTTTAAATCTTAGAAGATAGTGGAACTCATTCTCTACTTGACTCTTCTAATGGTTTGCTGTTTCCGCTGCAGTTATTGATTTAAAACTTGTTGTCTATTGTATTCTATTAGATTTTTCCCTGTTGAAGACTAACAATAATTTGTTCTGTATTATCTTAGTCATAATGTTCTTTACTGGGCTAGTTGAGCTCACCCTTTTCCTTTTTGTTCCATTTTTCTCAGGAGGCGAGAATGTAGCGAGTACTAGTCGGGGTATGGAATGATGGTTCTAGAAGTTACTTTAGTAGTCCTCACCATTTTTGTGAAATAATGTATCAATAATTGTAATGAGGACTTATTTGAGTGTGGATATTGTCTAAATGACAATATTTGTATTTAAACTCACAGTTCTTGTGTTGTAATAATAAAGATGTAGTTGTTTCTGTACCATGTATTTTGGCGACTCAGAATGGGTGTTGTATACCTATTTTGGGGGCGTCACATTTTATGTGTCTTTTCACGTGCTCAAAATAGATACAGGATACAACCTGCTTCTAGGGAGACCGTGGATTCATATGACCGGGGCAGTCCCCTCCACTCTTCATCAGCAACTTAAATAAATTATCAACAATAGCCTAGTCACAGTCAACGCTGAACCGAAATATCCTTAACAAGGTGACATGCCGCTCATCAGTGTCAATTCTAATGTTGAGCCAGTCAATTTTCATGCTTTGGAAATAAGCAACACTCAATACCATTCTATTGGGACGCCATTTCCCATACCCAAGATTTCTTCCGAAGTTATGGCAGCTACTCAAGAAATGATGTCATTAGGATACCAGCCAGGACAAGGACTGGGTAAAGAGCATCAGGGTATTAAGCACCCGATTCAAGTGTCCAATCAAGCTGGGACAGCCGGACTAGGCTATTCTTCCAGTTCTAGTCACAGGAATCCACATAAGCATAAGCAGATTCCTTCCACTTCAGCCACACGGCTATTATCTCCACCTATAAATCCAGAGTCTGCACAAGCTCCGGTAAAGGTGCCAACCAACATAATGGCTATGTTATTTCCTAAATCGATATCGATAAAGGAAAGGGAAGTCTTTGTTCCAGATCCCAAGGTGGAAGAAGAGGAATAAAGAATTAAACAAGACATCGTCTGAATGATGTCAGGCATGCGCATCATTGTCCACGATGAACATACAAACATATACACTGCAGACGATGATTGCCCAGGCATAATAGTCATCATTCGGGAGAAGGAGGACGATGACAATCCCTCCATCACTGCTGTCCATTAGGACTTTGCCCTTGCCAATTGGAGCAACACTCTTTGCATTGGTCGACAAGGGTAAAATGGGCAAGACTTCTTTCTGCCCTGTAGATGTGATAACTCGGGATTTTGAATAATCCAAAATTTGCGAATAATTTTTTTTAAGTAATATTAATATTAATTAACATTTATGTGACAAGTATCGGTGATACGTGTATCGAGAAAATCAATTTGTGTATTGACTAATAAAATTAGAGTAGAGTTATGCTTAACAGCTTTAGAAACCCTAACCCTAATCTCAGGATTAGAAACCCTAACGTACCATTGGAAACCCTAATTGTACGCCAGGAAACCCTAATTTAAAATTCGGGAATCTTAAACCCTAAATTAGGAGACCCTAATCCTAATTGGCAAGCCTAATGTGTGTATTAAACTTAAATATGATTAGAAAACCCTAATTATATTTTAGTTATCTTAATTTCTATTTTACAAACCCTAATTGCAATTTAGAAAATTTATTTTTCTAATTAAAACCCTAATTCGTGGGTTATAAATCCTAATGACCATTTTGACCATAATTGCTAAATTAAGCAATTTTAATTAGCAATATAAATCCTAATTAGCAAGATTGAATTTTATGATTAGGAAATATTATATAATTATCGAATCCTAATTGTAATTTGGAATTATTAATTTTTTATTTTGGAAACCGAAATATGAAAATTTTGGAAATTAAATTGCAAACCTAAAGGGTTTAAACCCTAAAGGGTCCAAACCCTAAACCTTAACCCAAACCCTAAACCCTAAGGATTTGTGAATTGGACAAGTATGCCATTAAAATTAATTTACGAATGACCAAAATGCCCTTTTTACATTTTAAATGAGCTAACTTGTAAAACTGGTAAAACCTTTAGCTATTCACCTAACCTTTTGACTTGGTGACTCTAGAAATCCAGCAAATCAGCCTATTTCAGCAGCTAGCTAAGCAACATGCAATGAATCAAAGTAATATATAGGTTAAAGAGAGAGAAAGTCTAGCATTTATTCATTATACACTCCAAGCTCTCACCAACTCTCTCTCTCTCTCCTAAACCCACGAAAATCATAAGTAAATCAGTCCCTAGAACATCCCTTAGATCACCCCAGAACAGTTAAGAAGATCAAGATCAAGCATATTAAAGAAAAGGTATAAAACCTAAAACTTATTTTTATCTTGTATGCTAAGAGAAATTTTGTGTTAAAGTGTTTAATTTTATGTTATATAATATTTTTAGTTGATCTACGTTGATCCATGATGGATCCATAGCATCAAAGTTGGTAAAAATCGAAGTTTTTCAAATCTGTCCAAGAACAAAATTTGTGGTCTGACAAGCTAATGTAAGGCGCCATAGATTCTTGTTCGTTTGTTGTTTTTGATGTTTTCAAGTTGTTATGGGTAGCTGGTTACGTTATCTTTAAGCTGCAAGTGGAATCAGTACCATGTGATGTCTGGATTAGGAGATATTAACGGTCAAAACCCGTTGACCGGGCATGACCGGGCCAATTCTGGATAACCCAGAAAGGCCAAGAACAGCGTCTGACATGAGTTTTAAAAGTCTGGATCTGTCAGTTATGATATTGTTTTAATGATGTGTGGCAGTCACGTTGTATCCTGCTATGTGTTCTTTAACTTTATGGATTTATAACTCTTAAACAAGAAACATATAGATCATGGCAAGTGGTCAAAGTAGGCCATTCGCTCTGCTTTTGAAATTTTGGAATTTCCAAAAACGCTATAAACAAAGATTCTGACAGACTTATTTAATTACTAACAGACTTATTCTGACAGACTTATTGAATTTCCACTCGCTCTACTTTAGATTTATTTAATTACTAAATTAAATAAATAAGTTAAAAATGATTTTAATGATTTAAAAATCATTTTAAATAAGAATAAAATGTTAGAAAATATTTTGAATTATAAAATATAAATTTCAATATTTTTGGAGAATTCTCATTAATAAATTAATATTAATGATATTAGATTATTTATTTATTAAATTAAATAAAGGAATTAAAAATAATTTTATTGATTTAAAAATCATTCAAAAATGAGAAAAATGTTTTAAAAGTATTTTAAATTATAATTAATGACTTTTAATATTTTGATAATAATTACATTAATATTTATATATTAATGGTGATGATTTAAAAATAATTTTAATTACTTTAAAAATTATTTAAGTAGAATATTGATGATTTAAAAATATTTTAAGTTATTAACAATAACTTTAATATTTTGACAAGTATGTTATTAATATTTTTAAATATTAATAATGATAAGATTATTTGATAATTAAATCATTTAAAAATGATTTAAGTGTTTGAAAAATTATTATAAATTATAGTAATTGATTATAAATTATTAAAAGCTTCTGAAAAATATTATAAACGATATTTGACTTATCTAAAATAATATTGAAGCTTAGAGACCAAGTTTAATAGACAATCAATGTGTTAATTGTCGGATAGGGTGACCAGAGCATCGAGAATGGACCGAAATCCAACCAGACCGAACTAGTTAGACTTGTTAAGTGTTTATATAGGTTATAAACACTGATGTGACTATGTGGTAATGTGCCTAGGAGAAGTGTGACTGTAGAATACAGTGTTACGTGTTATAAATGATTGTGCTAATTGTGAGACCGATATTGTTGATTATAGGTCTTACGAACGCAGTTAATTATATTATGTAGCTGTAATCAATGCGAAAGGCAAGTTTCCTAACTCAACCTTGAGTTATATTTATTCAATTATTTTAATGGTTAATTATTGAAAATTATACCATGTCCAGGGAATTTATTGTTAATTATTCGCAGTTAGTTCATGATTAATAATTCAAACTAAATTACTGATTCGGAAAATATATATTCGTAGAATTACTGCTGTTGGATATTTATATATATAGAAACTAATATTGACAGTACAGATAATTCCTGTTTATTATCAAATTATATTGAGAAATGTCTTAGCTAATTATTCTGGCTAGATGAACATTTGTTAGAACTTGATAAATATGAGAAGAGAAATCAATTGTTATTAATAGATCGATGCCAATTGTTTCGGCTAGATCGATAAGTAAATAGAATTTGAAATCACAGTATTTCGTTGTTAAATCAAATTCTTGATTCTGAGACTGAGAAGAACAACCTTTTATATAAAGGGAACATTTTAGGTCGTATATTCGACCATTGCGCGCTGTTAAGTATTATGCATAATATAGGGTACAAGGAGTTGGCCGGCTCTAAGTACTTGCAGAGGGGTATGATTTAATCTTTATGGTTACCTGATACTCCTGTATATGTATCAAAGTAAATCTTTGATAGATACCCGAGAAAATAAGTTCTAGATCTAGTGTGATCGCTTAGCATAAATCTGGAAAACATTCCACTTTGCTATTTCATAGAATTAATTCTTGATTATTCATTGAATATCGTAGAAAACCTTGAAAGCATTGTACTCTTTCTTTATCAGATTATTGTTGCGGAGAATGTTAGAACAATTGATATTGATTTCTATATCTTTATTGTATGTCTTAACTTACGGGGCAAACTTGTTGCTCACCCTTACTATAAATAAAACTTTTCAGCTAGGGATGAAGTTGTAGAAGGTACTGCGAAGAAGAAGAAGGGAAAAGGCATAGTTATAAATTAGTTATGATGAACAATATTATTATGATGTATTGTATTGTAAACCCTTTTTGTATATCTAAGGGGTATTTCTGTAATGTTAAGGTTAGTAGACTTGGGACTTATATATTAACAATATATGTTAATGACTTATGTAATCCTATTTATATATGATTGGGTAGTTAAATGGTATTATATTGTGGATCGTGAACACCAAACTCGGGGGTCAGGAAACCTGGATTTGGGGGTGTCACAGTAGATATCATAACTGCTTACGTTTCTATACAATATTAGCAGTTGTTTTGTTCGTACATGCTAACACTTTGTATGATTAAACAGTTTCATATATATTAAGTGAAAGCATATTTTGTTTCAGGACTCTGAACTTAGATGTGCCTGTACTTGCTGATAAGATGCCTCTTCTCCACAAGGATTGTAACTTTGATGAAAAGTTGGACTCAAACTTGATGGAAATACAAGAGGACATTGAGGTGCCTCTAGAGATCAAAGAATGGGTCGAAGACAAACCCAAACCCAACCTTGATCAAACCACCTCTTTCAATCTCGGAACCTTAGAAAACCCTAAGTTAATCCAGATTGGTTCAGACCTTACCCCAAACCAGAGGAATGACATGGTTACGTTACTAACCCAATTCCAGGATGTGTTTGCATGGTCTCATGAAGACATGGTGGGTTTGTCCACTGACATTGTCCTTCATCGCCTTCCCATCTAAGAGGGATTCAAGCCAGTCAAGCAAAAACTCAGGCGATTGAAACCTGAGTGGAGTTTAAAGGTGAAAGAATAAATTATGAAACAATTTCAAGCTGGTATTATCGTGGTGTCCACATATCCTGAATGGATATCCAACATCGTTCCCGTGCCTAAGCCTGGAGGAAAGGTGCGAGTTTGCGTGGATTATCGGGATCTGAATAAAGCTTGCCTTAAAGATAGCTTTTCTGTGCCATTTATCCACATTCTCATTGATAATACTGCTCAATACGATATGTACTCCTTCGCCGATTGCTTCGTGGGGTACCATCAGATCATGGTTGCTGAGGAGGATCGTGAGAAAACTGCTTTCATCACGCCTTGGGGAACCTTCTGCTGTAGACGGTTGTTGTTCGGCCTCATCAATGCCGGAGCTAATTATCAGAGAGCTATGATGGCTCTTTTCCACGACTTAATGCATAAAGAGATAGAGATATACGTGGATGACATCATTGTCAAATCCCGAAGGGAGGAAGACCACTTAGACCATCTCAAAAAGCTTTTCAACAAGTTGCGTAAGTACAACTTGAAGTTGAATCCAGCCAAGTGCGCCTTTGGCGTTAAATCAGGTAAGTTGCTAGGATTCCTAGTCAGCCATAAAGGGATTGAGCTGGATCCCACCAAAATCCAGGCCATTACAGAAATGCCCATTCCTCAGACAGAAAAGGAAATATGGGGATTTTTGGGAAGAGTCAACTTCATTAGTAGGTTCATTTTTCAACTCATAGCAACCTGTGAACCTATCTTCAAACTGTTAAGGAAGAACTCCTCCATGAAATGGAACGATGAGTGCCAGAAGGCCTTCCTTATAATCAAAGATTAGCTAGTCAAAGCTCTTATTTTGGTACCACCCAGGGATGATGTTCCCCTATTCATGTACCTATCCATAAGTGATAATGCCATGGGCTGCATGTTGGGTCAGAAAGACGATAAAGGCCGAGAACATGCTATCTATTACCTCAGCAAAAGATTCAGCAGCAGTGAACACAAGTACACTCTGATTGAGAAGACTTGTGCGTTAGCATGGGCTGCCATGAGGTTACAACATTACCTTCATGGGCACACAACCCATCTTATGTCCCGCGTGGATCCTCTCAAGTATGTGTTCAGTAAGCCCATATTAAATTGTCGACTGTCCAGATGGCAGTTGATTCTGCAACAATTTGACATTGTGTACGTGACGCAAAAGTCCATTAAAGGTCAAGGAATTGCGGATCAACTGGCCGCCGCACCGTCAGGATTTTTCAAACCCTCGGAAACATACTTCTTTGATGAAGGGGTAATGACGATTCAGCAACACCATCAGTACGATACATGCCAAACATGGAACATGTATTTTGATGGAGCTGTTAATATGGAAGGTTCTGGAGCTGGAGCAGTTCTAGTATCCGGTACGGGGGAGCAGTATCCCTTCGCCGTCAAATTGCAGTTTGTCAGTACCAACAACACAGCTAAGTATGAAGGCTGTATCATGGGGCTAAAACTTGCCCGTTCAATGGGCATCAGGCGGTTAACTGTCTTTGGGGATTCAGAGTTGGTAGTCAAACAATCCACGAGAATCTATCAAACCAAAAAGCTATATTTGCTGCCTTACCATCAGCAAGTTTTATAGATGGCTTCGGAGTTCGAAGAGATCTCCTTTCTACACATTCCACGTAATAGGAATGACTTCGCAGACGCGTTAGCAACGTTGGCCTCCTTGATTCACATACCTGACAAGGAACACATGCCAAGTGTCACATTAGCCCTGCAAAAGGCACCAGCCTATGGGTACTTTGTTGGAGAAGTATCGGATGAGCTACTTCCCATCCAACAATCTTGGTATCAACATATCAAGGAATACTTGCGAGTTGGATCTACACCCGCTGAGGCGAGCCTGACTGAACAAAGGCAGATTCATCGATTTGCTATGAAATTCTACCTGAGCGGAGATGCACTCTACAAGAGAAATGCAGGACTAGGTCTCCTCAGATTCCTGGACAAGGATCAAGCTTAGAGACTCATGGATGAGGTCTATGGTGGAGTATGTGTTCCATACATGAGCGGCCCTTTACTTGTAAAGAAGATCCTCAGAACAGGACATTATTAGCTCTCTCTCAAGGCTGACTGCAATGACCACGTCAAGAGATGTTATCAGTGCCAAATTCATGGGAATGCTATCTACGCCCCTCCACCGGAGCTCCACAATATGAGTTTGCCTTGGCCCTTCTCAATGTGGGGAATGGACGTGATCGGGCCCGTCGAGCCTAAAGCTAATAATAGACATCACTTTATCTTCACCATGATTGACTACTTTACCAAGTGGGTAGAAGCAGCCTCCTTCCCTAGGGTTACCAAAGAAGTCATCATTGCTTTCATCAGAAACAATGTTATTTGTCGATATGGACAACCAGAGGTGATTGTATCAGACAATGCTAAGAACCTTAACAGCAAAATGATGGAGGAGTTATGCAGTACATTCCACATCAAACAACTTAACTCTGTTATCTACCGTCCAAAGATGAATGGTGCTATTGAAGCGGCTAACAAAAACATCAAGAAGATCATGCAAAAGATGTCCACCAACCACAAAGGATGGTCTGACCTATTGCCTCTTACTCTGTTAGCCTACAGAACGTCAATGAGCACTTCAACTGGGGCAACCCCTTATGCATTAACCTATGAGATGGAAGTAGTACTCCCCATAGAAGTAGAAATAGAATCCCTCAGAGTGTTGATAGACGCTCAGCTAGATGAAAACCAATGGGTACCAGACAAGTATCACCAATTGTCTCTAATAGATGAAAGGCGAACCACGTCTATCTTCCATGGTCAGTTATATCAACAAAGGATCGCCAGATTCTACAACAAAAAAGTTCAGCTACGGCAGTTTAAACAACATGACTTGGTTTTAAAGAAGATTATCGACAACTAAGATCAGTCTAAGGGAAAATTTGCTCCTAACTGGGAAGACCCGTTTATTGCCAAGGAGGTATTGACAGGAGGTGCTCTCAGATTGCAGGAAATGGACGGCGATGAATTTCCACAGCCTATCAACTTAGACACCATGAAACTGTACTATGTTTGAAGTTACCATCAAGCAAACATCCTGGTGTTGGATCATCAGATCACCAGTCATTCCGGTTCTTGAACCCTTTACCACATACAACTCTTTTCCACATTTTGCCCTTCAGGGAAACATAGTCTTTAAGCCAGCAGCCTGGCTTCACTGCGCTCTTACAACTTTGGTCATTCCACTAGGGATTGAACCTCTCGCGTTTACAGTTTGTCCCCCCAAACATGGGATCAAACTTTTCACACCTGCAATTTATCCTCAACCTAGGATCAAACTTTTTCTTCCTCGCAGTCTATCCTGTACATGGGATTAAACTTTCTTCCCCACAGTTTGACCTGTACATAGGATTAATCTTTCTTCCCCACAGTTTACCCTGCACATGGGATCACGCATTTCAACTCGCCCTGAGGGGCAAACTACGTCGACCTGATCTCCTTGATACACGGGAGTACATAGGCAACCATATTTTATATGACCCAGTCGCAATAAAACAAAAACATCTCTACACCCTTCTCCTTTTTTAAAAACAAAAATAACAAAAACATTCCTACACCCTTTCTGCCATATACAGCGTTGAACACCTTACACCAGGTTCAAACTACGCAGACCTGATCTACTCTTCAACAGGAGTACGTAGGCAGCCATTCATGGTTCGGTCTAACTCCCTACCAAAACACAAATACTTGTCAACGGTATTGGGATCAAACTTCAATCCAACACATTTCATTGGCTTCAAACCAAAGGGATGAAATTACCCAAACTCCTCCTAAATAGGAGATTCAGCGACCATCTAAGCTGCGGTTGTACCTCAAAGAGCGACACCAATCCATAAAAGATGGAATTAACTAGGCTCCTCCTAAATAGGAGTACTGGCGACCATCTGTTATGCGGTCAATCTTAGAGAGGAAAGCCACACTCCTCTCAACATTTCCATATAGAAACAAGTCCCAAGACACCAAAGATGGTAGGGATATAAATAGATCTATGATTCATTCTGAACTATCCAGAGACAACTCAATGTCCATCCAGCAAGGAGGAATTCAGAATACATCAAGATCACAAGCCCTGAAGAAGTAGGAAAATATCAAGCAAGTATCCAAGCATATCTAAAAGGGAAGTGATCAAAAATATATTTCCCTGCTATATATAATACTGTTTGATATACACAATGTAAAATGTACATGATAAAATGGCTGAGCTAGTCTGTGCAGGAAAATACATAGCTATCTACAGATCAGTATGCATACGAGCTAGCAGATCTAACATAGCATCTCTCTCAGAAGAAGGAGGTAATGCTGTGGTCTCCTGTACAAGGATATCCACACGTGCCAGCAAGTCCGAGGCTATCTGCATGGTGATGCGATGCTCATCAATGTATGCACTCATCTCGACAAGTATGCCAGTGGTAAGGGACCTCACTGTAGTACTATCTGTGATGGCTATATCCCGGGCAGATATGGCGCTATCCCGTTTAACTATCACTGCATCTTTGGATGATCTGGCCTCATCCCGCTCAAATACAGCAGCATCTCTACGAGCTAATGCCTCGTCCCTCTCTAACAGAGCTGCGCCTCTCTTATTAAGAGCTGTCAACATCAGGGCTCTAGTCTGATCTCTCTCAAAGGTCATCAAATGAAGACTCTGGTCAAAGTACTGTGCTGAATGCTGAATCACTATAGTACTAGTACTGGGAGAATCTAAGAGAGCTGCTAGCAACCTAGTAAATGGCTCCTCCTTAGTGGGAGAATCACTGTCCTCCATGGGCTCTCTACCATCTGAAGCAATGCTCGATATTGTGGATACTACCGCAGCTGATGAAATCTCTGTTTTCATCTATGCCGAATACTCTGTAGAATAACCCGGATGGCTAATAGAAAAAGCAACTATCTCGCGCTGATCCTAACAAGCATACACACAGGATCGGTCCTTTGCTGATAGATGGCGAGAAGCTAAGCGCTGACCTAATGCCCCATCAAAAAAATAAAAGCCCTAGAACTGGTCAAACTGCGACATCACAGCCAGTGGGTGGTAGGTAGTCATGCCCCTCAAACCAGCCAGAGGGAGATAATCCATGCTCGGAGCATGAGTAATGAAACTGTATGGCGAACAGAGCCCTGAACACGATAAGATAGCAAACGGATCTACAATATCAGCCAGGAAAATGGACCAAGATGCAGGATCTGTACACTCCATAGGCTGGAAGGAATACGACATAGCTATCTCATGGGTAAAATAATACCCGTGTCGTCTGAATGTGCCAATCTGTCTCAAGTGTAACATAAACCACACGCACAGCATGATCGAACTGCCTATGAATACCTCTGTAGGGTAAGTGCTGCAAAACGTGGCTAACCTCAGTGTCTCTACCATGATCATTGGAATAATTGTGCGACCCTCCCTGAGAGCTCTCACTGCCATAATAACACCGATGTCCAACTCGTCCATGTATCGTGGCATGTACACGTATGATAATGCACACAGCATCAATGCATCCACTATGGCCAAATGCCACTGGTCCTTTAGTATGGTGAAATCCCAAGAATATCGAGCATAATTATCCGCATAGCCAAATTTGTCAATCAAAAAATGCTGGGATATCACGTGGCCGGATGTGATCTCATCCTGCACAACTCTCCGCCTCAGCCCGGTGAGAGTCATAAACTGCCGACTCATGTCACCAATGGCCATATGCACGCAAGGTCTGTCAAGTGGCAGCATCGTCAAATGTGCATACTCCTCCAAAGTTAAAGTCAACTCCTGGGTCCCAAACCAGAAAACCTGCCTCTCCGGTACCCAGCGCTCTAGCATGCCCTCCACAAATCCTGCTGGAACCTGAAACATCAAAACGGGTTATGATATGCTGTAACAGCTGATCTACGGTCACCCTATCTTGGGGTGACATACTATCATACCAATATCTCAGACGGGATACTACCAATAATGGTAGGGTATGATCTATGCGGCTGATTGTCGAAGAAGACATATGTGTGGGCCATATCATAATACCATCCAGGGGTCAATGCTGAATATCTCTGGACATACATACATATGCATAACATGATACATGCATAACAGATAATAGATGTCAATATGATATAGGAAAAAAAACTATACATACATTCCTAAGTATATTATCATCTATATACATCATCTCTGTACAGCTAAAAATATAGGGAAATGGGGCACAAACGCCCTACTACTAATAGAGGCCTATCAAAAGATATAGCGAGAATGGGGCACAACCACCCAATAACTAACAAAGGCCTATCAAAAGAGATAACGAGAATACACATCAGAAGAAGACAATGGTGTCAATATATATATCATCAATCCTGTCCACCTGATGTAACTCATCCTAAGTCACTGGATCTCTATTAACAGGGATATCAGGCCTATACAAAGGAGGATCTGTGCCGGCAAAGCCAAATGGGTCATCTGAGGGGCCAGCTCCTGCGCTGGAAGGAACAAACGAATCTGCCTCTATCAGATCTCTGCCTAAATGCCGGATAAAGAAATGTGCCTGGTCCAGTTGCTGGGTCAAGCTGTCAATCTGTGTCACATGAGTCAAATCTCGGACACAGGCTAGCCAATTCGTCATCATCACGGATCCTGGAACCATATCCCCCATGAACTGAGTGGCGCGGGTATGGGCTCTAATAGTACGAGGGATCCACCAATGCTAGAATACATCCTGAGTGCAAGGACCCTCTGACAAGGCAAAACTGTCAACACCCAACAATGGGATATCGATGATGGGTGACTATGACACAGGCCAATAATGACTGGTAGGAGGTAAGATCGGTATACGAATCTCTCCTGTGGTGCTCCTAATAGCACGCTCTCCTAAATAGAGCTCCCATCCTCCATCTGTGAAAAGAGGAACCCTATTAGTGGAAATCACGTACTCGACACCAGTCGGGTACCCATCCTCAAATCCAATGGCCAAATGCTCCCCAGAATATGGAATCCATGTGATGACATCCGCTGTCAACAACTCCAACTGTAGGCGACAATGAGTGAAACCCTCAGCAACGGGGACCTCCACCAGTATGGAATGATGCCATCTTCGTCCTCGTGGGTAGGTATCCAACCCTAATACACACACTGGACGTAAACATGGGAGCCTCTTATAGGCCCAAAACTGCCAACACAAAGGCAAACATTTGCTATCAGTTAATACTCTTAACCTATACATGGTAAATGACAAGAGAAATACTTACCAGCAGAAATGAGTAAAATCCTAACTAAGCCTCGGTTAAGCCCTGCGAGCGCATATGTATGCCTCTGAGGAAATAGGAAAAGGTGTTGGAGCCCCAATCATACTCTCCAATACGGTCCACATATCGCGTGGCGCTGATCAAAGTAAATGACACCGTAGAAGAGTTATCTGCTATGAAGCTTCCCCTAATGATCATCAGGAATAATCGCCGAAGAATGCGATCCCTGACTCTAACATCAGCTGGTATGGACTCACTCAATAGCCCACTCATAGCATCTACGCTCAAAGGACCCGTACGGATAGTCCTGCCCTTGAGCGCCTCCGCCGGAACTCCTAGCAAGGATCTGACGGTAGTCAGAGTAATATCAGTCGTGCAAGGCACTGACGCCCCTCAAAACTCCATACCTGTGATAAACCGCCAATCTATCGGCATCATCATCACCTCACAGTCCAGTAAATAGAGAGATTGAGTCTGGTAAAACCAACGCTCAGATAATGCCTTGAGGTAACCCCAGGGACAGCGGTGGGGAAGGATGGAAAAGAATGCTCTGAATCCCCAGTCACGCACAATCGCTCTATAGTCAGGATGCAGAGCTTGGTACATTGAGTGAATGCTGAACCAGTTCCCTCGAGGCTGTGTAAAGCCGGGAACCTGCAAAATGCAAATCGACATCAGAATCCTTTACTCCTCTGGGTTTGCCACCTATATACTCGGGAAGTCCCTACGGGGAATATGCGCAGCAGGAGCGGGATCCGTAACCAAAACATCCTCGGCGTCCAGTACATCAACCCGGACTGGACGTATCACCGCCTCCACAAACCGACAAGGCTGTCTACAGAACGGGGTTGAAGCACTTCAGAGGCCCTCCTCCGTACACCAGAAGTGGTCCAGCGGGAACTACTCGGCTGATCCGGATCCATAATATCTGGACAACAAGTCTCCAAAACACCTCAGAAGGGGAGTGGTATTTTCTAAATCTGGAGCTTTTCAAAATGCATTTTATGACTACATGCATGCATGCATTATTTTAATATACGTCTACAGTAGAGTTAAAAATCCATGACTACACAATGCCTACATTATGAAATTTTTTGCCATAGTTTCCTTTATAAATAGGACTATCCACATGCATATAGACATGACTAGGTGGCCATTCAATAGCACACCTGACCACAGTCATATAAATACTATTTACATTAAAAAATTAAAGTCATCAATCCATAAGGGTAGCCTAATTACCAGGATTACTTTGCTTTTTCACCTTAGCTCGTTTGTCCTCAAATAGGATAAAAAATAGCAGAAAAAGGTGCCAATTTGACTGTTTCAAAAGTCAAATTTTTTCACATCATTATGTTTAACATGGTTTAATACTGATATTTACTATGTTAAATATTTTTTATCAAGTTATTTGAGCATACATAATCACTACTATGTGCTTAGATACATTTCATGTGATAAGTCATTTTCCAACAAACAAAAACTGGAAAAAAGTACATGCATACGTTACCAGGATAGTGTAGAACACTTGTACGGTGACAGAATTTGCAGAAAGACGTCTGAACTTAGCAGATCTGAGGAAGATCTCTCAGATTTCCTTCGCGGCGCAACTTAAAAATGACTTATGAAAGCAACTTGCAGGTGTACCTATGGCACCCCTACATGGGTCCTACCCCTCTGGCTTGGTCCAGTTCGACTTGTAAAGGAGTTCTCACAAGCTAAAAAGGCTAAATCAGAGATAAAAATGCTACGTGATTGAGCGGAATAGCCTGAAATCCTGGTTTTTTCTGGCCCGACTATGACCTTCATATCATTCATTGGTATTTGCCCGAACACAAGGTATACTATACCGATGATCCAAGTTGTTGCAGATCACATTCAGCAATACCGTATAGAGGTCCAATGCCGTTAATTCAGGGCCGTTGCCATAATCTCGACCAACAGATCCCCGGCAGGGGTTACAACGCATGGTCATTTGTCCACAAACAGATCCTCGGCGGGGGTTACAACGTATGTTCTACTGACACACACATCAGCGATGATCCAACAGATCTTCGATGAGGGTTACAACGCATGGTCATCTGTCCACAAATAGATCCCCGGCGGGGGTTACAACGTATGTTCCGCTGACACACATATCAGGGACGATCCAACAGATCTCCAACGGGGGTAACAACGTATGTTCTGCTGACACATACATCAGTGATGATCTAATATATCCCCGGTGGGGGTTACAACACATGTTCTACTGACACACACATCAGCGACGATCCAACTGATCCCCGATGGGGGTTACAATGCATATTCCACTGACACACACATCAGCGACAATCTAAGTGATCCCTGACGGGGGCTAGAATGCATATTCTCCACTGATGCACATGTCAATGAAGGTTAAGTAACCTTGACGTCAGTTCAACCGTTGACAGATCAACCAAACGTCGCATCGAAACCATCCGATGAGTTCATCAGTTGATACACACATCAATAAAGGGCAAATAGCCTTGGCATTCATCTCCAGTAGGGAGTTCATCCGTTGATATACACGTCAGTAGAGGATCAAAGAGATCCTCGACGGGGGTTACAGCGTGTGGTTAATCGTTGGTTTACACGTCAACGAAGGTCGGGCAGCCCTGACAACGTATACTATTGGCAGTAAATCCAACAGAATATTGATATGTCCTGGCGATACAAACCAGGGAGGATCAACATTATCGGGGAGGATCAATGATGGAATATGTTATACACATCCTCAAACAGACAAAGTTTTATCCCCACTGATTTCTTGCACCTAAGAGGCACCTCTTTGGAGTAAAGTCTGTATCTAGGATTAATGACTTTGGTGATAACCCCAACGTCAACATCCTAATAGGTTTGGATCACACATCCAAGCTCACCGTTATTACCATCACCGGTAGAAGCAAGAAGGAGCCGACAATCATCCACAACATGTTGGAAAGCAATCCATATGCATCCTACATTTGAATCATATTGCTCCACATGACATCATGTTTGTCTGTTGCATTTCAAGTGTCTAGGATTCTTTATCCTATCCATGCCATTGCATTGCATGAATATAATAAAGATGGGCATATGTAGACACTCAAAATTTTCTGCACACCTGTTACTGACATTGTAGAAGGGTAGATTTATCTTTCAGATATAACCCTGGAAGACACCTCACATCCAGTCCGGATAATACCGAAAGCTCAGTTTCAACCCCGAAACACACACCGGGAGTAACAGTTCAAACCTTGGTGATAACCCCGAGGCTTGCAGTTTTAATACCAGAAATTCCACCGGAGAAGACTGATTTATCCCGGAGATAACCCCGAGATATTCTGTCTCTGTCCCAACACTGGAAGTAGTAGATTCCGACCTTGGAGATAACCCCAAGGAATGCAGTTCCGGAGATAACCCCAGAAATGCTTGTTTCAAATGCATGGAATCAGCTTCAAAACACTATGCACTTACACCGAGGCACTTAGTACAAGACCCGGAGATGACCCCGGGAAGATAGGAACACCTCAGAGATGACATTGAGGACCTTCAAGACTTGCAACAGTCCAATCTCAGAGATAACCCTTAGCAACTTCTGCTTTATCAGCCCAAACTGGAGATAACCCCAGTGAGGGGCAAAGTCATTATCTTGCCACCTTGATGCCACATCACGCCGTCTCAACATTTTAGACATACATTTCTACACAATAATGTCCCACAAGAGCCAAGAAAAACCAATCTCGAGTGACTATTACGCAGGGTAACGGATAGAATTTGAAGCTTGAAGACCGGAGGGCACCGTCCCATCTTCCTGACTTCGTACAACCTCTAATCCCATGTCATTGCATAACTCTCGACAACGGCGGTCTGAAATAGGTCTTACATACCTTAGTCGGATGCCCAGATTGCAATTCTAAAAGTTCGAATGGACATCACGTTGCATATATGCATGCACTTCGAGACGATATGACCTGCGAAGCCTGGGGCACCCCGAGCAGCCGCAGGTATACCTACGGCCTAGCCAGAGGTACACCTACGGCCTAGCCGCAGGTACACCTGCGGCTCCCCCCTCTATAAATTGAGGGCTTGGGGTGGCCATTTTAAGAGAGAAAAAGGCGAAGAAGCCCTGTCCAATTTGCTCTGTACACACCCCAAACTGAGTGCTTTCTCATTTTAAACACTTGTAAGCTCATATATAGCTACTTTTTACCGGTGAGAGCCGAGTGTTCATCCATTTCAAGTTATTGAAGTATTCTTTGGCAGCCCACTGTAAGCCTTCTTACATATTTTAAAGCCTTTCTCTTTATCTTTGCATACACTATTCTTCACATTGAGAGTCGTGTTGCATGTGTATGCCCAAAATTTGGTCCGTGGTTTCATTTCAGTTTGTATATATATATATATATATATATATATATATATATATATATATATATATATATATATATATATATATGAACTGTGTATCAAACTTTGTGTGATGAGCCTGGATTTTACATCCGGTGCGTTTACTGCTTTAATATATATATATATATATATATATATATATACTTATATATATTAACTGTTGTTATACCAGTGCGATGAGCCTTATATATATTTATATATCCATATATATATTATATATATTTTATATATATATATATATATATATTTACATTTCGTCTCGCCTTGAGTTTACTTCGTGGCGGTTGACCCATTTTACAGTTTTCTGTACATTTCATCCCGCCTGGAGTTTCCTCCGTGGCGGTTGATCTCTTTTACAGCTTTCCTTACATTTTCGATCCCCCATGGAGGTGCTTCGTGATGGTTGATCATGTCTGTATATATATATTTACAGCTTTTATATATATATATACCTGCTTACTGCGTTTATATCAATTGCGGCATCATGTGAGCCTAGGAATCATGTGATCACAGATTCAGTCCACTGAATCTAGATTCGGTTCCCGTGATGGACCTTTTTCAGCTGTAAGCAGCTTGTAAATTCATTCCCGGTGTTTGGATTTCCTCTGATGGTTTTCATACCCATGAGGAATTCGGCACTGCTTTGTATATTATTTTCTCGAAGATGCTTCGCATTTCAAAAAATAAAAGCAATCAAGCCGAACATTTAATAATAAAAATGGAAGTATAAATGGTCTCAATTACTATTGAGCATAAGGGTTTGAAAAACCTCTATTACAAAACATCACTGCTATATCTTGTTTAAAACTAAATTTTTACATAAATTCAAACCCTGTGTATATAGATGCGAATGAGGCCTCATATTACTTCCAAATAACAGCACATTGACCCACACTAGTTTCTTGAAAAGTAGCGGTCACCGTGGTAACATGGATGTCGGGGGGTGCCTAACACCTTCCTTCCGCATAAGTAAGTCCTTGAACCCTAATGAATCTCGGTTTCACCGACCCGTTTAGCAGTGTCACATCACTGGGTCAATGTGCAAACCTTTTCTCGGTTGTGTTGGTACAACCAGTTAAAAACTTACTGGCGACTCTTAACAGTCCATCGTCGACATTATAAATGTCAGGCCTTTTTCACATGTTTTTTCAAACAAATCTCACATAACATGAGAACACAAAAGAACAGGTAACGAAAAGGGACAAATAAAAATCTCAACGTCAACAAGTATAATTAAATATTGTTGTGGCATGAGTTATAGAATCTCTATTTAATTAAGTGAATTATTGAGATCTATATGACAGTAAGGTATTGTGATCAGACTGGTGAAGATCTTAACGTAAAGTTTATCGAAATTGCCTAGTGTGACATAATGAAGGACTGAGAGAATCACTAAGTGAATTAAGAGAGAAACGGTTTAATAAGAGAAAGATTAGTTATGTGTAATGGTTTAACTCCATGCATGAAATGAATAGGAGCTTTAACTAGTAGTGTTATCAATTTGGGATTTAATTCATGCTATGTGAAACTGGTATGATGGTAGAGGTTGGAACTGGCATGAAGCTAAACCAGTTTGGCACTCCCAGGGACCGGCATAGCTGCGCCCTTCCTCCAGTACAAACTGGGTCAACTGCGCTAGTGGCCTGATGTTTGAAGTTGGTTATTACTGTGGATATTATATGGAACATTATTACAATATGTGACATTAATAAAATCATATGATAAGAGTACATTTAATGGTATGAAGTACCAAGTAGCACAATAAAATCATGTGTAACATTTTAATACAGAAATAATTAATTAACTGTGCATCTCAAAAATTCGGAAAGGAATTAAATGTTAAAAAATAGACAATTGATATTGGATAGTTTTATATTATTAAAGTATGTGCACTAATAATATCTATGGACAATTCCCAGTTAATAATACCTAACTGCCTTATTTTATCTGCATTAAATATTAAATTATGTGAACCCAGTGTACATGGATTATATGATATGGGTACATATATAATCTCTAACTTTTTATTTTGTATTAACATTAGTACATTAAAATCACATGGGGGAAACCAAAAGGGGGTTAAATTAACTACATTTGGAACCAAATACTGAGGATTAACAAACTTGTCCCAAATTCAGTTGCCTAAACAGTGTTCCATTTTCCTTACGTGAACTGCCGAGCTTTGAACAGTAGCTACAAGCTAGGTGATGATGGCTACAAAAATGGCTGAGGGAGAGTGGTTGAGCAACTCTTCTATAACAATTGTCTTCTTCTTCTACACCATGGATTCCAACCTTAGTGTAAAACCATTATCCAGTCAAACATTCTTGTGACGCCCTCGAAACCGAGTCCTTTGACCCCGGTACGGTCATCACAAAAAATACAAACATCCACCTCTAAACAACATATGATAAACTAAAATGCGGAATATAATAAACACACGTTATTCAATCAAAAGGTGTTACTAGTCCCAAGATACGACAACCTTAATATCATCTTACAAACATACCCTAAAATAATTATTAGGGTTCATATTACACAACAGTAATTTAAACTAAGCATAAGATAAATTTTGCTCCTTGCAACTATCCTACATCTTTCCTTTACCCTTGTCCTTTCCTGAGGTCTCGGGCTTAGCTACAATAATTCATGATATAGTAAGGATGAGCAACAAGTTTGCTCAACAAGTTTAGATACAACAATAAAGATATATCATGATGAATGGAAAATATTTGATAATGAATTCAGCAATATGAATATCTGAAGGATTCAACAATATGAATATTAGAAGCAAAGATAATGATTTCTTTTAGAGTAACTGTTAATCAAGTAGACTTTGAACTATAACACTCCAACGGAATCAATAGCTAATTGACCTTTTGGTTACTGGCTACAGAATAAGTACTTGAGGGGATCAGCCTCGCGTATACCATGTATATGCATAACATTTAAATCTGCTCTTTGTATCTTATATTAGATACCTGGGGTACTCCCCTATCAAAAAGGGGTGTTCTTTTAGTCTAAGAATTCTTATCATCAATTGGTTTGGATAGCTTTTATAAAACTTCATATACTTGTCTGACCGAACAAAGGTCCAGTCTCCATCTGACAAAGTTCAAGAATTATAGAACTTTAAATAATGTACAAGTCCAAGACTGTACGAATTCAAGTGCACTAAGTGCGAATATCAATAATATCGATGTGGAATAATTGTAAGGTAATTAAACCACTTAATATCATGCTTGGAAATAAATTTCAAGCTTAAATGAATAACTTTCAATTCAATAATAACCTGCTCAATGCAATATGAGAAAGATAGGAAACTTTCACAAAACTCAAAGTTGTGTAAGTTAGGAAACTTGCTCAAGTAAAAGAGTAAGAATTAAGGAACTTGCCTGTTTGCTCAGCTACAATTAATTTTAGTTTTAATTAATTTACGTTGAAACGACCTAACATTAACAAGTCGATCTTTTCAATTAGTATGTGTAAACTAGTATGAGTCTACACTTACAAGAATCAAATCGTCATACAGCATTCTTCTATACATGTGTCATTACATTACACGATTAGTTTCTAACACACTATGTCATAGTTAAAATCACCATTGATTTTCAAAGTTGTAAACACTAATTCATCATAGGTTCCTTTCAATAACATGCTTATTATCACATGAATACTATACTGGACAAGTATTACAGATTAAAGTAATCATATATGCATGCATCAGTTCTCAATTTATTTACAGAACTCAGACCTCACTGCAGACTGGCGCGGCCGCGCTTGGTTTGCACTAAGGAGTGGCGCGGTCGCGCTGCTCCTGGAGTAAACCAAGACATGGCTAATTCTGCAGAAGGTCAGTGTACTTCCGTCTTGCACATATATGAATAATCATGCACAACACACCTGTTATGATGTGAATAACTAAATTTAACCCTTTATCAAAACATATCATAGGTCATTATTCGTTTTTATTTAATCAAGACTTCACATGTTAAGCTAACAATCATGTAAGCCACTTTACCTATCACACATCGTACTTTCATATACATACATGTTAGACATCAAAAACATACTTACAAGTTCTCAACTTAATGTATATATAGTTTATCAAGTTCATTTTCAAAACTTTAAGCCTCTATTAGTAAAACTTCTTCAAGCATACAAGATACGTCTATATTGGCTAATTCATGCTTTCATATGCATTTGTGCACATACTCAAGTTATTTACATATGTTCACAAGGTCAGAATGCATATTACTCCATGTATACAATTTCTAGTTTTCAAATCTTTAAGCCTTCTCTGAATAACCAAGTCAAAACAAACCTATTATGGCTTACTATATACATAACTACCTTAGTTCACATGTTCAGGTCATTTATATGCATATACTAACTGTCATAGTATGCTCAACATATCTTAAGGAGCTAACATGAGTAACTGTGATATACTACCAACGCGGCCGCGCGGTGAAAGACTATGGAAGTGGCAAGGCCGCGCCACTTCGCCTAGAGACAAAAATATGGCCTTTGCTTCTGCAGAGGCTCAGCTCCAAACATTGCTCAACATCTTTTGCTGTGACTCAAACTACCTCTAATACTTCTAAGCATGCATACTAACTAAAACAACATGCTCTTAAGCCAATTCATACCAAACAACAAAGAATTCATGAGAATTACAAGAATTTGTCAAAACTCAACTTAAGAACAAAAGTTAGGTTTTATACCTCTTGAATCAATTCAGCTGCAATACACTCACTCCTTACAAGCTCCTTAGCAATTAATTCTCAGCAATTGTAATGAGGAAGGTGAAGGTCTCATTTATAGGAGAATGGTTACATAGATAATGTCATTACCTCTCAAATCAAATCAAAGGATTTCAAGAATGTATAAAGGATAAGAGGAGGTTGGTGAGAGTTGGTGATTCCACTCATGAATCCCACTCCCCATCCACTAATTGCTCTAGTTTAGTTGAATTTGAGATGAATATAGAGTAGGATAGCTAGCTTTTTGAAAAATACGTAAATTAGCTTCATGTACTTGGTGACACTAAATTTGGGACGAGCAATTCTCAGCAATAAGCTTGGTTTGGTTACTTTAATTCCCAAAATGTAATTTCAATGTGTTAATGTTAGCACACAATGGAAAGTTGTGGATTATTTATGTACTCTCATGAATGCAATAATTCTTACTCTATAGTCTATATATAATATACAGACATATTAATGTATCACCTTGTACTATATAAAAATATAGTTAACTACCATATAATAAAGGTCTACTATATTGCATGCTTGCACAAATTAATCAAGTAAGAAAAATCATATTATATTTATCAATCTCTTACTCATTAATTATTATTATTCATAATAATTATTAATCAACACATTATCAATTAATTACCCATAATTGCAATTAATCAATATGTTTACATCCTACCACTATAATCAAATAAATCGAATATTTAAATATTAATAATCCTATCAATTCTTTGATATTAAAATCTTAGGGTTAGTCCACTAATTTAAATAAATTATTAGTGACTCCCTTTAATCATTTCATAAATTCGCATAACCACATAAGGTTTAAATAGACTCACCAAACTAACTTATTAAAATTAAATCACATATTTAATTAATAAGGAGTTTAAAATTCACTGTCATTACAATTCTTCTAGAAAAAGGCAGCTTCATTTTCATTTTCCCATTGCTGAGAATTGTCTGTTGAATTCCATGATTTAGAGTGTGAGTTTCTTGTTGTTTAGAGAGTATAGAATTGTAGAAGGAAGAAACTAAGCTTCATAGAAGGTAAAATTCTTGTTTTAAATTCTTAATTCCAAACTTAGCAAATTATAGAAATTCTCACCAATTCTTGTGAATTTGGTTTGGAAATGTATTATCAAGTGGTTATGAAGTTTTTATGTATGTAACCAACCTTAGAGAATAGGTTTAAGCATGTTAGGATGGAGGAAAACTGTAATTGATTTGATCTCTGCCAAAGTAGAGACTGGTCTAAACTTACTATGGTAGGGCGTAGCTGCGCGCTCCCTGCAGTTCAACACAGTGCAGCTGCGCCGTGCACCAGTCCTGAGTTTTGGACTTTTGATGTTATGTGGTAGTTCTATCATGCTAAAACAACTTAGATATACATGAAAATAGGCCTGACTTATGACTTTAAGTTCCTTTGTATAACATGATTACCTTAACTTGCTTTAGTATGTATTTTCTAGAGAAGACTTGAACTTTAGAAATAGACCTCTCTCATTTCTGATTTTTTGAGCATGAATATACGATCTAGCTATGCATGAAATATGATTATAAGATGCTTCGTGTAACATTCCATAATTTTAAAGCGTGATATTAAATATTTATTGATTTATTTAAGTATTTAATGGATATGTTATTTATTGTAGAATGATCTTGGTGGAAAAGAAGTGGTTATAGAATCCAATGAATGAATAAGGTATTACCGTAAAATCTATTTTGATAGATTGAATGAATAAAGATTTATTAATAAAAATTTCGAGGACGAAATTCTTAGAAGAAAGGGTGAATGTAATGTCCCGAGAGTTTGATCATATAATATATGATAATGATCCTTAGAGAAAGATAATGAACGGGTCAAAGAATATATAATACTCAAATATAATTGAGTCTAAGTAAATGTTATAAAATAAAACTTATAAGAATTTATTATCAAGAATGGTGAGAGTAAAAAATATAAAACCTATATAAAGATAATGTGTTGAAGTTATTCAATGAATAGATTTGAGGAAAACCTGAGTAAGGTAGGGTTTCGGTGATTCTGGGGTCAGAATCTTTGTAAGTAGGGAAGAGTGTAACGAATGATTTATTTGAATTGTGATTCTGAGGACAGAATCCTTGTAAGGAGGGAATGATGTAACATTCCATAATTTTAAAGCGTGATATTAAATATTTATTGATTTATTTAAGTATTTAATGGATATGTTATTGTTGAATAAATAATTGTTCAATTTGAGTGATGTGGTTTATTTAATTATTTGTTGAATAAATAATTAAATATTAAATATTTATTGGCAATATTAAATATTTATTGAATTATATGGCAATTTGAGTTGATGTGATTTAATTATTTGTTGAGTAAATAATTAAGGAGCTAAGTAAATTAATTGTTATGAGATTATATAATAATATAATTTAATAATTAAGCTAGAGAGCTTATGGTGATTTAAATAAGTTATAATATTTTAAATGGGAAATTATAATTTAAAATATTCGTTGGTTAAATAAAATTATAATTATAAAAGAAATTATAATTATGTGATAATGATTTATGTGTTAAAGTAATTTAATAGATTAATGTTTTAATTGATTTATTAATTTAATAAAAGTGTGACTAATAACCTTGCTATAAAGGAGTTATTAAAATAAATAAAAAGAGTTTAATTTGGTTTTTCTAAACATGTCTTATTGCATAATAAGTCTTTAATTTAATGATGTTTTATCAAACAAGGTATAAGGATTAATCTATTTGTTTTAGTTAGATTTGCCAAACAAGGTGTAAGGATTTAATGGGTTATTTTATTAAGCTTAGCCAAACAAGCCTTATGGCTTTTGATTTTCAAAAAAAATTATAACTGATGTCAGTTAAATCCTATACTTAATATCTATATTATTATTATACGTTATAATATTATACGTATGTTAGAGTTAGGGAGAAGAAAGACTCAGTTGAAGTTTACAGAGAGAAAAAGAAGAAAAGAGGAAAACTAGAGAGAATTTGAGAGTGATTTTAACAGGTGTTGTAGAAAAGAATTTGGAGAAAATAATAATAATCATCTTCCTAATCCAAGGTAGGAGCTCAATCTCTTTCTCTAAAAGTTTCATATTTTTTCTTCTTCCCAAAAAGTTCTCTGTAAAATATTTTATGGGATGAATTGTTGATATACATGTATAACTTGGTATGGTACTTGATTATATAGTTATTATATGAGTTTATGATGATTAGAGGTAGTGCTTAAACGAGAATTGTATGATAAATTCGTTTGACAGTAGGAAGAAATAATGTCAGTATATGTATTTCTTATGTAGCTTATGTAAATAACAATTATGATGATCAATTTAGTGTGTGAAATTGAACTGTGACTATATTAGTTAGTTTGTTAAGAATTACAGAGAATTTAGTTCAAAAGAATCAAATTGGTGTATCATTATGATTACAGTATGCACTGTGTCAAGAAATATCAAAAATAGAGTTTTTGGGTTTTAAAATATGTTATTCTAGTATTTAGTTTTTCTAAAATTATGGTTTAAGTTGTGTTAATTTAGTATTTGTATGCTTGGTGAAAGTTTATGTGTAATTTGCATTAGTTATTCATGTTAATTAGTGTTGGAATTGAAGTTATAGACAGAAAATTGAGTTGTTCTGTTCTTCGTGGTTGGGTTCTGCGAATTTCGGCGCCCTAGCGTCAAAATTCACGCCCCAGCGCCAAAAATCGCGCCCCGGCGCCAAAATTCGCGCCCCAGCGCCAGTAGCTGGCGCCCCAACGCTGAAATTGGCGCCCCAGCGCCAATCTCGCGCCCCAGCGCCACTAGTTGGCTTAGTACTCGCGCCCCAGCGTGGGGACAGAAGTCTGACTTGGACAGTTTTGACCTCCTATAGTAAAATGGCCATAACTTCCACATACGAACTCCGATTGAGGTGATTCAAGATGATCCGGAACGAGGACGAGTAGACCTACAACTTTCGTTCTTTAAGGTTTTCAATTTGAGGTCATTAGGATGGGTCAAATGGTCATCTTTAGGACTATTATGTTTTCGGAGGCAATCGGAGGGTGTCGGACTTGCACATATGCATGTGTCGTGATCCAGACCATAAAAGATGTTATCCTAAGTTACAAAACATGAATAATAGTAAATATAATGATGTTTAACATTAATAAATAATGTATTAGATAAGTTATAGAAGTATAGTAAGCATACACAAGAGAGGTAAATCGGGCGTGTGACGATTGAACGTCGAAACGCCGTGCCAAGTGTTAATGAACTTAAAAAGTGTTTCAATTCCATTGAAATGGATATTATAAGATATGGAATGGGTTTAATATAAAACCAATAAGTAGTCCTAGCAAGACTTAAGCACTTGAACTTCGAGTTTGACTAAGAAGAAATATAGTGAGTCATAAGTCGAAAAGTTAACACAATCTAATTGACCATTGTGTATTTATTAATAGGAAAGATTATGAGATGTGGAGTAGAGTTTACATTACAATTGTTATGTGTTGTTATGTGACTAATAGTTGATGTGTATAATTATATAACTGTGTAGGGCACGTGAAGTGCAGATAACTGTAAGCTGTTAAGCTATTATTGGTAAACAACGATCAAGGCAAGTCTTTCGGTTCCTATTTTCTATGTGGACTTGATGAACTGTTTTAAATTGCATGATATGTTATACATGTTGAAATCATGAAATGTTAAAGTCAATAAATGACTGCATTGTTTTGGCTAAGTAATGATGATTGAGTAAGGAACTCAATCTTTATATTTGCTATGTGAGTTAAAAGCATGTATGCCATGTTACTTTAATGAGTTGTATATCGAGCATGTTATTATGTGCTATGTGATGCATGAAAACTGTTAGACTTTGCTGGGCTGTCGAGCTCACTCTTGCAAATAACCACTTTTGCAGGTACAAACTTTAAGGTAAAGATATGTGCTAAGTGAGTTATAGAGATCTATATTCACAAAGATTACTTATGCTTTATGAGAAATGTATTTCCTATCTTAAATGTAACATGTTGTTGAATTGTAAGTTGAGCTATCCAATGTATATGGATATTTAGTTATGATGTAAGACTTTGTATAGTCAGTTTGTTGTAATGATTCATGGCATTTGATTTGAATCGAAGAGATGTAATGTAAAGGTTACGATTTAGGGCAAGACAAAAGGAGATGTATAAAAATTTTAATTATTCCGCAATTTAGTGATTTTTAATATCGAATAATGATGTAAAATTAGAGATTTAATGTATGGTTAACGACCGAAGTCGAGAATTAAGTTGTATAAATTTTGGGGTCGTTACACTTCGTATGCACTAAATTGCCTTGACTTGTTTTAAAATGATTTCAAAAGCAAACTCGAATATTTTTCAAACTAAGTTGCATTTGTATGAGTAGTTAAGTTCTGGAGAATTAGGATGGCATGTTTATGTTCATTGTGTCTCTAAACATGATTCATATGTGTTAGACATGATGAAAGTTAACTAAGCATGAGTTTAGACATGTTTTATAGTGATAAGCAATGCTATCCATGTGTAAATGATGTGAGCACTCGTAAGCATGCGTATTACAGATTATGTGATCTCTTTATGTAGATATATAGTTGACATGGTAGGCCTTATGAATTCATGACCCTATTTGGCCCTACTTCCTTAGAAATCTAAAATTAAGACCATGATGTGTAAAGGTGAAGTTATAATGGTCGTACATGTATGTAAAATCCTCTAGCATGTGTGCATGATAATTGTTAATGTCTTAGTATGCTAAAAAGTAGACTGACACCAGGAGAGTAAAAGCTCAACTCTGGTCTGGCCAGGGGACAACGCTGTCCCTAAGCCTAACCAGGGCACAGCTGTGCCCTCCTGCAGTTTGGTCTGATGGCTTGTTTGTAATCTGTAAACTTATAACATGTATTGTATACTACTTTTAGTCCTAATATATGATTCCCCTGATGTTTAAAGAGTTCTAACATCTAATAGCTATATGAAACCAAGAATATAAGGTTTTTCAAACTTTCGTATCTCTTTTATACAAGATGGTTATATAGCTACGTGGTGTGATAGCATGTTAATGTGATATTCCATTTACGTTGCTAAGATAGAGATGGTTGTGTATCATTGAATTATATGATCGAACATGTATGAGGTTATTAACTTATAGAGTTGAGTAACTAATAAATGTGTGGTATACGTAACTATGCTAGAATAGGATTTCAAGTGTTGATAAGCTATAAGTTGGTAAACTACGCTTAAGATAAGTTTCCTAACTTACACAACTTTGGATTTTGTGCAAGTTCTCTAACTTCATTTGATTCTCATATTGAATGCAAGTTTCCTAAGTTCTTTACACTGTATATATTGTATAATCCGAATTGTTGCCATATCATCCATATTTATTTCAAGCAAATATCTATTACTATTCAAAAATCATTTGTATATCTTTACGTGGTTGCAAACATTGAACTTATCGTTCTAAAATGGATTATAAAAGCTGTCTACGTCATTGATTTGGCTAGACTATTATTGTTTGTTAGAAAGCTATCCAAACCAAATTGACTTGGTGCGGACTCTTAAATCTGCTGAGATGAACAACCCTCATTGAAGGGGAAATTATAAAATTATCGGGGAACCGACGTGCACACATACTAGCATGTTTAAATGTTATGCATAACGTAGGGTACTTAGGTTGATCACCTGTTGTACTCGTTTTATTGAATTTTTAGTATAATACTGTTAATTCTAGTAGAAGTTCTTAGTCCTTAGTGACTACTCAGTGTACATTATTCCTGAACCTTGACATGATGTATTTTTTGAATCTTATTGATATCTTTTGTGACAACCCGGAAAATCGGATTATCTAGAAATTAAGTTTAAAGAATTAGTTATTAATAAAATGAATTTTTATTAATAATATTATGTGCTATGTGTTTATTAATCATTCTAGAACCTAGAATGATAATAAGACAGGAGGATTCTGGCTACGAGCTAGACTGAACGAGTAACAATTTTCAAGACGAAAATAAAATTTTTCTGGGAACAAAAATATTTTTGGAAAAAAAGACGAAATAGATACTATTCACCTGACGAAACCTAAGGGTTAGGGTTTGAATAGCCTAAGCCTTTCCGAGAGTTCAGTATGTCGAAATGACATTCCGTCGAAAGATTTGACGATAATATATCGTAAAAAGTTAAGTAAGTCGATAAAAGTTTTTCTCAAAAAATGTGTAGAAAGCGAACGATATAAATACGACGAAAAGTATGGTTATATACTTTTCATTCGTTTAGCTACATTTAGGGAAAAAAATGAAGGAAAACGCTTAACATAAAAAAGTGTTTTTCAGTTTTTCGGAGTTCCGAAGAATGCGTAAAAGTTAATCTATAAAGGAAAGACGAAATATCTAAAAATATTTGGACTTCGAGAATCGTAGTTTTTCAAACTGTCGGACGAATTTTGTAAGACGGAAACATGAAGCTTCTAAGAGAAGCTTCATGAATAGTAAGGAGGTTTAGAAAGGAGGTGGGAATAGTAACTCTAGGGGCGAAATAACTATTTTACCCCTAGCTTTGAAAAACTATAAAAGAGAAGTGTTAGTTGATTTCTTTGAAATCAACCAACACTTTGAGAGAGAGAGAGAGAGAGAGAGAGAGAGAGAAAGCTTGAGAGCTTGGAGAAGAAGGAGAAGGAAGAGAAATAGCATGGATTCTCGGATCAAAGAAGATCGAGAAATAGAAAAGCTTGTAAATCGTCGGCTTTGTCTAGAGGAAGGGGAATAGAGAAGAGAGGTATTAAAAACCTAACCTTTAAGTTAATTCTCTATAAGTTTTATATGTTCAAAAGATAGCTTAATGAGAATATAAGTAAAAGATGTTAAGAATGATTTTCATATAGTTGAAATCACGAGAAAACGAAGAAATAAGAATTTGAAGTTTAGTTTATAATTTTCTTAAGGAAGTATGAAGTTCGTAATGAATTTGAACGATCCGAATGAATCATATGAACGATTTGATGAAATTAGTAAGGAATGGTGTTTTAGAACATCAAATTCCAAGAAAAAGTTAAATCGTAATAAAAATATCGATTAAAAATGAAGAACGCGAAGAACACGAAGAACATTGTTGATGGGCAAATTTAAAACCATCGTAGTTATAACTTGTTGTTGATGGACAAATTTAAAACCATCGCATATAAGTTAGTTGCTTATTGCTTGGTTAGGAACGGTAGAAACGTTCATGAAGAATGGAATAAACTTAGCTATAACGAAAATTTATAAAAGATGAACGAGAAATAGAAAGTATGTAAATGAACCCTAATGTGCAGGGTTTCATAAGAATGTAAGAGAACATAGAAAACGTGAGTCGTGGACTCAAGAATGAACGAGTTTTGAGTTTGGATGACCGAATTACGGACGAACGAACGAAGAACGTTAACAACGTAAAACGAAGAAAGGATGAAGATTAAGCCAATTGAATGGCATGTTAACGGATTCAAAACAAATTTTCGTCTGAGGGAGGTTACAGTATATAAGATAAGGAAGATAATGGTGTTGGAATGACCTCGTTTAGAGTTATAACGAATAAGTTATGAGATTATGAAGTAAGCGTCTCAAACATTTTTCTTGACTTAGAAAATTTTTCGAAGTTTTAAGCCTAGCGCCGCAGCGCCAGTTAAGCCTTGGGAGGCGGCGTCGCAACACCAACCACTATTTAGTCGCGCTGCAGCATGAGAAGAAAGGAAGGAACCGGCGCCGTAGCGCCGGTGCAGGGTAAGGCCCAGAGAAGAGCTTTTAACTGCTCAACTTCTAGGGGAAGTGTACGAAAAGATATTGAACATATTGTTCACCTAATGTAACACTTAATCAAGTGATTTAAACCTTTAATGAAGGTTGAACGGAAAGATTGAATGGAATTAAAAGATAAAGAATGTAAAGAATGTAAACGCGACGTAGTTCATGTAATGGATAATGAATGAAAGCGATTAAAACCTTGGGTAAAGCTTGAACGAGAGATTAAGAGATGAACAACATAAACACAGAATACGTAAACAATCCTCCTGAATCGTATTCGCGTCGGACGAATGTTCTAGGTGTACAATGGTTATATGACCTAGATGTTGATGAAAGTAGTAATTAAGATATGAATTATCAAGAAAGGCATAACGAACAGTAATAAGATTAATGAAAGTCCGAATATAAGTCGGATAGAGAAAGTTAGAATGAAGTAAGCGTTAAACACTTTAGCCGACGTAAGGGTTGAGTGTACCCGAATATTAAACAGGTAGAACCTACACACCGTGTATGGTTTGACTGTAAGGTAATGAAGAATGATGATTAAACCTATGAACAGTGAAGAAACTGAATTAATGACGTATAACGATGAGAAGCAGAGTTAATAAGTATAACTTGGATAACGTTCTGAGTCGAATGAACCGAACGTTATAAGATATGAATAAGATAATGTAAAATATTTAATGCTATGAATGCGCAACATTAACATTGAAGGACCGTTCTGAGTATACAAAAGACTGTATGACTTAGACAATAAAGAAATGAATCCTGAGGTATGGCATTTATTTGCCAGAAAGTCATAAGGAATGAGAAATTGACTTAACGAACATTATAGTTTAATGGTTCGGATAAGTTAAGATAAGTTTAGGTTGTGGTAAAATCGTAATCTTTGATGGTTGACATATGGGAGTTGGGTTAAACAATTCATTCAGAGAGAAAAGGTATATACGAAACTGGCAACCGATCTAACTCACTGTGAAAGATAGTGTAGATGAGACGAGAACTTGTTTGTTAGTTGTTTGTGGAAAACCACTCAGAGTACCATATGGATTACTAGCAGAGACACGATGTGTGCCGAGTCCTAGAAGAGTTATAAGAAGAAGATAAGAATATAAATCATCAAAGATGATGATCGTATAAGTAAGACATCCCCGTATGTCGTAACGTCGTAAAGCGGTAAAGAAAGTTGGTCGCGTAAATTTAGATTGCAAGGACGTGAACCCTAAGAAGAAAAGTAAAGTAAAGTTAAGTAAACTAATGCGTAAGTCAATTATATGACTAATTGGTGTATGTGCTATTTTCTTATGTGTTATATATATATATATATATATATATATATATATATATATATATATATATATATATACATATATATATATATTGAGCAAGGATCAAGAGCATTCCTCCTTAAACAGCATTTCTTTATTAAAACTATGTCGTTTTGGATTGACTTAAAAGTGAGTGGTCCCACTTGTGACTCTTTTAAGTCACTCCAAAATGACGTAATTTTAATAAAGGAGTGCTATTTAAGGAGGAATGCTATTTAAGAGGAATGCTCGTAATCCTTGCTCTCTCTCTCTCTCTCTCTCTCTCTCTATATATATATATATATATATATATATATATATATATATGAAAAAATATATGTACACAGCTGTGTATTACACAGTCGGCTAGGACGACCGTTTTTTAGGCTATAGCGACGGTTTCACCTGTCGTCATAGCTAATTTAGGCTATGGCGACAGTTTACCGTCGCCATAGTCTTACTGTGTAATACACAACTGTGTGTGTGTGTGTATATATATATATATATATATATATATATGTGTGTGTGTGTGTGTGTGTGTGTGTGTGTGTGTGTGTGTGTGTGTGTGTGTGAAAGCGAGTAAAAGCCACAGATAGTCTATCTAGGCTCATGTGACAACCTGAAAATTCTTAAGATCTTGAATGATTAAATTAAAGGTTAAAGAATAAAACCTAGAGTGAAAATAGATGAATGATTTAAAATTTTTTTTAAAGAAAAACCTTTGTGGTTTCTTATTTGAATAGAATTGAGAAAATAAGAGTTACAAAATTCAAAACCTAGAATGATATTATATTTGGAAGTATTTTAAGAATAAGGTATTATATTACCTTCAACTTTATGTAAAAGAAATGATGAGAATGATCGACATTTTTATAAGAAAGATATAGATTATGGATGTGAGAAATTTATTAAGGAAATAAATTTTAATAAAGAGATATGATAAAGATAAATGCTCTTTGACTTATGTGATTAAATAAATAAATCTATTAAATATATATATATATATATATATATATATATATATATATATATATATATATATATATATATATATTTATTAAAGAAAAATTAAATAGAAAATTTCATAACCTAATTATAAATTAGGTATTAGAATTAAATAACCTAAATGGTTATTTTTATTTAGTGGTCATAGTATTTTAATTATATACTAGTGACCTAATCTAAGAGATTTGTGGAGTATGTCTCAATTTATTAAATTATTTTAAATGAATATGTGAGTAAGTAAATATGAATATTATGTGATTGGTTTTGTATTTGTTTATTTAATAAACAAATAAAAGAAACTAAGGTAATCCTAATTATATATTAGGAATGATGAATTGAATAACTTAAGTGTTATAGGATAAGAGAGTTATGATATTTATAAAATATACTAATTCTAAGAGATTTATTTTATACATCTCAATTAATTAATTCTATAACCTAATTATAGCAAGTCTAATTGGGTTAAGAAATTAAGTATATGTAAGTAAGGATTTAAATTATAATTGAGTAAATGAAAACTCTAATTAAATAATTAGGGAATGATAATATTAAAGTATGGAAATATGCTATTTTGTTACGGCCCAAAGAAACTAAATTAAAAGCCCAACATATTATATATAGTGGCCCAAACTTGGATCCCAATTGAAGAAGAGTACTTTAGACATTTGGTACATTAGATATTAAATTAAAAAGAAAGTAAACTTAGAGAAGAATAAGGCCACTTGGCCGGCACTTTAAGGGAGGAAAAAGGAGAATGCTTGTCATCATTTTAAGCCACATATTTTGTAAAGGAAGTTTACCGAATTAGGCTAGGTGTCAAATGCATGTCGGAGCCACTTGGTTTGCTAATCTCCCACATATATCAATGTGGTGATTAGTGAGAGAGAGAAAGAGATGAGAATGTGTGGGAGATGTATATAGATATACATAATATATCTATACATATTTTTCTAACAAACAAAAATCTAAGTCTTATCTTTTTCATTTCATTTTATTAACTAACATAAACTAAGAAAGAAAAAGAGAGACTAGAGAAGAGAGAGGAGAGGGACGGTTGGTGTAAGGGAGCAAGGGGAAGAGACTTTGATTTTCTTTCTACTCAAAATCATCTTTCACTTTGGAAGAATAAGGAAGGGACCATAAATTAAAGGTATAAACCCCTTTTGTTTATGTAATTTTTGATTATTCTAAATCAAAACTTGAATCTATATTTCTAAACTCAAAAACTTTGTATATACACGTTAATGAGTGTTTTATGTTTAGATATACCCATATTGGGTGATGATTGGTTTGGAAATCAAAAGAAAAGAAAGTAATTTTTCTAGTTATAAACCATAAGAATTTTTATGTATTTAGATTTCCCCCGTTTTTTATCTACACATTCTTTTTACGAGCTGTCAAAGAAAGGTGCTAGATATGTAAGTTAACTACTAAACCCAAGTTGTAGCACTCAAAAATATTGAGTACACAGTCTGTAATGACTGTTTTAGCAAAACAAAATTCGACTTTAGTAAAGAAAATAAACTATTTTTGGACAGTCAAGGGTAGGGGCAATTTCGTTATTTTTTGGACATTCAAAAATTTTGGAAAAAATTGGAATGATAATATGATAAGTTTTCTAACATCCCAAAGTGGAATCACTGAAAAATGAGTTGTAGATTTCCGTATGGATTGTTTTTAGCAAAGTACGAAAAACTCATTTTTCCCAAAAAACTATTGTTCCAGAATTTGAAAGGGCATTTTCGGCCACTTAATTTATGAAATAAATTCCGACCTTTTGAGACATGATAATATATGGTATAAGGTAGCTCCTGTCCAAAAATGAGCTCATTCCGACTTAAAATGATCAAGTTATGACCATTTCAATTTTTAGGATTTTCTAACAAAAATCGCTATAACCGGAGTTCTATAGCTCCGATGGCCACTAAATTTAAACTGGAGGCCCACGTTAACACGTATATGATTGTGTCAAGAGATGGGAATTTTTGGAGTTAAGCATAATTGGCCTAATTTCTTAAGCTACGTACTAAAAATGATTTTTGAAAAATATTAAAGGAAGTTGAAAAATTATGAAAAAATACTTTTTTTTATGAAATATATGTATATATGTTTGGACAAAGGATAGAAAAATAATAAGTTGATTTGATATTTTTGTGAAAAGGATATTGAATCCAGCTTGCTGGATTGAAGGATTTAGAATCCAGGCTTGCTGGATTGAAGGATTTTGAATCCATGCTTGCTGGATTGAAGAATTTTGAATCTAGTTTTCTGTATTAGCCAATCCAGGTGGCTGGATTGGTATGTTTGAATAATCCAAACTATAATGTTGGTATTCGGCTTACTAGATTAAAGAAGAAATTATAAAAGTTAAGATTAAGTGTTAAATCATAATGTATATGATAAAGGAATTAAAATATTATCAAAGAATGATAATAATAAAGATGTTTTAAGGTAATTGATTATGTGATTAAGTGTTAACTAAATTGCTAATAGAGTAGTTGTATTATGATATAAAGTATGTTATGCTGACTGAAAGATCAATCTTATAACTGATATGTCTTTCATAAGAGATTGCATTAGATTCCTTAGCGGTAAGCAGCAGTACATGCAAGTTTCTCTAACTTAAACTTGAGTTGTATGTTCAAAGAATGTTAGTGAATAATTATTGTTTATTATTCACGTCTATAATTTATTGATTCGCACATTATGCATGTTGTATATGTTCATCAGGTATGAAAGGCTGATCACCTTCATTACCATATGTTTCAGTTACACTTGTGCATGTTCATTGTTGACATCCAATATTATTGGTTCAGTCATTCAATCATTGAAATTGATTTATGCTCTTTTACAATCATTATATTGTTGAAAGTTTGACAGCTTATTTCTTTTCAATCATGATATATCCTTATTGTACTTAAAACTTGCTGGGAAAATTTGTTGCTCACCCTTGCTATATCATGATAAAAAATTTCAGATTAAGATGAAAGCTCGAGTAAAGACAGAAGCAAAGACAAAGTGCAATATTAAATTATGGTGCAGTCAGATTTATTAATTTTTTTGACGAAAATAACTTTGTAAACCTTTTTAGATATTGAAGGTATGTATTAAGTTAAGGTTGTAGACCTTAGGAATAATGTGTAAAAGTTAAATGTATACACAAATTATGTTTATATCTTCCGCAATAGTTATAGAAATGATGTATCGTAACGTACCAGATCTGTGGTAAAAAGTACCCAGATTTGGGGATGCTACAACATCCCCAATATCTAAAAAGGTTATATACCTTCAATATCTAAAAAGGTTTACAAAGTTATTTTCGTCAAAAAAATTAATAAATCTGACTGCACCATAATTTAATATTGCACTTTGTCTTTGCTTCTGTCTTTACTCGAGCTTTCATCTTAATCTGAAATTTTTTATCATGATATAGCAAGGGTGAGCAACAAATCTTACAGCCACAGATCGACGATCTGGGCGTAACTAATCTGAAAAAATCTTACAGTGCGCTGCAAAGAAGGCTTCAGACCACTTTTGGAGCTTGAAAACTAGGTTTCCACTGGTTAAAAATTGATTTGTTGTAGAATATATGTCTAAAAGTGTTTAGAAAGAAGAATATCAAAGTTAGGAACACTCTAGAAGAGGTTAAGGGCTGAAATGGAAAGAGTTTTCTCCTTTTTCTCTATTTATAGACCAAATTGGCCGCGGGTCATCCCGCGGCAGCCGCAGGTCTACCTATGGCTGTCCGGGTAGGCCCGGGCCCCGTGGGTCCCATTGTCTCGAAGTGCATGCACTAAAGCCAATGCGTTTTCTGCTCAAACCTTCATAACTTTTAATTCAGGAATTCGATGGAGGCGTTCTATACCTTTCCGGAAAGGCATTGACGAGAGCTAAATAATGACATAGGATTTGACACTTTTTGAATCCGAGAAGATGGGTCCATAACTAGATCTTCGAGTCTTCGCAGTCCATCCATTGAGCTATCTTGTGTTATTTTCACTCGGGATTGATGTTATGGTTCGGCAAGACTTCTTTTGCAGTGATTTGGGTTGATTTGATGTGAAGTTGGCAAAATTACTATTTTGCCCCTCCCAGGTTGGTTCTGGGATTGACGTAGTTGTAGCCGCCTTTTCTTAGGGTCGTCTTTGAGATTTGACTGTTGTAGATTCCTGATAGTCCTCAGGGTTGTCTCTGAGGTTGGTTTGATCTTCCGGAGTTGTCTCTGAGCTTTGAAATTCATCTCCTGGGGTTATCTCTGAGGTTTGAACTTGATCTCCCGGGGTTGTTGCCGAGGTTTGGAGTTAATCTTCCGGGGTTGTCCCCAGGGCTTGGATTTGATCTCCCAGGGTTGTCACCAAGGATTGGATTTGGTCTCCCGGGCTTATATCTGGGGTTTGGTTTGATCTCTTTGAGTTATCACCGGGGCTTAGATTTGATCTCTCCGAGTTATCATTGGGGCTGGACTTGATATCCCGGGGTTGTCTTCGAGGTTGGACTTGATCTCCTAGGGTTGTTGTCAGGGTTAGATTTGATCTCCCGGGGTTGTCTCCGGGGATGGACTTGATCTAATGGGATTGTCACTGAGGATTGTATTTGATCTCCCAGGGTTATCTCCGGGGCTGGACTTGATCTCCCTGGGTTATTATCGGCGTTAGATTTGATCTCCCGAGATTGTCTTCGGGGTTGGACTTGATCTCCCGGGGTGGATTTAATTTCCCGGGGTTGTCTCCAGAGCTAGACTTGATCTCCCGCTGTTATTATCGGGGCTGGATTTGATCTCATGGGGTTATTACCGGGATTAGATTTGATTATTAGACTTTCGAGGTTGTCTTTGCAAGATGATTCTGCCCTCCTGCATGGTTAGTAACAGCAATGCAAAATTTTGAGTGTCTACAAGATTGTTACAAAGTATATGTTTTATCATCAAACATGATTGACTTGTATGTATACTACTTTTAAAATTTCCTTACTACGGGTATCTGACCCATCTGCCCTCACTCTTAGGTTATATAACCCATCTAGCATGTATCATCGTCCGACAACAAAATTGTCTTAGGGATTTACTACCATAAAATACTACCTTAGACTGCTTCGCAGGCTTAAGGTTTACTAGTTTCTTTTGGCAATCTGTGATTGTCCCATGATTAAATAACCAATCCATTCCCAGAATTACATCAAATTCTCATAACTAAATTTGAATTAAATTTACTAACATCTTATGTCCCGTACTTTTGACACAACAATTCCTATGAATACCTTCAATGGATATTACTTCCTTCGTCTACTTTATTTTCATTCTTCTTCTCTGGGTTGAACTTAGTCAACATCCCACTTCCTCATGTTTAACACGTAAGTAGCAAAAGCAATCTTTTACTCCTCACCCACCTTGGTGATAACAAACACCTTCTCTATTTCTTAAATTTACAATTTGGCCCCTATTGGTTTAAAGGTCCTTCCTAAATTCGGCAGTCCTACATCCTAACATTCTTAAAGCTTGCTTCTTGCATAATTGGTAGATTTACATTCACTCTGGTGGGGTTTCTATTGAATACTCCTATTAATAGGTTTTGTGACACCCACAAATTCGGGTACCTTCAAACCCTGGATAGAGTGGAACACGGTACTACGACATAACCATTCATCAAACTCCGTAAGCTTAAATGACATAAAAGTAATAATTACATCATATATATTCCATACCAATTTATATAACAATTACATAATCTTTAAGTCATAATATAATTATTACACCAATAATATTATACCATTACAAGGTTCCTCTATTTGTTCTTTTTGGCCTTCTCTTTATCCTTACCAAATCCTTCCACACGTTCGACCTTAGCTGAAATCATATAATTCAAGAAAGAATGAGCACTAAATTGCCCAATAAGTAAAACAATTTAATAACAACTAAATCAAGAATCATATGATTATTATTCAACAACTGAACCAATAGTTGTGAAATATTATGAATAACCAAAATAATACTTTTTGATTCCTTTAAAACATTTTTGAACGATGAACTTGTCATTTCCATTTAAATGGTCAGTAGACCAAGATATAGTCTTTTAATTTCATTTAAAAAGGATAACCCGACATTAAAACCATAAATTCGATATCACTTACGAGCACATCTAGGAGATCAGTCTATAGTACTCTATGTTGTACAACACTCATCCTGACGAACGACTGTGCGTTCAATTTTATGGACACCTTGTGTGTCCGCCGATAAACTAGACCAAAAACATTTAATAGTTCAACCTTGTGTACATGTTTTAATCCCTACCAAAATAACTTGGTTTGGACAACTTTACTTAACAACAATAATATCTCAGAGATGTAATATCAGTGCGATAAAATAATTTAACAAGTGTCTATCTGAACAAAAGGCTTTGACTTTTCTTTAAGCAATTTCATATCATAAGATAGCTTGAATACTTGTATAAATATTAAAAGATTTACTTAAGTATAGATTTCATACAATCATGAAAGATTTGTGTACACTTGATATTAAGAATATATCACATATGCTTCATAAGAATTAAATAAAATGAAGTTAGAAAACTTGCCTTATGCGTCTTCTATACACTTTACTTTAACTCGTTCTTTATATATCCTACACGATTTATCATAACCACATACCAATTAGCCACAAATAGACTACACATATGATTTACACTAAGTTCCCCCTTCATCTTTCATTGTATGATTAATTATATAATCTTAGATGTATTTTACTTTATTTAACGTTCATTTCGTTCCTTGAGATTTATTACGTCCTTTAATCGTTCATTAAACTTTTTCATCCTTTATTAGGGCTTCCTATCATTTACACATCTCGTATTATCTTTATTAAGATAATGCCCAAGTCATACACCCATGTGTATACTACATACGCTCATCTTACATTATACTAAACACTTTTGGTGTTTTAAGTATTTTACAATTATATTTCATTTACTTTCCTTTTTAATTATTTAACTCCTAACCCTTTCTTAAGGTCCTTCGTACATTGTTATCTTAATATATTTCTTAAATATTTATGTTTTTAATCATTCTTTATATTCTCTTCTTTCTGTATTTGAAAATCGAATTTTCTGTGCACTGACCCGACTCGACGCTACGGCGCCTGATTTGGTCTTGGTGCTAGCGCTGCGGCACCTACCTCTCGGGAAACATACTAGAGAGTGGCGCGACAGTGCCAATTTTGTATTGGAATGCCGGCGCTGTGGTGCTGGCCTGGGAATTTTGTTGCCCAATTTAATTTTTCAAAACTTCATAGCTTTCTCATTAAATGTCGGAATTAGTCCATTCTTAAGCCCACGGCTCTATTTTATTCGTGACTACGTTTCCCTCATAAAATTTTCATTATTCCAAATCGTCAATTATGGTTAGTAATGAAAGTAATATGCACACAAGCCAATCATATATGATGATAAAGCATATACTTTGTAACAATCTTATTCATTTATTAATAAAAAGTATTTATTTATTAAAGGCTTTTAATTATCTACATGATGCTGTTTTATAATATGTGATAAACTCATAGTTTTAAGCAATGATTTTAGAATAATGATGATGATCATTCTAATGAGATCTAAATTCTTAGAAAGCTTAAAACTAAAATAGTTCCCAATCGTTGGATTACTAAATTGGGGATTAGTGAATCCGGATAGATTGGTACATACGTTACTTGCTCATTGGATGAGGATGATTGATCTCATAATCATTTGTGTGGAGACACTAAAGTAAGTATGTAGGTGCTTATTAGAGAATAAGTTCACTGAACGTGGCTCGCTAAGGAATACCTAATGGAGTTTTACTTGCCTGTCAATAGGAATTCCTGTAGTGATAGTAGTACAAGTGATCCTTGGACTTGAGATCATCATAGTATCTTGTGTATGATGAGTTATACTTTGACTTATTCCTTAAGACCCTTAGGGTATATCAAAGGGTATGCTTGGGTATAATAAGTTGTACATGGAGATAATGTATGATCAATAAAGAATCTACCACTTCTAGTAAAAGAAGAGAAATGTCCTATGTGATTCGATAAATGACAACCTAGTAGTCCTTGGCCAAGGCAGGATGAAATTAGAAAGGAGTTTCTAATTTGCATTATTTGGGGTTGTGCATTTAAGAGTCGAAATACATATAATTAAATAAAATAAGACTTGACAGTAATTCCATGTCTTATATTTAATTGGGACATTGAATGGTGGAAGGATTAAATTGTACGGTAACTATTTACTCAAAGGTTCTTTTATGATTAATGTTGAAATCTATATTATCTGAAAAGTCGTTGATCGCTAGGGAGGCTTATCCCTATTGTAGAACAAATATTATTTATTTAAATAAATTAATAGTTTAATTTATTTATTTAAATAAGATTAGAATTGTTCTAATTGATTTATTCACAACCGGTTTAATATGGAGAACCTAAAGGGTCACACCATAAAAGGAAGAATAATTATTTAAGAAGTTAATGGCATAATCGTAATAATATGTTAAGTATATTTAATTTAATCTATGGTGATAGAATAAATTAAATAGCTTAATATTTATTATTTAATATTTTAGAAATATTAAATATAAAGTAATAAGAGGAGTCTTATTAATATTATTATTATTATTATTATTTTAATTTCTAAAAGAGTTTAGGAATTAATTTAATATAAGTACTCTCATTTATACCTAATAGGATTAGGAGGGAAAATTAGTTAAAGGAGTTTAATTAATTATCCCTAGTAAGATTAGGGAGCCCATTTAATTAAAAGAGTTTAATTAAATAAATAATACCTTAATTTTAATAGGGTTACTTGATATCTTTATAAGAGGAGTCTTATATCAGATATCAAATATACATTATTCCAATTGTTGGAGAGTACGCTTCTTTTCTATGAGAGATAGAAAAACTAGGGTTTTGCCAAATACCCATCTTCTTGAATTCTTCTTCTTCCTTGGTGGATCACCTCTAGAGGCCAAACACTTGGGTGGCTAACGTTGATCAAAGGAAGGAACCAAACCCGGTGGATTCAAGTTGAACGCGAAAAGGATTGGAGGTGAACTTGTACCTGAGGAAGCTCGGATCTTCAAGGGTATGATTCTTGTTCTTTCTTTTTCGTTTAATTAATAATTGCACATAAAGGGTGATCCAGGTATATGGTTTGTAAAAATTTTAAACTCTGATTTCTTCACGTTTCCGCTATTTTGTGCAATTTGATTGCGTTCATGAATAATACAAACCTAACAGTGGCATCAGAGCCAAACCTTTACGCGAATTATTAATTGTTTAGATTTGATATGTATGTTGATATGTGTTTAGAACAATTTAATTGGGCATAATTTGTTATACAAAATTAAAAAAAAAACGTAATAAATATCCGAAAAAGTGTTGAAAATGGCGAACTTTTTGGATTTTTGTTCACAGTGATCCGCGCGGAAGTTTTATAGCTTTACAAAATAATCATAACCGTATGATATATATATATATATATATATATATATATATATATATATATATATATATATATATATATATATAAGTAACATGCTTAATGTTTAAGAATCCGTGGCTGCCTTTTTTTTTTCAAAAGGCTATAATCATGTTTCTAGGAATGATTCATGATTACTATATATATGTTTAATATATATATACAATCATGTTTCCAGTTGAATTATTCAATGCGGGTTATTATTTATATATATATATATATATATATATATATATATATATATAATTTTATTAATTTTATAATTAAAATATAAAGATTTATTTTAATTTTAAAATTAAATTTCATGCTAACTAATTAGAGTTGGAATTTAATTCCATGATAACTAATTGGAGTTGAAATTGGATTCCTAATTTCCTTAAATAAAGGAGTTTATTTAGATATGAAATTAGATTTCATATTATTCAAAATAAAGGAGTTTATTTGTGAATAGGAAAAGAATTCGTGTTTCCTTTAATAAAGGAGTTTTTTTTTATAACTTGGAATTAGATTCCATAATTAATTAAAATAAATGGTTTATTTTGATTAAAGATTTTGATTAAAATAAAATAGTTTATTTTAATCAAAATAGGATAAATTAAAATAAAAGAGGTTTATTTTGATTTATATTTGGATTAAAATAAAGGAGTTTATTTTAATTCAAAATTAAATTTTATACTAACTAAATTTGCCCATTAAATGATATCAATATATATATTGAATATTTATTATTCATGAGATGAATGTTATTTATTGATACATATTGTGATGTGTATGATAATAAATGGGATTGATTATGGACTATTGACCAATGTGATTGAATTTTATTTTAGTTGGATGCATGAATGTATGAGTTTTATTAAACGGGGTATGCGTACCTCGTCTTCTCTAATTTTTTCTTAATGTAAATTCTATCTCCCTCCTATGTACTTCCCCTTGACTGCTGATCAAGGTTTCTATTTATTTTAAATAGTTTTGTAATAGGAATAGTTAGAATTAATTTTGAAGAATTAGAGATCAAGGAGCAAGGAGCGCTTGAAGACCCGTTTGTAATGGAGCCCGGGTTTAAATGTAATAGTTATATTTAAATATTAATTCTTGCACCCCTAGGGTTTGACCTTTTTGGTTCACTTGGTGGCTCTAGTGAACCAAAATAGAATAAAAGTCCATAATCAATCCAGGTAGAATATAGTATTCTATATGTGCATGCTTATACTATATATATATTATATATTATGCAAACATGCTTCGCATGGTAATTAATATGACGTGTATTTTATATATATATGTGCATGCGCGCTAAACAAGATGAGACAAATTAATAACAAATCCCTCAAATTTTATATTAAGTCCTAAGCGTTCAAAGATATTTGGAATATCGAACGTCGCCTTCTAGCATGATAAAATTAATAGAGTATTAAATATTTAATATGAGTTTGTTGTGTCACCACAAGGCAAGTATTAAGTATTTAAGATGTTAATTTATCACATTTGATGCTTATAAAGAAAATTGAACAGTATTGTTTTGTTGTGTCACCACAAGGACGATATTTTTTTTTTTGAATATATGGAGTGCTAGGTTGGACTTAACTTAGATAATTTTGATTCGGATGTGACACCACTTGATCAAAATAATCTAAGAGGCAAAATACAAGGAATTACATAGTTGATGTAATTGACAAGAGTTGTCTACCTATTTATTTATATATAGTTTGTTGTGTCACCACAAGGCTATATACATTTGAAATGGGATCCTTATTCTCACTAGCAAATCTTTAATTAGATTTTGTCGAACTATATAAGTGAGGGTAATATAGTTTGAAGAAAATAGTGGGAGATACCAATTTAAAATAAGACCTAATTTATTTTGGTAATTAATAAAAGAATGTATGTTAAAATGTTGTTGATTACAAATTCATTTATAGAATTTTATAATGTCTAAATTACGATCTCTGCGAAGCATATTAGATGCTATTTAATCGGGCCGTATTAAACGGATTGGTTAAGAAATTTGAGAATAGTTCTCATGGCAGAAAAGCTATCTTATGTCCTTAATACGTCTATCCCTGCAATGGTTGCAGACAATGCTTTTGAGGAAGAGATTGCTGTTTTTAGAAAGTGGAAAGATGATGCACAGTTGGCTCAATGCATCATGCTCGCATCCATGAGTAACGAGCTTCAGCGTCAGCATAAAACTATGGATGCTTCTACTATATTCCTGCACATAAAGTAGTTGATGGTGAGGAAAGTAGGACTAATAGATATCAGATATCTAAGGAGCTCTTCCGATCTAGAATGACCAATGACACTACAGTACAGACACATGTCCTAAACATGATCAATATGATTGAACAATTAGGACAATGGGTTTTGTCATGGATGGAGAGTTGAGCCAAGATTTGATCTTACACTCACTCCCGGACTCCTTTCACAATTGTTGTAAATTTTTCATATGAACAAGCTAGATATCAGCCTCGCTGATTTGCTTAACATGTTGAAAAATGTTGAGAGTCACTTTCCAACCAAGAAAGACCTTGTCTTACTGGTAGGGGCCAAAGGATCTTCTGAAAAGAAGAACGATTCAAAGAAGGTAAATAGAAAGGCAAAAACAAAGGATAATAAGAATGAAACTGATACAGATAGCAAAGGAGTTTGCTTCTACTACAATAAGCCTGGACACTGGAAAGAAACTGTGAGAAGAATCTTGCAGAGGCTAACCAAAGAAGCTTATTGAAGTTTCGGTTATAAATACAAATTTGTTCATGATTGAAATAAATTTTGCTTTAAGTCAAGGTTCTACTTGGGTATTGGATACCGACTTTGGTTATCATAAATATAGATTTATGAAGGGACCAAGTAGAAGTGGAAAGCTAAACAAATATAAGTAATCATATGTACGGGAAATGTAGCAAAGGTTGCCACATTAGCCATAGAAGCTTATAGTTTAGCAATGCCTACGGGCAAATCTATTAAGTCAATAAGTTGTTATTGTATTCCAGTTCTTGTTAAAAATATTATTTCTATTTTATTGTTGGACAATGAAATCTTTGGTATTATAATTAAGAACAATTGTTGTTCTATTTATAATAATAATGTTTTGTATAGAACTGGAATATTACTTAATAAATTTTGTATACTTGACTTACATGAAAATAATTTTGCATATTGAACAAATTAGTATAAGAAAAGGAGATAATCATTCAAAGAGTTGAATGTGTGTATTTGCTGAAATACAAATATAAATTATTTGAAAGGTTCAAATAATTCAGAAGTGAAACAAATTGACAAAGTATTAAGATTCTTTGATTAGATCAAGGAATAAATACTTGTGCAATAAGTTTATAGATCATCTCAAATGGTTTTCTCATAATGGACGCCTCCTGATACGCAATAATTGATTGATGTATTTGAATGAAAAATCATACCTTGTTGGACATGGTACGGTCCATAATGATTTTACCGATATTCCAGTATCCTTCTAGGATCATGTCCTAGAAATGACTGCATATCTACAAAAATGTAACCTCAAAATTCGGCCCCAAGACTCCATAAAAGTTATGGACAGGGAGGATTCCTAATTTTAAGTATGTTAAGATAAGGGGTTGTCCAAGTTATTTGAAACGGTTTCAAAGGATAAGCTTGGGACAAGATTTGACATGTACAGATTTGTGGGACATCCTAAAGTAAGTTTAGGGTATATGTTCTATAATCCTACTTAGCAAAAGGTGTTTATTGAGAAACATGTTGCCTTCTAAGATAAAGATATTTATCATTGAAGGGGCTAGTGGGAGGATAATAGATCTTGAAGAGTTTAAGAACCACAAATCACAATAAGTCAAATAAGAGGAACTTGTAGATAGACCTATTGTACCACAACCGAATCGTAAATCTGGAATAGTACCGAAGATACCTAGGAGGTATGGATTCATCATAGATGATGATGATGAGGTACACATCATAGAAGATGATGATCCAGTTACATACGATGAGGTAAGAGTTCTAGTGTGTACAAAAGGGTCAGTGGGAGCGTCGTGACATTCCTAGTATTATATGTTGATATACTACGGATAAGGAATGACATACCAATGCTATAATTAGTAAAGATAAAGTTGTCTAAACATTCCTCCATGAATGATTTGGAAAGAGTATCGTAATTGGGGATACAAATCTATATAGATAGATTTAAAATGATGCTCGACTTAACCCAAGAAACGTATACTCATTTGATGCTAAAGTCGTTTAGCATGACAAACTCCAAGAAATGTCTCATGTTGATGAGTCATGGAGTGTATCTCTCTTAATAGTCCCCATAGACTCATAAAAGAGAGATCACATGAGTAACTATCATGTATGCAACAAAATGTACGAGACCTAATGTTGATCGGTCATATTCTGGAGAAGATCACTGTAAGACAGTGAAAAATATCTTAAAGTACTTAACTGGCACTAAGGATGTGATTATATTTATGGTGGGTCTGAATTAAAACTAGAGGGCTTAACAGACTCAAGTTTTTCAGACAGACCAAGACGACAGAAAATCCACTTTAAGGTAAAGCGTTACCTTGAACGGTGGTGCAGTGAATTGGAAAGGTTCCAAACAGCAAAGAGTTGTTGGTTTAGTGATAAAGACAAAGAATATAGCTATAAATGAAGCTGCAAGTTGATTGTTTAGATAAAAGTTCATTACAGAACTAGGAATAGTTCCTAAGTCTCATCTTGGATCTAAACATGTGTTATGGCACTTTCATTTGATTATAGGAATCATTGAAAGATGAGAAATCACTATAGAGATAGTGGACTCTCAAGAACAACATTACATATCCATTTACTGAAGCTTATCCAACAGCAGGATAATCGTCACTTAGAGAAGAAGAGTATGCGATTCCATGACGATTGGCTTTAGTGCAAGTGGGAGATTGAAAGTAATATGCACACAAGCCAATCATATATGATGATAAAGCATATACTTTGTAACAATCTTATTCATTTATTAATAAAAAGTATTTATTTATTAAAGGCTTTTAATTATCTACATGATGCTGTTTTATAATATGTGATAAACTCATAGTTTTAAGCAATGATTTTAGAATAATGATGATGATCATTCTAATGAGATCTAAATTCTTAGAAAGCTTAAAACTAAAATAGTTCCCAATCGTTGGATTACTAAATTGGGGATTAGTGAATCCGGATAGATTGGTACATACGTTACTTGCTCATTGGATGAGGATGATTGATCTCATAATCATTTGTGTGGAGACACTAAAGTAAGTATGTAGGTGCTTATTAGAGAATAAGTTCACTGAACGTGGCTCGCTAAGGAATACCTAATGGAGTTTTACTTGCCTGTCAATAGGAATTCCTGTAGTGATAGTAGTACAAGTGATCCTTGGACTTGAGATCATTATAGTATCTTGTGTATGATGAGTTATACTTTGACTTATTCCTTAAGACCCTTAGGGTATATCAAAGGGTATGCTTGGGTATAATAAGTTGTACATGGAGATAATGTATGATCAATAAAGAATCTACCACTTCTAGTAAAAGAAGAGAAATGTCCTATGTGATTCGATAAATGACAACCTAGTAGTCCTTGGCCAAGGCAGGATGAAATTAGAAAGGAGTTTCTAATTTGCATTATTTGGGGTTGTGCATTTAAGAGTCGAAATACATATAATTAAATAAAATAAGACTTGACAGTAATTCCATGTCTTATATTTAATTGGGACATTGAATGGTGGAAGGATTAAATTGTACGGTAACTATTTACTCAAAGGTTCTTTTATGATTAATGTTGAAATCTATATTATCTGGAAAGTCGTTGATCGCTAGGGAGGCTTATCCCTATTGTAGAACAAATATTATTTATTTAAATAAATTAATAGTTTAATTTATTTATTTAAATAAGATTAGAATTGTTCTAATTGATTTATTCACAACCGGTTTAATATGGAGAACCTAAAGGGTCACACCATAAAAGGAAGAATAATTATTTAAGAAGTTAATGGCATAATCGTAATAATATGTTAAGTATATTTAATTTAATCTATGGTGATAGAATAAATTAAATAGCTTAATATTTATTATTTAATATTTTAGAAATATTAAATATAAAGTAATAAGAGGAGTCTTATTAATATTATTATAATTATTATTATTTTAATTTCTAAAAGAGTTTAGGAATTAATTTAATATAAGTACTCTCATTTATACCTAATAGGATTAGGAGGGAAAATTAGTTAAAGGAGTTTAATTAATTATCCCTAGTAAGATTAGGGAGCCCATTTAATTAAAAGAGTTTAATTAAATAAATAATACCTTAATTTTAATAGGGTTACTTGATATCTTTATAAGAGGAGTCTTATATCAGATATCAAATATACATTATTCCAATTGTTGGAGAGTACGCTTCTTTTCTATGAGAGATAGAAAAACTAGGGTTTTGCCAAATACCCATCTTCTTGAATTCTTCTTCTTCCTTGGTGGATCACCTCTAGAGGCCAAACACTTGGGTGGCTAACGTTGATCAAAGGAAGGAACCAAACCCGGTGGATTCAAGTTGAACGCGAAAAGGATTGGAGGTGAACTTGTACCTGAGGAAGCTCGGATCTTCAAGGGTATGATTCTTGTTCTTTCTTTTTCGTTTAATTAATAATTGCACATAAAGGGTGATCCAGGTATATGGTTTGTAAAAATTTTAAACTCTGATTTCTTCACGTTTCCGCTATTTTGTGCAATTTGATTGCGTTCATGAATAATACAAACCTAACAAGTAATTTGTTCATAGTTCGTTTTAAACTATATATTCAATATTAGCGTATTTTATTCTAAATTTCGCCATTACTTCATTATAGCATGTTTTTAATCCGTTCCTCTTGGAATAATCATATATTTTATTTGTACACAATATCATCCTTTAAAATTTCATTTTCTAAACCACAAACAACAAATCAAATTGCTTGATTATACGTTTTCATTCGTTCTTCATTTTTTAACCATTATTTCACATTTTTTTTTATAAATTAACAGTGATTATAATTCATTAATTCATCCTTTTTATACTACAAAACCTTAAATAATTAAAAGGATTGAATTTCGTTCTTACCTCTTTGGAATATTCTTTTTTGAGTTTATTGACAACTTTGGTAGAGTTTCCTCGCCTTTTCTCGTACAAAACCCGAGCTCTCACTTCCTCTCGTATATAATCTAGAGTTTTTCTTCTTCTTTGTTGCTAGTGAATTGGTGAGCAAAAATTAAGGAAAATGGCTTGGTATTTATAGGAGATTAAGAGTGGGGGTAGTTTAGTCTTTTCCCTAACTTTTGCTGGATAATTACACTTATCCCCCAATGACATCACTACAAGAAAATGGTCTAACAACAACCAAAATTGTCAGCGACCGCACTTTCTGGTTGCTAATATTAGTAATTGCGACCGATATTAGCGACAGAGCATTAATTTTGCCACTAGATCATATTAGTGACTGCCTGCGGTCGCTGAGCCGTCACTGATATAAATTTACCGCCCAAAAATTGGCGTGGATTATTGACGCGTAGGCGGTATGCGACCAGTAACAATCAGTGACCGGTTGGCGGTAGCTAATAAGTCCACATCATTAAAACTCAGCGACCGCATGCGGTCGCTAATAGCAGTCACTGATGTATTTGAATTAACCAGTATCAGGCCCTCATTCGCGACACAACAAAGGAAAGAAAAAGTGGGAGAAGAGAAGAGGGAGAAGGGGGAGAAAAGAAGAGGGAGAAGAGGGGAACGCCGCCGCCACCACCACCACCACCACCACCACCGCCGCCGTCAACTCCAGTGCCACCGCTGCCTTCAGAGGTATATTTGTTAGCACTTGGTCATTAGTCTTCGTTGTTTGATTTGGTGTGGGCATGTGTAGTTAGTGGTTATGTAATTTTGAAAAACTAGTAGTAATTTCATACTAGATGTTAGATTATTATAATTTATCATTAACATTTTGTACATTTATTATGATTGTCCGTATTGTATGGAGCATACAAAGTCTTTCAATCTATCAAAAGGTCGAAAGCCTTGCTAGTTTGACTGTCATCATCGGTTCTTGCCGGTAGATCACCCGTTTTGAAGAAATAGAGAACACTTCGGGAAAGGGAAAATAAATAATGATATGCCTGCATCGCGATTTTTGGGAACAGAGATGCGAGACCGTGTGAAGAGATGTCGGTCATCCCATTTGGTAAGATTGATGCCACAAACATAATCAATGGGTTTGGCGAATCTCATAACTGGGTTTGGAGAAGCATCTTTTGGGAACTGTCTTATTGGTCATCAAATTTGATTTGTCATTATCTAGATGTGATGTATATTGAGAAGAATGTGTTTGACAATGTGTTTAACACCGTGATGAATGTTACGGGGAAGACAAAAGATAATGATAAGGCACGGTTGGACATGAAAGATATTTGTAAGCATCATGAATTAGAACTTTATGAATCTCCTAATGGTAAGATTGTCAAACCGCATGCATGGTACACATTGTCCAAAAAGACAGTTGAAGATATGTGCACATGGGTTAAGTCTCTGAAACTACCATATAGATATGCGTCAAACATTGCAAGGTGTGTTACAGATGGGAAATTACAAGGGATAAAGAGTCATGACTGTCATTTTGGGATCTGCTTGATAAACCAATATGGGATGCTTTGACGGATCTTAGTCATTTCTTCAAAAACTTATGATCAAAAACATTAAATGAGAAGGACATGTCCGTAATTGAGAAGAACATCATAGAGATCACATGTAAACTTGAAAAAAATATTCCCTCCTGTTTTTTTTTGACTCCATGGAGCATTTGCAAATCCATCTTCGCTATGAAGCTCGTGTTGGGGGTCCAGTTCAATATAGATGGATGTACCCTTTCGAGAGGGTGATGGAAAATCTTAAGAGGAAGGTGAAGAATAAAGCTTATGTCAAGGGGTTGATATGTAAGGCATACAATTTCGATGAGATATCTACGTTTGTCTCAGACTATTTTTCGGACGAAATCTTGACAAAGGTCAATCGAGTCTCGAGACATGATGAAGGCGGTAATGTTGAACTAAATGGTCGACTTTCTATATTTGGTCTATCGGGCCGCACTTATGGAAAAAGGAAGTGCATATTCCTCTCTAAGCAAGAATTACATACTGCACATACTTACATTCTTCTCAATTGCGAGGAGATTGACGAATTTATGAGGTACACATGTAAAATTCATATTTATCCCTTAATTTTCAATGACATGTAATATACATTCCAATATGTTAATGTTTATAACATTGTATAGATTATACGATGATGAGTTAAAAGTGAAGCATCTCGGCATAACTGATAAAGATATTCAAATCAATCATGATAAAAAAATTTCACTTTGGCTAAAGGACAAAGTAAGTTAAGTTACTTAAGCACGACATATATATACTCCATATTAACTATGACTTCATTTAATATGATGGAATTTTTTTAAGCTTTTATTGAGGGATAAACATTTCCAGCTAATGTATAAGTCCTAGCTATGGGACCAGACAGCGACCAAGTTAGCCGCAATGGTTAAAAAATAAATGGTTATGAATTTCGTACAAAGGCATATGGGCACGGTAAAAGAACAACGAACTCTGGAGTGTGTGTCCAAGGAGATTGTTACAATGAGCTTGGTCGTGCCTTTTATGGGGAGTTGGAGGAAATCGTAGAGTTGTTGTACTAACCAAAAATTTTTGTGGTACATTGTAAATAAATATATTAAATAATCTGTAATAGATTATGGATGATTAAATGATTATATGAATAATATTCTAGAATATTTAAAGTAAGTCTCACTAATAAGTTAAATAAGTTAGTGAACTAACCTAAGTATTTTAATAATCTAGAAAATAGATTTAAGGTGTTAAACCCTAATTCAATATTCAATTTACTAGAATATGGTAAGTTTAATTGGATTATGTAAATTAATTAATATTATTGATAGATGAGAATGTGTAAATATCAATAATGAGTAATTATTCATGTGATAATAGATTTAATATTTGTGAAACCCCATATTTTATGAATAAAGATTTAATTTTTTCAAAATATTTTTAAATATTATGGTGTGAATTTGAGATAATGTTATAGTTGTGGGTAGTATTTATAAATTTTACAAAGTATGCAAGTTGTTGTATTATATTCGATTGGTCGGGGAATATTATTTTTGTCGTGGAATATTCCTACGACGACACAATTATTGGTGGACTCCACAACGGAATTATTGTCGGATTGAGAAAACGATAAAAATATTTTATTATAAATAACGGCGGAAGTTTTACCGTTGATATTGTTGAACTACTAGGTAGTAAAAGTATAGTAATACGTGTGGTTGCATAGTAACACACGGTATTGATTATTAAAGCTTATGTGAGAAGTCACTCAGTTTGATTCAATTATTGTCAATTAATAATATGAATTATTTAGCGATAATGAAGTTTTGTTTTATTCGTATTATTAACGTAATAAAATAGAAACATCTTTTTATATAAAACAGAATACTTTATTAAAGTTATTCTATAAATAGAATATATTATATTTTATTTAAAAGATTTTTCTTTAAATATGGACCGTCAGATTTAAGTAAATCAATCTGGACCGTTCATGGATTAGTTACTATGCATTCCATTTTCCTATAAATAGAAGCTCATTCCTTCATTATTTTCTTACGAATTCACTGAACTCTAGAGAGAGAAACTATAGAGAGAAAGAAGAAAAATATTCTGCTACTTAACTACTTCTTTATTTCAGTTCTTCTTTAAAACGGTAAGAGATATTATTTGTTGTACTCATAAGGGGTATTATTTCTTATGTATTCACGAAGAGAACTTCTGTTATTCCATTATTTATTATTCTGTTGGAATAACCTGTATACGCGGTCTACCCTATACTTGGTGACATTCTTCTATTATTCTGTTGGAACATCCTGTCTGTGTGTTTTACACCGGACCTGGTTCCGTCTTTATTATTATTCTGTTAGAATATCCTGTCTGTGTGTTTTACACCGGACCTGGTTCCGTCTTTATTATTATTCTGTTGGAATATCCTGTCTGTGCGTTTTACGCCGGACCTGGTTCCATTATTAATTATTCTATTGGAATAACCTGTCTGTGCGGTCTATCGCATGCATGGTGATTTCTTTTGTTATTCCATTCTTTATTATACTCAGTTGGTTAAAACTTTGACTTTTATACTCCATGAAATTAGTGGAATATCTTTAATATTTGCGCTTCATCTAGTATCTTTTCATGGAAATATTCTTCTAAGAATTCTTGAATTTTACTCCACAAAGCAGTATCATATTGACAATTTGGACGTTGTTAATTGTTGGATAAATTAATTCTTGAACTTGTTTTATTGAATTCTTATATCATTGTCATCATCCTCATGTTTATAAAATGTTGAAAGTCATCTGTGGCCTGTAGTGCATAGATGGACTTGGTATGATTATGACCAGGGATTATTCAGTATAATCATGACCGTAATGTTACAAATGATGTGAAAAAAGTCGTCATTAGCCCGTAGTGCATTGATGGACAGTTTTTGGTATGATTATGGCTATGGATTCTCTTTAGCCGTAGTGCAAAGATGAATTGTTTTATGGCATGATCAGGACCGTTGATGAAAACACGATTATCTTTGGCCCGTAGTGCATGAATAATTCGTGATCGTGATACTAAAGAATATCCTTGGCTGTAGTGCATGGGTGATTCGATGACATGGATTATTTTTTTGCTGAGTCTCAGCGATAAAAGTCATGAAAAACCTTTTAAATCATAAAAGATAGTAGATTTTATTCTCTACTTGACTCTTTTAATGGATTGTTGGTTCCGCTGCTGTTAAACTTGATGTCTATTGTATTTTATCAGTTTAACATTGTTGACGACTAATGATAATTTATTCTGCATTATCTTAGTCATAATATTTCTTACTGGGCTAGTTGAGCTCACCATTTGTTTCACTGTTCTCTTCAGGAAGTGAGAACGTAGCTGGGACTAGTCGGGGAACAGAGTGATGGTCCTAGATGATAGTATTAGCATTAGTAGTCCTTACTATTCTATGTAATAGTGTGATAATAATTGTAATGAGGACTCCTTTTGAGTATGGATACTCTCTAGAAGACAATATTTGTATTCAAACTCACAGTTTATGTTCTGTCGTATTGTACATGACAGTTGTATTATTAAGTTGTATTTGAATTCTGTGCCATGTATATGGCGACTCAAGATGGGTGATGTATACCTAATTTTGGGCCGTCACAATATTACTAAGGATGGCAAGTACTTTAAACAAGCCCAATAGTTTATTTAAGCATTGTACTTGTAGATAATTTGATTTAAGAGCAACTAAATTGTTAAACTAGCCAATATTAAATTTAATGGGCAAGTATGCTAGTAGCACAATTATTTAATTGTGGAGGCCTAAGTTCATTTTAATTAGCAGCGAAGCTAATTAATTTCAAGCCTAAAAGAATTAAAGGAATGTCCCAATCCTAGCCCAATTAAAGAGGGGCATTATGGTCATTTAATTTAGCAAATTTTGCATTCAAAAATAAAGTAAAAATGAGGATTATATGGCGGGGGGGGGGGGGGGGGAAAGAATCCGGCCATGTATAGAGAAAAGGGGCATGTGACTTGTGTTTTCTTTTTCTTTATTTGGTCACCAACTCCCTTATATGTCACTCCATGATTTAGCCACCCTATTTTTGTCAATATTAAAAGTTATATGAAGAGGGAAGAGAGGAGATATGTTAGTAGTTAATGTATAGATATACCAAATGTTTCTATAGATTTTTTTCCAACACTTAATCCCATTCTCTTTCATCTTTTATTTTACTTTATCTTACTTTCTCTTAAGCTAACAAAGCAAAAACTTAAGAGAGAGAGAGAGAGACGGAGAGAAATTCGGTGGAGAGGAGGAGGAGAGAGAGGAAGATGATACACCATTGATGCACCTAAAGTTTACCTTCTAATTTGGAAGAGAAAGAAAGTGTGCCCAAAAATCAAGGTGAAAACTAAACTAGCTTATTCTTTTTATTTTGTTTCGTTTTGGTTAGTTAAGGTTTATGATCTTGAGGTCTAAAACCCTCTATCTACATGTTTTATATGGTTTCATGTATGGTTCTAAAATATTTGAGTGTTAGAAAGTAAATCAAAAGGATAGAAAAGAAACTAGTTTTGTTTTGTTAGAAAACTCTAGTTTTTTTCACTTCCTTTGATCGACTACCATTTTTGATCTACACCTTCTTTTAGTTATCCGCTAAAAAGGAGTGCTAGATATATAAGTTAAGTACTAAACCCAAGTGGTAGCACTCAAAAATGTTGAATACATAAGTTGTAGCAACTGTTTTAGCAAAAACAGTTTTGTCTTTAGAAAGAAAAACAAACTATTTTTGGACAGTCAATGCTACGGTTATTTTTGTCATTTTTCTGACATTTAAAAATTTTGGAAAACTTTGGAATGATAATATGATGAGTTATCTTTCAAACCCAAGTCGAATCACCCAAAAAGGAGTTATAGATTTCCGTATGGACTGATTTTAGCAAAGTAGGTAAAAGCCGAAAATCTTGAAAACAAACTGCCCAAGAAATTGTAGGGGCTATTTCGGCCACTTAATTTATGGAATAAATTTCAGCCTTTTGGGACATAAAAATATATGACATAAAGTAGCTCCTGTCCAAAAAAAAATCTCATTCTGACTTAAAATGACCAAGTTATAACCAATTCAATATTTGGGTTTTTCGGACGAAAATTGCTATAACCGGAGTTCTATAACTCCGATGGCCACAAAATTTAAACTGGAGGGTCACGTTAACATGTACAAGATTATGCCAAGAGATGGGAATTTCTGGAGTTGAGCATGATGGGGCTAATTTCTTAAGCCACACATTAAAAATGATTTTTGAAAAATACTAAAAGAAATTGAAAAATTACGGAAAAATACTTTTTGTGTATGAAATACATGAATATAGGTATGGCCAAAGGATAGAAAAATAATAATTTAATTTGGTATTTTCGTTAAAGAAGATATGGAATCTAGCTGGCTGTATTGAAAAATAGTTGAATCCAGTTTGCTGGATTGAAGGATTTAGAATCCAAGCTTGCTGGATTGGAAGTTTGCTGAATCCAATTTGCTGGATTAGCCAATCCAGGTGGCCGGATTACATGTTTGTATAATCTAGACTATGATGTTAGTATTCAGCATACTAGATTATAAGGAAGAGCTAATAAAAGGAAAGATTAAGTGTTAAATCACAAGGTATATAAAAAAGTAATTAAAATATTATCAAAGAATGATAATAATAAAAATGTTTTCAGGTAATTAATTATGTGGTTAAGTGTTAACTAAATTGCTGATAGAGTAATTGTATTATGATATAAAGTATGATATGCCGATTTTAAGATCAATCTTAACAATGATAGGTCTTTACAATAAAGAGATTAAATTAAATTGTGTAGCAGTAGATCGCAGTCGAGGCAAGTTCTCTAACTCAAACTTGAGTTATTAATTTCAAAGCATGTTAGTGAATAATTATTGTTGATTATTCACATCTATATTGATTATTGATACTCGCACTCGGTGCAATTAAATTCATATTCTATTAGTATTGAACTGTGAATTAGTTAAAGTTCTTTTATTCATGAACTATTTAAGATATGAATCTATGCTCATTGTATTAGCTAGATCAAGTATGTTTAAATTTGTTAAATCAAATATGTTGGTAAAAGCTGTTCTTCACCAATTGATTTGGTAAGGACTCAAGACTGAGAAAAAGAATAACTTGATTAAAGCATTATTGAAAAACAATTATTGCTCGTACATTAAGTGTTTATGCATAATATACCGAGTATGAAAGGCTAATCCCCTTGATTACCAAAACTTATTAAAAGGACCAGTTTAAATACTAACAACCTTAGTATATGTTCATGGTCACTATGACCACTCAACATCTGTTATTCAACTATTCGAATATTCATATATCATAACTTAATTCATGTTCTTTCACAATTAATTTCTATTGTTGAACATTGAACAATAAATTTCTTGCTAATCATGATATATCTTCTTCGAACTTAAACTTGCTAAGCAAATTTGTTGCTTACTTTTGCTATATCATGACATTAATTTTAGCTAAGCCAGAGAGTTCAAGTAAGAAGGACAAGGGCAAGGGAAAGGTCCAAGAATAGTTAATATAATTGTTTAAGTATCATGGGATACTATGTTTAATGTTTATGTAAACCTTTTGTGTTACTTTATGTAACTTAAGTAAGGTATATTTACGTTAAGGTAATAGACCTTGGGATATTGTATAAGACTTTATTATAATGAACAATATATGTTTATTATTCCGTAATAGTATATAAAATGCTTATGAAGATGATGGATCGTGAGCACCAAACCCGAGGTTTGAGAACCCGGATTTGGGGGCGTCACAGATTGGTATCAAAGTCATAGGTTATAAACTTTAGGATGCGAAACCTAGGTTATAACCTTAGAAAAAAACTCGTATAGAGTATGCTAAGAGGTGGATTGTGGAGATTCATCTAGTATAGATTGTACATAATAAAATATTGTTTTATTTTATCAATGAATATATTTTGTTGTGATACTAATGTTTTGTTTGTTTTGTTATAGGATGCCTGAGGAAGGACATGGTAGCCATACAGTTGAGCGAGAGCCGTTAGATCCAGTAGAGGATCATGCTATTAGTGACGAGTGTGACGAGGATGGGATGGAGGTTTTGTTCGAAAATAAGATGGCGCTGGAGAATAGAGTGACAGAGTTAGAGCAGGAGAATGCCACTCATCAGTTTACTGAAACTCAATATAAGGAGCTGGCTTATCAAGCTCAGAACGAGCTTGTTGAGATGAAGATACAATTGCAGGAGCAGATGACCTTGGCTATGCATATGGTTGCCATGAATGCTGAGCTGAGGGAGATACTAGAATAAGAGAAGAATAAGTTTACGATATTGAGTATTGAGCATCAGGCATTGCACTTGAGGTTGGACTTAGAGATCACTGACAGGACCTAGTTGAGGATGTTTGGGTATGAGCAGCTAGAAGAATGGATCAGTTAGAGGTTGAGACGGAGGCTGGACGGGTTAGGATGGAGTCCTTGGGACGGGCTTTAGTTTCAGCATATACTGGTCCCCAAGTAGGAGAAAGGAGGTCATACCTCGAGATTGGCGAGTTGAGTCGATCTGTTAGATGTCGACTTATGGATGGACTCATTCCACTAGCGCAAGAGCATGCAGGCGCACCCTCTCCAGACGTGCAGTGATAGTTCAATAGCTTTCTATTATATATAGATGCAGTAGAACCCCTTTTGTTTATTAGGGTTTTATGCTTGATGTAAACCTCAGACTATGCGAGGTAGTATGTAAATATGATGTATCCCTATATTAGGTGTGTAGGGGAGTATGTCTTTTGATAGATCCCATCTCTGATTGTTAAGAATGGGATAATTAGCATTTATAAAAATATGCTAGGCATGTGTACGACACTAAAATTTTTTGGTATATGAATATAAATGCAGTATTATAATTACTTGTTTGATCAAATAAAAAAGTATTAAGAATTAAAATGAGAAACTATTTGTTTGAAAAGTCAGTAAATCAAATATGTTAATTCAACAAGCTAAATGTGTTATTCAGTAAGCTGAATATGTTAATTCAGCAAGTTGCATGTGTTATTCATCAAGTTGAATGTGTTATTCAACAAGCTGAATATGTGATTTTAGTAAGATGAATATGTTTATTCAGCAAGCTGAATTAGTCAATTTAACAGGTTGAATTCGTTAATACAACATTATGATAATATGATTGTTAGGGTTTAAATTACATGTTATATTTTAAACACTTAGAAGATATATCATATAATTAAACTCGATGTAATAAATTAAGGTTTTGTTTAATCAAATAATGCCGCCAAGACGTCAAAATTGTAACTAGAGGGAGGAACGTTCTGTGAACAATGAAAGGAATCAAGATGACCCAATGCAGAACTTCGCTAATATGATAGCTCAAGCTATGCAAACTCGTACACCTGCAGCAAGGGGGCAAGCGAACAATAATTTGGCAAATTTTAAATATTTTAAAGCTGTAGGACCACCAGAATTCAGCAGAACTACGGACCCCATAGAAGCTCAGACTTGGGTGAAAGAGATGGAAAAGGGCTTTATCATTGCTAGGGTAGCCGAAGAGCAAAATACAGCTTTTGCTACCTACTTAATTTAAGGTGAGCCTAATTACTGGTGGGAGACGAACCAAGCTAGAGCCGGAACGGAGGTAGTGAAATGGACCAGGTTTAAGGAGTTATTCTTAGAAAGTTATTTCTCGGAGGCCATACAAGCCAGAATGGAACTGCAATTTCTTGAATTAAAGCAAGAAAACATGTCAGTTGCCGAATATGCAGCAAAATTCAATGAGCTAGCCAGATTCACACCTCATCAAGTGGATACAGAACTACGAAAGGCGCGTAGGTTTGAAAATAGGTTGAGGCCTTGGATTCACAGTAAAGTTGCAGTGTTGCAAATTGCTATGTTCTCAGCACTGTTAAAAAAAGCCATCATTGTAGAAGGTAGTAGTGAGGGAGTTTCTAGATTTAACCGAGAGAAGAATAAGAAGAAGATTGAAGGTGGACATCAGGGTGCCAGCAGTGGTGGCAGTAACAACAAGAAACGCAAGTGAAACAATAGTGGCAATGAGTCAGGAACGCAACAAGGGAATACTCAACAGAAGTAGCCAGCGTGTTCAAAGTGTGGAAAGAATCACTCCGGAGAGTTTATGAAAGGGAAAAATGTATGTTATAATTGTGGTCAGGAAGGGCATATTTCACCAAATTGTCCTAAGCCGAAGAAAGGTGGTTATTTTTCTTGTGGAGGAATGGGGCATCGATTCAAGGATTCTCCATTGAAGAAGAATACATATGGAGGAAGTGGAAACAAGAACAGTTCTACAAAGTTAGCTATTGGAGGGCCAACGCAGCAGAGCAAGCCGACAGCTCGAACGTTCAACTTAACTGTGCAAGATGCAGTTGCATCAAAGGAGGTAGTGTCAGGTATTATTCCGATTAATAATATAAGTGCCTACATATTATTTGATTCAGGAGCTACCTGTTCATTTGTGTCTGATGAATTTGCTAAAAGATTAAACTTGCCATTTGAAAAGTTAAAGAACCCAATGAATATAGAAGTTGCAAATAAAGAAGTGATCCCTTTAGAGTTTATCCATAACAACTGTGGTGTGGAAATAAGGGGACATAAGTTAAGTGTAAATTTGATTCCGATACGCTTAGGAGAATTTGATGTTATCTTAGGGATGGATTGGTTGTTTAACCATGAGGCAGTTATAGACTGTCTGAAGAAGAGTATACGCCTTAAGACACCGAATAAGTCTAAGGTTGTATTTTATGGTAGCAAGTAGCCAAGACAAATGAGTTGTCTGACGATGATGTAGGCCAAGAGAATGCAACTGAAAGGGTGTGAAGGTTATTTGGCTCATGTAGTGGATACACAAATAGTGAATTCAGACATGGGACAGATACCTGTAGTCAATGAGTTTGGGGATGTCTTTCCAGAAGAACTTCCAAGACTTCCTCCAGACAGAGAAATAGAGTTTGTAATTGATTTAGTACCGGGGACAACACCGAAATCGAAAGCACCATATAGGACGGCTCCAGTAGAAAGGAAAGAGTTAATGATCTAGCTACAGGAGTTGTTGGATAAGAAATACATTCAACCTAGTGTATCTCCGTGGGGAGCACCAGTGTTGTTTGTAAAGAAGAAAGATGGTTCGATGAGATTGTGTATAGATTATAGAGAACTGAACAAGGTGACAATCAAGAACAAGTATCCGTTACCAAGAATAGACGATCTGTTTGATCTACTTAAGGGAGCAAGATGTTTTTTGAAGATTGACTTGAGAACTGGTTACATCAGTTGAAGGTGAGAATAGAGGATGTACCGAAGATAAAATTTAGAACTCGTTATGGTCATGATGAGTTCTTAGTGATGTCGTTTGGACTGACGAATGCGCCAGCTGCTTTTATAGACTTGATTAAACTTCAGGAGTTAAAGGTCCAACTAAAAGAGTTATTAGACATCGGTTTCATTCGTCCTAGTACATCTCCTTGGGGTGCGCCTGTTTTATTTGTAAAAAAGAAAGATGAGAATATGCGACTTTGTATTGACTACTGGGAATTAAACCATGTCACCATTAAGAATAGGTATCCACTACCTCGCATTGATTACCTGTTCGACCAGTTGCAAGGAGCACAATTTTTTTCAAAGATCGATCTTCGTTCTGGATATCATTAGCTGAAGATAAAAACTGAGGATATTCCAAAGACTGCCTTCAGAACTCAGTACGGGCATTATGAATTCTTAGTCATGTCTTTTGGATTGACTAATGCTCCTGCTGCTTTCATGGATATGATGAACCGTGTGTTCAAGGAATATTTGGATCAGTTCGTTGTTGTCTTTATTGATGACATCCTCATCTATTCCAAAAGCCGTGAAGATCATAAGCACCATTTGAAGCTAGTACTCCAAAGGCTTCGCAATAACAAGCTATATGCCAAGCTGAAGAAATGCGAGTTCTGGCTTGAGGAAGTAGCATTCCTTGGCCACGTGGTGTTAAAATATGGAGTATCCGTTGACCCGGTGAAGATTGAAGCCATACAAAGTTGGGAGAAACCGAAGTCGGTGACTGAAGTACGTAACTTTTTGGGCTTAGCTGGTTATTATCGAAGATTCATGGAAGGATTTTCTCTAATCGCTACTCTGTTAACTCAGCTAACTCGGAAAGATACAAAATTCGAATGGAGCAAGGAATGCGAGAAGAGTTTCCAAGAGCTCAAGAGAAGACTCATTTCGGCACCTGTTCTGACAATACCATCTAGATCAGATGGATTTGTTATCTATAGCGATGCTTCAGGCAAAGGGTTAGGATGTGTTCTCATACAACATGGAAAAGTCATAGCCTATGCCTCACGACAACTCAAAGAATATTAGAGGAATTATCCTACTCATGATCTGGAGTTGGTAGCAGTTGTTTTCACATTGATGATCTGGAGACAGTACCTGTATCGGGAGAAAGTGGAGATTTATACGGATCATAAGATCCTTAAATATTTCTTCATCCAAAAGGAACTCAACATACGACAACGACATTGGCTTGAGCTGTTGAAAGATTACGATCATACCATCCAATACCATCTTGGAAAAGCGAACGTAGTAGCTGACACATTAAGTAAAAGATCATATGCGGGTACAAGTGCGATGTTACTAACACAAAGGCCCATTTTGTATGACTTGTAAAGGATGGATATAGAGGTAAAGGCTCCAAGTATCCACGTACGGATATTAAATATACGAGTAGAACCGACTTTAATCGATAAAGTTAAAGTTGCTCAAGCTACGGACCTGGAGCTGATGCGTATGAAGTAGAAAGTGCAAGAATGTGCTATTCTAGAAGCAAAAATCGATGAAGAAGGAATACTTCGAGTCAACTCCAGACTTTGTGTTCCTAACGATTCTGACTTGAAGCATAGAATCATGATGGAGGCACACAACACACCGTTTGCAATCCATCCTGGGAGTACCAAAATGTATCATGCTCTTTGACATATATTTTGGTGGAGCAATATGAAGAGAGAGATCGCGGAGTTTATCTCGAGGTGTTTAACTTGTCAATGTGTAAAGACGGAGCATCAAGTGCCAAAGAGTCCATTGTAACCACTTGAGATTCCGAAATGGAAGTGGAAATACATTACTATGGATTTCGTTACGCGTCTTCTCAAGGTTTCTCAAGGCATAGATGCAATTTGGGTTATTATTGATAGATTAACCAAGTCTTCTCATTTCTTGCCGATACAAGAGACTTATTCCCCTGAACGTCTTGCTTGTATGTACATAAATGAGATTATGAGATTGCATGGCATGCCAGTATTCATAGTTTCGGATAATGAACCAAGATTCACTTCACAATTTTGGGTTAGCTTGCAGAAAGCTATGAGCACAGATTTACGATTTAGTTCGACATATTATCCTCAAACAGAAGGGCAATCAGAAAGGACTATTCAAACTCTTAAAGATCTATTAAGACTCTGTGTCCTAAATTTCAAAAGGAGTTGGGATAAGTACCTACAATTGGTGAAATTCTACTACAACAACAGTTATCAATCAAGTATAGGCATGGCTCCATTCGAGGCGTTGTATAGAAGAAAATGTCATTCTCCAGTATGCTGGGACGAGGTGGATGAAGCAACGTTGTTGGGACCATAATTGGTACGTATGACTACAGAGAAAATCCAAATGATCCGACAACGAATACAAATGACACAAGATCGATAAAAGAGTTATGCGGATCTTCATCGAAAGGATGTGGAATTTAATATTGGGGATCATGTATTGTTACGTATTGCTCCATGGAAGGGAGTAACAAGATTTGGAAAGAGAGGAAAGCTCAATCCAAGATTTGTTGGTCCATTTGAGATTCTTGACCGAATAGGAAATGTGGCCTATAGACTCGCATTACCTCCAAGCATGTCTCGTGTTCATAATATTTTTCACATATCTATGCTTCGTAAATATGTGAAAGACCCGAACCACATAATTGAGTTAGAACCAGACGAGATAGCCGAAGATTTAACGTACGAGGAGATACCTGTTAAGATCTTGGATAGGAAAGAGCATGTCCTACGTACCAAGGTTATACCACAAGTTAAGGTTTTGTGGAGGAACCATGCTATTGAAGAAATGACCCGGGAGTTGGAATCAAAAATAAAAACGAGGTATCCTCATCTTTTTGAAACACCAGGTACGTAAGTCAATTTCGAGGATGAAATTTCATAAAGAAGGGAGGTTGTAAGACCCCAACTTATTCATAAATAAAATTAAATTTCCTCTAATTATTATTTTGAATAATAAGGTGTTAATTTGATATAATGCGTTGGTTATGGGTGAAATGTGTAAATTTTGCAAAATAAGCAAGTGATTATAAAATATTAATTTTTGTCAGGGAATATTTATTTGGTCGTAGAATATTCTTGTTGTCGGGGAATATTCGTACGATGGCGCAGCCATTTATGGGCCCCATAACAAAAATGGTCGGTTGAAGAAAACGACAAGTTTGAATTTTTATAAATAACGGCGTAGTTGTTACCGTGAACACTGTTGGAATACCCAGTGGTTAAAGTACAGTAATACGTATGGTTGTAAAGTAGCACACAGTATTGCACAATATTATTAAATTATTAATCCTTACGTAAGAAGGCACTACTCAATATGTGACGAACGAGAATTTTGTAAATTAATTTTAATATTTATTGAATTAAATAAATATTTTCGATGATTTAATTATTAGATTTAATAATTAATTGATGCAATTGTGGTAGATTAATTTAATTATACGTGTTACATTTATTAAATTAATGCGGAGAATAATTATTATTCAAATATGTAATTATGTGAGCTTAATGAATTAAATGAATTATTTAATTAAACATGATGTTACTTTAATTAATTTAATTATTAATTAAAGATTTAATAAATTGTCATCATTTATTAATGAGATATTTAATTATGTGACTATGTGAATTTATGAGAAATTATTATATTTTATTTAAAGTAAATTAAATAAAATATGAGATTTATTTTATAAGGAGTGTGACATTAATTAAACTATATGATAAAATATTTTATTTAAATAAAGAGTTTTTAACTTAGTTGCTAGCCAAACATGGCACTAAGAGGGGTTAAGGTCAGTTAACCCATGACTGGGTAACTGACCACCAACGCGCGTCTGATCCTTCCTATTTGAATACGACGTATTTTTCTTTTCTTTCATTATCTTTCCAAGTCTAATAAAAATACCAGAGAGAGTTTGAGAAGAATTGTGAGAAAGTTTGCTTGGCGTTTGAGAAAAGTCTGAGAAAGAGTTTCAATTCATCTCCTATATTATGCCTTATACTCTTCAGGGTAATCTATTCCTTCACGAATTTCAATTTACGTCTTTTAGTTTTCATAAAATGGGTTTCATAGTTTTTAGTTTTAAACCTCTGTATTTGGGTTAGGAGTAATGATTATGAGTTATATATGTGTTATGTTATATCAAATCGTGGTTAATTATATATATGCTGTAAACCATAACATCAGTGCCATGAAAACATGTCGTACATATGTTTTTCAAAATTACAGAGTTTGGGTTTGGCCTTTAGGCCTTATACGTGATTTTAGTATGTTAAACATAAATGTTTTCATAAATTTTACACCCTTATATTATTGAGCATGTCATTATGAAGAGACCGAAGTTTAAATGAACGGATTCGGTGTTATAACAAATCCGTAGGGACAATTTTCATGTTTTATTTTGTAAACCTTCATGAACATCAAAGTCAGTAAAATTCACACGATTTAATTATGTGATTATGTGTTTTAAATGGTTAAAATCACTTTACAAAGGTTGGGTTATGTTTATGTATAAATTATAACATATGGGTATGTGTAATTTGGTGAAATTAGTGTTAAAAATGTGTTGATTTCGCTGAATTCTGTGTTCTTCGCGAACTAGAAACTCAAAGTCTGGGGTTTCGCGCCGCGACGCCAACTCCCAGTTCATTTATCGCACCGCAGCGCCACCGCGCCGCAACACCAAGTACCAGGCTGCAGCGCCACGGCGCCGCAGCGCCAAGACTCAGTACAAAAGTGGCGCCGCAGCGCCACTTAGCAGAATGTCCAGAAATGTATTTTTTTTATGTTAAGTCTAGCAATGTGTTAGTAACTTAATGTAATGAACATGTTAGAAATATAATGAAATGATGACATAGTTGTTTAACATGCAAATAACATAATTACATGTGAATTGAATTGTTGAATACATAATTAGCTTGATTATTTATGAAGTGATGTTATGTGACAGTTAATGTGATAAATTGATTAAGTATAGTCAATAATTAAATTAGACAAAAAGAAAGAGTTTATGATGATTAATTAAGTTATAATTAACTGGTATTGTGTATGTGAATGGTATGTAGGATTTAATTCAAAGAACGTGCTTAGTTAAAGTATAATCTACGCGCGAGGCAAGTTTCCTAAACTTAAACTCTTAAATTTGAGCAAGTTCCCTAATCCTATTTGTCATTATTGTTCAAGTTTATTATTTACCTTGAACAAATTATTATTGTTATTATTCTAGTTCAAACATGATATTAAAGATTTATTATCTTTCTAGAGCATGATTCAGTTATACAATAATTGTCCTATTGTATACTTTTGAGATTATTATTCAATTCGAATATCAATTATTGTGGAACCATATTAGACTAGTGAAACCTTAATGATTCAACTAGTCCATAGTTGATGAGCGTTCTAAATTTCAGAACCCTCGAAGAATTATCCAAACCAAACTTCCTTTGGTGCGGACTCGAATGTCAAACTAAGATGAACGCTTAGCGTTAAGATATTGTGCACAGTATGGTACTAAGGGCTGATCCCCCTAAGTACGAGAAGAAGGTCCATATTATTATGACTGTTAAAGGTTTCAAGTATAACCCTTGTTAACCTAGGACATAGTTCAAGGTCATATGACCCTCAGAATTCTTTTGATTCTTGTTATTCACTCTTGATTCAAAAGTTGAGCTTTTATTCAGATGTCTTTGATTTATTCGCATGTTATTATACTGTTATTTCATTTTTATACTTGTGGGCATTTGTGCTCACTCTTGCTTAATAATAACATTGCAGTTAAGAACGAAAGAACTGATGAACCTTCCACTAGTAAGAGCAAGGGCAAAGTTAGCAAATGATGGAGACTTGTTAGTTGATATGACTTGTTATTTTATATGATGTATTTGTTTAAGACTTTAGTTAAAGATGTTATTTAAGGCTTATTTATTTATAATTTCGCACAGATGATTAAGGTTAGTTTTACATGGGATTGTATTATTATTCAGATGTTGTAACCCTTAAGGGAAAGATTTTATTTCTATTATTGCATGGTTTGCATTATTATGGGTAGATAGATAGATGATATTTGTATCGTGAACACCAAATTTTGTGGAATCGAAGTACCAGATTTGGGGGTGTCACAGGTTGGTATCAGAGCTGTATGTTATGAATCTTAGGTGGGGGAACAACCTTAGGTAGTAACCTTATAGAAAGAAGATAGTAAAGGAAAACTCTTATCGAGTTTTAAGAAATGAATTTTTGGTAATTCATTGAAGATAATAAAATACAGCATGTGTCTATGTGTTAATTTATGTGCTCGTTAGTACGACTTAGTAACTAAAACTTAAAATTTTGTTGTCAGGATGACGAATGTTGGAGAAGCTAGTCAAGCTGGGGAGGAAGAACCCCGATTACCTATAGTACCTACAGAGGAGGAGCCCCGAGACATACATGTTATTAGGGAACAGTTAGTTCAGAGCGAGTCATCTCCATTGATCACCGTTGTTGGTCAGGAGCATGAGCCCGAGATTGATCCTGAGGAGGATCCTGAGGAGGAGTTTGATGAGGAAGAGGAAGAAGAGGAGTTACCACGGTACACCGTTGATGTAGAGATGCATGACACGTTATACGACCGTAACGTGGAATTACAAGACGAGGTTCAGGAATTGACTGAGCGAGTGACTGTTCAGCAGTCTACTTTAAAGGAGAATGAGTGGGAGATTTTGACTCTTCACACACAATTGGGAAATGTAGAATGGGATTTGGTCCATGAGAAGGGTCAAACCGAAGATAAGACCGAGGAGATAGAGAAACTGAAAAAGGAACTGAAAGAAACCTCTGGAAGATTGAAATTAGCAGAGGAAGGATGGGTAAGAGAATCACGTTGAGCTGATCGTGCAGAAGATGATAGTCGCGCAAAGAAGGCAAAGTTTGAAGAGACATACTCCACACTTAATCATGCAATGGATGAGGCTCAGAAACGAGTTTTGAGATACCCCATCTAGTTCGAAGGACTTCCGTCGTATATGTTGGATCGCAGGACGATGTCTCGTATCATGGATGAGGAGCGTGGCAAGGCTATTCAGCACCTTGATAGACATGATTAGAGTCCGTTTAATTATGTGAAAGACTTAATTAGTTTTTATATGTAAATTCCGATGTGTTTATGAATGAAGGAATATGTTAATATTTAAAATCCTGTGGATTCTTTATTCCAGGATAGTTGATGTAAATAGCAGTTATGCTATAGTTTGATGTTAAAACTTTGAGTTGAATTAAATATATTAAGTTGTTTGAGATGATGTGTTAAATTGTTGAGTAATGCCTTAACTATTTAGAGAAATAAATAAAGTCCTAATAAGCATTTATTTTATCAGAAATATGCCGCCAAGGAGAAGACAACAACGTCAACCGGCTCAGGAAGAGTCAACCAATAATAACAATAACGCCAACGCTAATCCTGTTCAGCAGTTGGTGAACTTACTGACAGGAGCAATGAATAATCAACCTCAAGCTCCACCAAACACAACGTTTAAAGACTTCAAGGCTGTGGGACCGCCAGAGTTCAAAGGTTCCAGGAACCCAATCGAGGCTCAAACGTGGGTCATGGAAATGGAGAAAGTATTCGACGTTGCTAGGGTTAGAGAAGACCAGAAGACCGTTGTCACAACGTTTATGCTAAAGTCTGAGGCTAGCTACTGGTGGCAAGCAAACAAAGTGCGAGGAGGTGAAGGTGTAATTACGTGAGAGAGATTTAAAGAAATGTTTTTCAAAATGTACTTCCCAACTAGTTCGCAGAATCAGATGGAAATTCAATTTTTGGAACTGAAGCAAGGAAACATGAGCGTACCTGAATACGCAGCTAAATTCGATGAGTTGGCAAGGTTTGCCCCGTACCAAGTACACACTGACGAAAGAAAGGCCAGAAGATTTGAACAAGGACTAAAGCCTTGAGTTTATAGTAAGGTGTCAATGTTTCAGATAAACACATTTACCGGAGTATTGGAAAAGGCCATCCTCGCTGAAGGTGGGAGCGATGCGGTGACCAAGTACAATCAAGAGTAAAAGAAGAAGAAGAGTGAAGTTGAAGGAAATAACAAGACTGGTGGGAGTAACACTGGGAGTAGTCATAATCAGAAGAGGAAGTGGACGGATAACTCGTTAGCTGGAAGTCAACAAGGAGGGCAGAAGAAGAAAATTGAAGCGTGCTCAAACTGTGGAAAAGCTCATCTAGGAGTTTGCATGAAAGGGAAGCGAGTGTGCTACAATTGTGGACAGGAAGGCCACATAGCACCAAACTGTCCAAACCCAAAGAAGGGTGCTTGTTTTAACTGTGGTTCTAAGGATCATCTAGCAAGAGATTGCCCTAAGAAGGGATCAGGAGGAGCAGTGCAAGGAGCTAACCGTGGAAATAGCAGTGGAAATACCTTAACCATTACCGGACCACCTGCAACAAATCGACCGACCGCCAGAACTTTCAATATGACAGTGCAGGACGTAATCCAGTCTCGTGAGGTGGTGTCAGGTATCATTACGATCAATGAAATTAATGCTTATGTTTTATTTGATTCGGGTGCTACTTGTTCCTTTATATCAGAAGACTTTGCTAATAGTTTAGATTTGCTTATGGATGAGTTGGAATATCCCATGAATATAGAAATTACGAATAGAGAGATAATTCTTGTTAAGTACGTGTTTAAGAACTGTAGGGTGGACATTAAGGGTAATATCATGAACGTAGATCTTATCCCTATTCAGCTTGGGGAATTTGACGTTATTTTGGGTATGGATTGGTTATCCAATTGTGGGGCGGTAATTGACTGCCAGAAGAAGCGTATTAACCTTATGACTCCGTCAAAGGTTCTGTTTTATGGTAGCAAGTCGCCTAGACAAGCGAGTTGTCTAACGATGATGCAAGCCAAGAGGTTGTTAAGACAAGGCTGTGTAGGATACTTAGCTTACATAGTCGACAGTCGAAAAGAGAATCCGAAGGTAGAAGAAATACCGATTGTAAGGGACTTCGTCGACGTATTTCCAGACGATTTACCAGGACTTCCACCAGATAGAGAGGTAGATTTTGTGATCAATTTGGCGCCTGGAACCGCTCCAATATCGAAGGCACCATACCGAATGGCACCAGTAGAGATAAAAGAACTGATGGTCCAACTACAAGAATTCCTGGATAAAAAGTACATTCAACCGAGCGCCGGTGTTATTCGTGAAAAAGAAGGATGGATCGATGCGGCTCTGCATTGACTACAAAGAACTGAACAAGGTCACGATTAAGAATAGATATCCATTACCAAGAATCGACGATCTGTTTGATCAATTAAAGGGAGCAAGATACTTTTCCAAGATAGACTTGAAGAGTGGTTATCACCAACTGAAGGTGAGGCCAGAGGATGTACCGAAGATAGCATTCAGAACGTGATACGGTCACTATGAATTTTTAGTAATGTCGTTTGGTCTAACGAATGCTCCTGCAGCATTTATGAGACTAATGAATGGTGTGTTCAAGCCATTTTTGGACAAATTCGTGGTGGTATTTATAGACGACATTCTGGTATATTCCAAAACCAAAGAAGAACACGAAGAACATTTGAGGTTAACGTTGGAAGTATTGAGAAGGGTGAAGTTGTACGCTAAATTTTCGAAATGCGAATTCTGAATCGAGCGAGTATAATTTCTTGGTCACATGATCAATAAAGACGAAATTTCGGTAGATCCATCCAAAGTAGAAGTCGTGATTAACTGGGATCAGCCGAGAACGCCGTCAAAAGTAAGAAGTTTTCTTGGATTGGCGGGATATTATAGAAGATTCATTCAAGATTTTTCCAAGATCGCAACTCCGTTAACGAATTTAACTCGAAAAGTTGTGAAATTTATTTGGACGGAGAAGTGTGAGGAGAGCTTTCAAGAATTAAAGAAGAGGTTGAGTACGGCACCTGTGTTATCTCTTTCAGATGATACAGGCAATTTTGTTATTTTTAGTGATGCGTCGCATAAAGGACTTGGCTGTGTGCTAATGCAAAACGGTAAAGTCATCGCGTATGCATCACAACAGTTAAAGGATTACGATAAGGGTTACCCGACCCATGATTTGGAGTTAGCTGCAGTTGTTTTTTCTTTAAAAATTTGGAGGCACTATCTCTATGGGGAGAAGTGTGAGATATATACGGACCACAAGAGTCTGAAATATATTTTCACACAGAAGGATTTGAATATGCGTCAAAGAAGATGGTTAGAATTAATTAAGGATTACGACTGTGAAATTTTATACCATCCGGGTAAAGCGAATGTAGTTGCCGACGCCTTAAGTAGAAAGGGGTCGTGAGATATTGATGATGTTGACTGCTCAGGAGGAGCTAATCACAGAAATGGAGAAACTAGAGTTGGAAGTGAAGTATCCAATGGAGATTTATGAGAAGCTATTTCAGATGTAATCTGGTACAACTCTACTGGATAAAGTGAAGGAGGCTCAGCTTCAGGATGATGAATGCAAAAAGGTGATAAAGAAGATATCTGAAGGAACCGAACCGAGATTTAAGATGGATAAGGAAGGAATACTGAGATTTGAGAGTAGAATTTGGGTACCGCCAGTACAAGAAATTAAGGAAGAAATTTTGAGCGAGGCTCATAGTTCAAGATATTCGATTCACCCTGGTAGTACAAAGATGTATCAAGATCTTCGACAATATTTTTGGTGGCCGAATTTGAAACGCGATGTTGCAGAATGTGTTGCCAAGTGTTTGACCTATCAGAAAGCAAAAGCAGAACATTAGAGACCAATTGGTTTACTTCAACCGTTAGAGATCCCATAATGGAAATGGGAACATATCACAATGGACTTCGTGGTTGGCCTTCCGACAACTCAGAAAGGCTACGACGCAGTATGGGTTATCGTTGACCGACTGACGAAATCCGCGCACTTTCTTCCTATCAAAATCAGATTCAACTTAGATCAGTTGGTAAGGCTATACGTAAAAGAGATTATTTCTAGACACGGAGTTCCGGTGTCAATTGTTTCTGATAGAGATACGCGCTTCACATCAAATTTTTGGAAACGTCTTTAGGAATGCATGGGTACACAATTGCGAATGAGTACAGTTTACCATCCTCAAATAGACGGACAGAGCGAGAGAACGATTCAAACATTAGAAGATATGTTACGAGCCTGTGTGATGGACTTCAAAGGAAATTGGGATGATCACCTACCGTTAGTAGAGTTTGGCTACAACAACAGTTACCACGCTAGTATTGGCATGCCGCCTTACGAAGCGTTATACGGGAGAAAGTGCAGAACTCCGCTTTGTTGGGATGAAGTTGGTGAAAGACAATTGCTAAGGCCAGAATTGGTATAGCAGACGGCAGAAATAGTCAAAGTGATCCGAGCACGACTGGTAGCGGCTCAAGATCGACAGAAGAAATACGCTGATCCACATCGTAAAAATATCGAATTTGAATCAGGTAGTTATGTTTTCTTGAAGGTCTCTCCCTGGAAGGGGAAGATCAGGTTCGGAAAGAAAGGGAAATTGAGCCCAAGATTCGTTGGACCCTTTGAGGTACTGCGAAGAATTGGAGAAGTTTCGTACCAGGTAGCCTTACCTCCAGCACTCGAGAATATCCATAACGTCTTCCATGTTTCTGTGTTACGACCTTACAAACCTGATTACAAGCATGTAATTGAATACGAACCCCTGCATTTTGAGAAAGACTTATCTTACGAAGAAATTCCTGTCCAGATTGTCGACCGAAAAGAACAAGTTCTAAGAAATAAAGTTATACCTTCTGTTAAGGTAATTTGGAGGAACCACAACGCTGAAGAAGCTACGTGGGAACTCGAAGAGAATATGATGAAGAATTACGCTCATTTATTTACTTAATTATGTGTATGCGATTCTAGGGAAAGAATCTTTGTAAGGGGGGAGAATGTAACGGGTCGAATTTATTGAGTCGTGATTCTGGGGACATAATCCTTTTAAGGGGGGAAGGATGTGACGAACGAGAATTTTGTAAATTAATTTTAATATTTATTGAATTAAATAAATATTTTCGATGATTTAATTATTAGATTTAATAATTAATTGATGCAATTATGGTAGATTAATTTAATTATATGTGTTGCATTTATTAAATTAATGTAGAGAATAATTATTATTCAAATATGTAATTATGTGAGCTAAATGAATTAAATGAATTATTTAATTAAACATGATGTTACTTTAATTAATTTAATTATTAATTAGAGATTTAATAAATTGTCATCATTTATTAATGAGATATTTAATTATGTGACTATGTGAATTTATGAGAAATTATTATATTTTATTTAAAGTAAATTAAACAAAATATGATATTTATTTTATAAGGAGTGTGACATTAATTAAACTATATGATAAAATGTTTTATTAAAATAAAGAGTTTTTAACTTAGTTGCTAGCCAAACATGGCACTAAGAGGGGTTAAGGTCAGTTAACCCATGACTGGGTAACTGACCACCAACGCGCGTCTGATCCTTCCTATTTGAATACGACGTATTTTTCTTTTCTTTCATTATCTTTCCAAGTCTAATAAAAATACCAGAGAGAGTTTGAGAAGAATTGTGAGAAAGTTTGCTTGGCGTTTGAGAAAAGTCTGAGAAAGAGTTTCAATTCATCTCCTATATTATGCCTTATACTCTTTAGGGTAATCTCTTCCTTCACGAATTTCAATTTACGTCTTTTAGTTTTCATAAAATGGGTTTCATAGTTTTTAGTTTTAAACCTCTGTATTTGGGTTAGGAGTAATGATTATGAGTTATATATGTGTTATGTTATATCAAATCGTGGTTAATTATATATATGCTGTAAACCATAACATCAGTGCCATGAAAACATGTCGTACATATGTTTTTCAAAATTACAGAGTTTGGGTTTGGCCTTTAGGCCTTATACGTGATTTTAGTATGTTAAACATAAATGTTTTCATAAATTTTACACCCTTATATTATTGAGCATGTCATTATGAAGAGACCGAAGTTTAAATGAACGGATTCGGTTTTATAACAAATCCGTAGGGACAATTTTCATGTTTTATTTTGTAAACCTTCATGAACATCAAAGTCAGTAAAATTCACACGATTTAATTATGTGATTATGTGTTTTAAATGGTTAAAATCACTTTACAAAGGTTGGGTTATGTTTATGTATAAATTATAACATATGGGTATGTGTAATTTGGTGAAATTAGTGTTAAAAATGTGTTGATTTCGCTGAATTCTGTGTTCTTCGCGAACTAGAAACTCAAAGTCTGGGGTTTCGCGCCGCGACGCCAACTCCTAGTTCATTTATCGCACCGCAGCGCCACCGCGCCGCAACACCAAGTACCAGGCTGCAGCGCCACGGCGCCGCAGCGCCAAGACTCAGTACAAAAGTGGCGCCGCAGCGCCACTTAGCAGAATGTCCAGAAATGTATTTTTTTTATGTTAAGTCTAGCAATGTGTTAGTAACTTAATGTAATGAACATGTTAGAAATATAATGAAATGATGACATAGTTGTTTAACATGCAAATAACATAATTACATGTGAATTGAATTGTTGAATACATAATTAGCTTGATTATTTATGAAGTGATGTTATGTAACAGTTAATGTGATAAATTGATTAAGTATAGTCAATAATTAAATTAGACAAAAAGAAAGAGTTTATGATGATTAATTAAGTTATAATTAACTGGTATTGTGTATGTGAATGGTATGTAGGATTTAATTCAAAGAACGTGCTTAGTTAAAGTATAATCTACGCGCGAGGCAAGTTTCCTAAACTTAAACTCTTAAATTTGAGCAAGTTCCCTAATCCTATTTGTCATTATTGTTCAAGTTTATTATTTACCTTGAACAAATTATTATTGTTATTATTCTAGTTCAAACATGATATTAAAGATTTATTATATTTCTAGAGCATGATTCAGTTATACAATAATTGTCCTATTGTATACTTTTGAGATTATTATTCAATTCGAATATCAATTATTGTGGAACCATATTAGACTAGTGAAACCTTAATGATTCAACTAGTCCATAGTTGATGAGCGTTCTAAATTTCAGAACCCTCGAAGAATTATCCAAACCAAACTTCCTTTGGTGTGGACTCGATTGTCAAACTGAGATGAACAACCCTGTATAGGGTATTATTTACGCTTAGCGTTAAGATATTGTGCACAGTATGGTACTAAGGGCTGATCCTCCTAAGTACGAGAAGAAGGTCCATAGTCTTATGACTGTTAAAGGTTTCAAGTATAACCCTTGTTAACCTAGGACATAGTTCAAGGTCATATGACCCTCAGAATTCTTTTGATTCTTGTTATTCACTCTTGATTCAAAAGTTGAGCTTTTATTCAAATGTCTTTGATTTATTCGCATGTTATTATATTGTTATTTCATTTTTATACTTGTGGGCATTTGTGCTCGCTCTTGCTTAATAATAACATTGCAGTTAAGAACGAAAGAACTGATGAACCTTCCACTAGTAAGAGAAAGGGCAAAGTTAGCAAATGATGGAGACTTGTTAGTTGATATGACTTGTTATTTTATATGATGTATTTGTTTAAGACTTTAGTTAAAGATGTTGTTTAAGACTTATTTATTTATAATTCCGCATAGATGTTTAAAGTTAGTTTTACCTGGGATTGTATTATTATTCAGATGTTGTAACCCTTAAGGGAAAGATTTTATTTCTATTATTGCATGGTTTGCATTATTATGGGTAGATTGATAGATGATATTTGTATCGTGAACACCAAATTCCGTGGAATCGAAGTACCGAAATTGGGGGTGTCACACAATAATTGTTACAGTAATTACTGTTCAATATTTTATTTTATTGATTCAATAATTGCTACGTTGATATTTTATATTATTATTCTTTCAATAATTGTCACTGCACAATATTTTTTATTATCAGATCAATAATTCATATTATTTGAATAATATTATTAGATAGCATTATTGGCAATGTCTAAGGAAGTTCTGTTTAAGGGGAGGTTTGGTCACCTAATTGCACGCCAATATGGAGAAATCCTTATCGGAAAGCCCACTCCTTCCTGGGAACGACTTGGTTGTCATAATTGTGATTCTATAATATTATTTGTGAATAATTAATTATTGATTTATATGATAAGGAAATATATATTTTTATGTGGATTTAAATGAAAGAATTAATGCTGAGGTGTTTTATCGGTATTTTGTCGGAATGAAGGTATTAAAAATCGTCCGTATATGAATTTCGATCATTTTTTGTTTGGAATTTGAAAAAACTTAAATCTACAAAGTTGTAGAGAATTTAATTTCCTATGGAATTGACATAAAATTCGTAATTTTTTGATAAAAGGGCTATTTATTATGAATTATTGAAGTTTCAGAAATTAAATATTTTTATTAAAATTATTGGTGGGACCCACTTTTGTCCTTTGTTGATAAAATGTGCTGAATTGATTTTTCAAATGTGGTGGGCTGGCGTGCTTGAATAAAATTAATAATATTATTTTATTAATTCAGTCTGCTTTGGCGTTCTAGCATTTTTCTATAAATATATTGCTTAGTTAGAGTTGAAAATTACACCAAAAATAAGTTTTATCTATATATATATATATATATATATATATATATATATATATATTACCGAGCATATTTTTGTGAGTATTTAGATACTTTGAGAGTTGCTATTCAGTGCAAGTTTCCTTCAGCATTACATCCGATATTCCAGTAAGAAGTACTGTTCTTTTGTGGTAAGAGATGTTATTTTCTTCGTAAATGATATTATTTCTTTCAATATCATTATGCCAAAATATTGATATTAATTGTATTGTAGAATTTCTACCTTTTGTGTCGGGGTTACTATTCACGTATACGGCACTATTGATAAGTGAATTTTATATCCACAAATTGATTTTTAATTTAAGCTTATTTGTTGTTAATCCTTTGATTTTATGTTCGTTTTTACTAGTTTTTTGTTATTTTATGTGTAGGGTGGTTAGTGTGGTAAGTGATAAGAAAAGGAGTCATTTGGAGCATCATTTTAGTAAATATGAAGATTAAGCAACATCAGAGTGCAGTGTGCTAGCCTGCCAGGGCGGGTAGATATAAGCCTTACACCTCAGCCGGGGCGGGGGGTCTTCAAAATTGTTTTACAGGAGCCTAGCCTGCCGGGGCGGGCGTTTACTATGTACATACCCCCGCCGGGGCGGGGGGTCCATAATTTTGGCACTCCTGGCTTGATTGAAACTATGCTGGGATGAGGATTGGATGACTTGGGTTAGCTTATGGACTCTAATTTATATGGGACTTCGAGAAAAGCTCGTGGTTAGATATATATGACTGAACAAACAACAAAATCAATCATCATGCAAAGTAATTAACATTTATTAAGGACAGAAATTCATATCAAGCAACGGAGTGAAGATTTTGAAGACGTTTATATCGTTTGTGGATTAAGGCTAAAGTGAAGGGTGTTCTGCGTTATTCTTCTACTTTAGTTTTATATTTGTAATTGAGAAGATATTATCTTTAATTTATTCAGTTATTATTTCATTTATTATGAACTAATTACTTTTTAGGCTTAAGAAGAATCTTTAAGTGGAACGATGATTATGTAATCTTTGATTTCAGTTTAATAAGCTATTATCCAATTTATCTATATTAATTTGAGCTTGAATTTATGAATTTCCTGATCAACGATTCTTTGTGGACTTGTGTGAATTTGAGAGATGAAATATAGTTTAGACATAGTTAATATAGCATGTGTTCTTGATTTATGTGAATGGACATAATCTTGATAAATGTTAGGGTAGAGATATGCTTGACATCGCATGTAATCAGATAAAGAACTTGAACTTAAACCTTCTTCGATTGTAATTCACATAGATACATAGTGAGTTAGTTGATTAAGGTGTTTAACTTGATTCTATCTTAATTGTGGATTGAAGTTAATATGGTAGTAGTACATTGATAGGTGGTTAGTACTACATATGTGTTCTTGATTAATAAACTGGGATAATGAATTAAACTGGAATAAAGGTGTAATAATCAGAGTGATGCTTAAAGTGAAGTCGGAAGCCTAATTCTCCATTATTTGTTTGAAAATTTAGTTTTTAGGGTTTGTTGATTTCAATATTTTTAATACTTTTAGTTATAAACTGAAAATTGATTAGTTTAATAAAAATAGGATTACTAAGAAACTGGTAATTGTGAGGTTTAAATTCTATTTTCAGTCTCTGAGGGAACGATACTCTACTTACTATTTTATTACCTGTTGACCACGTATACTTGCGTGCTATGCGTAATTCGTTTTTACCCAACAAGTTTTTGGCGCCGTTGCCGGGGACTTTAGTATAGATTTTATTATTTTACAATATCAGTTTAATTAGTCCAGTTTTACTTAAACACTTTTTGTTTTTGTTTTGTTCATCTTATTTTAGGTTTTTGAAGTTGGTTTATGCAAACTCGATCCAAAAATCCAGACTTACTTCCTTTTGAGGACGACATTGAGAGAAGGTTTCAGAGGTTAAGTAAGTGGATCAAGGAAACAAGGGACGACTTCAAAAATTCTGATAAAGAAGAAGCAATGGATGCCGAAGACCAGAAAGCATTGAGGGATTTTTCTACACCCAAGGTAACTGAGCTGCAGTCGAGTATCACCAGGCCTGCAATAGCTACGAATACATTTGAAATCAAACCTGTGACGATTCAAATGATTCAAAACTCGGTTCAGTTTGGGGGACTTACAAATGACGATCCTAATGATCATCTGATCAGCTTTCTGGAAATATGCGACACTTTCAAGTACAATAGGGTGCCGGAAGACGCAGTAAGACTTTGCTTGTTCCCATTCACTCTTCGGGACAAGGCGAAGAGTTGGTTACATTCTCTACCGCCTGTATCAATAACTACATGGGATGACCTTGCTCAGAAATTTCTTGTAAAATTTTTCCCTCCAGCAAAGACTACAAAGATGAGGAACGAGATTACCATGTTTGAACAGCAACATGGGGAATCATTGTATGAGGCATGGGAGAGATACAAGGAATTGCTCGGAAAGTGCCCACATCACGGATTGCCTAAGTGGTTGCAAATGAATACATTTTACAATGGACTATATGGGAATCTCAGGATCAGTATTGACGCAGCGTCGGGGGGAGCTTTTATGGCTAAGAACTATGAGGAGGCATATCAGTTGATAGGGACAATGGCTGCTAACAACTATCAGTGGCCCACAACAAGAATGACACAACCTACAATCGCTGGAGTGTTAGAGGTAGATGGAGTGACAACAATAACAACCCAGATTTTAGCACTTTCTAAGAAGTTTGACGTTTGGTCAGGGGTACAGACACAGCAAGTTGCAGTTATTTGTGAATTGTGCGTGGGTGAACATCCTACGGATCAATGCACAATCAACCTAGAATCAGTACAATTTTTGAGTAGCTACATCAGAATTCCCCAAAATACGTACTAGAATGCATATAATCAGGGGAATAGGAATTTGGCGTGGAACAATAATCAGAATTAGCAATTCCCATGACCATAGTATCCCCAGGATTTCAAAATCAACAATAACTAATTCAACGTCAAGAGAGGAAATCAGATTTAGAGGAATTGCTATCAAAGTATATAACAAGCAACGAGGTAGCCATGAAAAACCAAGCAATAGCCATCAAGAATTTAGAAAATCAGATGGGACAGATAGCGTTGGCATTGAATAACAGGCCTCAAGGAACATTACCAAGTTATAAGAGAAAAATTTGAAAGGTAATCAATCACGAACAATGTCAGGAAATCATGTTGTGAAGTGGAAAATAGCTTGAGGGTCAGAAAATAGAAAATTCAGTTGCAAAAGAAGTTGAGACAGATAGTGAGAATAAAGTGGTTGAGGACAGACAGGGGGAAGAAAAGCAAGTATAAAAGAGTACACCAGTTCACGCACCGGTTGTCTATCCTCCCCACCTTTCCAGCAAAGAGTTCAAAAGTAGAAATTAAACAAGTAGTTTGCGAAATTTTGGAAGTTTTTAAGAAACTTCAGATTAACATCCCGTTCGCAGAAGCCCTAGAGCAGATGCCAAGTTATGTGAAGTTCATGAAAGGGATCTTATCCAGGAAAACAAAATTAGAAGATTTCGAGACAGTGGCATTAACAGAGGAGTGTAGTGCGGTTTTACAGCGGAAGTTACCACCGAAGTTAAAACATCTGGGGAGTTTCACCATTCCATGCACGATTGAGAATATGTCATTCAACAAGTTCTTATGTGATTTGGGGGAAAGTGTAAACCTTATGCCGTTATCAGTTTATACAGAATTGGGTTTGCCCGATCCAAAGCCTATGAACATCTCATTGCAGTTGGCGGATAGGTCAGTCACGTACCAGAGAGGCATTGTGGAGAACATATTGGTTAAGGTCGACAAGTTTATATTCCCCGCAGATTTCATTATTTTGGATTTTGAGGAAGATAAGAACATCCCAATCATCCCCGGGAGACCCTTTTTGGCTACGGGTAAGACACTTATCGACGTACAAAAAATGTGAAATAACGATGAGGGTCCAAGATCAAGAAATAAAATTCAACATTTTCAAAGCCATTAAATTTTCTACGGATGAAGAAGAATGTTTTTGGATGGATATCATTGATCAGATAATCAGCGAAGACATGGGAAAGAGTTTGGGTAATGATCCATTGAAACAACTTTGTTGGGAGATGAAGAATCAGATGATCTGAAATTTGTGGACTACTTGCAGATGCTAGACTCCCTGCCACAAGTTAGCAGATTTAGAGCACCATTTGAACCATTGCACATAGATGAAAAAGCCACAACAAGGATAAAACCGTCATTGGAAGAGCCACCGACTCTTGAACTTAAGACACTCCCTAAACACCTCAGGTATGCTTACTTAGGCCAGTCTAATTCTTTACCTGTTATTATTTCTACTACACTTAATGAATTATAGGAAGAAAAGTTGCTGAGAGTGCTTAGGGACCACAAATCGGCTATAGGATGGACAATCGCGGATATCAAGGGAATCAACCCATCATTTTGCATGCAAAAAATTCTAATGGAAGACGATGCAAGATCGACAGTGGAGTAATAGAGATGGCTTAACCCATTCATGAAAGAAGTGGTTAAGAAAGAAATCCTGAAATGGTTGGATGCAGGGATCATCTACTTGATCTTAGGCTGTAAGTGGGTCAGTCCGGTGCAATGTATACTAAAAAAGGGAGGAATGACAGTGGTTCAGAATGATGACAATGAGCTAATTCTGACAAGGACAGTGACTGGTTGGAGGGTTTGTATGGACTACAAGTAGTTGAATAAGGCGACCCATAAGGATCACTTTCCCTTGCCCTTTATCGATCAGATGTTGGACAGATTAGCGGGACATGCATACTACTATTTACTGGATGGCTATTCGGGTTATAATCAGATCGTCATTGCTCCTGAAGATCAAGAAAAGACTATATTCACGTGCCCATACGGCACATTCGCATTCAGGAGAATGTCATTCGGCTTTTGTAATGCACCCGCTACCTTCCAGAGTTGCATGATGGCCATCTTCTCATACATGGTGGAGAAAAATATGGAAGTCTTCATGGACGACTTCTCTGTCTATGGGGATGATTTTGATGCATGTCTGGAGAATTTGGTAATGGTCTTACAAAGATGGATATACACGAATTTGATACTTAACTGGGAAAAGTGTCACTTCATGGTAGAGGAAGGAATAATTTTTGGGCAGAAAGTCTCGGCTCAAGGATTAGAGGTTGATAAAGAGAAGTTGGAAACAATTGAAAAGCTTCCTCCACCGAGTTCCGTTAAGGGAATTAGAAGTTTTCTGGGACATGTTGGGTTCTACAGGAGATTAATAAAGGACTTCTCTAAAATTGCAAAACCTTTGTGCAGTCTTTTAGAGAAGGATTCGGCGTTCAAGTTTGATGAAGAGTGTAAATTGGTATTCGAGTTGTTGAAGAAGAAATTAACCACAGCTCCCGTAATCGTTGCACTGGATTGGACCATGCCATTCGAGTTAATGTGTGATGCAAGCGACTATGCGGTCGAGGCTGTTTTGGGTCAATGCTGAGAGAAGGTATTTCATGCTATCTATTATGCAAGTAAGACACTCACGGAGACTCAAATGAACTACACAACTACTGAGAAAGAATTACTTGCAGTGGTTTATGCGTTCGATAAATTCTGGCCATACTTGATCGGGACAAAGCTAGTAGTTTATACAGATCACTCGGCCATTTGGTACCTAATTGCGAAAAAAGATGCTAATCCATGCCTTATTAGATGGATTCTCCTTCTATAAGAGTTTGATTTAGAAATAAAGGATAGAAAGGGGGCGAAAAACCAAGTCGCCAATCATTTGTCTAGGCTGGAAAATCAGAATAAAAAGGAAGAGGACAAGTGTGTAATCAATGCGTTATTCCCGGATGAGCAACTGTTTGGGATAAATACAGAATTTTCATGGTATGCAGACTTCGCGAATTACCTAGTGAGCAACATTCTTCCTCCTGATCTTATAAGACAATAGAAAGTGTAACGAATGAGTGGCTTGAGTTGTGATTCTGAGGACAGAATCCTTGTAAGGAGGGAATGATGTAACAATCCAGATTTTTATTATAATATTTAAATATTTATTGAATTATATAAATATTTAATTGATGTGTTTATTGTTGAATAAGTATTTGTTTAATTGATTTGATGTGATTTGATTATTTATTTGTTTAATAAATAATTAATGAGTTAAGGAAAGTAATTATTTTGAAATAGTAATCTAATTTAATTTAATAATTAAGTTAGAGAATTTATAATGATTAAATAAATTATTATATTATGCAATGAATTGCTATCAGAATTAATTAAATTAAGTATGAAAACTTAATTAATTAGAAGTGTGACAAATAACTATATTATAATTAGTTATTAAAATAAATTAAAGTAGTTTTGATTTGGTTTTACCCAAACAATGCTTAAGGATATAAATTCCTTAATTTTAACTGGTTTGCCAAACAAAGCCCTATGGCTTTTGGATTTTTAAAATTTAAATTATTTACAAAATAAAATAAATAAATAAAATATATTTAATCTATACGTTATTTTCTGTAACTGATATAATAAGTAGGCTTATTATTGCCATATCAGTTTTTATTTTGACGTATACTTTTGTCAGTTATTGGTTTACGCAAGCCTAGTTTAAGACTGAACCTAAGAAAGAAAAGAAATTTGAGAGAGAAAAGGCTATGATTTTCAAAGCAAGTTCTGACTTCTTCTAGCTATTATCAGTGATTACCAAATAGTTTCAAAGCAATAGAAGGTATGTTTTATAATCTTAACATATATGTGTTATACTATAATTCCTTAGTCTCGGTGTTCTTGAAATTCACTGCGTTGGTGGTATAATTTCTGTAATTGCTGTTATACAATTGAATTATAGTGATGGTGTATGATTATGAGGATTATAACTAGTTTTAGAGGAAGAATTGTATGATAAATTACGTTTGCAAGAAGGAAATAGTTTTTACAATGAATATATATGTATGAACGTATGTTTTGCATGATAACAAAAATTAGTAGGTGATTGTATGCTATTTATGAAATTGAACGTGATGTATGTTAATTGGGTATGAATTTTAGAGAATCGTACTTTAAAGTAATCAAGTTTGGCTTATTATTGATATTATAGTGTTAAACAAACATTAACAATAGAGTTTTTGTTTAAAAAAAATAGTGTTTTCAAAGAATTAGTTTATGAAATCGTTGTTTAGTGGTTAGTAACTAGTATATGAATGATTGTTAGCGTTTATGTGTAAATTACGTGAAGATATACATGTTAATTGGGGTTAATTGTTGTTAAAAATAAAGACAGTAGCTTTGTTCTATTCTTCGTGATTGGGTTCTATAAGTTTCGGTGCCCCAGCGCCAAAATTCGCGCCCCAGCGCCAATCTCGCGCCCCGGCGCCACTGTATATCTTAGTCCTCATGCCCCAGCGCCGGATTTGTGGTCTGACTTGGACAATTTTGACTTCCTGTAGTAAAATGGCCATAACTTTCTCATACGAACTCCGATTGAGGTGATTCAAGATGATCCGAAACGAGGACGAGTAGACCTACAACTTTCGTTCTTTAACTTTTTCAATTTGAGGTCATTAGGATGGGTAAAAATGGTCATCTTTAGGACTATTGTGTTTTCGGAGGCAATCAGAGGGTGTCGGGCATGCACATATGCATGTGTAGTGCTCCAGACCATAAAATATGTTGTCCTAAGTTACAAAACATGAATAATAGTAAATATAATGATGCTTAACATTAATAAATAATGTATTAGATGAGTTATAGAAGCATAGTAAGCATACACAAGAGAGGCAAATCGGGCGTGTGACGAATGAACGTCGAAACATCGTGCCAAGTGTTAATGAACTTAAAAAGTGTTTCAATTCAATTGAAATGAAAATTATAAGATATGGAGTGGATTTAATATAAAGCTAATAAGTAGTCCTAGCAAGACTTAAGCACTTGAATGAACTGCGAATATAAAATACAGTGAGATATAAGTTGAAAGTTAACACAATTAAGTTGAACATTGTGTATTTATTAATAGGAAAGATTATGAGACATAGAGTAGAGTTTACATTATAATTACTATGTGTTGTTATGTGACTAATATTTGATGTGTATGATTATATAATTGCGTAGGGCACGTGAAGTGCAGATAGCTGTAAGCTGTTAAACTGTTATTGGTAAACAACGATCAAGGCAAGTCTTTCGGTTCCTATTTTTTTACGTGGACTTGATGAACTGTTTTAAATTGCATGATATGTTATACATGTTGAATCATGAAATGTTAAAGTCAATATATGACTGCATTGTTTTGGCTAAGTAATGATGATTGAGTAAGGAACTCAATCTTTATATTTGCTATGTGAATTAAAAGCATGTATGCCATGTTACTTTAATGAGATGTATATCGAGCATGTTATTATGTGTTATGTGATGCATGAAAACTGTTAGACTTTGCTGGGTTGTCGAGCTCACTCTTGCAAATAACCACTTTTACAGGTCAAGATTTTAAGATAAAGATATGTGCTAAGTGAGTTATAGAGATCTATATTCACGAGGATTACTTATGTTTTATGAGAAATGTATTTCCTATTTTGAACGTAACATGTTGTTGAAATGTAAGTTGAGCTATCCAATACATATGGATATTTAGTTATGATGTAAGACTTTATATAGTCATTTTGTTGTAACAATTCATGATATAAGATTGAATCAAAGAGATGTAATGTAAAGGTTGCGATTCAGGGCATGAAAGAAGGAAATGTATAAACGTTTTAAATATTCCGCTATTTTAGTGTTTTTAATATCAAATAATGATGTAAAATTAGAGATTTAATGTATGGTTAACGACCGAAGTTGAGATTTTAAATTGTATGGATTTTGGGGTCGTTACAAAAAGAAGTTTCTTCATGACGTCAGGTGGCATATGTGAGACGAGCCTTACTTATTCAAATAGTGCACCGACAAGATAATTAGAAGGTGTGTGCCCCACAGTGAAGTGAAGAACATACTACATGAATGCCACTCATCGGCATACGGCGGACACTATGGTAGTGAGTGAAAAGCGACAAAAGTGCTTCAAGCCGGGTTCTATTGGCCCACATTATTTAAAGACGCCCACCAATTTGTTAAAACTTGTGATAGATGTTAGCGGGTGGGCAACATATCAAAAAGGAATGAGTTGCCACTTAAAACTATTTTAGAAGTTGAGATTTTCCATGTATGGGGCATAGATTTCATGGGGCCATTTCATTCCTCATTTACCAATCAGTACATTTTGCTTGCGGTGGACTATGTATCAAAATAGGTTGAAGCAGTAGCACTCCTGACTAACGATGCCAAAGTGGTTCTCAAATTCTTACATAAGAACATTTTTACGAGATTTGGCACGCCACGAGCCATTATAAGTGATGATGGTAGTCACTTCTGCAACAAATCATTTACAGCTCTCTTGGCAAAGTATGGGGTCAACCATAAGGTAGCTACAGCGTATCATCCCCAAACCAGTGGGTAAGCTGAGGTTTTGAACTGGGAGGTGAAGAGAATTATAGATAAAGTGGTAAACCCAAATAGAAAGGATTGGTCTATTAGGTTGGACGATGCACTATGGGCCTATCGGACTGCGTATAAAACACCGATTGGTATGTCACCATACCAAGTACTATACGAAAAAGCATGTCACTTGCCTGTGGAGTTACAACACAAGGCCTACTGGGCTATTCAGAAACTGAACTTCGATCAAGCAACTGTGGGGGAAAAGGGATTACTTCAGTTAAACGAGCTCGATCACTACAAGAAAAAGGGCCATTTGCGACCAATGATATCAGCGACCGCCCTATACGGTCGCTGATAATATTATTAGCGACCGCAATCTGCGACCACCACAAAATTTAGTCGCTAGTATATATCAGCGACCGCATGCGGTCGCTGATCGGTCGCTGAGAAGAATTTCCCTCCCAAAATTTGGTGCGAAACTTTGGCGCGGCGGCCAATCTATATCAGCGACCGTTAGCGATCGCTGATATGTCCACATCATTTAAAATTAGCGACCGCATGCGGTCGCTAATGGCGGTCGCTGATTCTTATAACCTTAATTAGATTCAGGCATTCGCTCGAACCAGTCGACAAGGAAAAAAAAGAGGGAGAAACTCAGACGAGGGAGAAGAGGGATTAGGGGGAGAAGAAAAGAGGAACCACCAACATCCGGCTGGCCGACGCCTTCACCACCACCGTACCACCGCTGGTAACCCCTTTAATCTTCCTTTCACAATTTATTGTATATTACAATCTTTCTTTCACAATTTATTACTTTCTACGTTCCAAAATTATGGGTAGCTGATATGAAGAATGATTTACTTTATTGTATATTATGGGTATATTCGTTTCAAAATTATGGGTATATTATGGGTAGCTCATATTTTGTTGGAGACTGATTTTGTTGGAGAAGTTCATATTTCCTTACGAATATGAAGAAATTCATATTTTGTTAGTAACTGATTTCCAAGTTCTACTAAAATGGAATGAGGAAGGACAGTTGATTCCCAAGTTATATCAATTGTTTTCATCAATAATTTTTTAAGAGCTTGAAATCCTGTTCTTTTAAAAAGCGGTAGGGAAGGACATTTGAAATGTTGCCAGTGTTCTAGAAATGATTTTCTGTTCTCGTCTAGTTGCTTTGGTTGCTGCAATTTTGAAGACTTCGATTGATTCAGATTTCAAAACATTTAAATGCCATTTTATTTTTCCAGATTTTATATATTAAAAAAGCTTTGTCCATCTGAATTCTCCATTGCTTTGCAGGGAAATCTGCTAGCCTGTGTTGTACATAATACATAGTTGCCCTTCCCTTGAAATTTGTTGCCAATCTCACTGGGTTTGGCACTTTCTTTAAAAAAACATGTCAGACACAAGAACCAATTCTTTCCAAGTGCGTAGTCATCACTTCTTAATTAAGATTCACATTAATAATTCTAATTTGCTCAACTAATCTTTCCCTAATCATTAAATTTTGTTTAGGTAAACTCTAAACACGAGTTATCTTAATTAATCAAGATTAATACTAATTAATCATGCTTAAAGTTAATCAAACCAAATGTGACCTTTTAGCAGTCAAGGGAAAGAACTTTTGACTATAACTTATAAGTTATAACCAAAATAACTAAGGCAAGTTATATAGTTACATTATTCATTAGAAATTAGAGTTCTCACAGCTTTTCTTTGTGTTCAGATATGGACCCTGGAATATATAAAGGCAATGAGTATATGTGATGTTATGTTAATTGCTTATACATTCTTGTTACTCTTATATGCCTACAAATGGTCAAGTATGCATGCCATCGTGCATGTGGATAGTCCATATTATAGGGGAGACTTTGCCCAAATTTTTTCATTGGTTGGGTAATTTAGTCTTGTCCCAATGCATATGCAGACCATGCATGATGCAATGATTCATATTCTACCCCTAGGAATCTATTGTCTTTAGGTTGGTGTCAGTTAAAATATGTAAGATAACATAAGACCATACCTCATTCTAATTTAAGATCCATAACAATATTCCATGCCTTTGGATAGTCGATCTCAAGCTGTGTAAATTTTTTCTGGCATGTATCCTTGTTCAATTCCCGAAGAATCATATATGATGCACACTCATGTTATATATGTACACATACATCTATTGTGATGCCCCAAAATTAGGTATACATCACCCATCTTGAGTCGCCAGATACATGGTACAGAATTCAAATACAACTTAATAATACAACTGTCGTGTACAATACGACAGAACATAAACTGTGAGTTTGAATACAAATATTGTCTTCTAGAGAGTATCCATACTCAAAAGGAGTCCTCATTACAATTATTATCACACTATTACATAGAATAGTGAAGACTACAAATGTTAATGCTATCATCTAACACCATCACTATGTTCCTCGACTAGCCCCGGCTACGTTCTCATTTCCTGAAGAGAACAGTGAAAGAAAGGGTGAGCTCAACTAGCCCTGTAAGAAATATTATGACTAAGATAATGCAGAATAAATTATCATTAGTCTTCAACAATGTTAAACTGATAAAATACAATAGACATCAAGTTTAACTGCAGCGGAACCAACAATCCATTAAAAGAGTCAAGTAGAGAATAAAATATACTATCTTTTATGATTTAAAAGGTTTTTCATAACTTCTTTCGCTGAGACTCAGCAAAAAAATAATCCACATCATCGAATCACCCCTGCACTACAGCCAAGGATATTCTTTAGTATCACGACCATGAATTATCGATGCACTACGGGCCAAAGATAATCGTGTTTTCATCAACGGTCCTGATCATGCCATAAAACAATTCATCTTTGCACTACGGCTAAAGAGAATCCATAGCCATAATCATACCAAAAACTGTCCATCAATGCACTACGGGCCAATGAGGACTTTTTCCACATCATTTGTAACATTACGGTCATAATTATACCGAATAATCCATGGTCATAATCATACCAAGTCCATCTATGCACTACAAGCCACAGATGACTTTCAATATTTTATAAACATGAGGATGATGACAATGAAATAAGAATTCAATAAAACAAGTTCAAGAATTAATTTATCCAAGAATTAACAACGTCCAAATTGTCAATATGATACTGCTTTGTGGAGTAAAATTCAAGAAGTCTTAGAAGAATATTTCCATGAAAAGATACTTAATGAAGCGCAAATATCAAAGATATTCCACTAATTTCATGGAGTATAGAAGTCAAAGTTTTAACCAACTGAGTATAATAAAGAATGGAATAACAAAAGAAATCACCATGCATGCGATAGACCGCACAGACAGGTTATTCCAACAGAATAATAAATAATGGAACCAGGTCCGGCGTAAAACGCACAGACATGATATTCCAATAGAATAATAATAAAGACAGAACCATGTCCGGTTTAAAACACACAGACAGGATGTTCCAATAAAATAATAATAAAGACGGAACTAGGTCCGGTGTAAAACACACAGACAGGATGTTCCAACAGAATAATAATAAAGACGAAACCAGGCCCGGTGTAAAACACACAGACAGGATGTTCCAACAGAATAATAGAAGATTGTCACCAAGTATGGGGTAGACCGCGCATACAGGTTATTCCAACAGAATAATAAATAATGGAATAACAGAGGTTTTCTTCATGAATACAAAAGAAATAATACCCCTTACGAGTACAACAAATAATATCCCTTACCGTTTTAAAGAAGAACTGAAATAAAGTAGTTAAGTAGCAGAATACTTTTCTTCTTTCTCTCTATAGTTTCTTTCTATAGTTTCTCTCTCTAGAGTTCAGTGAATTCGTAAGAAAATAATGAAGGAATGAGCTTCTATTTATAGAAAAATGGAATGCATAGTAACTAATCCACGAACGGTCTAGATTGATTTGCTTAAATCTGACGGTCCATATTTAAAGAAAAATCTTTTAAATAAAATATAATATATTGTATTTATAGAATAACTTTAATAAAGTATTCTGTTTTATATAAAAAGATGTTTCTGTTTTATTACGTTAATAATATGAATAAAATAAAACTTCATCATCGCTAAATAATTCATATTATTAATTGACAATAATTGAATCAAACTGAGTGACTTCTCACATAAGCATTAATAATCAATACCGTGTGCTACTATGCAACCACACGTATTACTGTACTTTTACTACCTAGTAGTTCAACAGTATCAACGGCAAAACTTCTGCCGTTATTTTTAATGAAATATTTTTGTCGTTTTCTCAATTCGACAATAATTTCGTTGTGGGGCCCACCAATAATTGTGCCGTCGTACGAATATTCCCCGACGAAAATAATATTCCCCGACCAATCGAATATAATACAACAACTTGCATACTTTGCAAAATTTATAAATACTACCCACAACTATAACATTATCTCAAATTCACACCATAATATTTAAAAATATTTCGAAAAAATTAAATCTTTATTCATAAAATCTGGGGTTTCACAATCTCCCCTCCTTCTGAAATTTTGTCCTCAAAATTTTCGTACGTACCTGGTATGCCGAACAGATGAGGACACTTCATCAGATTCTAACTCTTGAGGTATAACCTTTGAGTGTTGAATACATTCCAGGATTTTAACAGGTACATCTTCATACGTTAAATTATCCGCTATCTCGTCCGGTTCTAAATCAATAATGTGGTTTGGGTCGTCCACATATTTACGTAACATCAATACGTTAGAAAATGTTATGAACACACGACATACATGGCGGTAAAACGAGTCTATAAGCCACAGTTCCTACTTGATCGAGGATTTTAAATGGGCCAATTAAATTGAGGGTTGAGATTTCCTCTCTTCAGCAACTCTTACTTTTAGAATAACGCCCTCTTGAACCTTCTTCTTAGTATTCATCAGCTCCGGGTCCGTAGCTTGCACGGCTTTAACTTTATCGATTAAAGTCGATTCTAATCGTATATTCGTTATCTTCACGTGGGTCTCTAGAGTCTTTAACTCCATCTTCATCATTTATAGGTTATACGAAATGGGTCTTTGTGTTAATAACATCTCACTCGCATACGATCTTCTACTCAACGCGTCAGCTACCACGTTCGCTTTTCCACGATGATATTGAATGGTACGACCGTAATCTTCAACAGCTCGAGCCAACTTCTTTGGCGCATGTTGCGTTCGTTTTGGTTGAAGAAATATTTGAGGGTTTAAGAAATGGGTTTTGTACTGGGGTCAATACAAAATTCGATTTCACGCTCTGGGGTAGGCTAAGAAGTCTTCAAGAATACATCAGGAAATTTATTAACAATAGAAATATCGTTCAAAACTGTGACCCTCATCCAAGACTTGGATAACACGTCACATTAATACCTATCAACTTGTCATCGCCATTCACAACTTCTTCTACGGGAAGTCTGGCTTCGGTGCATTGCACACAAGGAAGTCAACAACGAAAGGATCGGGGCTCTTTACTTATGGCTTGATATGACAATGATTGACTTTATTGGTTTGGTTACTTTAAATTTTCATAACATGTTGGTTAGGAGTATGAAAGCTAACAACCTTACGAAAAGCATGATGAGTAGTTAACCAATCATTTCTAAAAATCACATCAAAGGTAAGTATTTTCAAAGAGATAAGATAAACAGGTAACGTGAAAGTGTTGATTTGAACAAGATTTATAAATAGTAGAGGTAACGAAGGTTTCTCCCAACTGAGTTTAAACAGATATATCAAAGTCTAACTTCTCCGGAGTTAACTTCAAACATTGAACACAACTAGGTGAAATAAAAGAGTGAGTAGAACCGATATCTAACACGGTATAGACTTCGCAAGAGTTTATGACTAACATACCCGTGATAATTTTATTCAGGTTCCTCGTCACGAAAAAAAAACGCTCTCTCTTAAACAACCGACTTTGGCTTGTCTGGAACATCATTTGGCATCACTATCCCAGCTGGACTTGACTTCACTATACGACAAAATCGAGCTGGGTGACCTTCTATTCTGCAATTAAAACACGCTTTGGATTGCTGCGTACAGTTTGGACGAATGTGTCCCTCCTGTCTGCATTTGAAACATACGACCGGTGGTCGTTCTTCTTCCATTGAAACGGGTACTGGTACCGACGTCTTCACGTCATTGTTGAACCTTCTCTTCTTGAAATGTCCATTCTTATTGTTTTGGCCATGATTACCACCGAAGTGGTTACCATTTCTGGCATGTTGATTCCCTTCATGCTTATTGTCACCGCTTTGATGACTGTTATCACCAGTATTATCATTTTGTCGATTGCTCTCTTTTGGTTGGGTTGACTCGTTATCACGCTCCAATAATTGAGCCCTATTAACAACATCTGAATACAAACACAGTTTATGAGAGATAAGATATTGACGTATCTCAGGTTTCAAACCTCTTAGAAACATTCGCGTCATTCTCTCCTCATTATCAACCAAATGGGACGCAAATCGGGACAACTCGGTAAACTTGGCTTCGTACTGCGACACGGTCATGTTGTTTTGCTCCAACTTGATAAATTCCACCTCATTCATGTGACGAATGCTTTCGAGAAAGTACTTGTCATTGAACAGCTCCTAGAACTTCTCCCAAGACATCTTGAGTACGTCAGGCTGAGTATGTTTTACAGATTCCCCCCAGTGATCTGCCTCTTCACGCAACATAAAGGTGGCAAAGGGAACCTTTTGCTCCTCGAAGCATCCCAAGATATCAAATATCTTGGTGATCTGCTTTAACCACGTCTCCGCCTTAAGTGGTTCTGGCTTTCTCAAAAACTCCGGTGGTCTCAGCTCCTTGAATTGCTTAGCGGTGGCCAACCGTGGGTTGCCATTATTTCCTTCTGCATTATGAACAGGAGCCGCCTTCGCCTGATGTTGCATGAATTCTAAAAAGCTCTTAAACGTACCGCCGTTCGTCAATTAATCAGTGTTGTTGTTTACAGGAGGATTATCGCCATCCTGTTACACATTTTCCTGATTATTGATCTGTGTAGACTCAACGATCTCACGTGCTCCATTGCTTATCTAAACATTTTCAGATGCCATTTTCAAATACTGTTAGAAAATAAGGGTTAATTAACATATCACATATTATCTTTATACTCTGACCGACCAATTAAATAACAAGTAAACTTAGGTAGGTCATACTAGCGAAGGAATTTTCCGTCTCACCCCTCCTAGTTCTATTCTCACATCCTAGCCAGGGATCATATCCCTAAGCTCTGATACCAACTGTGACGCCCCAAAATTAGGTATACATCACCCATCTTGAGTCGCCAGATATATGGCACAAAATTCAAATACAACTTAATAATACAACTATCGTGTATAATACGACAGAACATAAACTGTGAGTTTGAATACAAATATTGTCTTCTAGAGAGCATCCATACTCAAAAGGAGTCCTCATTACAATTATTATCACACTATTACATAGAATAGTGAGGACTACTAATGCTAATGCTATCATCTAGGACCATCACTCTGTTCCCCGACTAGTCCCAGATACGTTCTTATTTCCTGAAGAGAACAGTGAAAGAAAGGGTGAGCTCAACTAGCCCAGTAAGAAATATTATGACTAAGATAATGCAGAATAAATTATCATTAGTCTTCAACAATGTTAAACTGATAAAATACAATAGCCATCAAGTTTAACTGCAGCGGAACCAACAATCCATTAAAAGAGTCAAGTAGAGAATAAAATCTACTATCTTTTATGATTTAAAAGGTTTTTCATGACTTTTATCGCTGAGACTCAGCAAAAAAATAATCCACATCATCGAATCACCCCTGCACTACAACCAAGGATATTCTTTAGTATCACGACCACGAATTATCCATGCACTACGGGCCAAAGATAATCGTGTTTTCATCAACGGTCCTGATCATGCCATAAAACAAATCATCTTTGCACTACGGCTAAAGAGAATCCATAGCCATAATCATACCAAAAACTATCCATCAATGCACTACGGGTCAATGAGGACTTTTTCCACATCATTTGTAACATTACGGTCATGATTATACCGAATAATCCCTGGTCATAATCATACCAAGTCCATCTACGCACTACAGGCCATATATGACTTTCAACATTTTATAAACATGAGGATGATGACAATGATATAAGAATTCAATAAAACAAGTTCAAGAATTAATTTATCCAAGAATTAACAACGTCCAAATTGTCAATATGATACTGCTTTGTGGAGTAAAATTCAAGAAGTCTTTGAAAAATATTTCCATGAAAATATACTAGATGAAGCACAAATATCAAAGATATTCCACTAATTTCATGGAGTATAGAAGTCAAAGTTTTAACCAACTGAGTATAATAAAGAATGGAATAACAAAAGAAATCACCATGCATGCGATAGACCGCACAGACAGGTTATTCCAACAGAATAATAAATAATGGAACCAGGTCCGGCGTAAAACGCACAGACATGATATTCCAATAGAATAATAATAAAGACAGAACCATGTCCGGTTTAAAACACACAGACAGGATGTTCCAACAAAATAATAATAAAGACGGAACTAGGTCCGGTGTAAAACACACAGACAGGATGTTCCAACAGAATAATAATAAAGACGAAACCAGGCCCGGTGTAAAACACACAGACAGGATGTTCCAACAGAATAATAGAAGATTGTCACCAAGTATAGGGTAGACCGCGCATACAGGTTATTCCAACAGAATAATAAATAATGGAATAACAGAGGTTTTCTTCATGAATACAAAAGAAATAATACCCCTTACGAGTACAACAAATAATATTCCTTACCATTTTAAAGAAGAACTGAAATAAAGAAGTAGTTAAGTAGCAGAATATTTTTCTTCTTTCTCTCTATAGTTTCTTTCTATAGTTTCTCTCTCTAGAGTTCAGTGAATTCGTAAGAAAATAATGAAGGAATGAGCTTCTATTTATAGAAAAATGGAATGCATAGTAACTAATCCACGAACGGTCCAGATTGATTTGCTTAAATCTGACGGTCCATATTTAAAGAAAAATCTTTTAAATAAAATATAATATATTATATTTATAGAATAACTTTAATAAAGTATTCTGTTTTATATAAAAAGATGTTTCTGTTTTATTACGTTAACAATACGAATAAAATAAAACTTCATTATCGCTAAATAATTCATATTATTAATTGACAATAATTGAATCAAACTGAGTGACTTCTCACATAAGCATTAATAATCAATATCGTGTGTTACTAGGCAACCACACGTATTACTGTACTTTTACTACCTAGTAGTTCAACAGTACCAACGGTAAAACTTCCGCCGTTATTTTTAATGAAATATTTTTATCGTTTTCTCAATCCGACAATAATTTCGTTGTGGGGTCCACCAATAATTGTGCCGTCGTACGAATATTCCCCGACAAAAATAATATTCCCCGACCAATCGAATATAATAAAACAACTTGCATACTTTGCAAAATTTATAAATACTACCCACAGCTATAACATTATCTCAAATTCACACCATAATATTTAAAAATATTTCGAAAAAATTAAATCTTTATTCATAAAATCTGAGGTTTCATATCTATATGTATATATAAGCATCATAAATGGCATTGAGCTGAATTGTAAATCTCTAACAAGGGAATACTATAATTCATGTCAACATAGGTACCGTGGAATCATGGACCTCTATTCAGACCGTAGTTGGATGGCACGTCGAAAGTCAAGTGCCCAGATAGGTGCTACAGCTGAATTTAGAGCTGGTTGCCAAGTGTTTTTGGAGTATGCGTATAGTCACCCGAAATGTATGAATGGTAAGTCACAAATACGATGTCCATGTTTGAAGTGTAAGAATATAAATTATATGGACAGAGACTTGGTAAACTATAGAGGACAACAATGATGTAATCCAGTTAGAGGGTGGAGATGAACCTGATGAATTGGATCCCGAGACAGTTATTGTGCCAGATGACAGTGATATTGAGGAAGAGTTATTGATTGACACTGACACAGAATCTAAAGAAGATGGTTATGAATCTCCGATACTTGTACAAAATGATTCTGACTCATCAGACAACGATTTACATTAAAATATATGTTTATGTTCATGTTCATGTTTAGTTCATAATTATGTACCTTTCATTTATGTTCTCTATATAAGAATGTTCTCTATATCCTTAACTATATCATTTGTAGTAGTTGTATTTAATTATTTTGCAGTCATGTTTATGTACCTTTCACTTATGGTAATCGTAGTTAACTATTTCATACAATTAATTGTCATTCATAATTTCATACTAACATCCTAATTTTTTTATTTATAGATGTCTTTTGAACCTGCAGCACGAAAGCGCGGGTTAGGTCGGGGCCCTAATCATGTGCTGAAGGCCCCGGCTAATCCGGATGATCGAATTCTTATACAGATTCGTCCTCCTCCAGAAAGCACGTAAGTTAAACATCACATATATAAGGGTTTAATATTTCCATTGTTATAAATATATTTTAATGTAAATTATTGTATATTATAGTGATTTTCAAGATAGTAAAATTGTGAAGTGCATTTCACAATTATGCTTACAGAACTGGCCTACGCCAGTGATTACATGGGCGAGCACACCTCTCGCCCATAAGGATGCAGTTTGGGCTGAATTTCAGGTATATTTATTTAATCACTCTGATAGATAATACATAGTTAATCAACTAATAGTTTAGTAATGTTGGATTATGGTAATATAACAGTTTTAATATTATTATTGTTGTTTTATTTGCAGAAGCGGTATAGATGGGATGACGCAAATGCATCAGTTATGCAGGCACTGTTCTGGCAGAAGTGCGCTGTCTGAACTAAAGATAATCTAAACAAAGAACGACAGAAAGCCCTGCACAATGCTGAAATTGACCATCCAGGACAGGGTGAGCAGTATATGCATGAGCATAGCCCCTGGTGGTGCACACATCCCATATGGGTACAGATGTGTAAGCAGTGGAGAGCTGACAGCTGGGTCAAGAGACGTATGACTGCTGCCTCGAACAGATCCTCAGGTGTATCTGAAGGCGAAAAGGCAAAAGGCACGTACAAGGGCGGCAGTATATCACAGCTACAGCATATTGCTGCTAGGGTACGTATGTATAGCAAGCTTATTGGCTTAGTTATTTGTCTTTATGTTTACAGTCATGTTTGGTAGCTAAAATATCATATGTTTACATATTAATATGAGAACATGAACTGTAGGAGTCTGAGTCTCAAGGTCAACCTATCATTTGGTTGGATGTGTATGTGGCCACCCGTGATGGTCTGCCTGATGATGTTCAGATAGCGGTAATAAGTTAACTTTAAACATATTACAGTTATGTTTTTTAGTATTTATTTTTTATTTTTAACTATTTATTTGTTGACCTTCTGACAGGACACTTATAAGGGCTTAATGAATGAGCGCTATCCTAAAGGCACCCCACGTCCGGCGATTGATCAAGAATTGTGGGAGAGGGCGTCTGTCGTGAAGAAAAATTATGTTAAAGGCCAAGGACAAAGACGACGTACAAGACGACGTCATGAAGAAAAATTCCGTCTTAAAGCGTACGAGAACTCAAAATTATACAAAGAAAAGGTCAAGAAATGGCACGACCAGAAAATCATGCACCGAACGTTCGAGCCGGGGCAATCAGTACTACTTTTCAACTCAAGGTTGAGGTTATTCCCAGGAAAGTTAAAATCAAGATGGTCGGGGCCATTCACCATCAAAACAGTTTTCCCACATGGCGCCGTTGAACTCTACAGTAGAAACCCATTGGAGACTTTCAAGGTCAACGGTTGAAACACTATTGGGGTGGAGAGTCCAATTGGGACGTCATCTGTAACGATCGAGAAATTTTTAATTTAATTTAAATATTTATTGAATTAAATAAATATTTTAATTTATTTATTTATTGAGAAAAATAAATAACTGATGAATTATGGTGAATTAATTTAGTAACTAAATCGATTAGTGTTAATTAAATTGAGTGATGATAATTTTATATAATGGATTTAATTTAAGGAAATAATTAAATTAAATTAATTGCTTAATATTTAAGAAAATAATTAAATTAAATGAATTGTTTAATTTAAAGGAAATAAATAAAATAAATAAAGTGATGTTTCTAATTTATTAATTAAATTAGATATATAATTATTTAATTATCTATTATAAGCATAATTATAATAAGAATATAATTATTATAATTATAAATTATAAGCTATTAAAATGGGTTACATGTGTGACAATTGTAACTATATGATATAAATATTATTTAAATAATCTAGTATGTGGAATTAGTGTGTAACCAAACGTAGCCTTATGGCTTTTGGGTTATTTTAACTGACGCAAACCTTTGGCCTATTTTACCTGACGTTAGTGGGGGAAGTGGGAGTCAGTTTATAATTCCTACGCGTCTATTGTTCTAAGGCTAAGTTCAGAGAGAAGGAAACACAGAGTGTTGAGAGAGAGTTTGGAAGAGAGAATCACAGAGAATTTGGAGAAGAAAGGAGTTGTTCTGAGATTGTCAAGAGAAAGAGAAGGGTTGCTAATTGTTCTTTCTAATCAAGGTATAACCTACTTTAATTTTAACTATTAAGTTTTGATATTGTTGTTGAAAATGGATTTATATGTATTATTTTTGTAGAATCTGTTATTATCAATATATATATGTAATTGTTGATTTTAAGATATGGGTTATGGGTGTGTGATTATATTGTAGAGTTTGTTATTGGCATGTATATAAAAGGGTAGCAATCAAACACGTGAAATTGAATTGTAAGAAGGGAATATAACTAACAGTGTTCGTATTTGGGGAAAAAAATAGCCTTAGTAAGTACCCAATTTCATGCCTTATATCAGTTGTAATCTGCGAATTGAAGTTGGATTGTGATAATATGTTAAGAAACGAAAGCGACGTAGTACGAATCGTGTCAAATGATTAAGAAACGAATTCGTGGTGATCAAATTCGTTAAAAGTATAAAAATGAAGAAATTTTAAAAAAAAATATAGTTTTGATTCTTCAAAATGATGTTTATATAATGTTTTTATATATAGAATGGTGTTTAGCATGTGTAACTATAATATGACAAAGTGTTAGATGTTGAAGTTGGGAGATTTTCTATAGAATTGGGATTTTTGGCCAAAGCAGAGTCTGATTTTGAGCTTTTGCAAAAACTGGAATTGAGGCATCGCGCGGGCGCGCTGTCTGGCGCGCGATTGTCGCGCGGGTGCGTTGCATATGAGCGCGGGCGCGCTACGTGGCGCGGGCGCGTGGTTACCCAGTGTATTACTGGCGCGGCCGCGCCAGTAGCCAGTCACAAACAGTGAAGTCTGCTACTTCTACAGACTTTGGTCATTCGTTATAACATGGCTTAATGATTATGTTAACGTGTTAAATGTGTAAAAACAAGGTTAAAGCATAAGTATATCTTATTGTTAGTAATTCTAAAATGCAAAGTTAGTAAGAGGTGAAAATGATATGTATGATTTAAGGAACTTAGTGAGCAATGAATAAGTGTTGAGAAATGTACACCTGTGATTCTAAAATATGTATGGTAATAAAAAACTTGTGCTAAAATGATAAGATTAGCTAGAATTGTACATGTTGTGGTATGTAAGCATATCTAATAGATATTGTGATTCCACTAAATGTGTAGGGTAATTGGCGAATATTATACTTGTGTAGCTTACGCTTGAGACAAGTTTGTTTACCCTATCTCAATTACAATTATGCCTGTTTCATAGCTATGCTATCTTTAAGTTGAGCAATCTATTTATTCCTAAATTTTACATTGAAGTTAAGCAAGCCTTTTGATTCTATCTAGTGTATGATTGTACAAGCTCTTGTAACCTAATTCGTTACATCGAGCGGGTTGTACTGTCCTTGTTATCATTCGAAGCATATGATTGTTCTAATACATTGATTCAAAGGGGATTGTTCTAACTCTTTTGAATATAGCACTTTGCATGTATATCATGTTTATTCAATTATATATTGTTGTTATTCGATTTTTTATGTTGATAATCTTGTTCAATTCTATATTGATTATATTAAACCCTTATTGATTGAATTAGTCTACTATGGAATAGTGTTCTAAAATTCTAGAACCACTAATAAGTTAGCTCTGAGCTAAACTTTCGTTAATGCGAAAATTCTAAATGCAAGCTGAGACGAACAACCCTAATATAGGGGATTTTTGTACGTGTAACATTTAGATATTTATGCACAATACATGGTACAAAGGGCTGATTCCCCCTAAGTACGCTAAGCAGGGTCTGTACAGTCTAATGACTATTAAGGTTAAGATAATAATACCTATATACCGGAGACATAGTTCATGGTCTTAAGACCCTCAGACATTGATTTCGAACTTGTTATCTATATTTTTATTTGTAGAACAAGTTCCTTATTGTTCAACTTTCGTTGTTCACTCTCATGCTACTATCATTTCTACTTTCTATGTCAGTGAGCATTTGTTCGCTCACTCTTGTAATTAACACTGCAGCTAAAGTAGAGAAAGTTGATGAGCCGTCTACTAGCAAAGGAAAGGGAAAATTGTCCAAGTGCTGAAGACTTATGGGAAATTATTTAAATATTTTATGTTTAAAGACTTGTTTTATTTTAAGATGTATTCCGCAAACTGATCTAATAATTTTAAGGTTAGATTACCTGGGATTGTGTTAAAGAAGATGTAACCCTTTAATGGGAAAGACTGTTGTTTAAGTTATTTAAATTATGTCTTTATCCTTTATGATGGGTAGTTAGATGTAATGGTTATGGATAGTGAACACCAAATCTTGTGGGAATGAAGTACCCGGATTTGGGGGTGTCACAGGTTGGTATCAAAGCTTTAGGTTATGAACCTTAGGTGGGGAAAACCTTAGGAAGTAACCTTTAAGGAAATAGAAAACATAGTGGTGTTTAACTCTTATCGAGTTTTAAGGAATGGATTAAGGTATCCATGGAAGCTAAACAATAAAAGACATTATGTGCTATATGTTAGTAACTTATGTGCTCGCGAGTATCAAAAATGTTAAGTAAAACTTAAAATATTTTGTTGTCAGGATGTCTAACGAAGGAGGATCCAGTCCAGCTAGGGAAGTGATACCTCAGGTACCTAGAGACGACGAACCCCGGGATATTCACGTAGTGTGGGAGCAGTTGATCCAGGAGGATGAGTCTGTAACCGATCCCGAGGAGGATAGTTCTGAGGAGATAGAGGAGGATGATGAGGAAGAGGATCCTGAGGAGTTTCCACTAAACTCCATATCAGCAGAGATGTATGACGCTTTGTATGACCGTAACATAGAGTTATAGGACAAAGTTGAGGAGCTAAAGGAGATGGTTGAGATGCATCATGCTTTGATGGAGCAGAAGGATGCGGAGATACAGGAACTTGACTCAAAACTTGGAAACACAGAGTGGGACCTAGTTCATACCAAGGGTCAGCATGAAGACCTGTTGGCGGTAAACGAAAAGATGAAGACCGACATGGAGAAATTGAAAGATGATTTCAAGAAGGAATCAACTAAGCGTGTAAGAGCAGAGGATGCTTGGATGAAGGCGACTCAACGTGCAGACCGTGCTGAGGCTAATGTCCAAGTGAAGAAAGTCAAGATGAAGGAGATGGATTACACTTTTAATTCGGCGATTGATAGGGCCCAGGATCGAGTCTATTATTATCCACCTCAGTTTGAGAATTCATCGTGGTTCGTGATGGATCGTAGAACGACATATCTTATCATAGAGGAGGAACGTCGAGAAGCTTTACGACGTCTTAATATGCATAGGTAGAATAAGAGTGATAATAATATGTGGTTAATTATGTGAATAAATAAATTGTGAATCCCTTATTTTGAGATGAATAAAGGGATAGTATGGGTATGTAATCCTGAAACTTGTTTAGTTCAGGAAAGTGAATGCTAATAGCGGTTATGCTATCCTTAACATGTTTTAAACGTTATGAATAAATAAAATATTAGAGTGTTAAAGCTTTAATCTTGGAATGTTTAAGTTAAACTTCAAATACCCAAGAAGTTGAGTAATGATCTAATCAAGCGCATATTTTAACGAAAAATGCCTCCTAGAAGAAGACAACCACAACCACGTCAGCAAGCACCTCCTGAGGGGTCTACTAATAATAACAACGAGACCAACGCTAATCCGGTTCAGCAATTTGTAACTCTGTTGACGGGTGCACTTGCGAATCAACTACAAACTCAAGTCACGACCTTTAAGGAATTTAAAGCGGTTGGACCGCCAGAGTTTCAAGGGTCTATGAATCCAGTGGAAGCCCAAACCTGGATTATGGAAATGGAGAAAGTGTTTGATGTTTCTAAAGTTAACGAGGATCAAAAGACCACGTTCGCAACGTTCATGCTGAAGTCTAAAGCTAGCTGCTGGTGGCAAGAAAATAAGGTTTGTGGGGGACAAGGAGTGATAGTGTGGGATAGATTTAAGGAGATGTTCTTTGAAATGTACTTTCCAGCGAGTTCTCGGAATCAGTTGGAAGTGCAATTTCTAGAGTTAAAGCAAGGAATGATGACGGTGCCAGAATATGCAGCGAAGTTTAACGAGTTGGCAAGGTTTGCCACATATCAAGTCAATATTGATGAACGAAAGAAAGAAGATTCGAACAAGGATTAAAACCCTGGCTGTATAGCAAGGTTTCAATATTCCAGCTGAACACATTTGCGGCTGTACTAGAGAAGGCAATTATCGTGGAAGGTGGAAATGATGCCTTGACCAAGTACAATCAAGAACAGAAGAAGAGGAAGAATGAGAGTAAAAATAAGGCTGGTGGAAGTAACGTTGGAAGTAACAATCAGAAGAGGAAGTGGGACGAGAATTCAACTGCTGGAGGACAGCAAGGAAATCAGCAGAAGAAAAAGTTTGAAGCTTGTGCTACTTGCGGAAAGAACTATACTAGAGTGTGTTTGAAGGGAAAGCGAGTGTGTTTCAACTGTGGTCAGGAGGGACACATTGCACTGAACAATTTTAATCCGAAGAAGGGAGCATGTTTTACCTGCGGTTCAAAGGATCACATGGCTCGTGATTGCCCTAAGAAGCCAGCGGGAAGTGTAAGTGGCAGAAAGGGAAACAACAACGGTGGTGGTGCATTGACTATCACTGGACCAACACAGTAAAGCCGACCTACTGCGAGGACTTTCAATATGACTGTGCAAGATGTTGTTCAGTCTAAGGATGTGGTGTCAAGTAGCATTCCGATTAATGGTATTAATGCTTATATGCTATTTGATTCGGGTGCTACTTGTTCATTTATATCCGATGAATTTGCTCATAAATTAGAATTTCCCAAGGAAGAATTAGAATTTCCCTTAAGTATAGAGATTGCGAATAAGGAAGTGATTCCTATCAGATACATATATAGGAATTGTAGGGTGATTATAAAAGGTAACGAGATGATGGTAGATTTGATACCAATTAGACTTGGTGAATTCGATGTTATACTGGGAATGGATTGGTTATTCAATTATGGAGCAGTAATTGATTGCCAAAGGAAGTGTGTTAACCATATGACTCCGTCAAAGGTTGTGTTCTTTGGCAGCAAGTCACTTCGATAAGCAAGTTATTTAACGGTGATGCAAGCTAAGAAGTTGTTGAGACACGGATGTGTAGGATACTTAGCCTACGTAGTCGATACACAGAAGGAGAGTGTGAAGTTAGAAGAGATACCAATCATAAGAGATTTTGCAGACGTATTTTTAGACGATTTGTCGGGTCTTCCACCGGATCGACAAATCGAGTTCGTGATTGATTTACTACCAGGAACGACCCCGATATCTAAAGCACCATACAGAATGGCCCCAGTAGAGATGAAAGAGTTGATGGTACAATTACAAGAATTGCTTGACAAGAAGTATATTTAGTCGAACGTTTCGCCATGAGGAGCACCGGTCTTGTTTGTTAAGAAGAAAGACGGATCGATGCGGCTTTGCATTGATTACCGAGAATTGAATAAGGTCATAATTAAAAATAAGTATCCATTACCTAGGATCAACAATCTGTCCGATCAACTGAAGGGTGCGAGGTATTTTTCAAAGATAGACTTGAGAAGTGGTTATCATCAGTTGAAGGTGAGGCTAGAGGATGTACCGAAGACGACATTCAGAACTCGGTATGATCATTACGAGTTTCTGGTAATGTCTTTTAGTTTAACAAACGCACCTACAACGTTCATGGATTTGATGAACAGGGTGTTTAAACCATTTTTGGACAAATTTATGGTGGTGTTTATTGATGATATATTGGTATATTTCAAAACCAAAGAGGAACATGTGGAACACTTAAGAGTGACGTTGGAGACATTGAGAAAAGAGAAGTTGTATGCTAAGTTCTCAAAATGTGAATTTTGGTTAGAACGTGTTCAGTTTCTCGAACACATTATTGATAAAGACAGAATTTCGATAGATCCAACAAAAGTTAAAGCTGTAGTAAACTGGGATCAGCCGAACACACCGTCAGAAGTAAGGACTTTCTTAGGATTGGCAGATTACTATAGGCATTTTATTCAAGACTTTTCAAAGATCGCGACTCGGTTAACGAATTTAACTAGGAAAGCGGTTAAGTTTGTTTGGACAGAGAAGTGTGAGGAAAGTTTTTGAGAATTGAAGAAGAGGTTGAGTTCAGCACCTGTGTTGTCATTGTCTGATTATACAGGAAATTTTATGGTGTATAGTGACGCGTCGCATAAAGGACTAGGCTGTGTGCTTACGCAGAACGGCAGAGTTATTGCGTATGTATCACGATAGTTGAAAGATGGCGAGAAGGTGTATCTGACTCATGACTTAGAGTTGGCGGCGGTGGTATTTACCCTAAAAATTTGGAGACATGATCTTTATGGAGATAGGTGTGAGATATATACCGACCATAAAAGTCTGAAGTATATCTATACACAGAAAGATTTGAATATGAGATAAAGAAGATGGTTGGAGCTGATTAAAGACTATGACTGCGAGATTTTCAATCATCCCGGAAAGGCGAATAGTATTGCTAATGCCTTAAGTAGAAAGGGACGGGAGAAGTTAATGATGTTGACTACTCATGAGAAGCTAGTGTCAGAAATGATTAAGATGGAGTTGGAAATTAGATATCTGACAGAATCCGACAAAAAGTTGTTCCAGATAGGAAACGGTTCAAGATAGGAAACGGTTCAACGTTGGTGGATAAGGTAAAGAATGCACAACTTCAGGATGAAGACTGCAAAAAAATAAAACAGAAAATATCTAAAGGTGAGAAAAACAAATTCAAAGTCGATTCGGAAGGGTTACTTCGATTCGAAGGGAGGATTTTGGTTCCACAAGTACCAGAAGTTAAAGAAGAAATTCTTAATGAAGCTCATAATTCAAGATATTCAATTCACCCTAGGAGTACAAAGATGTTCCAAGATCTTAGACATCATTTTTGGTGGCCGAATATGAAGACGAATGTGGCTAAATGCGTGGCAAAATGCTTAACGTGTCAGAAAGTTAAAGATGAACATCAAAGGCCAAGCGGATTGTTACAACCGTTAGAGATACCAAAATGGAAATGGGAGCATATCACAATGGATTTTGTGGTAAGTCTTCCAATGACCCAACAAGGTTACGATGCCATTTGGGTGATTGTCGACCGACTGATGAAGTCGGCACACTTTTTGCTAATTAAGCTTCGATTTACCCTAGATCGGTTAACAAAACTGTACGTGAAGGAAATCATTTCAAGACACGGTGTACCTGTGTCCATTGTATCAGACAGCGTACCATCCTCAAACCGACGGACAGAGTGAGAGAACCATCCAAACACTAGAAGATATGCTCAGAGCATGTATCATGGATTTCAAGGAAAATTGGGATGACCATCTACCATTGGTGGAATTTGCTTATAATAATAGTTATCACGCGAGTATTGGCATGCCGCCTTACGAAGCGCTATACGGCAGGAAATACAAAACTCCGTTATGTTGGGACGAGGTAGGTGAACGTCAGCTATTGGGTCAAGAATTGGTACAACAGACAGTCGAGATCATCAAAGTGATTAGAGCAAGATTGATCACAGCACAAGATAGACAGAAGAAATATGTTGATCATCATTGACAAAATAGAGAATTCGATGTCGGTAGTTATGTTTTCTTGAAAGTGTCTCCCTGAAAGGGGAAAATTCGGTTTGGCAAGAAGGGGAAATTGAGTCCTAGATTTATAGGACCTTTTGAAGTGCTTCGAAGAGTTGGTGAAGCAGCGTACGAGGTAGCTTTACCTCCAGAGTTAGAGCATATTCATAATATTTTCCATGTATCAGTATTGAGGCCATATAAGCCTGATTATAAGCATGTTATTGAATATGAGCCCTTACAGTTTTAGAAGGATTTGTCATATGAAGAAGTCCCTGTTCAAATTGTTGACAAAAAAGAGCAAGTACTGAGGAATAAAGTGATACCTTCTGTTAAGGTAATCTAGAGGAACCACAATGCTGAGGAAGCTACATGGGAACTTGAAACTGTTATGATGAAAAATTATCCTCAGTTGTTTGCTTGATTTTTTATAGCGATTCTGGGGACAGAATCTTGTTAAGGAGGGAAGAATGTAACGAATAAATTTTTCGAGTTGTGATTCTGGGGACAAAATCCTTTTAAGGAGGGAAGGATGTAACGATCGAGAAATTTGTAATTTAATTTAAATATTTATTGAATTAAATAAATATTTTAATTAATTTATTTATTGAGGAAAATAAATAACTGATGAATTATGGTGAATTAATTTAGTAACTAAATCGATTAGTGTTAATTAAATTGAGTAATGATAATTTTATCTAATGGATTTAATTTAAAGAAATAATAAAATTAAATCAATTGCTTAATATTTAAGAAAATAATTAAATTAAATGAATTGTTTAATTTAAAGGAAATAAATAAAATAAATAAAGTGATGTTTCTAATTTATAAATTAAATTAGATATATAATTATTTAATTATCTATTATAAGCATAATTATAATAAGAATATAAATATTATAATTATAAATTATAAGCTATTAAAATGGGTTACATGTGTGACAAGTGTAACTATATGATATAAATATTATTTAAATAATCTAGTATGGGGAATTAGTGTGTAACTAAACGTAGCCTTATGATTTTTGGGTTATTTTAACTAACACAAACCTTTGGCTTATTTTACCTGACGTTAGTGGGGGAAGTGGGAGTCAGTTTATAATTCCTACGCGTCTATTGTTCTAAGGCTAAGTTCAGAGAGAAGGAAACACAGAGTGTTGAGAGAGAGCTTGGAAGAGAGAATCACAGAGAATTTGGGGAAGAAAGGAGTTGTTCTGAGATTGTCAAGAGAAAGAGAAGGGTTGCTAATTGTTCTTTCTAATCAAGGTATAACCTACTTTAATTTTAACTATTAAGTTTTAATATTGTTGTTGAAAATGGATTTATATGTATTATTTTTGTAGAATATGTTATTATCAATATATATATATATATATATATATATATATATATATATATATGTGTGTGTAATTGTTGATTTTAAGATATGGGTTATGGGTGTATGATTGTATTGTAGAGTCTGTTATTGGCATGTATATAAAAGGGGTAGCAATCAAACACGTGAAATTGAATTGTAAGAAGGGAATATAACTAACAGTGTTCATATTTGAAAAAAAAATAGCCTTAGTAAGTACCTAATTTCATGCCTTATATGAGTTGTAATTTGCGAATTGAAGTTTGATTGTGATAATATGTTAAGAAACGAAAGTGGCGTAGTTCGAATCGTGTCAAATGATTAAGAAACGAATTCGTGGTGATCAAATTCGTTAAAAGTATAAAAATGAGGAAATTTGGGGAAAAAATATATAGTTTTGATTCTTCAAAATGATGTTTATATAAGGTTTTTGTATATAGAATGGTGTTTAGCATGTGTAACTATAATATGACAAAGTGTTTGATGATGAAGTTGGGAGATTTTCTGTAGAATTGGGATTTTTGGCCAAAGCAAAGTTTGATTTCGAGCTTCTGTAAAAATTGGAATTGAGGTGTCACGCGGGTGCACTGCATATGGGCGCGGGCACGCGGTTACCCAGTATATTACTGGCGTGGCCGCACCAGTAGCCAGTCACAGACTGTGAAGTCTGCTACTTTTGCAGACTTTGGTCATTCGTTATAACATGGCTTAATGATTATGTTAACGTGTTAAATGTGTAAAAATAGGGTTAAAGCAAAAGTATATCTTGTGGTTAGTAATTCTAAAATGCAAAGTTAGTATGAGGTGAAAATGATATGTATGATTTAAGGAACTTAGTGAGCAATGAATAAGTGTTGAGAAATGTACACATGTGGTTCTAACATATGTATGGTAATAAAAGACTTGTGCTAAAATGATAAGATTAGCTAGAATTATACATGTTATGGTATGTAAGCATATCTAATAGATATTGTGATTCCACTAAATGTGTAGGGTAATTGGCTAACATTATACTTGTGTAGCTTACGCTTGAGGCAAATTTCTTACCCTAAACTTTTATTGAGCAAGTTTATTTACCCTATCTCAATTACAATTACGCCTGTTTCATAGCTATGCTATCTTTAAGTTGAGCAATCTATTTATTCCTAAATTTTACATTGAAGTTAAGCAAGCCTTTTAATTCTATCTACTGTATGATTGTACAAGCTATTATAACCTAATTCGTTACATCGAGCGAGCTGTACTGTCCTTGTTATCATTCGAAGCATATGATTGTTCTAATACATTGATTCATAGGGGATTGTTCTAACTCTTTCAAATATAGCACTTTGCATGTATATCATGTTTATTCAATTATATATTGTTGTTATTCGATTTTTGATCTTGATAATATTGTTCAATTCTATATTGATTATATTAAACCCTTATTGATTGAATTAGTTTACTATGGAATAGTGTTCTAAAATTATAGAACCACTGATAAGTTAGTTCCGAGCTAAACTTTCGCTAGTGCGGAAATTCTAAATTCAAGTTGAGACGAACAACCCTAATATAGGGGATTTTTGTACGTGTAGCGTTTAGATGTTTGTGCACAATACATGGTACAAAGGGCTGATCCCCCTAAGTACGCTAAGCAAGGTCTATACAGTCTAATGACTGTTAAGGTTAAGGAAATAATACATATATACCGGAGACATATTTCGTGGTCTTAAGACCCTCAGACATTGTTTTCGAACTTGTTATCTATATTTTTATTTGTAGAACAAGTTCCTTATTGTTCAGCTTTCGTTGTTCACTCTCATGCTACAATCATTGATACTTTCTATGTTAGTGAGCATTTGTTTGCTCACTCTTGCAATTAACACTGCAGCTAAAGTGGAGAAAGTTGATGAGCCATCTACTAGCAAAGGAAAGGGCAAATTGTCCAAGTGCTGAAGACTTATGAGAAATTATTTAAATATTTAATGTTTCAAGACTTGTTTTATTTTAAGATGTATTCTGCAAACTGATGTAATAATTTTAAGGTTAGATTACCTAGGATTGTTTTTCAAATGATGTAACCCTTTAATAGGAAAGACTATTGTTTAAGTTATTTTAATTATGTCTTTATCCTTTATGATGGGTAGTTAGATGTAATGGTTTTGGATAGTGAACACCAAATCTCGTGGGAATGAAGTACCCAGATTTGGGGGTGTCACATCATCGCAATCACATTATTCGACGCACCTTGAACAGGGAGTAGTCAGGCTGAACGACTTAAAATCAAGCGCTAATTGGGAGGCAACCCAATCGTCTTTTAATTTTTCATATTTTATCCATGCTAGTTAGATTGTAGATTAGAATGTTAGTTAGTTTCGATTCAATTCATGTCAATTCAATTATTAGTAGTTAAAAGTTGAAGTCATCTTTAGATAATTGCGTTACCATGCTTAGGATTGCTCAAAATCTACTTATATTTATGTTTTATGATTGTACAGGAACCTAACATGCATAAGGATTGGAGTAGAAAGGTAGAAACATGCACTAAATCTTCAGTTAACAGAACCCACATGCACTATACCCCCTGCCGGGGCGGGGGTCTCCAGGTCCAACTTACAGGGCGTATGCCTGCTTGGGCGGGCTTCTTTAGCCTTATACCCCCTGCTGGGGCGGGGGTCCTGGATGTGAACAGACATGCTTAGCAGTTACTTTTACTTCAATTACACTTCCCACTTCTTCATTAAACCTCTACTTCTTCCTTACATACTATTCCAACTCCCATCAATTATCTCACACGTTCTAGCAACTTAAATTCTATCTTCCCACGTCGTGAACACATTCACCCACTAACCCATTATCTCCATCACTCACTCTTATTCTTCTCCATTCACCATCTTTATATAAACACAACCTCCCAACCCAAGTTCGTCACCTACATTCAATTTTTAACACAGAAAGTGTTCGTATCGTGGGAATTCATCTTGCACTTGAGAGTGAGTAGCCCATCTTTAAATTCTTCATCTTCTCTTACCATATTTTCCACAAAATCACCAAGTTTGGGGGAAGAAATCAGGGTGCACACCAAGTGTTCGATAAAGTGTGTGAGTGAAATTTGGGGAGAGAGTAGTGTGTTCAGACATCTGGAATTCAATGGCGTCTCAACCTACATCCAGAAGACAACAGGGAGAAAGTTCAAGGCCAACACCACCATCATGAACCTTGACAGACGCAAATTTAAAAAGTGCCGCCGCCACCGACCGTTACGCCTATATGGTAACAAAGGCTCTTACACTGGAGCGGGGGTTGGCACCAGATCATGTGGATGGGCAGATGATGCAACAGATTTATCAGAAAGGGTGGAACAAATTCACTGAGGAACCCGAGGCCGCCATTGTCAACGTGTTCAAAGAGTTCTATGCTAACGCCGAGGACAAGGCACCTTTCAACACGTTTGTGCGGGGTAGATTGGTCCCGTTCAGTGCCGATGCCATCAACACGTATTATCAGTTACGAGTCCCGAGACATTGTCAGTATGCTCATTTACGTGACAACGATCCAGATTTTGGGGCTATTCTGAAGGACATGACTAAGTCGGGTACAACATGGATTAAGGGTTAGAAAGGAGGCACGATTTTTCACAGCAAAGATCTCAGTAGGTATGTGTTGCCTCATTTATAGTTCTTATAAAAGAGCTCTAACTCATGCAAGTATACACGAGTCAACAAGTAATACAAAGTAAGTAAAGTATTGATTCCACAGAGAAAGTTGTTAACCTTAGACTACTATGCATTAATTAACTCACTATATTTATATGCTAAGATTAATGACATCAATTGTTGATTTGAACTAATTATGATTACCAACTAAAAATACAAATATAAATGGACTAAATATAATGTGGAAACAATGGGATCCTAACTTCATTCAATATTTCGCTTAATCGCCATATGTCATGCAAGAAGTGTTCACATATCACAGGATAATAGCCAAGAGCACAAAGCGAGTTATAATCATTTTCCAATGCACTATAACCAACTCACATATCATCTACTGATGTTAGAATCTATGTAATCACCAATACCATCACAATTACCATATTCCTATGCGCAATTGCAATCCTATTGATTTTAAGAACAATCCTTATTCTAGCTCATACGGTGAAACAGTATATTCCTATTTGATTCACAAAACATGCAAGACTTACTCTAGCCCCATATTCGTATGCTATCAAGATTACAATCCATATTTATATGTTCATTTCCAATTCCATACAAATACTAAAATGAATGATTATCAGTCATTCATACATGCACACCAACCATGATAGATAATCCATATGATATACAAAACAAACCGAACACTTAGATGTACAACCGAACTACATATTGAAATCTGTTAGAATACCATAATGGAGTTTAGTTCATGATTGAACCACAAACCATTATGGGATCAATGTTAAGCATGATCAATAAACAAGCAATCAAAGTAAGAAGGATAGAACGATCAAACCCAATTGCTGAATAGAAATCAAAGATTAACTATTAAATCCACAAAGAAATCCAATAAACAATAATCAATATCTACAATGGTGAAGAACTCCACGAAGAAGAAGAGAATAAGACGTTGTGGCTTCGTTCTCCGTTGGAATCTCTCTAAGGTGTAAACCCTAATTGCTACTATGAAAATTACGTAAATAAAAGTCTCGTCCCCCTGTCTGACACACGTCAGAATCGTTTTATAACCAATTACACATCATTAAGTTGAGAAATAAAAATAAAACAAATTACAACATCAGCATCACGCGCGGCCGCGCGCGTCCCTATTGTCTCTGGCTCGCGGCCGCAAGACTTACAGTAAGCTCAGACCAAACCAGGCGACCTCTCGCGCGGTCGCGCGCTCATGCATCATGGGCACGTGCTGAGTCTCTCGCGGGCGCGTGCTCATGCCTCGCGGGCGATTGACTTGCAGAAGGTTCCCCATGTAAAGCCCTGCATTCATGCGGGCGCGCGAGTCTTCACTTGTTCTGCCGTGCGGCCTGTGTTCTGCAGTTCTTGAGTCTGGTTTTTGGTCTGCTACTGCTACTACTTGTTTATTCTTGCTTAAACCCTCTTGCTAGCTTGATTTCCATACCTCATTGTACCCCCATGCCGTGCACATCCTCGCCTTGCTACTAGCCTTCATGCATCTGCTCACCGATACCTCAGTTTCAACCAAAATGACGCCGATTCCTTCACTTATTCACCAAAAGGAGTTTTAAGTTTATGCAATGCAGAATAACATGAAATGCAACTAAAACACAATGAAATATACTCGAGGTGGGCACAATTCGCCTGGATTAATATACAATAAGTGAGTAAAAATATCACTTATCCAATACCCCCAAACATGAATTGTTGCTTACCCTCAAGCAATGCATATGAATGAACACTAAAAATGTAACTACTAAACTATACACGACTCTATGATGCAAACTAGTCTCACATAATCTTAGCCATAACAGAATTTCAGCCCACATTGCCTCAGTGAATTATCCCGATTCCAGAACATAGTTTCAAACCAAACCATAGACATATCATCATACACGCAGATAATTTATGAATGCTATTGAGATGATGTGTATGTGTGTGGTGTTCACAAAAACTTGATCTAAGCAAAGATTATATATCATACACTGCTCCAAACAGAAAATTATAGTCTAAATTAAGATTCATGTATACTCATGCAACATAGACTGTTTAAACATATCATTGCAAACTAAAGTTTAACAATGGGTTAATTGCTTTATTGCTACTCACGAGGGCGATTTCGCACTTTCCCGTGGTGTTTATTGCTATTGTTTCTTTTCTGTTTTTTTTCACATGACTGTGCAATGTCTCAATCCATTAGGCACACTGCTACCCCTTAACAAGCTTTCAACCAATGACTCCCAGACCATGAAAGACCTTAGGGTGCTAGGTGTAGAGACAATCCCCTCGGGCGTACTTACTCAAGTAGCCAGGGCCCCGAATTAAGACTAGTCACGTTATTGCACACACACACACACACACACACACATACATATATATATATATATATATATATATATATATATATATATATATATATATATATATACAGCATACCCCTGTTTCCCCAAAATTTGCACTTTAATGACTCATACAATCTATAACACCTTCCTCATGTTTCTCTTTTTAACACTACATGTTCTATTGAGCAATGCATAACATACATCTTAAACTTACAAGTGAATGTGAACACAATTGTACAAACCAAAAGCATATAAACATCAACATGAATCGCATTGTGTAAAACATTATATCCAAGTTGTGCTATGCAACATATTCTGAAATCTTCCACAATTCACTATCCTCATTGGCTTAGGCAAAAATTTCTATTTATAAGCAAAAATTTATATGAGACATTAAACTAGAACATACTAAGAATGAATAAAAATAAAAATTTTATGCTAAAATTTAACTAACACATATTTATGCAAAATTAAACTAAACATGCTAAAATAAAATGCAATCTAAACTACTATGCAAGTACTCCGATACCCCCAAACTTGAAATGTTTAATGTCCTCATTGAATGAAGGTAAAGGGTACGAGAAAAACTCCCCTAATGATTGGCATAACCACCCTCCTCGGGTGGTGAATCTGGTGGTGGATACGGCACGGTGGTCCCGAACTGGGGCCATTCAAGCATGGTTCCTTGCTGCGCGACTGCTTCGGCCAAAGCCCTGGAGAGTCCCATAGAAAATGTCCCAAGATTGTCATACAATGCATCGACTTTGCGCTCCAACCTTCGGAGGTGTCGATCGCTTGAGACAGGTTGCGTACGGGTGGATGGACCTGCTTCATCGGGCTGTGGGGGCTGCCGGGGTGGCTCAGAAAAGGTGGATCGGAGAATGAATCCTCATCCTCGCGGATGTGGCTCGCCACCTACCCAGTCCTGGAATTTGGCAATTATGGAATGCGTGATATCTTGGCTGGAATACTGCATTTGCTCATTGCCCCAACAAACCCCTTGCTGCGCACATAACATGGCTATCACTAAAGCGTGTGGGATGCTTCAGTGGTAGTTCCCTTCAGATACTTTACAATGTTTGGATGGATCAAATACCCTATGTCAATATATTCGCCAGTGATGATGCCCCGCAGAAGTATGGCTCTCTCTGCTGTTATTTCATGTTGATGCGATGATGGCAATAATTTAGCGCAAATGAATAGATTCCATGCCTTGGCGTACCGATTCAATGTGGCTGCTGGAAAAAAGTGAGGTTGGGTCGTACCGACTTTATAAGTCCATCGTGAGCCGGGAATGCACAATTCTGTGATGACCTGCTCCAAGTCTGTTTCCTGATGGGCTCCCGTGATCCAATTGGCAGCCCTTGCTGGTGGTTGAGCGGGAAGCCTCAGCACGTTTCTGATGGCGGAGGGTTGGTAGTCTACTTATGTACTACCAACCATAGAGGTATCGTTCATGGTGACTTTGGCATTATCGTAGAACTCTCGAACTATGCTCATTGAAATCGGCGTGGGTGCAGCAGTCAGTCCATCCCATCCTCGTTCGCGGATCATGGCACATAGTTCCCCTGTGAGGGCCCCGAATCCAGGTCCTAAATCACCTCGGATCCGGTTCGATGATTCTATACAACTATTATTATTTGCGAAAGATATAAACATAAATTGTTTATACAATACATTACACACTATTCCCAAGGTCGAGTAACCTTAACTTAATACACATTACATAACTCACTTAACACATAATCTTAAAATACAACACTTATACAATTTAGCTGCACACATATCCTAACGTTGGAACTGTCTTTAACCTTTCCTTGTATCCGACGCGTTCGTCTTAATCTGTAATATTTTATCATGATATAGCAAGGGTGAGCATGAAAGTTGCCCAACAAGTTTAAATTCAATAATATAACGATATATCATGATTGAAAGAGTATGAACAATAAGCTGGCTATAATTGATCAATATAATTGAGAACTAGCATGAACAAAATTTTGACTGAACAAGTATTAAACATGAACAAATATATCTGAACCAACGGATAATGAAGGTGATAAGCCTTTCATACCCGACTTATACATGCAATATGTATAGAGCACAATTCATGACAACCAACAATTATTAACCATAAGCTTATCTGAATGAAACACTTTTAGTAGAGTTAAGTAAAAACAAACTTGCCTGAACCGTTGTTTACCGCAACGTAATTTATAATGCTTTATCTGAAGACCTAATATTAGTAATATAGATCTCCAATATTAGAATAATATCATCACAATATAATACTACTATATATATATAAACATAGAATAACCTAAACACATAGCACACTTCCCTATCAGTCTCTAACACACATAGGACTCGATATCAAATCAAACTATTACAGTCCATCTTGATTATGACAAAATTCTAACGTCCCGACGGTCTAGTAATACTTTTATCGAGTCTAAGTTCAATTAAACTCTACTTAAACACTTAACAATTAAATCAGATAATTTTAATAACAGTCGAAATATTTTTCTAAGTCTCATACTAATTTTCACATAATTATTATCATTTATCGTAAATTTTCAATCATTAATATCGTATTTATAAATACCAAAATATTCTTTTATCATAATATTTATTTATAATCAAATATTAATGAAACTCATCACATAATATTATAATATAATTATAATATCACAAAGTATTTTTAATACTTTAAAATCACCTTTATATGACTTTTAGACCGTTAAATTTATTATCCGATAATTGCTATTAATATTAAAATATTAATATTTTCGTAACAAAATATCAAAAGTTATATTTTATAAGTTAAAATATTTTTCTAATGCTTAAATCATTTTTATATGATTTTTAAATCATTAATTCTATTTTTTCATAATTTATTTAATATATTTATTAAATAAACTAATTATCATTAACATTAATTAATTAATGAATTTCATCACAAAATATTAAAAGTCACTGAAAATATCTTTAAATATTTTCTTATACCATAATATTATTTTTTATGATTTTTCATGTATTAAAACTATTTTTAAATAATTTATTTAATATTATAATTAAATAAATTAAATACCATTTATATTTTAAAAATATTAAATATTTATGAAATATACTTAAAATAATTAAAAACTATTTTTCAGACTTTAAAATAATTTTTCAAAATTTATTTTGTATTTTTAATAATAAAAATCTATTTTTTTCTATTTTTAATTAATTTTTGGAAAATTAGAAAATAAATTAAATAGAAACCGTCGCTAAAGGGCCCTATAGCGACAAACCCGTCGCTATAGGTGTTCTTGGTGTTCTTGATGTCTGCCCAGATCTTCATCGCCAGTTAACTAGGTGGGTGGTTTTACCGGTGGTAGATCTTTGTTCATTACGTTTCTGGGCTGGCTAAAGTGTTAGGATTGTAGTACTAATGTAACATTACAACCTCAAACTGATTTAATGCTCATTACATAACCCAGTTGAAAGATCCAAGCTCCAAAAAAGTTTGACATCGATGTTCTTCATTTCTGGGTTTTCCAAAAAATGAAGAACAGACGATGGTACTATATCTTGATCCTTATAACTTGAATTCTGGGTTTCGTTTGTGTAAAGTAATGGTTGTATCTTGTAGTGGAGATGTCAGGCTTCATTTATTAAACAACATATCATCGTAAAAACATCACATATATACGATCTGGGCTGGTCAAACTAGTGGTCTGAAACTGTTCTTGAAGATTCTGGGTTTTTTCCAGAATCTTCATCCGAGCAGTCGATCAACGGTTGCTTGACGTACCACTCATATCTTGTATTCTGTTACGTATCTGGTTGATCTAAAGCTTGGGATATGTAGAATACATAACAGGCTACAAGGATCAACCAAAAACATGGACTAAACACCAACACACAGCAAGATCAAGACCCTGCAAAGTCACTGTCAAAAAAATCTGGTTTTCTAGGTTACCCAGAAATCAGATTTCGTGAACGGTCAACGGGTTTTGACCACTGATAACTTGAGATATAGACATGGTATGGAGTTGATTCCACTTCCAGATCAAAGATCTCCTGACAGACTACAAGTCTAAAGCTTAAAACAACACAAAACATAAACACATCAAGATTTAAAGCCACTGACATATGTCAGACATCATTTTTAACTTTTTCCCAAATTTCTAAAAATTGCTAATTCGTGTACTTTGATGTTATGGATTCACTATATAGCAACCCAGATCATCAAGTGACACCTTCTAACACAACTTTAAACAATAGATCCTAACATCTAACATCAAATCAAGAGATTTCGAAATTTAGGGTTCTTACCACTTTGAGCTTTGATTCATGATTTCTGACTTTGTAATCTGATCTTTAGCTAGTTAATATTTGATCATTGCTGATCTTATCTCACTCTCTCACTCTTCATTCCCGAAATTTTAGAGAGAGGATGGGTTTGGAGTAAATAAAAAGTCAAGTGGCCTTTCCCTCTCTCTTAATCTATATAATTGATTGGATTCAATGATTTTGCTAGCAACTTGTGGCTAATCTTTGGACACATATCTAGGTCTAGAGTTAGGGTTAGTCACCAACCCAAGATCTTGGCAAGATTTGCAAGCTACCAATTAAAGAATGTGACATAAGGGTAAAATGGTCATTTAGCAATTAATTTTAATGGCAATTATGTTAATTAGCCCAAACCCTTAGGGTTTAGGGTTTAAAAAACCTTAGGGTTTGTAATTTAATTATCTAAATGTTCCAATTTAGGTTTTCAAAAATAGAAAATTAACATTTCTAAATTATAATTAGGATTTTCTAATTATATTACAATTTCTTAATCACCATTTAAATATTGCTAATTAGGATTAAAAATTCCTAATTAAAATTGTTAATTTAGCATTTAGGGTCAAAATTGTTCATTAAGGTTTATAACCCACGAATTAGGGTTTTATTTAGAAAAATAATATTTCTAATTTAGAAATTAGATGTCCGTAATTAGATTAGGGTTTTCTAATTACTTAAATTGAAAATTAGAATTAATATATCCTAATTAACAGTATTAAATTAACACTTTCGTTTTCCCTAATTATAAATTAGGGTTCCAAAACCAGAAATTGGGGTTTCAAATTTTAAAATTAGGGTTTTCTAACCAATTTGTTTATATTAACCCTAATTAATCTTATAATTATTTACACCTACGCCATTAATTTCCCAATTTAGGGTTTTATATACCGAATTAGGGTTTCGGATTCCCAGAACTGAAATTAGGATTTTCAGAACCGATTTCTAGGGTTTCTTGTTAAACACTAGGGTTTTCTAACCGAACGTTGATATTCTTAATATATACTTAGGGTTTGATACAGATATCGATTATCTGGTCAACCCTTGACCCTTAACCACATCGTGTATACACAGAACATAATCACATATTTCCTTAATCCTGAATAATTCACCTAAATCATTCACAAAATTTTGAAATCCTCAAAATTCCTTCTTAAAAATCTCAAACGCATACACTTATTTTCTGTCTAGGTTCTAATTTTGAACCTTAAATCAATTAATAAAAAATTTAAAAAAATTCAAAATTCTCGGGTTGTCACATTTACCCCTTCTTCTAAGAATTTCGTCCCCGAAATTTACCTTACTCCTTACACCATACACCATTCACCATACATTCTCATCATCACATGCTACCCAATACACCTCTCACAAGAGTAAAAATTTTCAAAATTGTGCTGAGGAGTCATATAGACTATTTGTTTGTCATTTTCGCAAAGGTTATACGGAAATTCATCCACAAACCGACATAACTTACGAACACAAAGGGTGATTAGCCCGATATGTCCTGTACTGGCCAAGTACTAATTTTATATGTTCCTCGTCACTGCCATAGGCATAAAAATTCTACCTCAGTCTTATTGGATTCCGCACCAAAATAATTTGGTATGGAAAATTTCTTTCAATGAACACTTAGAGTTTTCATAAACTTTAGCCTAGCTGAATCGAATAGCGTAGACTCATATCAATAATTCAATTCAATCGAATTATTTAGGTGTAGCCAAATCCCGTTAGCAAATTAAAATTTTGAAAACATTCTCGAGAATGACGTCATGATGCCGTACTATATTAACAGTCCGTTTGAGGATATCGTCATTGTATGACTTTGTCATAACACATCATACAATAGTGGAATAACGATTTTGGATCCATTCAACACTAAGTATTCCTATATTTACAACTCCATCATTTTTTATCATCTTTGCACCAGGTTACATGGTACCAACTGTGAGGTCCCCAAATCCAGGTCCCAAATCACCTCGGATCCAGTTTGATCATTCTATACAACAATTACTATTTGCGGAAGATATAAACATAAATTATTTATACAATACATTACACACTATTCCCCAAGGTCGAGTAACCTTAACTTAATACACATTACATAACTTACTTAACACATAATCTTAAAATACAACACTTATACAATTTAGCTGCACACATATCCTAACGCTGGAACTGTCTTTAACCTTTCCTTGTATCCGACGCGTTCGTCTTAATCTGCAATGTTTTATCATGATATAGCAAGGGTGAGCATGAAAGTTGCCCAGCAAGTTTAAATTCAATAATATAACGATATATCATGATTGAAAGAGTATGAACAATAAGCTGACTATAATTCATCAATATAATTGAGAACTAGCACGAACAAACTTTTGACTGAATAAGTATTAAACATGAACAAATATATCTGAACCAACGGGTAATGAAGGTGATCAGCCTTTCATACCTGACTTATACATGCAATATGTACAGAGTACAATTCATGACAACCAGCAATGATTAACCATAAGCTTATCTGAATGAAACACTCTTAGTAGAGTTAAGTAAAAACAAACTTGCCTGAACCGTTGTTTACCGCAACACAATTTATAACGCTTTATCCGAAGACCTAATATTAGTAATATAGATATCTAATATTAGAATAATATCATCATAATATAATACTACTATATATATATAAACATAGAATAACCTAAACACATAACACACTTCCCTATCAGTCTCTAACACACATAGGACTCGGTATCAAATCAAACTATTACAGTCTATCTTGATTCTGACAAAATTCTAACGTCCCGACGGTCTAGTCAGACTTTTATCGAGTCTAAGTTCAATTAAACTGTGCCTAAACACTTAACATTTAACTCAGATAATTTTAATAACAGTCAAAATATTTTTCTAAGTCTCATACTAATTTTCACATAATTATTATCATTTATCGTAAATTTTCAATCATTAATATCGTATTTATAAATACCACAATATTCTTTTATCATAATATTTATTTATAATCAAATATTAATGAAACTCATCACATAATATTATAATATAATTATAATATCACAAAGTATTTTTAATACTTTAAAATCACCTTTATATGATTTTTAGACCGTTAAATTCATCATCCGATAATTGCTATTAATATTAAAATATTAATATTTTCGTAACAAAATATCAAAAGTTATATTTTATAACTTAAAATATTTTTCTAACGCTTAAATCATTTTTATATGATTTTTAAATCATTAATTCTATTTTTCCATAATTTATTTAATATATTTATTAAATAAACTAATTATCATTAACATTAATTAATTAATAAATTTCATCACAAAATATTAAAAGTCATTGAAAATATCTTTAAATATTTTCTTATACCATAGTATTATTTTTTATGATTTTTCATGTACTAAAACTATTTTTAAATAATTTATTTAATATTATAATTAAATAAATTAAATACCATTTATATTCCAAAAATATTAAATGTTTATGAAATATATACTTAAAATAATTAAAAACTATTTTTCGGACTTTAAAATAAATTTTCAGAATTTATTTTGTATTTTTAATAATAAAAATCTATTTTTTTCTATTTTTAATTAATTTTCGGAAAATCAGAAAATAAATTAAATAGAAACCGTCGCTAAAGGGCCCTATAGCGACAAACCCGTCGCTATAGGTGTTCTTGGTGTTCTTGATGTCTGCCCAGATCTTCATCGCCAGTTAACTAGGTGGGTGGTTTGACCGGTGGTAGATCTTTGTTCATTACGTTTTTAGGCTGGCTAAAGTGTTAGGATTGTAGTACTAATGTAACATTACAACCTCAAACTGATTTAATGGTCATTACATAACCAAGTTGAAAGATCCAAGCTCCAAAAAAGTCTGACATCGCTGTTCTTCATTTCTGGGTTTTCCAGATAATGAAGAAAAGACGATGGTACTATATCTCGATCCTTATAACTTGAATTCTGGGTTTTGTTTGTGTAAAGTAATTGTTGTATCTTGTAGTGGAGATGTCAGACTTCATTTATTAAACAACATATCATCATAAAAACATCACATATGTACGATCTGGGCCGGTCAAACTAGTGGTCTGAAACTATTCTTGAAGATTCTGGGTTTTTTCCAGAATCTTCATCCGAGCAGTCGGTCAACGATGGCTTGACCACTAATATCTTGTATTCCGTTACAGATCTGGTTGATCTAAAGCTTGGGATATGTAGAATACATAACAGGCTACAAGGATCAACCAAAAGCATGGACTAAACACCAACACACAGCAAGATCAAGACCCTGCAAAGTCACTGTCAGAAAAATCTGGGTTTCTGGGTTACCCAGAAACCAGATTTCGTGAACGGTCAACGAGTTTTGACCAGTGATAACTTGAGATCTAGACATGTTATGGAGTTGATTCCACATCCAGATCAAAACTCTCCTGACAGAGTACAAGTCTAAAGCTTAAAACAACACAAAACATAAACACATCAAGATTTAAAGTCACTGACATATGACTGTCAGACAACATTTTTAACTTTTTCCCAGATTTCTAAAAATTGCTAATTCGTGTACTTTGATGTTATGGATTCACTATATAGCAACCCAGATCATCAAGTGACACATTCTAACACAACTTTAAACAATAGATCCTAACATCTAACATCAAATCAAGAGATTTCGAAATTTAGGGTTCTTATCACTTTGAGCTTTGATTCTTGATTTCTGACTTTGTGATCTGATCCTTAGCTAGTTAATATTTGATCATGGCTGATCTTATCTCACTCTCTCACTCTTCATTCCCGAAATTCTAGAGAGAGGATGGGTTTGGAGTAAATAAAATGTCAAGTGGCCTTTCTCTCTCTCTTAATCTATATAATTGATTGGATTCAATGAATTTGCTAGCAACTTGTGGATGATCTTTGGACACATATCTATGTCTAGAGTTAGGGTTAATCACCAACCCAAGATCTTGGCAAGATTTACAAGCTACCAATTAAAGAATGTGACATAAGGGTAAAATGGTCATTTAGCAATTAATTTTAATGGCAATTATGTCAATTAGCCCAAACCCTTAAAGTTTAGGGTTTTAAAAATCTTAGGGTTTGCAATTTAATTTTCTAAATTTTCTAATTTAGGTTTTCAAAAATAGAAAATTAACATATCTAAATTATAATTAGGATTTTCTAATTATATTACAATTTCTTAATCACCATTTAAATATTGCTAATTAGGATTAAAAATTCCTAATTAAAAATGTTAATTTAGCAATTAGGGTCAAAATTGTTCATTAAGGTTTATAACCCACGAATAAGGGTTTTATTTAGAAAAATAATATTTCTAATTTAGAAATTAGATTTTCGTAATTAGATTAGGGTTTTCTAATTACTTAACTTGAAAATTAGAATTAATATATCCTAATTAAAAGTATTAAATTAACACTTTCGTTTTTCCTAATTATAAATTAGGGTTGCAAAACCAGAAATTAGGGTTTCAAATTTTGAAATTAGGGTTTTCTAACCAATTTGTTTATATTAACCCTAATTAATCTTATAATTATTTACACTTATGCCATTAAGTTACCAATTTAGGGTTTCATATACAGAATTAGGGTTTCAGATTCCCGAAACTGAAATTAGGGTTTCCAGAACCAATTTTTAGGGTTTCTTGTTAAACGCTAGGGTTTTCTAACCGAACGTTGACGTTCTTAATATATACTTAGGGTTTGGTACAGGTATCGATTATCTGGTCAACCCTTGACCCTTAACCACATCGTGTACACATATACACAGAACATAATCACATATTTCTTTAATCCTGAATAATTCACCTAAATCCTTCACAGAATTTTGAAATCCTCAAAATTCCTTCTTAAAAATCTCAAACGCATACACTTATTTTCTGTCTAGGTTCTAATTTTGAACCTTAAATCAATTAATAAAAAATAAAAAAAAATTTCAAAATTCTCGGGTTGTCACATCCCCATCCTGACCTTCTTGCCTAAATCCTCTTTCCTTGATGAATGTCTTCGCGACAATGCGATAGTACTCCTGCTGGGCCTCCAAACATGGAAATTTGCTATGGTCGACAATATCCTCCCCATGACCGCCGGAGGAAGATGAAGAGGAGGAAGATGCCCGTACTCTCTTTGGACCCATTGGAGATAGAGATAGCAAATGAACTTACTGAAAGAGAGAATGTATTTGTGAATTGATAATTTACACTCCTGCTTGTGCTATCCCAATGTAGAGCCCTAGCTTTATATAATGACTGAGATGTGGATGAGCATTGAATCGTGAAGGAACTCGTGGAGATTTGATGGAGAGAAATACGCCTCAATCTGTTACTGATAGAGAGATAGAGACGTGAGTTATAGGGAGTGAGAGATTCTCGCTTCTATTGATATCGCAAATAAGAGTCCGAATGATTCCAACTTCTGTTTTAAAATGTTTTTATCTAGCTGGATCCGGTGTCGCACGCGGCCGCGTGATGATATAATGCATTAGGCGCGCGGGCGCGAAACTTGTAGTGTGCAAAGTCTGTCCAGCCGGGTGCTGTAAGGCTCCCAAATACGGGTACTTGAAACCTGAACTCGGTGCTTTACGATACCATTTCTATGAGCGGAATAATACTAGAAATAATAACAATAATATAAAAGTCAAACTTAATTTACATAATTATCAGAGTCTAGCTCCCAAGTACGTAACCTTTAATACATTCATTATCACCCATAATAGATAATATATGTCATACTTGTCTTAATAATATCAAACTATTACATAAACTACCATAAATCTTATTTGCTTAGCTTTCCTTTTCCTTTGTTTCTGCATGAGCTCTCTAGTTCTTCACACTTAGCTGAAAATATTTAAATTAAGCAAGGATGATCATTTGAGTGCCCAGCAAGTAATAGAAATTATATATAAGCTAAAAGAATTTAAATGTTTTCTTTATACTACCCTTCTACAACGATTCAATAGTTGTGAAGTAATCTGTACCAATGATAGTAATATATCAATTCTATACCATATTTTTGAAACTACGTACTGACTATAAATAAGGTTAATGTGACATACAATGAACATTATTTTTATTTTCAAAAAGGTTAAACAAAATTTCATCTGTAAACTGTCATAACTTACGGGCACGGGGGGTGATCAGCCCGTTGTACCCTGCATTTATCAATACTACATGCAAGAACGAGGGTATCGTTCACTCTGTCCGCCTTGGGCGCATAAAAGTTTTTCCGTGTAGGGATGTTCATACTTGTCTGCGTTTCAAGGTTTTATCTTGTTCAACAATAATCTATAATTCAACATATATATATATATATATATATATATATATATATATATATATATATATATATATATATACGGGTAATTGACAAAGGTGTATCAACATGTGATTAAATACAATGATTATCCAATTGGGGACACTTGTATAACCATTTATAGAAATTAACGAACAAAATATAAATCTGAATTATCATATACTAACATGTTGATAATCAATGAGCGTATAAAATATAAAGTTAATAATCTGTACATTTATAATATAATTTCATAAATATTCTTACTCATGCCCATTGCATAAAGAAAATACAAAGGTAAGATATTTGCCTGATGTGTTGCTTACAATTTGTAATTTAGATTTATCGCTTATCTCACGACCTATCATTAATCAGATCATTCGTTCGATTAGAACAACATACTATAATACATAACACTGCTTATTGCAGTCAGTACATACCCTAATCACATTGGCACATATGTTTAATAACCATTGAATCACAAAAAATCACATATCTAATTAAATTATCTAAGTCCAGATCAATTTCTGAAATAGGTCGGTCTACCGACAGCTTTATCTGGTAATTATCAAGTCTAAGACTCTATTCTATAACTCAATATCCGTACGTATCAGTCATATTATTTTTAAATGACTTATAATAATTTTTAAACATTTATTATTATTTATCATGAATTTTCAAACATCTGAATCATTATTAAATGATTTAAATACTAATCAATTCTATTATCATTAATATTTAATTAGTATTAAATTATTAATGAAATCATTTCCAAGAATATTAAAGTTATGTATAATAACTCAAAATACTTTTAAAGTATTAATATTACCCTTAAATGATTTTTAAAACATTTAAAACCATTTTTAAATAATTATCATTACTATTAAAGTATTAATGTTTCATTTATCAAAATATTAAAAGTCATTAAGTATAACTTAAAATATTTTTAATTCATTTATATCCTTTTTACATGATTTTTAAATTAATAAAACTATTTATAAACTATTTATTTAATATAATTATTAAATAAATTTAATATCATTAATAATAGCTTAATAATCATTAATATTTAAATTATTAATGAAATTATTCTTTAAATATTAAAAGTTATGTTTTATAACTTAAAATATATTTAAACATTTTATTTTCATTTAAAATGATTATTATAATATTAAAATTATTTTTAAACTAAATTATTTAATATAATTATTAAATAACCTTAATATAATTAATAATAATTAATTAATGAAATTTATTTTTAAATATTAAAAGTTATATTTTATAACTTAAAATATTTTTAAATACCTTATTATTATTTAAAATAATTTTTAATATAATAAAATCATTTTTAATTAATTTATTTAATTCATTAAGTAAATAAATTAATTACCATTAATATCAATTTATTAATGAAATTTATCACAAAATATTAAAAGTCATTAAAAATAACTTAAAATATTTTCTAATATCATTATATAATTTTTAATGATTTTTCCAATATTAAAATTATTTTTAAATAATTTATTTATTATTATAATTAAATAAATTAAATACTTTTAATATTCTAAAAATATTAAATATTTATAAAATATATTTAAAATAATTAAAAACTAATTTTCAGAATTTAAAATAATTTTTAATAATTTATTTTGTATTTTTATTAATTAAAAATTATTTTTTTCTATTTATTAATTAATTTCCAGAAAATAATAAATTGTCTGTCGCTAAAGGCCACCTATAGCGACAGAACCGTCGCTATAGGTGTTCTTCATGTTCTTCATACAAACCCAGAACACCAAATCAGTGATCATGTGGCCTAGTTTGACCGCGATTTATGATCATACCAAGCTGTTTCTGGACTATCTATTGCTCACAGATTATAGAACTAATGTAGTACTACACGATACAGCAACAATCATAACCATATAATACATAACAAAGCAGATCTGATCGTCCAAAGTGGCTGTCAGAGCTATTCTTCATTTCTGGGTTTCCCAGAAATGAAGAACAGTGCGTGAGGCCTACTTTGGGCTTCCACAACTTGCAATACATGTAATGTTTTTGTGATCTATAAGCTGCAGTGTTTGGCCAACATGTCAAAGAGTAGATCTATCACAAAACATAACAATAACAACAACAGATTAAGCAGATACAAGCCGGTCAAAGGCTGTCAGAATTTGTGTTCTTCACGATTCTGGAAATTCCAGAAAATGAAATTGTGACCGAGTGGCCAGATTTGACCACTTACTACGTTCTATCAGTTGGGTATTTAAGGGATCTAAAGGTCAGGATTCAAAGTCCAGATTATAGTCTAAAATCCAGTTATAAAAACATCATCAAAGCTTCAATAATCTGACATATCTTCGCCTTCAAACATGCTGTCAGGTGCTGAAAACCCATTTATGGGTTACCCAGAAACCTTGCAAGTCATGGTCGGTCAACGCAGTTTGACCTTCCATAACTTGCAATATACATACGATCTAAGCCTGATTCCAAGCCCAGATCCAAGAGAACATATCACTACAAGAAAAAGCTTTATCAGCGACCGCCTATCAGTGACCACATACAGTCGAAGATACCCATCAGCGACCGCATGCTGTCGTTAAAAGGCATCGCACAAAATCTGGTCGTTGAGATGCACATCAGCGGCCACTATTAGCGACCGATATATCTGTGACCGCTATGCGCGACCGGAATAACAAATCTGGTCACTAAGCTTAGTCAGCATGGTCCAGGGCCAAAGCTGACGTGTTCCACGTGTCAGCGACCGGATGCGGTCGCTGTCGTCCACAAATAGTATCCGTCGCTATTACCCTACCAGCAACCGCATGCGGTCGTTGATATGGAAAAATAAAAAAGCAGAATCTTGTTGTTTTGCAGAAATTCCAAAAATCTGTACCTGTTTTGTACCTATTTTATCCCAACACACATACCCAACAACAACATACACAACAATATAAACATCCATCGTCCACCAACACATACACCAAACTAGTATATAAACCATTCAAAACCAATATGATTTTGAATAAATATAATAACATTTCAAAACTTGTTTTTAAGTAACATACAAACATCCTAAGAATGAATATACAAGTACAAACTTATACTATAACTATAAAACTAATCTAAAGCAGGTACGTCAAGCATCACCGCCTCCTTGATCACCCTGTAATTAACAAAATAATAAAACAGGTTAGAAATATATACTAATTGTGTTAATATTGGTATATTACGATAATATACAACAAATTGATTTTATACCTCGTCGCCATCCCCGTGTTGTGATGCTGCTGCTGCCGCTACTGCTTCAACTAACTCCTCAGCACTCAGAGCCCCATGATGTCCGCCCAGTATCTTCAGAAGATCCCGATCTTGACATATAGCTCTCACACAGTCAGCCGGAGTATGAACAGCTGGATGGCTCGATGACTTTGTAGACTGGGTAGAAGTGCAGCCTGAGCCACTGAAGGATGGGCGTCATCGTTGTCCTTGACCTTTAATGTAATTCTTCTTCACAACAGACGCCCTCTCCCACAACTCTTGATCAATAGACGGACGTGGAGTGCCTTCAGGATAGCGCTCATTCAATAAACGCTTATAAGTGTCCTGTCATCATGTTAACAATTAAATAGTTAAAAATAAATTAATTATGTAAGCATTAATTAAAGATCAAGTTGTTAAAATTTATTACCGCTATCTGGATAGCCTCAGGCGGACCATCCCGGGTGGCCACGTACACATCCAGCCAATGGATTGGCTGACCTTGAGACTGAGACTCCTATACAAAAATAACACAATATTACTAAGTAAAAATGGGATATATTTTCTACAATTCATGATTGAAAACATATTAAAACTTGTAAATACGTACCCTGGCAGTGATATGCTGCAACTGTGAAATACTGCCGCCCTTGTATGTTCCTTTAGCCTTTGTGCCATCGGATACACCCGAGGCTCTGTTGGTGGCGGCAGTCTTTCGTCTTTTCACCCAGCTCTCAGCTCTCCATTGGGCACACATCTCAGCCCATATGGACTGGGTGCACCACCAGGGGCTATGCTCGTGCATATAATCCTCTCCCTGGCCTGGATGGTCGATCTCGGCATTGTGAATGGCTTTTTGTTGTTCTTTATTCAAGTTGTCCTTGGTGCGGACCGCGCACTTCTGCCAGAATAATGTATGAATCACCGAAGCATGCGCGTCCTCCCATCTATACCTTTTCTGTAAATAAAACAACAATAATAACATTACTAAATAATTATCCTTTGAATATTATATTAATATTATCTATCATAATTAAAAAAAAACATACCTGAAATTCTGCCCAAACTGCATCCTTGTGGGCGATAGGTGTGCTCGCCCATGTAATCACAGCTGTAGGCCAATTCTGTAAACACAGCTGTGATATGCACTTGACGATTTTATTATCTGAAAAATCACTATAATATACAACATCAATTAGCATATATTAAAGCAATTTACATCTAAGTTATAATACTTATGAACATTTTTCAAACTTATACTTATATAATACTTAAAAAATATTCGCCAGAGTCTCCCCTATAATATGGACTAGCCACATGCACGTCGACATGCATATATGGACATTTCTAGGCACCCAAGACACAAACCAATATAATATCAATCAAAACATTACCAATATACAATAAATAGAATCTTAAATGCTTATATAAAATTGATATATGCGGGACGTACGTACTATTTGGAGGAGGGCGAATCTGAATAAGAATCCGATCATCCGGATTAGTAGGGGCCTTCAGAAGCCATCTGTATATTACAAATTTCAAGATTTTTTGCGAAGTCATATTTGATTACATATATATATGACAATAAACATGACAGTGATATAAACATGTATATATATGAATATAAAATGACAATAAACAAAAATTACATTTAAATAGTTTAGTACATAAACATGACAGTGATTTAAACATGTATATATATATATATATATATATATATATGAATATAAAATGACAGTCCATTAAAAAATCTCATACGAAGTGAACTGCACCCAACTCCAAACAAATATACATTCACTTTTTAAACAAAAATAATATAAGAATAACAAGGTAGAACCTCTTCTACAAAAGTACATCAGAAGAACAATAACAATGGTAATGTATCATAAATTGATGACGTGCTTTAATTACAACAATATCTGCTTTAATTGATTCCCTCATTTGTTTCAAGTTTCAATGTCTGATTCCGAATCATCTTGTATACGTGTTGTAGATTCATAATCATCATCTGCTTCAGATTCAGTGTCAGATTCAGTCAATAACTCTTCCTCCTCAGTATCAATGTCATCTGACATAAGTATTGACTCAGGATCTAATTCATGTGGTTCATCTCCACCATCTAACTAGATTACTTCATTGTCGTCTTCCACATTTATTATAGTTTGACATTGAAGCATATGCTCTCGGTAAATCTCCCCATCAACTAATTCTACACGACTACGCGCGGGACTACATTGCGACTTACCATTCATACATTCCGGGTGACTATACGCATACTCCAAAAACACTTGGCAACCAGCTCTAAATTCAGTTGTAGCACCTATCTGGGCACTTGACTTTCGTCGTACCGTTCAACTACGGTCTGAATAGAGGTCCATGATTCCACGGTACCTACTACAGACAACATGAGCTTATTAATCATATAACTTGAGCATACTTGTAACCATATAACTTGAGCATACTTGTAAGCATGCATATGATTAACATTTAAGCATACTTGTAAGCATATGACTTGAGCATACTTGTAAGCATATGAGTATCATTTAAGCATACTTGTAAGTAAATGACTTGAGAGCATATATACTTGTAATCATATGATTTAAGTATACTTGTAAGCATATGATTAACATTTAAGCATACTTATTTTTATTGTTTATCGTAAGTGAATACGTAAGGTATTTCATTCATGCTAGCTTTATATCAGAGTTTGCTAACTCATTTATACAACTTTAAAGCCAAAACAGTCTCTTTATTGACCAAGTGTGTTTAGTTACATTCTCTGTTGCACTAACAGTTCCCTAGCACTGTCTATTTTGGCTTAACAGCCCCCTAATAACCAAGCTTGGCTTGGCCCCGTGAGGCTTAGCTAAGCTTGGCATGGACTCGTGTGGCCTCGCGGCGCCAAGCCCATCCCATCAGCTCCAACATCCCCTTAATAGGCTTTAGTGGATCACCAATTGGCTCGTTAATAGTATAAACGTTCGTAACTAACCCGACCAATAAAAATATTTCGCCAGAGTCTCACCTGTAATATGGCCTAGCCATATGCTCGACGGCATGTATATAAGGTCATTTCTAAGAACCCAAGACATAAACCAACAGTCCATATGAGATACCATAGGAATTGGATGGAAATTATGAACTTATCGGAATCCCAATGCTCATAAAAAGAATTACTATCCGCAAATAGTTTTAATCTAGAGATTTACTACAAAAGAGTTTTGCAGGTATCCGCAGCATGTGAGGATCAAACTTGCAAACTTTGAAACCCAATCATTTTCCGTGGGAGCAATTATTCATGTTTTGATTCACATTATGATGTCAATGTCAAGTTCTCAGTCTACAAATGATTTTTTCACAATGACCAATATAATTGGTTAAACTACAAACATAAACATGAGATTCACGAGTCTATATCATGTGCATGACTTCTTATAATAACCAAACTATTACTACCTCTATTGCACAAAAAGAATCCCAAAATATAAATTTTATACTAACTACAATCTAATACATTCATCCTATTACCCAAATCAAGTTACCCAAAATATAAATTTTATATTAACTCCATCCTATTACTAATCAAGTTACCCAAACTGACATAAATTAACAAAATCAAATTACCCAAAGTACTGCGTATTACCCAAATAAATTTTACTCTAATCAAAACTTATAAACCAAACATAATCATATTACCCAAATCGACTTCAAATACTAATAAAATCATAATCATATTACCCAAAATATGATTTAAGCATGCTAGCCATATTCATTCATTCAACTCTTTGCAATAAATTAACTCTTAAAACACAAATTCATAGCAAACATACTGATTTGGAGGAGAACAAACAAAAATAACAAACAACCAAAAAAATTAAAGAAGAAAACTTAAAAAGTAGCTCTTACCTCTATAATTAGTCTCTAATTTGAAGAAGAATGAACGAAAACTGCTTCTCCTTCTTCTCTTCTCCCCCCTTTCTCCTTCTTCTCTCTATTTTGGTGACCTCCCTCTCTTTTTTTCCCTTCCGTGCTCTGTGTCGAGCGAACTGGTTACTGAATTCATTTAGTTTGATCAGCGACCGCTATCTGCGACCGCATGCGATCGCTGAATTTTAATGACATGGACTTATCAGCGACCACATTCGGTCGCTGTTTTGAAGTGGTCGCAATAAAACTACGCGCCAACTTTTCCTGCCAAATTTTGGGGGGGAAATTTGTTCTAGCGACTGAGCTGCGACTGCAGTCGGTCGGTGATATATATTAGCGACTAGAATATAGGTTGGTCGCTGATATCGGTCGCTATTAAGAATATCAGCGACCGAATATGCGGTCGCTTATAGACCTTTTTCTTGTAGTGTATCAAACTACAACTAGCAACTTTAAAAACACAAAACACATTAAAGATCACAGAAATATAAGACCTGACATTTGACTGTCAAACATTCAAAACAAAATTTCTAGATTTTGTAGATCTTCAAATCCAAGCCTCTAGATGTTATGGATCTAACATCTAGCAACCCATATCATCATTATACACGATATTTAACATGTTTAACACAAAAAAACAACATCCAACAACAGATTAATGGACAGATTCTTGGGTAGAGTTTTATATCTTCTATGATCAATTGATGATTCTGTGCTTATGCTAAGTTATGGCTGATCGTGGGGCTGGGTTCTTGACTGATATTATGAAATAATTTTGGAGGTTTGGGGCTTGAGAGAAAAGGTTTGAGTGTTGGACAAAAATAAGTGAACAAATGACACTTTCTCTCTCTCAAATCTATATATGTATATGTTAAATTCATGTATGGCTGAGTATGGTGACTTGTTGCTGGCATTTTAAGCACATGGGGTGGTTCACCAACTCATTTAAATGTCAAAACCTATTTGTTAGTCAAAATAATGCAACTAGGGGCATAATGGTCATTTGTTAAATCATTTTAATGGCAATTTTGTAACTTGTCAAACCCTTAGGGTTTGACCCTTAGGGTTTAACCCTTAGAGTTTAACCCTAAGATTTAACACATAGCATTTGTAGGATTTAGCAATTAGGGTTTACACAAAATAATATTAAATAAAAATTAAATAACATTTAGTTTCTAAAATTTTGAAATTTAGGTTTTCTAATTATGATTAATTTTTTAATTACTTTATACATGAACATTGGGGTTTAGATCATATAATTATCATTAACCTTGCTAAAATAACAATTAGGGTTTAAGATTTTAAGAATTAGGGTTACCGATTTATAATTAGGTTTTTCTAATTATCAAATTAGGGTTTAAAAATTTAGGTTTTCCAAAATTAACAATTGTAATTATAATACTTGTTAATTAATTACATTAACACAATTACAACCAATCTCGAACTCTAATTTAAATTTCAAATTAGGGTTTAACATTATTACTAGAGTTTGGTCATAATACACCGTAATTGACCAAGCATTATCAATACGGACATACAATACAAATTCATAGCACTGAAAAATCAAAATATATTTAATATTATATTATTATTCTCATACCTTGACAATAATCCAAAATTAGGGTTTGGATTCTATATCTGATTTATTCTTCATATTTAACCTTAATAATTAAGGTAAAATAATTCACTTAATAATTCATATAATAAAATAAGTATTATAATTATTCTAAAAATCACTACATATATATTATTTAAATAATATATGATTATATTTTTATGGAAAATAATTAATAAAACATTTCTACCATAATTTAATTATTATTATAATATACTTTATAATAATCAATAATTCTAAAATAAAATTACTTATAAATATTTATGTAAATAACTATATTTTTATTTACCACATAAATACATATACACAATATCTTGTACAAATCCTCATCCTTAATAAAAAAAAATTTTACGCAAAATTTCTTATTTATTTATGTAGAAAATATCGGGTTGTTACAGGTACTCGCGCGGGTGCGCGTCCTCAAGCCTCTTCTGCCGCGCGGCCGCTCGGCTTCTGCAACTCTGGTTTTGCTTTAGTTTGGTTTGACTTCTGTTTGATCATGAATGCTTATAGCAATTAGATTTAACCTGAGAGGATAAACAATAAAGCTATTATTAAGATTTACCACTATCTAACATCTACTAAATATGGCAATGTAAATAAGAATTAAACAAGGAGGGAGAAAGATTGGATGGGGTGCCTTCTATCTAGTGCTCGGTTTATAGTCCGTTAGCTTGACTCTTTTCTTGACACTGCTATCCAATTCCTATACGATAAGCTAGGAACCCTCCATCCATTAGAACTGCTATGTGCTTTGGTAGGTTCCCCATCATGAGAGTCTTCGGATTGAAGTCACCTAGCATGTTTCCTGTACATGATGTATCCATTTCGATCGCATCGTCAGGTGCTTCTCCCATTGTATCTGTGAATAGATTTTTGCATTGAGGCATGAAAGATTCAACAGGTTTTTCTTCTTTTATCATCTCCTCCTTTGCCCACCATGGTTTGTAAGAGGCCTCATAATCGCAGATATTCTTGCTTTGGATGTGACTACCAAGAGGACATGGGTGTGCAAAATTCACTAAATTTTTCAACTCTAACTGAGAAGGCACTTGGGGTATTATACAAGTCAGCTCATGTTCTTCATTTTCCATGCCCGCAGTTGTCTCCTCACTGTCCACTGTTTTTAGTTCTTTCAGTGGTATGTACACTTCTAGTTCTCCATCAGTTTCATCGTCAATGTCATAGCACCAATTATTTGGAGGGCGATTGTTCAAGGCTTCGAACATTTGATCCATTTGATTCTATAGATTTTGAATTGACCTCTCTTGCTCAATCATCTCCTCCTCAGTTGATGCTACAAATTTGAACCACAAATCCTCCCTTTTTGAATTATCTTTCTCAGTTTCAAATTCCATGTATTGAGGACCATTCATTGACGAATTAATGAGTTGTTCCATCTGTCTGTTAAGATTTTGACTTGATAACTCCTGACTCATCATCATCTCTTCATGGTCTGCTATGCTATTTGACATGACTTTCTTCAACCTTGAATTTTCTTCTTGTTGCATTGGACGTGGATATGAGAAATTCGATGGATGTGTTGGACTTGGGGCAAAGTATTGGTCTCGATAGTTATAACTCCATTCAGAATCTGGGTGATACCCCCAATCTTGAGGATAATTGGGATAAAAATAGTTGTTGAGGTAATCACCCCCAAACTGTACTTGTCCAACTCTGACATTGAGTCCTTCAGTTCTTGTGTCCCTTGGTTGAATCCTATTTGCATAAGACCCTTGATAAGAAAAGTCACCCATGGTACCTGCAACCTAAAACAAAATAAAAATAGAAATGAGAAATGAATAGATTTGTCTAAGTCATACACTATAGCTTTAAGCTAATGATAATTATCTAAATTAACGCCTTTCCCCGGCAACGACGCCAAAAACTTGTTATCTCTTTTATAGTTCTTATAAAAGAGCTCTAACTCATGCAAGTGTACACGGGTCAACAAGTAATACAGAGTAAGTAAAGTATCGATCCCACAGAGAAAGTTGTTAACCTTAGACTACTATGCATTAATTAACTCACTATATTTATATGCTAATACTAATGACATCAATTGTTGATTGAACTAATTATGATTACCAACTAAAAATACAAATATAAATGGACCAAATATAATGTGGAAACAATGGGATCCTAACTTCATTCAATATTTCGCTTAATCACCATATGTTATGTAAGAAGTGTTCACATATCACAGGATAATAGCTAAGAGCACAAAGCGAGTTATAACCATTTTCCAATGCACTATAACCAACTCACATATCATCTACAGATGTTAGAATCTATGTAATCACCAATACCATCACAATTACCATATTCCTATGCGCAATTGTAATCCTATTGATTTTAAGTACAACCCTTATTCTAGCTCATACGGTGAAACAGTATATTCCTATCTGATTCACAAAACATGCAAGACTTACTCTAGCCCCATATTCACATGCTATTATGATTACAATCCATATTTATATGTTCATTTCCAATTCCATACAAATACTAAAACGAATGATTATCAGTCATTCATACATGCACACCAACCATGATAGATAATCCATATGATATACAAAATAAACCGAACACTTAGATGTACAACCGAACTACATATTGAAATCCGTTAGAATCCCATAATGGAGTTTAGTTCATAATTGAACCACAAACCATTATGGGATCAATGTTAAGGATGATCAATAAATAAACAATCAAAGTAAGAAGGATAGAACGATCAAACCCAATTGCTGAATAGAAATCAAAGATTAACTATTAAATCCACAAAGAAATCCAATAAACAATAATCAATATCTACGATGGTGAAGAACTCCACGAAGAAGAAGAGAATAAGACGTTGTGGCTTCGTTCTCCGTTGGAATCTCTCCAAGGTGTAAACCTTAATTGCTACTATGAAAATTACGTAAATAAAAGTCTCGTCCCCCTGTCTGATACACGTCAGAATCGTTTTATAACCAATTACACATCATTAAGTTTAGAAATAAAAATAAAACAAATTACAACATCCGCATCGCGCGTGGCCGCTCGCGTCCCTAGTGTCTCTGGCTCGCGGCCGCGAGACGTACAGTAAGCTCAGACCAAACCAGGCGACCTCTCGCGCGGTCGCACGCTCATGCCTCGTGGGCGCAAGCTGAGTCTCTCGTGGGCGCGCGCTCATGCCTTGCGGGCGCTTAACTTGCAGAAAGTTCCCCATGTAAAGCCCTGCATTCGCGCGGGCGTGCGAGTCTTCACTTGTACTGCCGCGCGGCCGCGCGACCTGTGTTCTACAGTTCCTGAGTCTGGTTTTTGGTCTACTGCTGCTGCTACTTGTTTATTCTTTCTTAAACCCTCTTGCTTGCTTGATTTCCATGCCTCATTGTACCCCCATGCCGTGAACATCCTCGCCTTGCGACTAGCCTTCATGCATCTGCTCACCGATACCTCAGTTTCCACCAAAATGATGCCGATTCCTGCATTTATTCACTAAAAGGAGTTTTAAGATTATGCAATGCAGAATAACATGAAATGCAACTAAAACACAATAAAATGTACTCGAGGTAGGCACAATTCGCCTGTATTAATATACAATAAGTGATTAAAAATATCACTTATTAGTATGGGAAGATTTGATACGCCTTCTTATGTGTGAAACTATTTCCATCCACTCACACTTCTGATGTCACCGAAGAGAAGGCACTACTATTATATGCAATTGTGTAAGATTTCATCATCAACGTCGGGGCCATAATCAATTTCTCCATTCGCCGATGCTTAAGAGGGAATTTCTCAGGTGGCTTGCCACACCCATCACTCATTTGTGAGTTGTGTCGCCAAGCGGGTCTTAAATGGTCTGAGGATGAACCCACTCAGATGCCGCTGCAGCTATTAGATTCCAGAATGATCGCGCGGTATTCGGTATAGGGAGGAGGTGAGTCACATCTAAGAGGAGTAGGTTTTGTATTTCCTTCAGCTTTGGAGGATGAAGCTGACACTGAGGACACCTCGGATGATGCCGAGTTTCAAGAGGATGCGATGATGGGAGAGCAAGGAACTGAGGTGGAACCATCTTCTGACGCCATATCTAGCCCTTAGTTTCTTGCATTTTAACGACAAATGGAGGAGCACAACAAGGAAGCACGATAGGAGATGTGGAGACTCGCAGCTAGGTAGGATCACATGTTTGATGCAATGAACATGTCGTTTGCTTCATTGAATGCAACACTTCAGAGCTTTAATCCAACTGCCCATTTCCCGTACCAGCAACCAGCTCCAATGCCACGTTTCCCACCAAGTGACTCTGAAGAAGAAGATCAATAACCACCACCACCCCAAACTTAGGCAATTACATGGAAGTCCTCACACATTTTATTGCGTTATCTATACAATGAGGGCATTATAAGTTTTATAGTTTGGGCGAGTTAGATTTTATTTTGCATTTTATGTTTGCATGCATATATCATTAGTTAGGTTTGCATTTGTTATTATACTTTAGTTTTGCATATTAGTTTTAAGCATTCATGTAATCACATAGTTGCATAGTAGCTTAGGTTGTTTTTGTTATTTCTGCATTTTGTTATGATTGTTTGACATATCTAAAAATAAAATAAAATAAAATTTTAGTTAGAAATGTGTTGTGTTTGCATATGTCCAGCAGTGTTGTAGTTCATTTTATTTTGGCCAATGATGAGATTGAGATTAAGTCGACAAATACGACACTGATTATTAGAACCTTGATGTAGTTTCTGTTATGAATTGGATCTTATTGTTGTTTGAAACTGGTATAAAACGAGTAGCATGCTAATAATATCGGTGTTGACTAAGTAGATTAAAATTGATACATAAAGAATTGCTAAAGGATAATGCTAGTGTAGATGAGAAAAGGTCAAGGATAGGTAGTAAAGACTAAGAATTAGGCAATAACCTAAGTTTGGGGAGATAAATGTGGGGTACATAAGCTTTATAAAAAAAATTAAAAATTAAAAAAATAAATATGTGTCATGACTAGTCTTGTTTCGGGGCCTTTGTTACTTGAGCAAGTACGCCCTTAGGGGTGTATTAACACCTAGCGTCCTAAGGTCTTTTTTTTGGTTTGTGAGTCGTTGGTTGAAAGCTCGCTAAGGGGTAGCATTGTCAGCCTAATGGAATGAGGCATTGAACAGTCATGTAAAAAAATATATAATAAGACGGAAAAAGAGCAAAAAGCCCCCATGAAAAGAATATATATATATATATATATATATATATATATATATATATATATATATATATATATATATATATATATATATAAGTACCCTATGTGAACCCTTGATAGTGGTAATTATTTAATTTTAGTTAGAATTCGTCTGCTTTTGAAATTTTTGAGTTTGTTCTGTATGATTCCTTCTAAGAAGTTGATTATGTATTGAATTTGAGTATTTATCAGTTGGCGTGGATGTTTCACACACATACACTATATCAGTGATGACAGTATAAGAATCAAGGATTGATAAGAAGTTATTGATTGGTTTTAATATGAAGTGTTGTAATGTTTGCTTGATTTTTCTAAGGCCGGAGGAATAAATTTGATCATGTGATACTGTTGGATTCGTAGACATATAATTAGATACATTACATCCTATTACATTGCATCACATGTAGTTTGTTTTGTGCTCGAGGACTAGCATGGTTTAAGTTTTGGGGATTTTGATAAGTGGATTTTATATCCACGAATTGATTTCTAGATTAAGCTTATTTGTTGTTAATTCCTTGATTTTATGTTCGTTTTTACTCGTTTCTTGTTATTCTATGTGTAGGGTTGTTGGTGTGGTAAGTGATAAGAAAAGGAGTCATTTGGAGCATCATTTTAGCAAATATGAAGATTAAGCAACATCAAAGTGTAGTGTGCTAGCCTGCCAGGGCGGGTAGATATAAGCCTTACACCCCAGCCGGGGCGGGGGGTCTTCAATATTGTTTTACAGGATCCTAGCCTACCGGGGCGGGCGTTTACTATGTACATACCCCCGTCGGGGCGGGGGGTCTAGAATTCTAGCACTCCTAGCTTGATTGAAACTATGCTGGGATGAGGATTGGATGACTTGGGTTAGCTTATGGACTCTAATTTATATGAGACTTCGACAAAAGCTCGTGGTTAGATATATATGACTGAACAAACAATAAAATCAATCATCATTCAAAGTAATTAACATTTATTAAGGACAGAAATTCATATCAAGCAACGGAGTGAAGATTTTGAAGACGTTTATATCATTTGTGGATTAAGGCTAAAGTGAAGGGTGTTCTGCGTTATTCTTCTACTTTAGTTTTATATTTGTAATTGAGAAGATGGTATCTTTATTTTATTCAGTTATTATTTTATTTATTATGAACTAATTACTTTTTAGGCTTAAAACGGATCCTTAAGTGGAACGATGATTATGTAATCTTTGATTTCAGTTTAGTAAGCTATTATCTAGTTTACCTATATTAATTTGAGCTTGAATTTATGAATTGCCTGATCAACGATTCTTTGTGGACTTGTATGAATTCGAGAGATGAAATATAGTTTAGACATAGTTATTATAGCATGTGTTCTTGATTTATATGAATGAACAACATCTTGACGAATGTTAGGGTAGAGATATGCTTGACATCGCATGTAATCAGATAAAGAACTTGAACTTAAATCTTCTTTGATTGTAATTCACATAGAGATATAGTGAGTTAGTTGATTAAGGTGTTTAAGTTGATTCTATCTTAATTATGGATTGAAGTTAATATGGTATTAGTACATCGAGAGTTGGTTAGTACTACATACGTGTTCCTGATTAATAAATTGGGATAGTGAATTAAACTGGAATAAATGTGTAATAATCAGAGTGATGCTTAAAGTGAAGTCGGAAGCCTAATTCTCCATTATTTGTTTGAAAATTCAGTTTTTAGGGTTTGTTGATTATTTGGTGATTTTAATATTTTTAATATTTTTAGTTACAAATTGAAAATTGATTAGTTTAATAAAATTAGGATTAATAAGAAATTGGTAATTGTGAGGTTTAAATTCTATTTTCAGTCTATGAGGGAACGATACTCTACTTACTATTATATTACTTGTTAACCACGTATACTTGCTTGCTGTGCGTAATTCGTTTTTACCCAACAACTATTCACGTATACGGCACTATTCACAGAAAAATAAAATTTTCTCTTCTTTGTCCTAGATGTCTATTATGGTTACTATCTTTGATTGTATCCATGTTTTGATCTTCATTCTTGAATTTTACTCCACTATGGTTTATTATGGAGCATTTTTGAACTTAGATAAACTGTAGTACGAATCCCTAATATTTGTCATTTTGTCTCACTAGATTCGTTTTCTTTAAGATATTTTTCATCATCCTCAGTCCTAAATGATGATATTACTGAATATCTTTAGCCTTTAGTACAAAGATGAATGATTAACTGATGAATATCTTTGGCCTGTAGTGCAAAGATGAATAGGTGTTTAGATGAACATGACCAACTGATGATACAAATGAATATCTTTGGCCTGTAGTGCAAAGATGAATATTTGATTTAAGATGTATATTGATTGATGTTACAGGGATAAAATATTGATGATGGACTTTTAAATTTTAGAAGATAGTAGAATTCATTCTCTACTTGACTCTTCTAATGAATTGTTGTTTCCTCTGCAGTTGTTGATCTAAAACTTGTTGTCTATTATATTTTATCAGATTTTTCCCTGTTGAAGACTAGTGATAATTTGTTGTATATTATCTTAGTAATAATATTCTTTATTGGGCTAGTTGAGCTCACCCTTTTCCTTTTTGTTCCATTTTTCTCAGGAGGCGAGAATATAGCGGGAACTAGTCGGGGTGTGGAGTGATGTTTCCAGTCAGTTGTGTTAGCAGTCCTCACTATTTTGTAAAATAGTGTTTCAATAATTATAATGAGGACTTATTTGAGTGTGGATATTGTCTATAAGATAATATTTGTATTCAAACTCATAGTTTATGTGTTGTCGTATTTTGTACGACAATTGTAGTAATGATGTTGTAGTTGTTTCTGTACCATGTATTTGGCGACTTAGAATAGGTGATGTATACCTATTTTGTGGGAGTCACACTTATGTTTTCTTTTTCTTCATTTGGTCACCAACTCCCTTATGTGTCACTCCATGATTTAGCCACCCTATTTTTGTCAAGATTACAAGTTATATGGAGAGAGAAGAGAGGAGATATGTTAGTAGTTAATGTACAGATATACCAAATGTATCTATAGATTTTTTTCCAACACTTAATCCCATTCTCTTTCATCTTTTATTTTACTTTATCTTACTTTCTCTTAAGCTAACAAAGCAAAAACATAAGAGAGAGAGAGAGAGGGAGAGAGAAATTCGGTGGAGAGGAGGAGAGAGAGAGGAAGGTGATACACCATTGATGCACCCAAAGTTTACCTTCTACTTTGGAAGAGAAAGAAAGTGTGTCCAAAAATCAAGGTAAAAACTAAACTAGCTTATTCTTTTTATTTTGTTTGATTTTGGTTAGTTAAGGTTTATGATCTTGAGGTCTAAAATCCTCTATCTACATGTTTTATATGGTTTCATGTATGGTTCTAACATATTTGAGTGTTAGAAAGTAAATCAAAAAGATAGAAAAAAACTAGTTTTGTTTTGTTAGAAAACTCTGGTTTTTTTCACTTCCTTTGATCGACTACCATTTTTGATCTACACCTTTTTTTGTGATCTGTCAAAAAGGAGTTCTAGATATATAAGTTAACTACTAAACCCAAGTGGTAGCACTCAAAAATGTTGAATACACAAGTTGTAGCAACTGTTTTAGCAAAAATAGTTTTGTCTTTAGAAAGAAAAACAAATTATTTTTGGACAGTCAATGCTAGTGGCATTTTCGTCATTTTTTTGACATTTAAAAATTCTAGAAAATTTTGGGATGATAATATGATGAGTTGTCTTTCAAACCCAAGTGGAATAACCGAAAAAGGAGTTGTAGATTTCCGTATGGACTGATTTTAGCAAAGTAGGTAAAAGCCAAAAATCTTGAAAACAAACTGCCCAAGAAATTGTAGGGGCTATTTTGTCCACTTAATTATTCGAATAAATTCTTGCCTTTTGGGACATGAAAATATATGACATAAAGTAGCTTCGTCCAAAAATGAGCTCATTCCGACTTAAAATGACCAAGTTATGACCATTTCAATATTTAGATTTTTCAGACGAAAATTGTTATAACCGGAGTTCTATAACTCCGATGACCACAAAATTTAAACTGGAGGGTCACGTTAACATGTAGAAGATTATTCCAAGAGATGAGAATTTCTGGAGTTGAACATGATGGGGCTAATTTTTTAAGCCACACACTAAAAATGATTTTTGAAAAATACTAAAAGAAATTGAAAAATTACAGAAAAATACTTTTTGTGTATGAAATACATGAAAATAGGTATGGCCAAAGGATAGAAAAATAATAAGTTAATTTGGTATTTTCGTTAAAGAAGATATGCAATCCAGCTGGCTGGATTGAAAAATAGTTAAATCCAATTTGCTGGATTAAAGGATTTAGAATCCTGGCTTGCTGGATTGGAAGTTTGTTGAATTCAGTTTACTGGATTACCTAATCCAGGTGGCTGGATTACATGTTTGTATAATCTAGACTATGATGTTAGTATTCAGCATACTAGATTATAAGGAAGAGCTAATAAAAGGAAAGACTAAGTGTTAAATCATAAGGTATATGAAAAAATAATTAAAATATTATCAAAGAATGATAATAATAAATATGTTTTCAGGTAATTGATTATGTGGTTAAATGTTAACTAAATTGCTGATAGAGTAATTGTATTATGATATAAAGTATAATATGCTGATTTTAAGATCAATCTTAACAATGATAGGTCTTTACAATAAAGAGATTAAATTAAATTGTGTAGCAGTAGATCGTAGTCGAGGCAAGTTCTCTAACTCAAACTTGAGTTATTAATTTCAAAGCATGTTAGTGAATAATTATTGTTGATTATTCACATCTATATTGATTATTGATATTCGCACTCGGTGTAATTAAATTCATGTTCTATTATTATTGAACTGTGAATTAGTTAAAGTTCTTTTATTCATAAATTGTTTAAGATATGGATCTATGCTCATTGTATCAGCAAGATCAAGTATGTTTAAATTTGTTAAATCAAATATGTTGTTAAAAGATGTTCTTCACCAATTGATTTGGTAAGGACTCAAGACTGAGAAAAAGAACAACTTGATTAAAGCATTATTAAAAAACAATTATTGCTCGTACATTAAGTGTTTATGCATAATACACCGGGTATGAAAGGCTGATCCCCTTGATTACCAAAACTTATTAAAAGGACCAGTTTAAATACTGTCAACCTTAGTATATGTTCATGGTCATTATGACCACTCAGCATCTGTTATTCAACTATTCGAATATTCAGATATCAAGACTTAATTCATGTTCTTTCACAATTAATTTCTATTGTTGAACATTGAACGATAAATTTCTTGCTAATCATGATATATCTTCTTCGAACTTAAACTTGCTAAGCAAATTTGTTGCTTACTCTTACTATATCACGACATTTATTTTAGCTAAGCCAGAGAGTTCAAGTAAGAAGGACAAGGGCAAGGGAAAGGTCCAAGAATAGTTAATATAAATGTTTGAGTATCATGGGATACTATGTTTGATGTTTATGTAAACCTTTTGTGTTACTTTATGTAACTTAAGTAAGGTATATTTACGTTAAGGTAATAGACCTTGGGATATTGTATAAGACTTTATTATAATGAACAATGTATGTTTATTATTCTGCAATAGTATACAGAATGCTTATGAAGATGATGGATCATGAGCACCAAACCCGAGGTTTGAGAACCCGGATTTGGGGGCGTCACATTTGTCATACAAAGGCACGTAAAGGGGTCATATTAACTTGTTCAAGTGTTGTTGGTTAGATTCAAAAAAAAGGGATACGTGTTAACAGACATGGAATCATCAATATTGACCTCCATTGGTCTACGTACTCCAATAAACCATTTGTTTTACCAACTTAAATAGTACAAGTATACTACACTCCTAGTCCTGCTAGGAAAAGGGATAGACCGCCTACAGATTGACAAGTTGTAATTCATACTCCCGCGCGCAGTCATGTAGAAGTAGTTGACGGGGTGATTTACCAAGAGCAGATTCTTCATAGACAAACTATAATAAATGTGGAGGACGACAATGAAGTAATTCAGTTAGATGGTGGAGATGAACCGCATGAATTAGATCTTGAGTCAATACGTGTGCCAAATGACATTGACATTGAGGAGGAAGAGTTATTGTCTGACACTGACACTGAATCTAAAGCAGATGATGGTTATGAATCTGTAATACGTATACAAGATGATTCTGACTCAGACATTGATTAAAAAATGAAATGTATGTTTAGTATTGCATGTTCTTTATATCATTATCATGTTTATATACTTAACTATTTAATGCAATTTTCTGCCATTATTGTCATTTTATATTCATGTAATCAAATATAACTCATTCTAACATCTTGAAATTTATAATATATAGATAGCTTTTGAAGTAGTGCAAAAAAAGTGTGGCTTAGGTAGGGGTCCTACTCATGTGTCATAGGCCCTTACCAATTCGGATGATCAGATTCTTATACAGATTCGTTCTCCTCCGAACAACACGTACGTTCGCATCATTTATATATAATCATTTTAGATTTCCATTGTTGCAGATATATACTAATGTAAATTGCTCTAAAAATTATAATAAATCTACTTATCTTTAATGTAAATTATTGTATATTGTAGTGATTTTTCAGATAACAAGATAGTCAAGTGCATTTTACAGCTGTGCTTACAGAACTGGCCGACACCTGTGATTACATGGGCGAGCACACCTATCGCCCAGAAGGATGTTGTAAGAACTGTGAATTTTATGAATAAATATTAATAATGACATTAATAAGAATGTGAATATTTATGTGTCCTGACATGAGTAGCTGAATTAGATTAAATTGAATTTATGATAATTGAGAAAATATTATTAGAACTGTGAAATGCCTTGTGAGGCACAAGAATGAAAATTATGATGGGTTAATTAAATTAGAGAATGAATGAATTAAGAAGTGAATGCTTAATTAATATCATATTGTTAATTAATTGTCATTGTGAGTAATGGAATATAAATGAGTAAATAATTAATATAATAAGATTTGTATTTATTCATTCAATTGTTGAGTGCAAGATATGTGATAATTAATTATAGTACCTACATTAAGAAGGAAGTATAGTGTGACACTTTAATGTGACTATATTATACATAAAACTATATAGCAAAATTGAATAAATTGCTTACGTGACAACATGTATGTGTGAGATGTACTTTATGTAATATTAAAGTAAAATAATTCAATGATTTACAAATTAATAAATATTTCAATAAGTATGCATGATTGGAATAATAAAGTTTTAAAGAGATATTGAATTATTTGTGACGCCCCCAAAATTAGGTATACATCACCCATCTTGGGTCGTCAGATACATAGTACAAAATACCAATACAACTTACTAATACAACTATCGTGTACAATACGACAAAACATAAATTGTGAGTTTAAATACAAATATTATCTTCTAGAGAGTATTCATACTCAAAAGGAGTCCTCATTACATTTATTAACACAACATTACATAGAATAGTGAGGACTACTAACTAATACTATCAGTCGGACCATCACTCCGTTCCTCGACTTGCTCCAGCTACGTTCTCATTTCCTGAAGAGAATAGTGAAAGAAAGGGTGAGCTCAACTAGCCTAGTAAGAAATATTATGACTAAGATAATGCATAATAAATTATCATTAGCCTTCAACAATGTTAAACTGATAAAATATAATAGACATCAAGTTTAACTACAGCGGAACAAGCAATCTATTAAAAGAGTCAAGTAGAAAATAAACTCTACTATCTTTTATGATTTAAAAGGTTTTTCAACACTGTGATCGCTGGGACTCAGTTTAATAAAATAATCCACATCATCGAATCACCCCTGCACTATGGTCAAGGATATTCGTATATTCATTAATGGTCATGATCATGCTAACAACTGTCCATCAACGCACTACGGGCCAATGAGGACTTTTACCACATCATTTGTAACATTACGGTCATGATTATTCCGAATAATCCCTGGTCATAATCATACCAAGTCCATCTATGCACTACAGGCCACAGATGACTTTTAACATTTTGTAAACATGAGGATGATGACAATGATATAAGAATTCAATAAAACAAGTTCAAGAATTAATTTATCCAAGAATTAACAACGTCCAAATTGTCAACATGATACTGCTTTGTGGAGTAAAATGCAAGAATGCTTAGAAGAATATTTTCATGAAAAGATACTAGATGAAACGCAATTATCAAGGATATTCCACAAATTTCATGGAGTATAGAAGTCAAAACTTAACCAACTGAGTATAATAAAGAATGGAATAATAAAAGAAATCACCATGCATGCGATAGACCGCACAGACAGGTTATTCCAACAGAATAATAAATAATGGAACTAGGTCCGGTATAAACGCACGGACAGGATATTCCGACAGAATAATAAATAATGGAACCAGGTCCGGCGTAAACGCACAGACAGGATATTCATACAGAATAATAAATAATGGAACCAGATCCGGTGTAAAACACACAGACAGGATGTTCCAACAGAATAATAATAAAAACGGAACCAGGTCCGGTGTAAAACACACAGACAGGATGTTCCAACAGAATAATAATAAAAACGGAACCAGGTCCGGTGTAAAACACATAGACAGGATATTCCAACAGAATAATAGAAGAATGTCACCAAGTATAGGGTAGACCGCGTATACAGGTTATTCCAACAGAATAATAAGAAATGGAATAACAAAAGTTCTCTTCATGCATAAGAAAGAATAACACCCCTTACCGTTTTAAAGAAGAGCTGAAATAAGGAAGTAGTTAAGTAGCAGAATACTCTTCTTCTCTCTCTCTCTCTATAGTTTCTCTCTATATTTTCTCTCTATAGAGTTCAGTGAATTCGTAAGAAATAATGAAGGAATGAGCTGCTATTTATAGAAAAATAGAATGCATAGTAACTAATCCATGAACGGTCCAGATTGATTACTTTAATCTAACGGTCCATGTTTAAAGAAAAATCTTTTAAATAAAATATAATATATTCTATTTATAGAATAACTTTAATAAAGTATTCTGTTTTATATAAAAAGATGTTTCTGTTTTATTATGTTAATAATACGAATAAAACAAAACGTCATTATCGCTAAATAACTCATATTATTAACTGACAATAATTGAATTAAACTGAGTGACTTCTCACATAAGCATTAATAATCAATACCGTGTGCTACTATGCAATCACACGTATTACTGTACTTTTACTACCGAGTAGTTCAACAGTATCAATGGTAAAACTTCCGCCGTTATTTTTAATAAAATATTTTTGTCGTTTTCTCAATCCGACAATAATTTCGTTATGGGGTCCACCAATGATTGTGCCGTTGTACGAATATTTCTTGTTAAAACGAATATTCTCCGACCAATCGAATATTATATAACAACTTGCGTACTTTGCAAAATTTATAAATATTATCCACAACTATAACATTATATCAAATTAACTCCATAATATTCAAAAATAATATTTATAGAAAATTCATCTTTATTTATAAAAGTTGGGGTCTTACAACCTCCCATTCTTATGAAATTTCACCCTCGAAATTAGGGTACGTACCTGGTATGTCGAAGAGGTAAGGATACCTTGATTTCATTTCAGATTCTAACTCCCAAGTCATTTCCTCAACATCGTGGTTTCTCCAAAAAACTTTGACTTGAGGTATAACCTTGGAGCGTAGAATATGTTCCTTCTTATCCAAGATTTGAACAGGAATTTCTTCATACGTCAAATCCTCCACTATTTCGTCCGGTTCTAACTCAATAATGTGGTTCGGGTCTTCCACATATTTGCGTAACATGGATATGTGAAAAACGTTATGAACACGAGAGTAAAGCGAGTCTATAAGCCACAGTTCCTACTCGATCGAGGATTAAAAATGGACCGATGAATCGAGGATTGAGCTTTCCTCTTTTTCCAAATCTCGTAACTCCTTTACATGGAGCAACACGTAAGAACACATGATCTCCTATATCAAATTTCACGTCCTTTCGATGAAGATCAACATAACTCTTTTGTCGATCTTGTGAGGTTTTTATACGTTATCCGATCGTTTGAATCTTTTCTGTAGTCATACGTACCAACTCCGGTCCCAACAACGTTGCTTCACCCACCTCATCCCAGCATACTGGAGAACGACATTTTCTTCCATACAATGCTTCGAATGGAGCCATGCCAACACTTGCTTGATAACTGTTGTTGTAGGAAAACTCCACCAATGGTAAGAACTTGTCCCAACTTTCCTTAAAGTCAAAGACACAGAGTCTTAATAAATCTTCTAGAGTTTGAATAGTCCTCTCTGATTGTCCGTCCGTTTGAGGATGATATGCCGAACTAAATCGTAAATCTGTGCCCATAGCTTTTTGTAAACTAACCCAAAATCGTGAAGTGAATCTTGGGTCTCGATCAGAAACTATGGATATTGGCATACCATGCAGTCTTACAATCTCGTTTATGTACATACGAGCAAGACGTTCAAGTGTATAAGTTTCTCGTATCGGTAAGAAATGAGCAGACTTGGTCAATCTATCAACAATTACCCAAATCGCATCTATACCTTGAGAAACCTTAGGAAGATCGGTAACGAAATCCATGGTAATGTGCTCCCACTTCCATTCTGGAATTTCAAGTGGTTGCAATGGACCTTTTGGTACTTGATGCTCCGCTTTGACTCGTTGACAATTTAGACACCTTGAGATAAACAACGCTATCTCTCTCTTCATATTGCTCCACCAAAATGTATGACGAAGATCATGATACATTTTGGTACTTCCAGGATGGATTGCAAACGGTGTGTTGTGCGCCTCCATCATGATTTCATACTTTAAATCAGGGTTGTTAGGAACACAAAGTCTGGAGTTGACTCGAAGTATTCCTTCTTCATCGATTCTTGCTTCCGGCATAGCACCTTCTTGCACTTTCTTCCTCATACGCATCAGCTTCAGGTCTGTAGCTTGAGCAGCTTTAACTTTATCGATTAAAGTTGGTTCTACTCGTATATTCGCTATCATCACATGGGTCCCTGGAGTCTTTAACTCTATCTCCATCCTTTGCAAGTCACACAAAATGGGCCTTTGTGTTGACAATATTGCACTCGTACTTGTATATGATCTTCTACTCAATGCGTCAACTACCACGTTCGCTTTTCCAGGATGGTATTGAATGGTATGATCATAATCTTTCAACAGTTCAAGCCAACGTCGTTGTCGCTTGTTGAGTTCATTTTGAGTGAAGAAATATTTGAGGCTTTTATGATCCGTAAAGATCTCCACCTTCTCCCCATACAAGTAATGCCTCCAAATTTTAAGTGCAAAGACAACAGCTGCCAACTCTAGATCATGAGTAGGATAATTCCTCTCATATTCCTTGAGTTGTCTTGATGCATAGGCTATGACTTTTCCATGTTGCATGAGAACGCATCCCAACCCTTTGCTCGAAGCATCACTGTAGATGACAAATCCCTCCGAGCCAGATGGTATTGTTAGAACAGGTGCTGAAATGAGTCTCCTCTTGAGTTCTTGAAAACTCTGCTCACATTCTTCGCTCCAACCGAACTTTGTATCTTTCCGAGTCAGCTGAGTTAATGGAGTAGCGATTCGAGAAAATCCTTCTACGAATCTCCGATAATAACCAGCTAAACCAAGAAAGCTACGTACTTTGGTCACTGATTTAGGTTGCTCCCAGCTTTGAATAACTTCAATCTTTGCCGGGTCAACCGATATTTCATGACTTGATACTACGTGCCCAAGGAATGCTACCTCCTCCAGCCAGAACTCGCATTTCTTCAACTTGGCATAAAGCTTGTATTCACGAAGCTTTTGGAGTACCAGCCTCAAGTGTTGCTCATGATCTTCACGGCTTTTGGAATAAATAAGGATGTCATCAATAAAGACGACCACAAAGTGATCCAACTATTCATTGAATACTCGGTTCATCATATCCATGAAGGCAGCAGGAGCATTAGTCAATCCAAAGGACATGACTAGAATTCATAATGCCCGTACCGAGTTCTAAAAGTCGTCTTTGGAATATCCTCAGTTCTAACCTTCAGCTGATGATATCTAGAATGAAGATCGATCTTTAAAAAGAATTGTGCTCCTTGCAATTGGTCAAACAGGTCATCAATACGTGGCAATGGGTACCTGTTTTTGATGGTGACATGATTCAACTCCCGATAATCAATACAAAGTCGCATACTTCCATCTTTCTTCTTCACGAATAGCACAGGAGCACCCCAAGGAGAAGTACTAGGACGAATAAAGCCAATGTCTAACCATTCCTGCAGTTAGATCTTTAACTCCTGAAGTTCAATAGGAGCCATTCGATATGGGGCTTTGGAAATGGGTTTTGTACCGGGTTCAAGGTCGATACAAAATTCAATTTCACGCTCTGGGGGTAGGCCAGGAAGTTCTTCAGGGAATACGTCAGGGAATTTATTAACAATAGAAATATCATTCAAAACTAACGTATTTTTGTTTAGATCCGTGACATGAGCTAAGAAATCTTGACATCTGTTTTTCAATAAACGAATAGCTTTATGGCTTGAGATGACAGCGATTGATTTTAATGGTTTGGTTGCTTGAATTCGCATAATAGGTCGATTAGGAATATGAAAGCTAACAACCTTACGAAAACAATCAATTTTTACATGATGAGTAGTTAACCAATCAATCCCTAAAATCACGTCAAATGCAAGTATTTTTAATGAAATAAGATCGACAGGTAATGTGTGGGTACCAACTTGAACCAAACAAGACTTATAAACCGTGGATGTAATGAAGGTTTCTCCCAATGGAGTTTCAACAGATAAGTCAAAGTCTAATTTCTCCGGAATCAAATTTAATCGATGAGTGCAAGTAGGAGAAATAAAAGAATGGGTAGAACCGGTATCAAATAAAATATAGACTTCGTTAGAGTTTATGATAAGCTTACTAGTGATGACCTCATTCGGGTTCCTTGCTTTCTGGGAGGTCACAACAAACGCTCTCCCTTGCACTACCGGTTTTGACTTTTCTGGGATGGCCTTTGGTGTCTCCATCTTGGCTGAACTTGTTTTTGGTAAACGAAAAAATCGAGCTAAATGACCTTCTCTTCCATAATTATAACATGCTTTAGACGGCATCGCGCAGTTTGGACTGATGTGCCCCTCCCCTCCGCATTTGAAATATATGATAGGTGGTCGTTCTCCTTCCTTAACAACGGGTGCTGGTGCTGACGTCTTTTCATTATTGTTGAATCCCCTCTTCTTGAAATGACCATTCTTATTGTTTTGGCCCAGATTACCACCGAAGTGGTTACCATTTCTAGCCTGTTGATTCCCTCCACGCTTGTTGTCACCGCTTCGATGACTGCTCTCACTGGTATTATCATTTTGCCGACTGCTCTCTTTTGGTTGCGTTGACTCGTTATCGCGCTCCACTAACTGAGCCCTATTCACAACATCTGAATACAAACACAGTTTATGAGAAATAAGATGTTGACGTATCTCAGGTTTCAAACCTCGCAAAAACATTCGCGTCATTCGCTCTTCATTATCCACCAAGTGGGATGCAAACCGGGACAACTCAGCAAATTTAGCCTCATACTGCGACACGGTCATATTATTCTACTCCAATTTGATGAACTCCATCTCCTTCATGTGACGAACACTTTCGGGAAAGTATTTGTCATTGAACAGCTCTTGGAACTTTTCCCAAGACATCTTCAGTGCGGTAGGTTGAGTACGCTTAATCGATTCCCACCAGTAATCTGCCTCTCCTCGCAACATAAAGGCGGCAAAGGGAACCTTTTGCTCCTCGGAGCATCCCAAGACATCAAATATCTTAGTAATCTGCTTTATCCATGTTTCTGCTATAAGTGGTTTTGGCTCTCCCTTAAACTCTGGTGGTCCCAGCTCCTTGAACTGTTTAGCGGTGACCGTCCTAGAGTTTTCAGTGTTTCCACCTAAATTTTGGATAGGAGCCGCTCTCGCCTGCTGTTACATGAACTGGATTAAGTTTCTGAACATTCCATCATTCATCATCTTGTCAGTGTTGTTGTTTGCATGAGGATTGTCACCTTCCTGATGCACATTATCCTGATTATTGATATGTGGTGAATCAACAGTCGCCTGTGCTCCATTACCATTCTCAACATTCTCAGATGCCATTTTCAGATACTGCCACAAAATAAAAGTTAATTGATATGTCATATATTATCCCTATATTATGACCGACCAATTAAATACCATGCAAATAAACTTAGGTAGGTCATACTAGCGAAGGAATTCCCCGTCTCTCCCCTCCTAGTTCTATTCTCACATCTTAGCCAGGGATCATATCCCTAAGCTCTGATACCAACTGTGACGCCCCAAAAATTAGGTATACATCACCCATCTTGGGTCGTCAGATACATAGTACAGAATACCAATACAACTTACTAATACAACTGTCGTGTACAATACGACAAAACATAAACTGTGAGTTTGAATACAAATATTATCTTCTAGAGAGTATTCATACTCAAAAAGAGTCCTTATTACATTTATTAACATATCATTACATAGAATAGTGAGGACTACTAACAAATACTATCAGTCAGACCATCACTCCGTTCCCCGACTTGCCCAGCTACGTTCTCATTTCCTGAAGAGAATAGTGAAAGAAACGGTGAGCTCAACTAGCCCAGTAAGAAATATTATGACTAAGATAATACAAAATAAATTATCATTAGCCTTCAACAATGTTAAACTGATAAAATATAATAGACATCAAGTTTAACTGTAGCGGAACAAGCAATCCATTAAAAAAGTCAAGTAGAAAATAAACTCTGCTATCTTTTATGATTTAAAAGGTTTTTCAACACTGTGATCGCTGGGACTCAGCTTAATAAAATAATCCACATCATCGAATCACCCCTGCACTACGACCAAGGATATTCGTATATTCATTAATGGTCATGATCATGCTAACAACTGTCCATCAACGCACTACGGGCCAATGAGGACTTTTACCACATCATTTGTAACATTACGGTCATGATTATACCGAATAATCCCTGGTCATAATCATACCAAGTCCATCTATGCACTACAGGCCACAGATGACTTTTAACATTTTATAAACATGAGGATGATGACAATGATATAAGAATTCAATAAAACAAGTTCAAGAATTAATTTATCCAAGAATTAACAACGTCCAAATTGTCAACATGATACTGCTTTGTGGAGTAAAATTCAAGAATGCTTAGAAGAATATTTTCATGAAAAGATACTGGATGAAACGCAATTATCAAGGATATTCCACAAATTTCATGGAGTATAGAAGTCAAAACTTAACCAACTGAGTATAATTAAGAATGGAATAACAAAAGAAATAACCATGCATGCGATAGACCGCACAGACAGGTTATTCCAATAGAATAATAAATAATGGAACCAGGTCCGGGATAAACGCACGGACAGGATATTCCGACAGAATAATAAATAGTGGAATCAGGTCCGGCGTAAATGCACAGACAAGATATTCCGACAGAATAATAAATAATGGAACCAGGTCCGGTGTAAAACACACAGACAGGATGTTCCAACAGAATAATAATAAAAACGGAACCAGGTCCGGTGTAAAACACACAGACAGGATGTTCCAACAGAATAATAATAAAAACGGAACCAGGTCCGGTGTAGAACACACAGACAGGATGTTCCAACAGAATAATAGAAGAATGTCACCAAGTATAGGGTAGACCACGTATACAGGTTATTTCAACAGAATAATAAGAAATGAAATAACAAAAGTTCTCTTCATGCATAAGAAAGAATAACACCCCTTACCGTTTTAAAGAAGAGCTAAAATAAGGAAGTAGTTAAGTAGCAGAATACTCTTCTTCTCTCTCTCTATAGTTTCTCTCTATAGTTTCTCTCTCTAGAGTTCAGTGAATTCGTAAGAAATAATGAAGGAATGAGCTGCTATTTATAGAAAAATAGAATGCATAGTAACTAATCCATGAACGATCCAGATTGATTACTTTAATTTGATGGTCCATATTTAAAGAAAAATATTTTAAATAAAATATAATATATTCTATTTATAGAATAACTTTAATAAAGTATTATGTTTTATATAAAAAGATGTTTTTGTTTTATTACGTTAATAATACGAATAAAACAAAACGTCATTATCGCTAAATAACTCATATTATTAACTGACAATAATTGAATCAAACTGAGTGACTTCTCACATAAGCATTAATAATCAATACCGTGTGCTACTATGTAACCACACGTATTACTGTACTTTTACTACCGAGTAGTTCAACAGTATCAATGGTAAAACTTCCGCCGTTATTTTTAATAAAATATTTTTGTCGTTTTCTCAATCCGACAATAATTTTATTGTGGGGTCCACCAATGATTGTGCCGTTGTACGAATATTCCCTGTTAAAACGAATATTCCCCGACCAATCGAATATTCTATAACAACTTGCGTACTTTGCAAAATTTATAAATATTACCCATAACTATAACATTATATCAAATTAACTCCATAATATTCAAAAATGATATTTATAGAAAATTCATCTTTATTTATAAAAGTTGGGGTCTTACATTATTAGTGACCAATTAAACTGTATCCATACATGTTACAAATATTAATTGGACTAGACTAATGTACATGAATTATATGACAGGGGCGGCACATATATAATCCCTAACCTTTTATTTTGTAATAACATTTAGTTATCAAATGTGGAATTATAAGTCAAAAGGGAAATAAACCTAAGTGTATTAGTAAACAATTCGTTACTACAAATCAGAACAGACTTCTTGTCCCAAAATAAGTGACCAAAACAATTATCAAACAGTAGCCTAACTCTAATTGTGTACAAACAAGTCGGCAGTTGATGGCTATATATCTATGATAATGAGCTTAGATATGGGGGAGAAGGAGTTGGTAAAATCTTTTCACCTAACTCTCTCAATCCAATGGTTTCTTCTCCTTCTCGTTGGTTTGTAATGGTAGGCAAAATCATGGACTGTATAATTCATTCTCTATAAATTGAAGCTCTTCATTCTCATTGTCCAGTTGCTAGAAAATTTTCTGATAAGTATAATTAGAGAGTGAGTGTTACTGAGAATTGAGGGAGTATAATCATTGTATTGAGGAGTTCATTTCAAGCTTCAAGAGGTATAACATTACATTATGTTTTTAATTTTGAGTTTTGTTAAATTCTTATAACTGATTAAAATTCTCTGTTAATTGGTATGAAATGGCATGTCATTGTGTTGTCTGTGTTTGTATGCATGTCTAGGAGCTTTGTAGTTGGTTTGGGTGCAGGAATTAGCAATGCTTGTGTTGAGGATTTGCAGAAGCAGAGCCATTTTTTTTGCTTCTGCTAGAAGTAGCGCAGCCACGCCACTTCTATAGTACTACATCGCACGGCTGCGTGGGTTGCCTATCTTAGAAACTGATGTTGGTTACCATGTGTTATCCTGAGCATGTTATGTTAGTTAGATTATGCATGTAGATGACCCTAACATATGGAATGATGTTGTTTTGTATATAGTAAGTCATTTTAGCTATGTTTAGTATGCACATTCAAAGAAAGCTTAAAGATTTGGAAACTAGTTTTGATAAGCATTGTGTAATGTATGTTCTGACCTTATGTACAAATGTATCAAGTTTTGTTATGCCATAACATGTGACTAATATGTTAGTTTATATTGTTGGAGGTAGTATAAACTATTCAACCATGATTTAATAAGAAATTGCAAATAAAGGACTATACTAGCTATGTGTAAATGAACTATATATATACACTAAGTTTTGAATTTCGAAACATGTTTATGTGATCTATTATGTGGTTATGAAAGCATGATGTATAGTAAGTGAAGTAGTTTAACATACTTGAATGGTTAACATGAGGTTTTTAAAGAGAAAACTTAAGAGTTTGGGAAACTAATTTGGTTGATAACGACCTCACATGTATTATGAGATTTTGATTTTCATGATTAGGATATGAATATGTTAGGTTTGTAATATTCATGAACGCAATCAAATTACAAAAAATAAGCGGAAACGTGTAAAAATTAGAGTTTAAAATTTTACAAACCATATACCCAGATCATCCTTTATGCACAATTATTAATTAAACGAAAAGATATGAAGAACAAGAATCATACCCTTGAAGATTTGAGCTTCCTCAGGTACAAGTTCACCTTCAATCCTTTTCGCGTTCAACTTGAATCCACCGGGTTTGGTTCCTTCCTTTGATCAACGTTAACCACCCAAGTGTTTGGCCTCTAGAGTGATCCACCAAGAAAGAACAAAAAATTCAAGAAGATGAGTGTTTGGCAAAACCCTAGTTTTTCTATCTCTCATAGAAAAAGAACGTACTCTCCCAATTATTGGAATTACGTATTCATTGAAATCCGATATAAGACTCCTCTTGTAAAGATATCAGTTAACCCTTCTAATCTAATTAAAAAATAGGTTATTATTTAATGAATTAAATTCCTTTAATTAATTAAGCTCCATAATCTTATTAGGGATAATTAATTAAACTCTTTTAATTAATTTTCCTCTTAATCTTATTAGGATATATGAGAGTACTTTTATTAATTAATTCCCAAACTCCTTTAGGAATTAAATAATAATAATAGTAATAATAATAATAATAAGACTCCTCTTATTAATTTATATTTAATATTTTCAAAATATTAAATAATAAATATTAAGCTATTTAATTTATTCTATCATCATAGATTAAATTAAATACATTGAACTTATTCTTACGATTATGACATTTGCTTCTTAAATAAATATTATTCCTTTTATGGTGTGACCCTTTAGGTTCTCCATATTAAACCGGTTGTGAATAAATCAATTAGAACAATTCTAATCTTATTTAAATAAATAAATTAAAATATTAATTTATTTAAATAAATAATATTTATTCTACAATAGGGATAAGCCTCTCTAGCGATTAACGACTTTCCAGATAATATAAATTTCAACATTAATCATAAAAGAACCTTTGAGTAAATAGTTATCGTACAATTAAATCCTTCCACCATACAATGTCCCAATTAAATATAAGACATGGAATTACTGTCAAGTCTTATTTTATTTAATTATATGTATTTCGACTCTTAAATGCACAACTCCAAATAATACAAATTAGAAACTTTTTTCTAATTTCATTTTGCTTTGGCCAAGGACTACTGGATTATCATTTATCGAATCACATAAGACATTTCTATTCTTTTACTAGAAGTGGTAGATTCTTCATTGATCATACATTATCTTTATGTACAACTTATTATACCCAAACATACCATTTGATATACCCTAAGGGTCTTAAGGAATAAGTCAAAGTATAACTCATCATACGCAAGATACTATGATGATCTCAAGTCCAAGGATTACTTATACTACTATCACTACAGGAATTCCTATTGACAGACAAGTAAAACTCCATTAGGTATTCCTTAGCGAGTCACGTTCAGTGAACTTATTCTCTAATAAGCACCTATATACTTACTTTAGTGTCTCCACACAAATGATCATGAGATTAATCATCCTTATCCAATGAGCAAGCAACGTATGTACCAATCTATCTGGATTCACTAATCCTCAATTTAGTAATTCAACGATTGGAAACTATTTTAGTTTTAAGCTTTCTAAGAATTTAGTTCTCATTAGAACGATCATCATCATTCTTCTAAAAGCATTGCTTAAAACTACGGGTTTATCACATATTATAAAACTGCATTATGTAGATAATTTATAAGCCTTTAATAAATTAATACTTTTTATTAATAAATGATTAAGATTATCACAAAGTATATGCTTTATCATCAAACATGATTGGCTTGTGTGCATACTACTTTCAATCTCCCCCTTGCACTAAAGTCAATCGTCATGGTATCTCATACCCTTCTTCTCTAAGTGATGATTATCATGCTGTTGGATAAGCTTTAGATAATGGATATGTAATGTTGTTTTTGAGAGTTCACTATCTCTATAGTGATTTCCCATCTTTCAATGATTCCTATAATCAAATGAAAGTGCCACAATACATGTTTAGATCCAAGTTGAGACTTAGAAACTATTCTTAGTTCTGTAATGAACTTTTCATCCAAACAATCAACTTGCAGCTTCATTTTTAGCTATATACTTTGTCTTTATCACTAAACCAGCAACTCTTTGTTATTTGAAACCTTTCCAATTCACTGCACAGTGATCTTCTCTAGAATATGACCGATCATCATCAGGTCTCGTATATTTCAATGCATATATGATTGTCACTCATGCAATCTCTCTTTTCAGGAGTCTATGGGAACTATTAAGAGAGATACACTCCATGTCTCATCAACATGAGACATTTCTTGGAGTTTGCCATGCTAAACGACTTTAGTATCAAATGAATATACGTTCCTTGGGTTAAGTCGAGCATCCTCTTTAATCTATCTATATAGATTTGTATCCCCAATTAAGATACTCTTCCAAAATCATTTATGGAGGAATGTTTCGACAACTTTATCTTTACTGATTCTAGCATTGGCATGTCATTCCTTATCCGTATTATATCAACATATAATACTAGGAATGTCACGACGCTCCCACTGACCCTTTTGTACACATTAGGTTCATTCTTATTTGTGATAAAATCAAACTCTTTTGATTGTCTCATCAAAACGAATGTTCTATATTTGAGAAGCTTGATTCAATCCATTTCTCTGAGTGTCTACAACTCTTACCTCATCGTATGTAACTGGATCATCATCTTCTATGATGTGTACCTCATCATCATCATCTATGATGAATCCATACCTCCCAGGTATCTTTGGTACTATTCTAGATTTACGATTCGGTTGTGGTACAATAGGTTTATCTACATGTTCCTCTTATTTGACTTATAGTGATTTGTGGTTCTTGAACTTTTTAAGATCTATTATCCTCCCACTAGCCCCTTCAATGATAAACATCTTTATCTTAGAACGCAACATGTTTCTCAACAAACACCTTTTGCTAAGTAGGATTATAGAACATATATTCTAAACTTACTTTAGGATGTCCCACAAATTTGTACTTGTCAAATCTTGTCCCAATCTTATCCATTGAAACCTTTTTCACATAAGTTGGACAACCCTTTATCTTAACATACTTATGATTAGGAATCATCCCTGTCCATAACTCTTATAGAGTCTTGGGGCCGGATTTTGAGGTTACGTTTTCTGTAGATATGCAGTCATTTCTAGGACATTATCCCAGAAGGATACTGGAATATCGGTAAAATCATTATGGACCGTACCATGTCCAACAAGGTATAATTTTTTCTTTCAGATACATCAATTAATTATTGTGTATTAGGAGGCGTCCATTGAGAGAAAACCATTTGAGATGATCTAGAAACTTATTGCACAAGTATTCCTTCCTTGATCCAATCAAAGAATCTTAATACTTTATCAATTTGTTTCATTTCTGAATTCTTTGAACCTTTCAAATAATTCACACTTGTATTTTAGTAAATACACACATTCAACTCTTTGAATGATCATCTACTTTTCTTATACTAATTTGTTCAATTTGTAAAAATATTTTTTACGTAAGTCAAGTATACAAAATCCACTAAGTAATATTTCAGTTTTATACAAATTATTATTATTATAAATAGAACAACAATTGTTCTTAAATATAATACCAAAGATTTCATTGTCCAACAACAAAATAGAAATAATGTTTCTAACGAGAACTAGAATACAATAACAACTTATTGACTTAATAGACTTGCCCATAGACATTGCTAAACTATAAGTTTCTATGGCTAATATGGCAACCTTTGCTTCATTTCCCACACATAGGATTACTTATATTTGTTTAGCTTTCTACTTCTGCTTGGTCCCTTCATAAATCTATATTTATGATATCCAAAGTCGGTATCCAATTGCCAAGTAGAACCCTGACTTAAAGAAAAGTTTATTTTAAATCATGAACAAAATTATATTTGTAACCGAAACTTCACTAAGCTTCTTCTGGTTAGCCTCTGCAAGATGCTTCTTGCAGTTTCTTTCCAGTGTCCAGGCTTATTGCAGTGGAAGCAAACTCCTTTACTATCCGTATCAGTTTTATTTTTATTATCCTTTATTTTTGCCTTTTCTATTTACCTTCTTAGAATCGTTCTTCTTTTAGAAGATCCTTTGACCCCTACCAGTAAGACTTGGTCTTTCTTGGATGAAAAATGACTCTCATCATTTTTAACATGTTAAGCAAATCAGCGAAGCTGATATTTAGCTTGTTCATATAAAAAATTCACAACAATTGTGAAGGAGTCCGGTAGTAAGTACAAGATCAAAACTTGGCTCAACTATCCATCCATGACAAAACCCGTTGTCCTAATTGATCAATCAAATTGATTATGTTAAGGACTTTTATCTATACTGTAGTGTCATCGGTCATTCTAGATCGGAAGAGCTCCTTAGATATCTGATATCTATTAGTCCTACTTTCCCCACCATCAACTGCTTGACGTTCAGGAGTATAGTAGGAGCATCCATAGTTTCATGCTGACACTGAAGTTCGTTACTCATGGATACGAGCATAATGCATTGAGCCAATTGTGCATCATCTTACTACTTTCTATAGGTAGAAATCTCTTCCTCAAAGGCATTGTCTGCAACCGTTGCAGGAATAGGTGTATTAAGGACATAAGATAGCTTTTTAGCCATGAGAACTATTCTCAAATTCCTTAACCAATCCGTTTAATTTGGTTCGGCTAAATAGCATATAATATGTTTCGTAGTGATAGTAATTTAGACATTGTAAAATTATATAAATGAATTTGTAATTAACAATATTTTAGCATACATTCTTTTATTAATTACCAAAATAAATTAGGTCTTGTTTTAAATTGGTATATCCCACTATTTTCTTCAAACTATATTACCCTCACTTATATAGTTCGACAAAATCTAATTGAAGATATGCTAGTGAAAATAAGGATCTCATTTCAAATGTATATAGCCTTGTGTGTGCACAACAAACTATATATAAATAAATAGGTAGACAACTCTTGTCAATTACATCAAGTATGTAACTCCTTGTATTTTTCCTCTTAAATCATAATTGTCAAGTATGTGCACATCCGAAATAAAATAATTTAAGTTAAGTTAGACCCAACATTTTCATATAAGTGAAGAGAAATCTATAGCCCTTGTGTGTACACAACAAAGCAGTAATGTTCAATTCCTTATAAACATCATATGTAATAAAAACATCTTAAATATTTAATAATTGCTTTGTGTGTGCACAACAAACTCATATTAAATATTCAATACTCTATTGTTTCTATCATGCTAAAAGGCGATGTTCGATATTCCAAATATCTTTGAACGTTACAACTTAATATAAAATATTTGAGGGGTTTGTAATTAATTTGTCTCATCTTGTTTAGCGCGCATGCAAATATATATATATATATATATATATATATATATATATATATATATATATATAATGTGACGAACGAGAATTCTGTAACTTATTTTAATATTTATTGAATTAAATAAATATTTTCGATGATTTAATTATTAGATTTAATAATTAATTGATGCAATTGTGGTAGATTGATTTAATCATATGTGCTACATTATTAAATTAATGTAGAGAATTTTTATTATTCAAATATGTGATTAATTGAGCTTATTGAATTAAATGAATATTTAATTAAGCATGATGTTATTTTAATTAAATTAAATTATTAATTGAAAATTTAATAAATTGACATTATTTATTAATGAGATATTTATTTATATGATTATGTGAATTTATGAGTAATTATTATATTTTATTTAAAGTAAATTAAGTAAAATATGAGATTCATTTTATAACGAGGGTGACATTATTGAACTATATGATAAATGTTTTATTAAAATAAAGAGCTTTGAGTTATTTTCTTGTTAAGCCAAACATGGCACTAAGGGAGGTTATGGGCAGTTAACCCATGACTGGGCAACTGACCACATCGCGTCAGTTTTATTTCTTCGATGCTTCCTCCTTCTTCTTCTTCATAATTTCCTAAGTCTGACATTATTTTCAGAGAAAGTTCAGAGAGAAGGTGAGAATTTTTGAGAGAATTTGTGAGTGTGTGATTACAGGTTATTGCAAAAAGGGTTATCTGATCATCTTATACTCTGGGTAATTCTCTCCAACCCAATTTCAAGTTACGTCTTTTTAGTTTCATAAATTGGCTTTCATATTTTTGTAAATCTCTGTATTTGGGAGATATGAGATGATTATAATTTTATGTATGGGTTAATATGTATCAAATCGTGTTTAGTTATATATATGTTGCAAACCATAACATCAGTGTTGTGAAAACATGTCGTACATATGTTATTTCAAAATAAACAGAGTACGTGATATGGCCATATGGCCTTATATGTGATAATTGATGTATTGATTATATATTATCTCTAAAATTTGCACTCTTACATTATTGAGCATGTTGATACGGAGAGATCGGAGTTTAAATGAACGGATTCGGTGTTATAACGAATCCGTAGGGAGAATTTTCATATAAAGTTTTCTAAACTTCACGAACATCAAAGTCAGTAATTTTGTTAGGCTTTAAATCTGTTAATAAGTGTTTAAAATTGGTTTTGTTAGTGTATAAATGTTGGGTAATGATTATATATAAATTATAGCATATGGGTATGTTTAATTTCGAGTAGAACTTTAAGAAATTGGCAAGTTCTGCGATTTTTGCGAATTGCCATTTCTGTACCTGGTACGCCGCGCCGCAGCGTCGGCTGCCTGTTCTTTTCCCGCGCCGCAGCGCCACGCGCCGCATCGCCAGAGACTCGAGCCACGGCGCCACAGCGCCGCAGCGCCAAGGGCCCGGCCACAGCGCCACCGCGCCGCAGCGTGACTCCTTAGTACATTAGTGGCGCCGCAGCGCCACTCTCCAGAAAATGTCAGAAATGTATTTTTAAAATGTTAAAGTCTAACAAGTGTTAGTGGATTGATGTAATGAACATGTAATCATGTTAGAGGTATTATGAGATGATAAAATAGTTGTTTAACATGTAATAAAATATTATATGTGAATTGAATTATTAAATACATAATTAGTTTGATAATTCATGAAGTATAAATTATGTGACAACGTGATAATTTGACTAAGTTTAGTCAATAATTAAAGTAGACAACGAGAATGAGCTCATGTTGATTAATTATTAATTAACAAGTATTGTGTATATGAATGGTATGTAGGATTTAATTCAAAGAACGTGCTTAGTTAATGTGTAATCTACGCACGAGGCAAGTATCCTATCCCTAACTCCATTCTATTGAGCAAGTTTATTTAAACTTAAACGTTACTTTTATGTTGAGCAAGTTTCCCTAATCCTACTTGTCATTATTGTTCAAGTTTATTATTTACCTTGAATAAATTATCCTTGTTATTATTCAAGTTCAAGCATGATATTAAAGATTAATTATCTTTTCAAAGCATGATTTAGTTATACAGTAATTGTCCTATTGTATACTTTTGAGGTTATTATTCAAATCGAATATCAATTATTGTTGAACCTTATTAGACTAGTGAACCTTATTGATTCAACTAGTCCATAGTTGATGAGCGTTCTAAATTTCAGAACCCTTGATGAATTATCCAAACCAAACTTCCTTTGGTGCGGACTCGAATGTCAAACTGAGATGAACAACCCTGTATAGGGGATTATTTACGCTTTAGCGTTAAGATATTGTGCACAGTATGGTACTAAGGGCTGATCTCCCTAAGTACGAGAAGGAGGTCCATAGTCTTATGACTGTTAAAGGTTTCAAGTATAACCCTTGTTAACCTAGGACATAGTTCAAGGTCTTATGACCCTCAGTATTCGTTTGATTCATGATTCAAAAGTTGAGCTTTATTCAGATGTCTTTGATTATTCGCATGTTATTATACTGTTGTTTCATTTTTTTTATACTTGTGGGCATTTGCGCTCACTCTTGCTTAATAATAACATTGCAGTTAAGAATGAAAGAAGCGATGAACCCTCCACTAGTAAGGGCAAGGGCAAAGTTAGCAAGTGATGAAGACTTGTTATTTTAATTGATGATGTATTTATGTTTAAGACTTATGTTGTTGTTTTAGACTTATTTGTTTAGAATTCCGCATAGATGTTTTAAGGTTAGAGTAACCTGGGATTTATTTATGATTCAGTTGATGTATCCCTTAAGGAAAGAGATTTTATTATGATTTCTATCTATTGTATGGTTTGATATTATTTATGGGTAGATAGATAGATGATGTTTGTACAGTGAACACCAAATCCCGTGGAATCGAAGTACCCGGATTTGGGGGTGTCACAAGTTGGTATCAGAGCTGTAGGTTATGAACCTTAGGTGGGGGAACAACCTTAGGTAGTAACCTTATAGAAAGAAGATAGTAAAGGAAAACTCTTATTGAGTTTTAAGAAATGAATTTTTGGTAATTCATTGAAGATAATAAAATACATTATGTGTCTATGTGTTAATTTATGTGCTCGTTAGGACAACTTAGTAACTAAAACTTAAAATTTTGTTGTCAGGATGACGAATGATGGAGAAGCTAGTCAAGCTGAGGAGGGACCCCATTTACCTATAGTACCTACTTAGGAGGGATCTCGTGTACTTGTAGAACCGACTGAGGAGGAGCCCCGAGACATTCATGTCGTTAGGGAGCAGCTGGTGCAGAGGGTTTCATCTCCATTGATCACCGTTGTTGGTCAGGAGCATGAACCTGAGATTGATCCTGAGGAGGGTCCTGAGGAGGAGTTTGATGAGGAGGAAGAAGAAGAGGAGCTACCACGGTACACTGTTGATGCTGAGATGTATGACACACTATATGATCGTAACGTGGAGTTACAAGATGAGGTTCAGGAATTGACTGAGCGAGCGACTGTTCAGCAGTCTACTTTAGAGGAGAAGAATAGAGAGATTGTGACCCTTCATACACGTTTAGGAAACGTGGAGTGGGATCTGGTTCATGAGAAGGGTCAAACCGAAGATAAGACCGAGGAGATAGAGAAGCTGAAGAAGGAACTGAAGGAAACCTCCGGAAGAATGAAATTAGCAGAGGAAGGATGGGTAAGAGAATCACATCGAGCAGATCGTGCAGAAAATGATAGTCGTGCAAAGAAGGCAAAGCTTGAAGACACGTACGCCACACTTAATCATGCGATGGATGAGGTTCAAGAGCGAGTGTTAAGGTACCCCATCCAATTTGAAGGACTTCCATCGTATATGTTGGATCGCAGGACGATGTCTCGTATCATGAATGAGGAGCGTGGCAAGGCTATTGAGCACCTTGGAAGACAGGAATAAAATCTGTTTATTTATGTGAAAGACTTATATAGTTTTATGTAAATTCCGATGTGTTTATGAACTAAGGAATATGTTAATATTTGAATGTTTTAAATCCGGTGGATTCTTTATTCCAGGATAGATGATGTAAATAGCAGTATGCTATAGTTTAATGTTAAAATTTTTATTTGAATGAAAAGATATCAAGTTGTTTGAGATGATGTGTTAAGTGATATGTTAAATTGTTGAGTAATGTCTTAACTATGTAGAGAAATAAATAAAGTTCTAATAAACAGAAAAATGCCGCCAAGGGGAAGACAACAACGTCAACCAGCTCAGGAAGAGTCAACCAATAATAACAATAATGCCAACGTTAATCCAGTTCAACAGCTAGTTAATTTACTAACTGGAGTCATGAATAACCAACCGCAAGCTCCACCTAGCACAACGTTTAAAGATTTTAAGGCAGTGGGACCGCCAGAGTTCAAAGGTTCCAGAAACCCGATCGAGGCTCAAACGTGGGTGATGGAAATGGAGAAGGTTTTCGACGTTGCTAGGGTTCGAGAAGATCAGAAGACCGTTTTTGCGACATTTATGCTGAAGTCTAAGGCTAGCTACTGGTGGCAGGCAAACAAGATGCGAGGAGGTGAAGGTGTAATTACGTGGGAGAGATTCAAAGAGATGTTTTTCGAAATGTATTTCCCAGCTAGTTCGCAGAATCAGATGGAGGTGCAATTTCTGGAACTGAAACAGGGAAACATGAGCGTGCCTGAATACGCGGCTAAATTCGATGAGTTGGCAAGGTTTGCCCCTATCAAGTACACACTGACGAGAGGAAAGCCAGACGATTCGAACAAGGACTGAAGCCTTGGGTATACAGCAAGGTATCAATGTTTCAACTTAACACGTTTGCGGGAGTTTTGGAAAAGGCCATTCTCGCGGAAGGAGGAATTGATGCAGTGACTAAGTACAACCAAGAACAGAAAAATAAAAAGAGTGAGAATGAAGGTAATAACAAGACTGGTAGAAGTAATATTGGGAATAATAATAATCAGAAGAGGAAGTGGACGGATAACTCGACAGCTGAAAGTCAACACATAGGGCAGAAAAAGAAGATAGAAGCATGTCCGACTTGCGGCAAGGCACATCTAGGAGTTTGTTTGAAGGGAAAGAGAGTGTGCTACAATTGTGGTCAGGAAGGCCACATAGCATCAAATTGTCCAAACCCAAAGAAGGGTGCTTGTTTCAACTGTGGTTCAAAAGATCATTTAGCAAGAGACTGTCCCAAGAAGGGATCGGGAGGATCAGGACAAGGAGAAAACCGGGGAAATAGCAGTGGAAATACCTTAACCATCACCGGACCACCTGTAACAAACCGACCAACCGCCAGAACTTTCAATATGACGGTGCAGGATGCAATCCAGTCTCGTGATGTGGTGTCAGGTATCATTCCGATCAATGAAATTAATGCTTATGTTTTGTTTGATTCGGGTGCTACTTGTTCCTTTATATCCGAAGACTTTGCTAATAGTTTAGATTTGCTTATGGATGAATTGGATTACCCCATGAACATAGAAATTGCGAATAGAGAAATAATCCATGTTAAGTACGTGTTTAAGAACTGTAGGGTGGATATTAAGGGTAATATCATGAATGTAGATCTTATCCCTATTCGATTGGGAGAATTCGACGTTATACTGGGTATGGATTGGCTATCCAATTATGGGGCTGTAATTGACTGCCAAAAGAAGCGTATTAACCTTATAACTCCGTCAAAGGTTGTGTTTTATGGTAGCAAGTCGCCTAGACAAGCGAGTTGTCTGACGATGTTGCAGGCCAGGAAGTTATTAAGACAAGGTTGTGTAGGATATTTAGCTTACATAGTCGACTGTCGAAAAGAGAACCCGAAGGTAGAGGAGATACCGATTGTGAGGGACTTCGTCGATGTATTTCCAGACGATTTGCCAGGACTTCCACCAGATAGAGAAGTAGACTTTGTGATTGATTTGGCACCCGGAACTGCTCCAATATCGAAGGCACCATACCGAATGGCGCCATTAGAGATGAAGGAATTAACGGTACAACTACAAGAATTGTTGGACAAAAAGTACATTCAACCGAGCGTATCGCCGTGGGGAGCGCCGATGTTGTTCGTGAAAAAGAAGGACGGATCGATGAGGCTCTGTATTGACTACAAAGAATTAAATAAGGTCACGATTAAGAACAGATATCCATTACCAAGGATCGATGATCTGTTTGATCAATTAAAGGGAGCAAAATACTTTTCCAAGATTGACTTGAGGAGTGGTTATCACCAACTGAAGGTGAGGCCAGAGGATGTACCGAAGACAGCGTTCCGAACGCGATATGGTCATTATGAGTTTTTAGTAATGTCGTTTGGTCTTACGAATGCTCCTGCAACATTTATGGGACTAATGAATGGTGTATTCAAGCCGTTTTTGGACAAATTCGTGGTGGTATTTATAGACGACATTTTGGTATATTCCAAAACCAAAGAGGAACATGAAGAACACTTGAGGTTAACATTGGAAGTATTGAGAAGGGAGAAGTTGTATGCTAAATTTTCGAAATACGAATTCTGGATCGAGAGAGTACAATTTCTTGGTCACGTAATCAATAAAGATGGAATTTCAGTAGATCCATCCAAAGTAGGAGCTGTGATTAACTGGGATCAACCAAGAACGCCGTCAGAAGTAAGAAGTTTTCTTGGATTAGCAGGATATTATAGAAGATTCATAAAAGATTTTTCTAAAATCGCAACTCCGTTAACGAATTTAACTCGAAAAGCTGTGAAATTTGTTTGGACGGAGAAGTGTGAGAAGAGTTTCCAAGAATTAAAGAAGAGGTTGAGTACAGCGCATGTGTTATCTCTTCCAGATGATACATGAAATTTTGTTATTTTTAGCGATGCGTCGCATAAAGGACTTGGCTGTGTGCTGATGCAAAACGGCAAAGTCATTGCGTATGCATCACGGCAGTTGAAGGATTACGAGAAGGGTTACCCAACTCATGATTTGGAGTTAGCTGCAGTTGTTTTTGCTTTGAAAATTTGGAGGCACTATCTATACGGGGAGAAGTGTGAAATATATACGGACCACAAGAGTCTGAAATATATTTTTACACAGAAAGATTTGAATATGCGTCAAAGAAGATGGTTGGAATTAATCAAGGATTATGACTGTGAGATTTTATACCATCCGGGTAAGGCTAATGTGGTTGCCGACGCCTTAAGTAGAAAGGGTCGTGAGAAATTGATGATATTGACTGCTCAGCAGGAGCTAATTGCAGATATGGAGAAACTGGAGTTAGAAGTGAAGTATCCTATAGAGATTGATAAGAAGCTATTTCAGATGCAATCTGGTACAACTCTACTAGATAGAGTGAAGGAGGCTCAGCTTCAGGATGATGAATGCAAAAAGGTAATATCGAAGATATCTGAAGGAACCGAACCAAGATTTAAGATGGATAAGGAAGGAATATTGAGATTTGAAAGCAGAATTTGGGTTCCGCCAGTACAAGAAATTAAGGAAGAAATTTTGAGTGAGGCTCATAGTTCAAGATATTCGATTCACCCTGGTAGTACAAAAATGTACCAAAATCTTTGACAACATTTTTGGTGGCTGAATTTGAAACGTGATGTTGCAGAATGTGTTGCCAAATGCCTGACATGTCAGAAAGTTAAAGCAGAACATCAGAGACCGAGTGGATTGATACAACCGTTGGACATCCCAGAATGGAAATGGGAACATATTACGATGGACTTCGTGGTTGGCCTTCCGACGACTCAGAAAGGCTACGACGCAGTATGGGTTATCGTTGACCGACTGACGAAATCCGCGCACTTCCTTCCTATCAAAATCAGATTTAACTTAGATCAGTTGGCAAGATTATATGTGAAAGAGATTGTTTCGAGGCACGAAGTGTCGGTGTCTATTGTTTCCGATAGGGATCCGTGCTTCACATCAAATTTCTGGAAACGTCTTCAAGAATGCATGGGTACACAACTGCGAATGAGTATAGCTTACCACCCTCAAACAGACGGACAGAGCGAACAAACGATTCAAACACTGGAAGATATGTTACGAGCCTGTGTAATGGACTTCAAAGGAAATTGGGATGATCACCTACCGTTGGTAGAGTTTGGCTACAACAACAGTTACCACGCTAGTATTGGTATGCCGCCTTACGAAGCGTTATACGGCAGAAAGTGCAGAACTCCACTTTATTGGGATGAAGTTGGTGAAAGAAAATTGTTAGGACCAGAATTAGTACAGCAAACGGCAGAAATAGTCAAAGTGATCCGAGCACGACTGGTAGCAGCTTAAGATAGACAGAAGAAATACGCTAATCCACATCGTAAAAATATCAAGTTTGAACCAGGTAGTTATGTTTTCTTGAAGGTCTCTCCCTGGAAGGGAAAGATCAGGTTTGAAAAGAAAGGAAAATTGAGCCCAAGATTTATTGGACCCTTTGAGGTACTGCGAAGAATTGGAGAAGTTGCGTACGAGGTAGCTTTACCTCCAGCACTCGAGAATATCCACAACGTCTTCCATGTTTCTGTGTTACGACCTTACAAACCTGATTACAAGCATGTAATTGAATACGAACCCCTGCATTTTGAGAAAGACTTATCTTACGAAAAAATTCCTGTCCAGATTGTCGACCGAAAAGAACAAGTTCTGAGAAATAAAGTTATACCTTATGTTAAGGCAATTTGGAGGAACCACAACGCTGAAGAAGCTACGTGGGAACTCGAAGAGAATATGATGAAGAATTACCCTCATTTATTTACTTAATTATTTGTAAGCGATTCTGGGGACATAATCTTTGTAAGGGGGGAGAATGTAACGGGTCGAAATATATTGAGTCATGATTCTGGGGACATAATCCTTTTAAGGGGGGAAAGATGTGACGAACGAGAATTCTGTAACTTATTTTAATATTTATTGAATTAAATAAATATTTTCGATGATTTAATTATTAGATTTAATAATTAATTGATGCAATTGTGGTAGATTAATTTAATCATATGTGTTACATTATTAAATTAATGTAGAGAATTTTTATTATTCAAGTATGTGATTAATTGAGCTTATTGAATTAAATGAATATTTAATTAAGCATGATGTTATTTTAATTAAATTAAATTATTAATTGGAAATTTAATAAATTGACATTATTTATTAATGAGATATTTATTTATATGATTATGTGAATTTATGAGTAATTATTATATTTTATTTAAAGTAAATTAAGTAAAATATGGGATTTATTTTATAAAGAGGGTGACATTATTGAACTATATGATAAAGGTTTTATTAAAATAAAGAGCTTTGAGTTATTTTCTTGCTAAGCCAAACATGGCACTAAGGGAGGTTATGGGCAGTTAACCCATGACTGGGCAACTGACCACATCGCGTCAGTTTTATTTCTTCGACGCTTCCTCCTTCTTCTTCATAATTTCCTAAGTCTGGCATTATTTTCAGAGAAAGTTCAGAGAGAAGGTGAGAATTTTTGAGAGAATTTGTGAGTGTGTAATTACAGGTTATTGCAAAAAGGGTTATCTGATCATCTTATACTCTGGGTAATTCTCTCCAACCCAATTTCAAGTTACGTCTTTTTAGTTTCATAAATTGGCTTTCATATTTTTGTAAATCTCTGTATTTGGGAGATATGAGATGATTATAATTTTATGTATGGGTTAATATATATCAAATCGTGTTTAGTTATATATATGTTGCAAACCATAACATCAGTGTTGTGAAAACATGTCGTACATATGTTATTTCAAAATAAACAGAGTACGTGATATGGCCATATGGCCTTATATGTGATAATTGATGTATTGATTATATATTATCTCTAAAATTTGCACTCTTACATTATTGAGCATGTTGATACGGAGAGATCGGAGTTTAAATGAACGGATTCGGTGTTATAACGAATCCGTAGGGATAATTTTCATATAAAGTTTTCTAAACTTCACGAACATCAAAGTCAGTAATTTTGTTAGGCTTTAAATCTGTTAATAAGTGTTTAAAATTGGTTTTGTTAGTATATAAATGTTGGGTAATGATTATATATAAATTATAGCATATGGGAATGTTTAATTTCGAGTAGAACTTTAAGAAATTGGGAGAAATTGGCAAGTTCTGCGATTTTTGCGAACTGCCATTTCTGTACCTGGTACGCCGCGCCGCAGCGCCGGCTGCCTGTTCTTTTCCCGCGCCGCAGCGCCACGCGCCGCATCGCCAGAGACTCGAGCCACGGCGCCACAGCACCGCAGCGCCGCAGCGCCAAGGGCCCGGCCACAGCGCCACCGCGCCGCAGCGCGACTCCTTACTACATTAGTGGCGCCGCAGCGCCACTCTCCAGAAAATGTCAGAAATATATTTTTAAAATGTTAAAGTCTAACAAGTGTTAGTGGATTAATGTAATGAACATGTAATCATGTTAGAGGTATTATGAGATGATAAAATAGTTGTTTAACATGTAATAAAATATTATATGTGAATTGAATTATTAAATACATAATTAGTTTGATAATTCATGAAGTATAAATTATGTGACAACGTGATAATTTGACTAAGTTTAGTCAATAATTAAAGTAGACAACGAGAATGAGCTCATGTTGATTAATTATTAATTAACAAGTATTGTGTATATGAATGGTATGTATGATTTAATTCAAAGAACGTGCTTAGTTAAAGTGTAATCTACGCACGAGGCAAGTATCCTATCCCTAACTCCATTCTATTGAGCAAGTTTATTTAAACTTAAACGTTACTTTTATGTTGAGCAAGTTTCTTCCAACCCTACTTGTCATTATTGTTCAAGTTTATTATTTACCTTGAATAAATTATCCTTGTTATTATTCAAGTTCAAGCATGATATTAAAGATTAATTATCTTTCCAAAGCATGATTCACTTATACAATAATTGTCCTATTGTATACTTTTGAGGTTATTATTCAAATCGAATATCAATTATTGTTGAACCTTATTAGACTAGTGAACCTTATTGATTCAACTAGTCCATAGTTGATGAGCGTTCTAAATTTCAGAACCCTTGATGAATTATCCAAACCAAACTTCCTTTGGTGCGGACTCGAATGTCAAACTGAGATGAACAACCCTGTATAGGGGATTATTTACGCTTTAGCGTTAAGATATTGTGCACAGTATGGTACTAAGGGCTGATCCCCCTAAGTACGAGAAGGAGGTCCATAGTCTTATGACTGTTAAAGGTTTCAAGTATAACCCTTGTTAACCTAGGACATAGTTCAAGGTCTTATGACCCTCAGTATTCTTTTGATTCATGATTCAAAAGTTGAGCTTTATTCAGATGTCTTTGATTATTCGCATGTTATTATACTGTTGTTTCATTTTTTTTATACTTGTGGGCATTTGTACTCACTCTTGCTTAATAATAACATTGCAGTTAAGAATGAAAGAAGCGATGAACCCTCCACTAGTAAGGGCAAGGGCAAAGTTAGCAAGTGATGAAGACTTGTTATTTTAATTGATGATGTATTTATGTTTAAGACTTATGTTGTTGTTTTAGACTTATTTGTTTAGAATTCCGCATAGATATTTTAAGGTTAGAGTATCCTGGGATTTATTTATGATTCAGTTGATGTAACCCTTAAGGGAAGAGATTTTATTATGATTTCTATCTATTGTATGGTTTGATATTATTTATGGGTAGATAGATAGATGATGTTTGTACAGTGAACACCAAATCCCGTGGAATCGAAGTACCCGGATTTGGGGGTGTCACAAGTCGGTATCAGAGCTGTAGGTTATGAACCTTAGGTGGGGGAATAACCTTAGGTAGTAACCTTATAGAAAGAAGATAGTAAAGGAAAACTCTTATCGAGTTTTAAGAAATGAATTTTTGGTATTTCATTGAAGATAATAAAATACATTATGTGTCTATGTGTTAATTTATGTGCTCGTTAGTACAACTTAGTAACTAAAACTTAAAATTTTGTTGTCAGGATGACGAATGATGGAGAAGCTAGTCAAGCTGAGGAGGGACCCCATTTACCTATAGTACCGACTGAGGAGGGATCTCGTGTACTTGTAGGACCGACTGAGGAGGAGCCCCGAGACATTCATGTCGTTAGGGAGCAGCTGGTGCAGAGGGTTTCATCTCCATTGATCATCGTTGTTGGTCAGGAGCATGAACCTGAGATTGATCCTGAGGAGGGTCCTGAGGAGGAGTTTGATGAGGAGGAAGAAGAAGATGAGCTACCACGGTACACTGTTGATGCTGAGATGTATGACACACTATATGATCGTAACGTGGAGTTACAAGATGAGGTTCAGGAATTGACTGAGCGAGCGACTGTTCAGCAGTCTACTTTAGAGGAGAAGAATAGAGAGATTGTGACCCTTCATACACGTTTAGGAAACGTGGAGTGGGATCTGGTTCATGAGAAGGGTCAAACCGAAGATAAGACCAAGGAGATAGAGAAGCTGAAGAAGGAACTGAAGGAAACCTCCGGAAGACTAAAATTAGCAGAGGAAGGATGGGTAAGAGAATCACATCGAGCAGATCGTGCAGAAAATGATAGTCGTGCAAAGAAGGCAAAGCTTGAAGACACATACGCCACACTTAAACATGCGATGGATGAGGTTCAAGAGCGAGTTTTAAGGTACCCCATCCAATTTGAAGGACTTCCATCTTATATGTTGGATCGCAGGACGATGTCTCATATCATGAATGAGGAGCGTGGCAAGGCTATTGAGCACCTTAGAAGACAGGAATAGAATCTGTTTATTTATGTGAAAGACTTATATAGTTTTATGTTAATTCCGATGTGTTTATGAACTAAGGAATATGTTAATATTTGAATGTTTTAAATCCTGTGGATTCTTTATTCTAGGATAGATGATGTAAATAGCAGTATGCTATAGTTTAATGTTAAAATTTTTATTTGAATGAAAAGATATCAAGTTGTTTGAGATGATGTGTTAAGTGATATGTTAAATTGTTGAGTAATGTCTTAACTATGTAGAGAAATAAATAAAGTTCTAATAAACAGAAAAATGCCGCCAAGGAGAAGACAACAACGTCAACCGGCTCAGGAAGAGTCAACCAATAATAACAATAATGCCAACGTTAATCCAGTTCAACAGCTAGTTAATTTACTAACTGGAGTCATGAATAACCAACCGCAAGCTCCACCTAGCACAACGTTTAAAGATTTTAAGGCAGTGGGACCGCCAGAGTTTAAAGGTTCCAGAAACCCGATCAAGGCTCAAACGTGGGTGATGGAAATGGAGAAGGTTTTCGACGTTGTTAGTGTTCGAGAAGATCAGAAGACCGTTTTTGCGACATTTATGCTGAAGTCTAAGGCTAGCTACTGGTGGCAGGCAAACAAGATGCGAGGAGGTGAAGGTGTAATTACGTGGGAGAGATTCAAAGAGATATTTTTCGAAATGTATTTCCCAGCTAGTTCGCAGAATCAGATGGAGGTGCAATTTCTGGAACTGAAACAGGGAAACATGAGCGTGCCTAAATACGTGGCTAAATTCGATGAGTTGGCAAGGTTTGCCCCGTATCAAGTACACACTGACGAGAGGAAAGCCAGACGATTCGAACAAGGACTGAAGCCTTGGGTATACAGCAAGGTATCAATGTTTCAACTTAACACGTTTGCGGGAGTTTTGGAAAAGGTCATTCTCGCGGAAGGAGGAAGTGATGCAGTGACTAAGTACAACCAAGAACAGAAAAAGAAAAAGAGTGAGAATGAAGGTAATAACAAGACTGGTGGAAGTAATATTGGGAATTATAATAATCAGAAGAGGAAGTGGACGGATAACTCGACAGCTAGAAGTCAACACAGAGGGCAGAAAAAGAAGATAGAAGCATGTCCGACTTGCGGCAAGGCACATCTAGGAGTTTGTTTGAAGGGAAAGAGAGTGTGCTACAATTGTGGTCAGGAAGGCCACATAGCACCAAATTGTCCAAACCCAAAGAAGGGGGCTTGTTTCAACTGTGGTTCGAAAGATCATTTAGCAAGAGACTGTCCCAAGAAGGGATCGGGAGGATCAGGACAAGGAGGAAACCAGGGAAATAGCAGTGGAAATACCTTAACTATCACCGGACCACCTGCAACAAACCGACCAACCGCCAGAACTTTCAATATGATGGTGCAGGATGCAATCCAGTCTCGTGATGTGGTGTCAGGTATCATTCCGATCAATGAAATTAATGCTTATGTTTTGTTTGATTCGGGTGCTACTTGTTCCTTTATATCCGAAGACTTTGCTAATAGTTTAGATTTGCTTATGGATGAATTGGATTACCCCATGAACATAGAAATTGCGAATAGAGAAATAATCCGTGTTAAGTACGTGTTTAAGAACTGTAGGGTGGATAATAAGGGTAATATCATGAATGTAGATCTTATCCCTATTCGATTGGGAGAATTCGACGTTATATTGGGTATGGATTGGCTATCCAATTATGGGGCTGTAATTGACTGCCAAAAGAAGCGTATTAACCTTATGACTCCGTCAAAGGTTGTGTTTTATGGTAGCAAGTCGCCTAGACAAGCGAGTTGTCTGACGATGTTGCAGGCCAGGAAGTTATTAAGACAAGGTTGTGTAGGATATTTAGCTTACATAGTCGACAGTCGAAAAGAGAACCCGAAGGTAGAGGAGATACCGATTGTGAGGGACTGCGTCGATGTATTTCCAGACGATTTGCCAGGACTTCCACCAGATAGAGAAGTAGACTTTGTGATTGATTTGGCGCTCAGAACTGCTCCAATATCGAAGGCACCATACCGAATGGCACCAGTAGAGATAAAGGAATTAATGGTACAACTACAAGAATTGTTGGACAAAAAGTACATTCAACCGAGCGTATCGCCGTGGGGAGCGCCGATGTTGTTCGTGAAAAAGAAGGACGGATCGATGAGGCTCTGCATTGACTATAGAGAATTAAATAAGGTCACGATTAAGAACAGATATCCATTACCAAGGATCGATGATCTGTTTGATCAATTAAAGGGAGCAAAATACTTTTCCAAGATTAACTTGAGGAGTGGTTATCACCAACTGAAGGTGAGGCCAGAGGATGTACCGAAGACAGCGTTCCGAACGCGATATGGTCATTATGAGTTTTTAGTAATGTCGTTTGGTCTTACGAATGCTCCTGCAGGATTTATGGGACTAATGAATGGTGTATTCAAGCCGTTTTTGGATAAATTCGTGGTGGTATTTATAGACGACATTTTGGTATATTCCAAAACCAAAGAGGAACATGAAGAACACTTGAGGTTAACATTGGAAGTATTGAGAAGGGAGAAGTTGTATGCTAAATTTTTGAAATGCGAATTCTGGATCGAGAGAGTACAATTTCTTTGTCACGTAATCGATAAAGATGGAATTTCAGTAGATCCATCCAAAGTAGGAGCTGTGATTAACTGGGATCAACCGAGAAAGCCGTCAGAAGTAAGAAGTTTTCTTGGATTAGCAGGATATTATAGAAGTTTCATACAAGATTTTTCTAAAATCGCAACTCCGTTAACGAATTTAACTCGAAAAGCTGTGAAATTTGTTTGGACGGAGAAGTGTGAGGAGAGTTTCCAATAATTAAAGAAGAGGTTGAGTACATCGCCTGTGTTATCTCTTCCGGATGATACATGAAATTTTGTTGTTTTTAGCGATGCGTCGCATAAAGGACTTGGCTGTGTGCTGATGCAAAACGGCAAAGTCATTGCGTATGCATCACGGCAGTTGAAGGATTACGTGAAGGGTTACCCAACTCATGATTTGGAGTTAGCTGCAGTTGTTTTTGCTTTGAAAATTTGGAGGCACTATCTATACGGGGAGAAGTGTGAAATATATACGGACCACAAGAGTCTGAAATATATTTTTACACAGAAAGATTTGAATATGCGTCAAAGAAGATGGTTGGAATTAATCAAGGATTATGACTGTGAGATTTTATACCATCCGGGTAAGGCTAATGTGGTTGCCGACGCCTTAAGTAGAAAGGGTCGTGAGAAATTGATGATGTTGACTGCTCAGCAGGAGCTAATTGCAGATATGGAAAAACTGGAGTTAGAAGTGAAGTATCCTATGGAGATTGATGAGAAGCTATTTCAGATGCATTTTGGTACAACTCTACTAGATAGAGTGAAGGAGGCTCAGCTTCAGGATGATGAATGCAAAAAGGTAACATCGAAGATATCTGAAGGAACCGAACCAAGATTTAAGATGGATAAGGAAGGAATATTGAGATTTGAAAGCAGAATTTGGGTTCCGCCAGTACAAGAAATTAAGGAAGAAATTTTGAGTGAGGCTCATAGTTCAAGATATTCGATTCACCCTGGTAGTACAAAAATGTACCAAAATCTTCGACAACATTTCTGGTGGCCGAATTTGAAACGTGATGTTACAGAATGTGTTGCCAAATGCCTGACATGTCAGAAAGTTAAAGCAGAACATCAGAGACCGAGTGGATTGCTACAACCGTTGGAGATCCCAGAATGGAAATGGGAACATATTACGATGGACTTCGTGGTTGGCCTTCCGACGACTCAGAAAGGCTACGACGCAGTATGGGTTATCGTTGACCGACTGACGAAATCCGTGCACTTCCTTCCTATCAAAATCAGATTTAACTTAGATCAGTTGGCAAGATTATATGTGAAAGAGATTGTTTCGAGGCACGGAGTGCCAGTGTCTATTATTTCTGATAGGGATCCGCGCTTCACATCAAATTTCTAAAAACGTCTTCAGAAATGCATGGGTACACAACTGCGAATGAGTACAACTTACCACCCTCAAACAGACGGACAGAGCGAACGAACGATTCAAACACTGGAAGATATGTTACGAGCCTGTGTAATGGACTTCAAAGGAAATTGGGATGATCACCTACCGTTGGTAGAGTTCGGCTACAACAACAGTTACCACGATAGTATTGGTATGCCGCCTTACGAAGCGTTATACGGCAGAAAGTGCAGAACTCCACTTTATTGGGATGAAGTTGGTGAAAGAAAATTGTTAGGACCAGAATTAGTACAGAAAACGGCAGAAATAGTCAAAGTGATCCGAGCACGACTGGTAGCAGCTCAAGATCGACAGAAGAAATACGCTAATCCACATCGTAAAAATATCGAGTTTGATCCAGGTAGTTATGTTTTCTTGAAGGTCTCTCCCTGGAAGGGAAAGATCAGGTTTGGAAAGAAAGGAAAATTGAGCCTAATATTTATTGGACCCTTTGAGGTACTGCGAAGAATTGGAGAAGTTTCGTACCAGGTAGCCTTACCTCCAGCACTCGAGAATATCCATAACGTCTTCCATGTTTCTGTGTTACGACCTTACAAACCTGATTACAAGCATGTAATTGAATACGAACCCCTGCATTTTGAGAAAGACTTATCTTACGAAGAAATTCCTGTCCAGATTGTCGACCGAAAAGAACAAGTTCTAAGAAATAAAGTTATACCTTCTGTTAAGGTAATTTGGAGGAACCACAACGCTGAAGAAGCTACGTGGGAACTCGAAGAGAATATGATGAAGAATTACCCTCATTTATTTACTTAATTATTTGTAAGCGATTCTGGGGACAGAATCTTTGTAAGGGGGGAGAATGTAACGGGTCGAAATATATTGAGTCGTGATTCTGGGGACAGAATCCTTTTAAGGGGGGAAAGATGTGACGAACGAGAATTCTGTAACTTATTTTAATATTTATTGAATTAAATAAATATTTTCGATGATTTAATTATTAGATTTAATAATTAATTGCGCAATTGTGGTAGATTAATTTAATCATATGTGTTACATTATTAAATTAATGTAGAGAATTTTTATTATTCAAGTATGTGATTAATTGAGCTTATTGAATTAAATGAATATTTAATTAAGCATGATGTTATTTTAATTAAATTAAATTATTAATTGAAAATTTAATAAATCGACATTATTTATTAATGAGATATTCATTTATATGATTATGTGAATTTATGAGTAATTATTATATTTTATTTAAAGTAAATTAAGTAAAATATGGGATCTATTTTATAAAGAGGGTGACATTATTGAACTATATGATAAATGTTTTATTAAAATAAAGAGCTTTGAGTTATTTTCTTGCTAAGCCAAACATAGCACTAAGGGAGGTTATGGGCAGTTAACCCAGGACTGGGCAACTGACCACATCGCGTCAGTTTTATTTCTTCGATGCTTCCTCCTTCTTCTTCATAATTTCCTAAGTCTGGCATTATTTTCATAGAAAGTTCAGAGAGAGGGTCAAAATTTTTGAGAGAATTTGTGAGTGTGTGATTACAGGTTATTGCAAAAAGGGTTATCTGATCATCTTATACTCTGGGTAATTCTCTCCAACCCAATTTCAAGTTACGTCTTTTTAGTTTCATAAATTGGCTTTCATATTTTTGTAAATCTCTGTATTTGGGAGATATGAGATGATTATAATTTTATGTATGGGTTAATATGTATCAAATCGTGTTTAGTTATATATATGTTGCAAACCATAACATCAGTGTTGTGAAAACATGTCGTACATATGTTATTTCAAAATAAACAGAGTACGTGATATGGCCATATGGCCTTATATGTGATAATTGATGTATTGATTATATATTATCCCTAAAATTTGCACTCTTACATTATTGAGCATGTCAATACGGAGAGATCGGAGTTTAAATGAACGGATTCGGTGTTATAACGAATCCGTAGGGAGAATTTTCATATAAAGTTTTCTAAACTTCACGAACATCAAAGTCAGTAATTTTGTTAGGCTTTAAATCTGTTAATAAGTGTTTAAAATTGGTTTTGTTAGTATATAAATGTTGGGTAATGATTATATATAAATTATAGCATATGGGTATGTTTAATTTCGAGTAGAATTTTAAGAAATTGGGAGAAATTGGCAAGTTCTGCGATTTTCGCGAACTGCCATTTCTGTACCTGGTACGCCGCGCCGCAGCGTCGGCTGCCTGTTCTTTTCCCGCGCCGCAGCGCCACGCGCCGCATTGCCAGAGACTCGAGCCACGGCGCCACAGCGCCGCAGCGCCAAGGGCCCGGCCACAGCGCCACCGCGCCGCAGCGCGACTCCTTACTACATTAGTGGCGCTGCAGCGCCACTCTCCAGAAAATGTCAGAAATGTATTTTTAAAATGTTAAAGTCTAACAAGTGTTAGTGGATTGATGTAATGAACATGTAATCATGTTAGAGGTATTATGAGATGATAAAATAGTTGTTTAACATGTAATAAAATATTATATGTGAATTGAATTATTAAATACATAATTAGTTTGATAATTCATGAAGTATAAATTATGTGACAACGTGATAATTTGACTAAGTTTAGTCAATAATTAAAGTAGACAACGAGAATGAGCTCATGTTGATTAATTATTAATTAACAAGTATTGTGTATATGAATGGTATGTAGGATTTAATTTAAAGAACGTGCTTAGTTAAAGTGTAATCTACGCACGAGGCAAGTATCCTATCCCTAACTCCATTCTATTGAGCAAGTTTATTTAAACTTAAACGTTACTTTTATGTTGAGCAAGTTTCCCTAACCCTACTTGTCATTATTGTTCAAGTTTATTATTTACCTTGAATAAATTATCCTTGTTATTATTCAAGTTCAAGCATGATATTAAAGATTAATTATCTTTCCAAAGCATGATTCAGTTATACAGTAATTGTCCTATTGTATACTTTTGAGGTTATTATTCAAATCGAATATCAATTATTGTTGAACCTTATTAGACTAGTGAACCTTATTGATTCAACTAGTCCATAGTTGATGAGCGTTCTAAATTTCAGAACCCTTGATGAATTATCCAAACCAAACTTCCTTTGGTGCGGACTTGAATGTCAAACTGAGATGAACAACCCTGTATAGGGGATTATTTACGCTTTAGCGTTAAGATATTGTGCACAGTATGGTACTAAGGGCTGATCCTCCTAAGTACGAGAAGGAGGTCCATAGTCTTATGACTGTTAAAGGTTTCAAGTATAACCATTGTTAACCTAGGACATAGTTCAAGGTCTTATGACCCTCAGTATTCTTTTGATTCATGATTCAAAAGTTGAGCTTTATTCAGATGTCTTTGATTATTCGCATGTTATTATACTCTTGTTTCATTTTTTTTATACTTGTGGGCATTTGTGCTCACTCTTGCTTAATAATAACATTGCAGCTAAGAATGAAAGAAGCGATGAACCCTCCACTAGTAAGGGCAAGGGCAAAGTTAGCAAGTGATAAAGACTTGTTATTTTAATTGATGATGTATTTATGTTTAAGACTTATGTTGTTGTTTTAGACTTATTTGTTTAGAATTCCGCATAGATGTTTTAAGGTTAGAGTAACCTGGGATTTATTTATGATTCAGTTGATGTAACCCTTAAGGGAAGAGATTTTATTATGATTTCTATCTATTGTATGGTTTGATATTATTTATGGGTAGATAGATAGATGATGTTTGTACAGTGAACACCAAATCCAGTAGAATCGAAGTACCCGGATTTGGGGGTGTCACATATAATACGCGTCATTTTAATTAAAATGCGAAGCATGTTTGCATAATATATAATATATATAGTTTAAGCATGCACATATAGAATATTATATATTCTATCCGGATTGATTATGGACTTTTATTCTAGTTTAGTTCACTAGAGCCACCAAGTGAACCAAAAGGTCAAAATCTAGGGTGCAAGACTTAATATTTAAATATAACTATTACACTTAAACCCGGGCTCCATTACAAACGGGTCTTCAAGCGCTCCTTGCTCCTTGATCTCCAATTCTTTAAAATTAATTCTAACTATTCCTATTACAAAACTATTTTAAAATAAATAGAAACCTTAATCAGCAGTCCAGGCGAAGTACATATGAGGGAGATAAAATTTACATTAAGAAAAATTAGAGAAGACGAGGTACGCAGACCCCATTTAATAAAACTCATACATTCATGCATTTAACTAAAATAAAATCCAATCACATTGGTCAATAGTCCATAATCAATCTCATTTATTATATACGCATCACCATATGCATCAATAAATAACATTCATCTTATGAATAATAAATATTTAATATATATATTGATATTATTTAATGGACAAATTTAGTTAGCATAAAATCTAATTTTGAATCAAAATAAACTCTTTTATTTTAATTCAAATTTAAATCAAAATAAACTTCTTTTATTTTAATTTATCCAATTTTGAATAAAATAAACTATTTTATTTTAATCAAAATCTTTAATAAAAATAAACTCCTTTATTTTAATTAATTATAGAATCCAATTCCAAGTAAAAAAAAACTCCTTTATTAAAAGAAACACGGATTCTCTTTCCTATTCACAAATAAACTCCTTTATTTTGAATAACATGAAATCTTATTTCATATCTAAATAAACTCATTTATTTAAGAAAACATGTAATCCAATTTCAACTCCAATTAGTTATCATGGAATCTAATTCCAACCCTAATTAGTTAGCATGAAATTTAATTTTAAAATTAAAATAAACTTTTTATTTTAAGATTATAATAAACTTTTTATTTTAATTATAAAATAATTAATAATATTATATATATATATATATATATATATATATATATATAATATAATATAATATAATATAATATAATATAATATTGTAATACATGAATCACGTGAATCACGGAAATCCGTGCATTATCTGATGAATCCGTGCAAAGCTTGCCAGGAGATTCTTACTTGCTTATCATATATAAATGTATAAGAATAATCTAATCATATATATATATATATATATATATATATATATATATATATATATATATATGTTAATGAAGTACTGCATGAATCCTGCAACTCTTGGTATAAAAATAAAGTAATCAAATATGATTACTATATATATATAATAATAATATGAATCATTCACCTAGAAACTTTCCATGATATATTCACAGCAGGATAACCACGGATTAGCACAACAGGCCACGCGAGTCACGAAAAATCCTTTTTGTCATATTTTTTTTAATTTTTAAATAAATTTTATACAATAAATGATGCCTAATTAAATTGTTCTAAACACATATCAATATACATATCAAATTAAAATAATTAATAATTCGCATAAAGGTTTGGCTCTGATGCCACTGTTAGGTTTGTAATATTCATGAACGCAATCAAATTACACAAAATAAGCGGAAACGTGTAAAAATCAGAGTTTAAAATTTTACAAATCATATACCCGGATCATCCTTTATGCACAATTATTAATTAAACAAAAAGATATGAAGAACAAGAATCATACCCTTGAAGATTCGAGCTTCCTCAGGTACAAGTTCACCTCCAATCCTTTTCGCATTCAATTTGAATCCACTGGGTTTGGTTCCTTCCTTTGATCAACGTTAGCCACCCAAGTGTCTGGCCTCTAGAGGTGACCCACCAAGAAAGAACAAAAAATTCAAGAAGATGGGTGTTTGGCAAAACCCTAGTTTTTCTATCTCTCATAGAAAAAGAGCGTACTCTCCCAACTATTGGAATTACGTATTCATTAAAATTTGATATAAGACTCCTCTTATAAAGATATCAGTTAACCCTTCTAATCTAATTAGAAAATAGGTTATTATTTAATTAATTAAATTCTTTTAATTAATTAAGTTCACTAAACTTATTAGGGATAATTAATTAAACTCTTTTAATTAATTTGCCTCCTAATCTTATTAGGATATATGAGAGTACTTTTATTAATTAATTCCCAAACTCTTTTAAGAATTAAATAATAATAATAAGACTCCTCTTATTAATTTATATTTAATATTTCTAAATTATTAAATAATAAATATTAAGATATTTAATTTATTCTATCATCATAAATTAAATTAAATATACTTAACTTATTATTACGATTATGCCATTTGCTTCTTAAATAATTATTCTTCCTTTTATGGTGTGACCCTTTAGGTTCTCTATATTAAACCGGTTGTGAATAAATCAATTATAACAATTCTAATCTTATTTAAATAAATAAATTCAATTATTAATTTATATAAATAAATAATATTTATTCTACAATAGGGATAAGCCTCCCTAGTGTTTAACGACTTTTTAGATAATATAGATTTCAACATTAATCATAAAAGAACCTTTCAGTAAATAGTTACCGTACAATTAAATCCTTCCACCATACAATGTCCCAATTAAATATAAGACATGAAATTACTGTCAAGTCTTATTTTATTTAATTATATGTATTTCGACTCTTAAATGCACAACTCCAAATAATGCAAATTAGAAACTCCATTCTAATTTCATTTTGTCATGGCCAAGGACTACTGGATTGTCATTTATCGAATCACATAGGACATTTCTCTTCTTTTACTAGAAGTGGTAGATTCTTTATTGATCATACATTATCTTCATATACAACTTATTATACCCAAGCATACCCTTTGATATACCCTAAGGGTCTTAAGGAATAAGTCAAAGTATAACTCATCATACACAAGATACTATGATGATCTCAAGTCCAAGGATCACTTGTACTACTATCACTACATGAATTTCTATTAACAGGCAAGTAAAACTCCATTAGGTATTCCTTAGCGAGTCACGTTCAGTGAACTTATTCTCAAATAAGCACCTACATACTTGCTTTAGTGTCTCCGCACAAATGATCATGAGATCAATCATCCTCATCCAATGAGCAAGCAACGTATGTACCAATCTATCTAGATTCACTAATCCCCAATTTAGTAATCGAACGATTAGGAACTATTTTAGTTTTAAGCTTTCTAAGAATTTAGATCTCATTAGAATGATCATCATCATTATTCTAAAAGTATTACTTAAAACTATGAGTTTATCACATATTATAAAACAACATCATGTATATAATTTAAAAGCCTTTAATAAATTAATACTTTTTATTAATCAATGAATATGATTTTTACAAAGTATATTCTTTATCATCAAACATGATTGGCTTGTGTGCATACTAGTTTCAGTATATGCATGTAAACATGATTAACATGTATGCCTAGCTAGTCATATGCATTGTAAACTAGTTGAGTATGATTTAAAATAAGTCTAAATAAATTAGAACTATACAACTTGAAATGCATGACTAAGATGACGCGAGCATGTATAGTTGAGACTTATTAACCTCATTATGTGGTATAATGGTTAAACATGAGTAGCCTGCTAAAACTTGGTTCCATTTAGCCTTGTCGAGATAGAATTTTTTCTAAAAATAAACCCATAACATTAAAAGAATCTTGGGATGGCCATAGAAGAGACCAAACCTAATCATAAACATCATGACATGTATGATTCTGTAAGTGACATCATAAATGTATATAGGTGTGCAAGTTTAACCATGCTTTTGTTTATCAGCTCTGAGTTAAACTGGGAGCAACGCGGCCGCGCCACTTCCTAGTTCAATTCAAGCGCGGCCGCGCCACCCTGCAATGCAGTCTGTCTAATCTACTTGTGATCTGAGATATGATGCATGCTTGTATTGTTGTCTTAATCTATAATACATGTCTAGTACAATATTCGAAGTGTCAATAAGTATGCTAATGATAGAATCATATGTTTGATATGTGTTTATAACTTTCAAACTTTAAGTTAAAAGATGATTACGAACTATGATTTTTGATTTCATAGTGTCTTACAAACTAATTTGGTGTTATATATATGTAAGGTACGTGATGAAGTATGTATGGGATTATAAGATAAACTTTTTCAAAGAAATGTTGATATAATAATCATATGATCTAAAGTGGAACTTAAATTATATGCTTAATGGTTAAGCATGAGTAAGAGATTGGTTTGTTTATATCAAGCATATATGACTAATGTGTATACATAAATAGGATAATATAGTTCGTTGGGTACTAGAAAGCTATAAGTTGGTAATCGATACGAAAGGCAAGTATCTTAACCTATGCATTTACTTTATGCAAGGAATATATGATTACGTAATTTTTCTAACTTACACAACATGAATATTGTGCAAGTATTGAACTTCATTTGATTTTCATATTAAATGCAAGTTTCCTAATTAAGTTCTTTACACTGTATATATTGTATAATCTAAATTTTTGCCATATTAACCCAATTTATTACTATTCAAAAATTATTGATATTTTGACGATTGTTGTAAGCATTGAACTTATAGTTCTTGAATGCATTATAAAAGTTGCCTAAGCCATTGATTCGGCTAGACCATTATCATATGATATAAAGCTATCCAAACTAAATTAACTTGGTGCGAACTCTTATAATTGATTGAGATGAATAACCTTCTTTGAAGGGGAAACTATATAATTGTCGGGAGACCGACGTACACATATAAGTATGATTAATTATTATCCATAACGTAGGACTTTAGGCTGATCACCCACGGTACTCATTTTTGTTGGATTATCAGTATATTACTGTTAATTCTAGTAGAAGTTCATAGCCCTTAGTGACTGCTCAGTATTCATTACTTTCTGTCCTTAGCAACTATTGTTGAGAACCATGAATACTTCTTGTTATCCTTGAACTATCATATATTGATGTACTCTTGAGAAATTTAAAACTATATTGAACACCCTTATTGCTATATTACTTGTTGAGCAAACTTGTTGCTTATTCTTGCTTTCCCTAAAAACATTTCAGTTAAGGCAAAGCAAGGCGGGCCTTCGGGCACTGATAAGGGCAAGGGCAAAGCTACGGAGTAGCTTCATATTTATCTAGGAGTATTATGATTATATAAAGATCTGAATTGTGTCATGTATTAGTTATGTCTAATCTATGTTTAAGGTATGCAAGAGATGTTTTAAGTTATGAAACCTTGGGACATGAATAATTATATTAAATAAATATAATCTATTCTGTTATTTTTGTTGCATGGGACGTATTTAGTCATTAGATTTGTAGCACGTGGCCAACCAAATTCGAGACATGAGTGGTCTAAATTTGGGTGCGTCACAGGTTGGTATCAAAGTTGTAGTTATAAACCTTAGGAGCGAGAGTCCTTAGATTATAACTTAGAAGATAGAGAGGGATGAAACTCATGTAGAGTTTTCATTGAAAGCGACTTAGTGTGTTATGAAATATAATTTCATTCTATACAATAAACTTATGTTTATTTAACATCCTAATGGAGTTGTTGTTTGTTTTGTCTTGTGTTGGTGGTAGTAGGATGATAGACTTGGGAGGACCCAGTAGAGTGATAGAGGAGGAGCCCCGAGATATACATGTGGTGTATGAGGCACCATTGATAGTTGAGTCCATTTTGGCAGTGGCTCCAATCGATGATGAGGTTGAGGAGGAGGAGATGGAGCAATTTCCCATATAGTCGAATCTAGAGGAAGAACCCATAGAGGATGAGCCCGCAGAAGATCCTGATGAGACTACATTTGAGGATCAGATGTTGGGTAAGTGTGAGTAGCAGATTTTGGAGTTAGGATGTAGAGTTGAGGAGTTAGAGGCTGAGGCTCATGAGAGGCGACTGAAGATGTAGGAGTTGGAAGTAGAACTTGCGTATCACAAGGAAGCAGGAATACAGATGAGCACTCCTTTTCACTGTTCGATAGATATGAATGTGGAGTTGTCAGGTAAGCTAGAGGAGTCTGGGCAGCGTGAACTTAGTGAGAAAGCTGAGAAGGAGGATCTTCGGGCACAACTGGAGATGGAAGTGACGGAGAGGATCCACTTCGAGGATAAGTGGAAAAAAGCTAATGATAGAGCGGGAGACCTGGATGATGAGGTGAGATGCAAGAGGAGGAAGATGAACAAGATGGGCTATACTTTGTGCACAACCATGGAGAGATTGATTGACGGTGTATATCATTACCTAGTGGAGTAAGGATAGACCCGACACGCCATAAGTCGAGATTTGGTGGAGCACATAACTCAAAAGGAGTACAAGAGCGCTGTAGAGCGCAGAATGTTAGATTGAGGTCTAGGTGTTAGTAATTTAGTAGTTGTAGTTAGTAGTCATCTATAATCTATTGTTGTAATCCCAATCTTTTGTGCGGATTATGGGATAGTTATGTAAACCCCAAACTTTTGTAAAATGTTAAAGGGGTAGTATGCTAGTATTTGTCCCCATCTTTTGTGATATTAGGGGATATGTGTTGACATTTATAGAAGTATGGTAGGGATAATCATGTGGTGTAATGATTTGGCATATGAATATAAATGATCTTATTTCAGAAAAGTGTTATAAAATCTTATTCCTTTTTCATTTAAGAAATGTTAAGTAATAAAATAAGATAATAAAGATGAAATTTTGTGATGCAGAAAATGCCGCCCAGACGTAGACCAGCGACCCTGGAAGAGTCGGTCAATAATGAGAGAGAGCAAGTATACCCTATTCAAAGGCTAGTAGATTTGTTAAGGGATGCTCTTAGGGGAAGGAATAATGAATCCGATCGCCCCAATCCCCAAGTAGTTCCAGTCGGAAACTTTAAAGACTTTAGGAGTGTAGGGCCTCTGAAATTTGTGGGTACTTCTGATTCTATCATGGCACAGACGTGGATCAAAGAGATGGAGAAGGCCTTCACCATCGCTCGTGTGGGTGAAGACTAGAAGATGGTGTTTGCCACCTACATTATGAAAGGTGAGGCAAACTACTGGTGGGAGGTGAATCAGCAAAGTGCAGGAGAAGGGATAGTAGCATGGGAGAGATTCAAGACTCTGTTTTTCGAGAATTATTTCTCGAAAAAACATGAAGAACATAATAGAGGTGAAGTTCTTAGAACTTAAATAGGAAGATATGACGATAGCACAATACGCGGCTAAGTTCAATGAGCTAGCCCAATTTGTAGAACACCAGGCAGGAGATGAAGAGAGGAAAGCTAGACGTTTTGAGCAAGGGCTAAAAGCTTGGTTGTTCAACAAGGTGTCAGTTCTTCAGATCGATTCATTTGCAACATTGCTGAAAAAGGCCATTATTGCAGAGGGAGATAGTGAAGCCTTAAGTTTGTATAATAAGGAAAAGAAGGGTAAGAACACGGAAGGAGATAGTCGTGGAGGAAGCACTAGTGGGGGAAGTAATTTAGGAAAGAGGAAATGGGAGAACAACAACAACAAAAATCACAACAATCAAGTGGGGAAGTTTCGTAGAGATTTTAAGAAGAGGGCTGAGGGATGCCCAAAGTGTGGAAAGAATCACCAGGGTAAGTGCTGGAAGGGGCGCAGTACTTGCTACAACTGTGGTCAGGAAGGACATATTTCACCTAACTGCTTGAAGCCCAAGAAGATCAAGGTTTGTTTTGCTTGTAGCTCGGAGGTCCACTTGATTAAGGACTACCCAAAAGAAGGGAACGGTGGAGGAAGCGGCCAACAAGGGGGAGGTAGCAAACTGATGATTGGCGGACTGACGTAATCCAACCGCCCAACTGCTAGAACCTTTAACATGACCGTCCAGGACGCAGTAGCTGCTAATGACGTGGTGTTAGGTATTATCCCAATCAATGATATAAATGCATATGTATTATTTGATTTGGGTGCCACCTGTTCTTTTGTATTTGAAGAATTTACTAGTCGACTTAATTTTCCCCGAGAACGATTAGGAAATCCTTTGAACGTAGAAGTTGCGAATAAGAAGGTAATTCCTATAGAATATGTTTACCGAAATTGTCACGCAAACATTAGAGATCATGAACTAAGCATAGACTTGATGCCGATAAGATTGGGAGAGTTCAACGTAATATTGGGAATGAATTGGTTGTATAACTATGCAGCGATAATTGATTGTTAGAATAAAAGTGTAAACCTTCAGACCCCGAATAAGTCTAAGGAAGTGTTTTATGGTAGCTCATCGCTTAAGCAATCATGTTGTCTTACGATGATGCATGCTAAGAAATTATTAAGGAAAGGATGTGTTGGTTATTTAGCTTATATTGTTGATACTCAGAAAAAGGGAGTAAGAATTAAGGATATATCCGTAATGAAAGAGTTCCAAGATGTATTTTCGGACACTCTGCCTGGTCTTCCGCCAGACAGAGAAATTGAATTCGTAATAGACTTAACACCGGGAACTGCATCAATTTCGAAAGCCCCATATCGTATGACGCCAATAGAAATGAAGGAATTGATGATACAATTGCAAGAGTTACTACATAAGGGTTACAATCGGCCGAGTGTGTCCCCTTGGGGAGCACCATTGTTGTTTGTTAAAAAGAAGGACAGATAGATGAGGCTTTGTATTGATTATCTAGAATTGAATAAAGTAACGATCAAGAATATATATCTATTACCAAGGATAGATGACCTTTTTGATCAACTAAAGGGAGCGAAGTGTTTATCGAAGATAGATCTACGGACGGGCTATCACCAGTTAAAGGTACGGGAGGAGGACATATCAAAGATGGCATTTCGAACTCGTTACGGACATTTCAAATTTCTGGTAATGTCATTCGGGTTGACAAATGCTCCGGCAACATTTATGGACTTGATGAACTGAGTCTTCAAGCCATTCTTGGATAAATTCGTAGTAGTTTTCATCAATGATATCTTGATCTACTTGAAGACGGAAGAAGAAAATGCCAAACATCTGAAGATGGTTTTGGAGGCGCTAAGGAAGGAGAAGATGTATGCAAAGTTTTCCAAGTGTGAATTTTGGATGATGAAGGTTCAATTCTTAGGACACGTGGTGGCAAAGGATGGAATTTCAGTAGAACCTGTAAAGGTAGAAGCAGTGAGTAATTGGAAGCAGCCAAAGACGCCAACTGAAGTAAGAATTTTCTTAGGGTTAGCTGGGTAATATCGAAGATTTATCCAGGATTTTTCTAAGATAGCAACCCCGTTGACCAATCTAACAAGGAAGACGGTGAAGTTCGTGTGGTCGAACAAGTGCGAAGAAAGTTTTCAAGAACTGAAGAAGAGACTAAGCGAAGCGCCTACATTATCATTACCAGATGATACAAGAGGATTTGTGGTGTATAGTTATGTGTCACACAGAGGACTTGGTTGTGTGCTAATGTAACATGACAAGGTCATTACGTATGCATCACGACAATTAAAGGATTACAAAAAATGATACCCTACTCACGACTGAGAGTTAGCGGCAGAGAAATGTGAGATATACATGGACCACAAGAGTCTGAAATATATCTTCACATAGAAGGAGTTGAACATGCGTCAGAGAAGGTGGTTAGAATTAATCAACGATTATGACTGCGATATTCTTTATCACCTGAGAAAGGTAAACGTAATAGCCGACACGCTAAGCAGGAAAGGAAGGGAGAAGTTGTTTCAACTAACAACTCAGGAAGAGTTAATAAGGGAAATGGAGAATTTTGAAATAGAGGTAACGGGACCGGGGAGGTCTGAAGAAAATTTGTTTGCGGTGGAAGCTCGTCCAACCTTGCTGAACAAAGTAAAGGAATCACAAGAGAAGGATGAAGAGTGCGAGAAAATCAGGAAGGGGATCATAGAAAATGAAGAAGGGAGATTCAAAATGAATACAGACGGTATTTTGAGATTTAAAGGAAGAGTGTGGGTACCAGCGATAACCGAGTTGAGGGAAGAAATATTGCACGAGGCACACAATACGACATATTCCTTTCATCTAGGAAGCACAAAAATGCACCGAGATTTAAGGTAACATTTTTGGTGGCCCAATCTGAAATGAGAAGTCACGGAGTGCGTTAGTAGATGTCTTACTTTCCAACGGGTCAAAGCAGAGCACCGGAGGTCGAGTGGTCTACTTCAACCATTAGAAATACTAGAGTGAAAATGGGAGCACATTACGATGGACTTCGTAACGACTGAGAAAATAGGATTATTTGTAAAATAAATTTATTTGAATAAATAATGAATAAAATTATAATATATGTTATTTATAACGAGTAAGCAAAATGAAGGTTGTTTTATAACTAAAACGTGGAATAAATTCATAGTATTTTAGCTACATGATAGAATTAAGGTGTTTGAATTTTCAAGACGAAAATAAAAGCTTTTCGAGAAATTCTCTGAAAATCACTATTCATCCATTTCTGCTCGGGAATTATTTTTAAACTTCCGGGAAATACGTAATGATAGAATGATAAGGGAGGATGGATTATGTAATAATAATTCAGTTACGACAAACGCAGTTTTTCACATGCGTACTAAGTTTGAGAATGTTAAGGAAAATGAAGAATTAAATGAATGATAAGCGTATAATAAGAAAAGTATTATGCGAAGCAATGAATACGAGTATGATACAAAGTATTATACTAGTATATACGAAAGATGTGAGGCCTCCAAAATTAGGTATATATCACCCATCTTCAGATACATAGTACAGAATACAAATACAACTTACTAATACAACTGTCATGTACAATACGACAAAACATAAACTGTGAGTTTGAATACAAATATTATCTTCTAGAGAGTATTCATACTCAAAAGGAGTCCTCGTTACATTTATTAACACACCATTACATAGAATAGTGAGGACTACTAACTAATATTATAATTCGGACCATCACTCCGTTCCCTGACTTGCCCCAGCTACGTTCTCATTTCCTGAAGAGAACAGTGAAAGAAAGGGTGAGCTCAACTAGCCCAGTAAGAAATATTATTACTAAGATAATGCAGAATAAATTATCATTAGCCTTCAACAATGTTAAACTGATAAAATATAATAGACATCAAGTTTAACTGCAACGGAACAAGCAATCCATTAAAAGAGTCAAGTAGAAAATAAACTCTACTATCTTTTATGCTTTAAAAGGTTTTTCAACACTGTTATCGCTGGGACTCAGCTTAATAAAAGAATTCACATCATCGAATCACCCCTGCACTACGACCACGGATATTCGTATATTCATTAATGGTCATGATCACGCCAACAACTGTCCATCAATACACTACGGGCCAATGAGGACTTTTACCACATCATTTGTAACATTACGGTCATGATTATACCGAATAATCGCTGGTCATAATCATACCAAGTCCATCTATGCACTACAGGCCACAGATGACTTTCAACATTTTATAAACATGAAGATGATGACAATGATATAAGAATTCAATAAAACAAGTTCAAGAATTAATTTATCCAAGAATTAACAACGTCCAAATTGTCAACATGATACTGCTTTGTGGAGTAAAATTCAAGACTGCTTAGAAGAATATTTTCTTGAAAAGATATTGGATGAAACGCAACTATCAAGGATATTCCACAAATTTCATGGAGTATAGAAGTCAAAACTTAACCAACTGAGTATAATAAAGAATGGAATAACAAAAGAAATTACCATGCATGCGATTAACCGCACAGACAGGTTATTCCAACAGAATAATAAATAACGGAACCAGGTCCGGCGTAAAACGCACAGACAGGATATTCCAACAGAATAATAATAAAGACGGAACCAGGTCCGGTGTAAAACACACAGACAGGATGTTCCAACAGAATAATAATAAAGACGGAACCAGGTCCGGTGTAAAACACACGGACATGATGTTTCAACAGAATAATAATAAAGACGGAACCAGGTCCGGTGTAAAACACACAAACAGGATGTTCCAACAGAATAATAATAAAAACGGAACCAGGTCCATTGTAAAACACACAGACAAGATGTTCCAACAGAATAATAGAAGAATGTCACCAAGTATAAGGTAGACCGCGTATACAGGTTATTCCAACAAAATAATAAGAAATAGAATAACAACAGTTCTCTTCATGAATAAGAAAGAATAATACCCCTTACCGTTTTAAAGAAGTGCTGAAATAAGGAAGTAGTTAAGTAGCAGAATACTCTTCTTCTCTCTCTCTATAATTTTTCTCTATAGTTTCTCTCTCTAGAGTTCAGTGAATTCGTAAGAAATAATGAAGGAATGAGCTGCTATTTATAGAAAAATAGAATGCATAGTAACTAATCTATGAACGGTCCAGATTGATTACTTTAATCTGACGGTCCATATTTAAAGAAAAATCTTTTAAATAAAATATAATATATTTTATTTATAGAATAACTTTAATAAAGTATTCTGTTTTATATAAAAAGGTGTTTCTGTTTTATTACGTTAATAATACGAATAAAACAAAACGTCATTATCGCTAAATAATTCATATTATTAACTGACAATAATTGAATCAAACTGAGTGACTTATCACATAAGTATTAATAATCAATACCGCGTGCTACTATGCAACCACACGTATTACTGTAATTTTACTACCGAGTAGTTCAACAGTATCAATGGTAAAACTTCCGCCGTTATTTTTAATAAAATATTTTTGTCGTTTTCTCAATCCGACAATAATTCCGTTGTGGGGTCCACCAATGATTGTGTCGTTGTACGAATATTTTCTGTTAAAACGATTATTCCCCGACCAATCGAATATTATATAACAACTTGCGTACTTTGCAAAATTTATAAATATTACCCACAACTGTAACATTATATCAAATTAACTCCATAATATTCAAAAATGATAGAAAATTCATCTTTATTTATAAAAGTTGGGGTCTTACAACCTCCCCTTCTTATGAAATTTTGCCCTCGAAATTAGGGTACGTACCTGATATGTCGAAGAGGTAAGGATACCTTGATTTCATTTCAGATTCTAACTCCCAAGTCATTTCCTCAACATCGTGGTTTCTCCACAAAACTTTGACTTGAGGTATAACCTTGGAGCGTAGAATATGTTCCTTCTTATCCAAGATTTGAACAAGAACTTCTTCATACGTCAAATCCTTCGCTATTTCGTCCGGTTCTAACTCAATAATGTGGTTCGGGTCTTCCACATATTTGCGTAACATGGATATATGAAAAACGTTATGAACACGAGACATACTTGGCGGTAAAGCGAGTCTATAAGCCACAGTTCCTACTCGATCGAGGATTAAAAATGGACCGATGAATCTAGGATTGAGCTTTCCTCTTTTTCCAAATCTCGTAACTCCTTTCCATGGAGCAACACGTAAGAACACATGATCTCCTATATCAAATTCCACGTCCTTTCGATGAAGATCAATACAACTCTTTTGTCGATCTTGTGAGGTTTTTATACGTTGTCAGATCATTTGAATCTTTTCTGTAGTCATACGTACCAACTCCGGTCCCAACAACGTTACTTCACCCTCCTCATCCCAGCATTCTGGAGAACGATATTTTCTTCCATACAATACTTCGAATGGAGCCATGCCAATACTTGCTTGATAACTGTTGTTGTAGGAAAACTCCACCAATGGTAAGAACTTGTCCCAACTTCCCTTGAAGTCAAAGACACAGAGTCTTAATAAATCTTCTAGAGTTTGAATAATCCTCTCTGATTGTCCGTCCGTCTGAGGATGATATGCCGAACTAAATCGTAAATCTGTGCCCATAGCTTTTTGTAAACTAACCCAAAATCGTGAAGTGAATCTTGGGTCTCGGTCAGAAACTATGGATACTGGCATACCATGCAGTCTTACAATCTCGTTTATGTACATACGAGCAAGACGTTCAAGTGTATAAGTTTCTCGTATCGGTAAGAAATGAGCAGACTTGGTCAATCTATCAACAATGACCCAAATCGCATCAATACCTTGAGAAACCCTAGGAAGACCGGTAACGAAATCCATGGTAATGTGTTCCCACTTCCATTCTGGAATTTTAAGTGGTTGCAATGGTCCTTTTGGTACTTGATGCTCCGCTTTGACTCGTTGACAAGTTAGACACCTTGAGATAAACAACGCTATCTCTCTTTTCATATTGCTCCACCAAAATGTATGACGAAGATCATGATACATTTTGGTACTTCCAGGATGGATTGCAAACGGTGTGTTGTGCGCCTCCATCATGATTTCATACTTTAAATCAGGGTTGTTAGGAACACAAAGTCTGGAGTTGACTCGAAGTATTCCTTCTTCATCGATTCTTGCTTCCGGCATAGCACCTTCTTGCACTTTCTTCCTCATACGCATCAGCTCCAGGTCTGTAGCTTGAGCAGCTTTAACTTTATCGATTAAAGTTGGTTCTACTAGTATATTCGCCATCATCACATGGGTCCCTGGAGTCTTTAACTCTATCTCCATCCTTTGTAAGTCACACAAAATGGGCCTTTGTGTTGACAATATTACACTCATACTTGTATATGATCTTCTACTCAATGCGTCAGCTACCACGTTCGCTTTTCCATGATGGTATTGAATGGTATGATCATAATCTTTCAACAATTCAAGCCAACGTCGTTGTCGCATGTTGAGTTCCTTTTGAGTGAAGAAATATTTGAGACTTTTATGATCCGTAAAGATCTCCACCTTCTCCCCATACAAGTAATGCCTCCAAATTTTAAGTGCAAAGACAACAGCTGCCAACTCTAGATCATGAGTAGGATAATTCCTCTCATATTTCTTGAGTTGTCTTGATGCATAGGCTATGACTTTTCCATGTTGCATGAGAACGCATCCCAACCCTTTGCTCGAAGCATCACTGTAGATGACAAATCCCTCCGAGCCAGATGGTATTGTTAGAACAGGTGCTGAAATGAGTCTCCTCTTGAGTTCTTGAAAACTCTGCTCACATTTTTCGCTCCAACCAAACTTTGTATCTTTCCGAGTCAGCTGAGTTAATGGAGTAGCGATTCGAGAAAATCCTTCCACGAATCTCCGATAATAACCAGCTAAACCAAGAAAGCTACGTACTTCGGTCACTGATTTAGGTTGCTCCCAGCTTTGAATAGCTTCAATCTTTGCCGGGTCAACCGATATTACATGACTTGATACTACATGCCCAAGGAATGCTACCTCCTCCAGCCAGAACTCGCATTTCTTTAACTTGGCATAAAGCTTGTATTCACGAAGCTTTTGGAGTACCAGCCTCAAGTGTTGCTCATGATCTTCACGGCTTTTGGAATAAATAAGGATGTCATCAATAAAGACGACCACAAAATGATCCAAATATTCCTTGAATACCCGGTTCATCATATCCATGAAGGCAGCAGGAGCATTAGTCAATCCAAAGGACATGACTAGAAATTCATAATGCCCGTACCGAGTTCTAAAAGCCGTCTTTGGAATATCCTCAGTTCTAACCTTCAGCTGATGATATCCAGAACGAAGATCGATCTTTGAAAAGAATTGTGCTCCTTGCAACTGGTCAAACAGGTCATTAATACGTGGCAATGGGTACCTGTTTTTGATGGTGACATGATTCAACTCCCGATAATCAATACAAAGTCGCATACTTCCATCTTTCTTCTTCACGAATAGTACAGGAGCACCCCAAGGAGAAGTACTAGGACAAATAAAGCCAATGTCTAACAATTCCTACAGTTGAATCTTTAACTCCTGAAGTTCAATAGGAGCCATTCGATATGGGGCTTTGGAAATGGGATTTGTACCGGGTTCAAGGTCGATACAAAATTTAATTTCACGCTCTGGGGGTAGGCCAGGAAGTTCTTCAGGGAATACGTCAGGAAATTTATTAACAATAGAAATATCATTCAAAACTGACGTATTTTTGTTTAGATCCGTGACATGAGCTACGAAAGCTTGACATTCATTTTTCAATAAACGAATAGCTTTATGGCTTGAGATGACAGCGATTGATTTTAATGGTTTGGTTGCTTGAATTCGCATAATAGGTCGATTAGGAATATGAAATCTAACAACCTTACGAAAATAATAAATTTTTGCATGATGAGTAGTTAACCAACCAATCCCTAGAATCACGTCAAATGCAAGTATTTTTAATGAAATCAGATCGACAGGTAATGTGTGGGTACCAACTTGAACCAAACAAGACTTATAAACCGTGGATGTAATGAAGGTTTCTCCCAATGGAGTTTCAACAGATAAATCAAAGTCTAATTTCTCCGGAGTCAAATTTAATCGATGAGCGCAAGTAGGAGAAATAAAAGAATGGGTAGAACCAGTATCAAATAAAGTATAGACTTCGTTAGAGTTTATGATAAGCTTACCCGTGATGACCTCATTCGGGTTCCTTGCTTTCTGGGAGGTCACAACAAACGCTCTCCCTTGCACTACCGGTTTTAACTTTTTTGGGACGGCCTTTGGTGTCTCCATCTTGGCTAAACTTATTTTTGGTAAACGACAAAATCGAGCTAAATGACCTTCTCTTCCATAATTATAACATGCTTTAGACGCCATCGCGCAATTTGGACTGATGTGCCCCTCCCCTCTGCATTTGAAACATATGATAGGTGGTCGTTCTCCTTCCTTAACAACGGGTGCTGGTGCTGACGTCTTTCCATCATTGTTGAATCTCCTCTTCTTGAAATAACCATTCTTATTGTTTTGGCCCTGATTACCACCAAAGTGGTTACCATTTCTGGCCTGTTGATTCCCTCCACGCTTGTTGTCACCGCTTCGATGACTGCTCTCACTGGTATTATCATTTTGCCGACTGCTCTCTTTTGGTTGCGTTGACTCGTTATCGCGCTCCACTAACTGAGCCTTATTCACAACATCTGAATACAAATACAGTTTATGAGAAATAAGATGTTGACGTATCTCAGGTTTCAAACCTCGTAAAAACATTCGCGTCATTCGCTCTTCATTATCCACCAAGTGGGACGCAAACCGGGATAACTCAGCAAATTTAGCCTCATACTGCGACACGGTCATATTATTCTGCTCCAATTTGATGAACTCCACCTCCTTCATGTGACGAACACTTTCGAGAAAGTATTTGTCATTGAACAGCTCTTGGAACTTCTCCCAAGACATCTTTAGTGCGGCAGGTTGAGTACGCTTAATCGATTCCCACCAGTAATCTGCCTCTCCTCGCAACATAAAGGCGGCAAAGGGAACCTTTTGCTCCTCGGAGCATCCCAAGACATCAAATATCTTGGTAATCTGCTTTATCCATGTTTCTGCTATAAGTGGTTTTGGCTCTCCCTTAAACTCTGGTGGTCCCAGCTCCTTGAACTGTTTAGCGGTGACCGTCCGAGAGTTTTCAGTGTTTCCACCTATATTTTGGACAGGAGCCGCTCTCGCCTGCTGTTGCATGAACTGCATAAAGTTTTTGAACATTTCATCATTCATCATCTGGTCAGTGTTGTTGTTTGCATGAGGATTGTCACCTTCCTGATGAACATTATCCTGATTATTGATATGTGGTGAATCAACAGTCGTCTGTGCTCCATTGCTATTCTCAACATTCTCAGATGCCATTTTTAGATACTGCCACAAAATAAAAGTTAATTGATATGTCATATATTATCCTTATATTATAACCGACCAATTAAATACCATGCAAACAAACTTAGGTAGGTCATACTAGCGAAGGAATTTCCAGTCTCTCCCCTCCTAGTTCTATTCTCACATCTTAGCCAGGATCATATCCCTAAGCTCTAATACCAACTGTGACGCCCCCAAAATTAGGTATACATCACCCATCTTGGGTCGTCAGATACATTGTACAGAATACAAATATAACTTACTAATACAACTGTCGTGTACAATACGACAAAACATAAACTGTGAGTTTGAATACAAATATTATCTTCTAGAGAGTATTCATACTCAAAAGGAGTTCTCGTTACATTTATTAACACACCATTACATAGAATAGTGAGGACTACTAACTAATACTATCATTCGGACCATCACTCCGTTCCCTGACTTGCCCCAGCTACGTTCTTATTTCCTGAAGAGAACAGTGAAAGAAAGGGTGAGCTCAACTAGCCCAGTAAGAAATATTATGACTAAGATAATGCAGAATAAATTATCATTAGCCTTCAATAATGTTAAACTGATAAAATATAATAGACATCAAGTTTAACTGCAACGGAACAAGCAATCCATTAAAAGAGTCAAGTAGAAAATAAACTCTACTATTTTTTATGCTTTAAAAGGTTTTTCAACACTATTATCGCTGGGACTCAGCTTAATAAAATAATCCACATCATCGAATCACCCCTGCACTACGGCCAAGGATATTCGTATATTCATTAATGGTCATGATCACGCCAACAACTGTCCATCAATGCACTACGGGCCAATGAGGACTTTTACCACATCATTTGTAACATTACGGTCATGATTATACCGAATAATCCCTGGTCATAATCATACCAAGTCCATCTATGCACTACAGGCCACAGATGACTTTCAACATTTTATAAACATGAGGATGATGACAATGATATAAGAATTCAATAAAACAAGTTCAAGAATTAATTTATCCAAGAATTAACAACGTCCAAATTGTCAACATGATACTGCTTTGTGGAGTAAAATTCAAGACTGCTTAGAAGAATATTTTCTTAAAAAGATATTGGATGAAACAAAACTATCAAGGATATTCCACAAATTTCATGGAGTATAGAAGTCAAAACTTAACCAACTGAGTATAATAAAGAATGGAATAACAAAAGAAATCACCATGCATGCGATAGACCGCACAGACAGGTTATTCCCACAGAATAATAAATAATGGAACCAGGTCCGGCGTGAAACGCACAGACTGGATATTCCAACAGAATAATAATAAAGACGGAACCAGGTCCGGTGTAAAACACACAGACAGGATGTTCCAACAGAATAATAATAAAGACGGAACCAGGTCCGGTGTAAAACACACAGACATGATGTTCCAACAGAATAATAATAAAAACAGAACCAGGTCCGGTGTAAAACACACAGACAGGATGTTCCAACAGAATAATAGAAGAATGTCACCAAGTATAGGGTAGACCGCGTATACAGGTTATTCCAATAGAATAATAAGAAATAGAATAACAACAGTTCTCTTCATGAATAAGAAAGAATAATACCCATTACCGTTTTAAAGAAGAGCTGAAATAAGGAAGTAGTTAAGTAGCAGAATACTCTTCTTCTCTCTCTCAATAATTTCTCTCTATAGTTTCTCTCTCTAGAGTTCATTGAATTCGTAAGAAATAATGAAGGAATGAGCTGCTATTTATAGAAAAATAGAATGCATAGTAACTAATCCATGAACGGTCCAGATTGAATACTTTAATCTGACGGTCCATATTTAAAGAAAAATCTTTTAAATAAAATATAATATATTCTATTTATAGAATAACTTTAATAAAGTATTCTGTTTTATATAAAAAGGTGTTTCTGTTTTATTACGTTAATAATACGAATAAAACAAAACGTCATTATAGCTAAATAATTCATATTATTAACTGACAATAATTGAATCAAACTGAGTGACTTCTCACATAAGCATTAATAATCAATACCGTGTGCTACTATGCAACCACACGTATTACTGTACTTTTACTACCGAGTAGTTCAACAGTATCAATGGTAAAACTTCCGCCGTTATTTTTAATAAAATATTTTTGTCATTTTCTCAATCCGACAATAATTCCGTTGTGGGGTCCACCAATGATTGTGTCGTTGTACGAATATTCCCTGTTAAAACGAATATTCCCCGACCAATCGAATATTATATAACAACTTGCATACTTTGTAAAATTTATAAATATTACCCACAACTATAACATTATATCAAATTAACTCCATAATATTCAAAAATGATAGAAAATTCATCTTTATTTATAAAAGTTGGGGTCTTACAGTTATCGCTGGGACTCAGCTTAATAAAATAATCCACATCATCGAATCACCCCTGCACTACGGCCAAGGATATTCGTATATTCATTAATGGTCATGATCACGCCAACAACTGTCCATCAATGCACTACGGGCCAATGAGGACTTTTACCACATCATTTGTAACATTACGGTCATGATTATACCGAATAATCCCTGGTCATAATCATACCAAGTCCATCTATGCACTACAGGCCACAGATGACTTTCAACATTTTATAAACATGAGGATGATGACAATGATATAAGAATTCAATAAAACAAGTTCAAGAATTAATTTATCCAAGAATTAACAACGTCCAAATTGTCAACATGATACTGCTTTGTGGAGTAAAATTCAAGACTGCTTAGAAGAATATTTTCTTAAAAAGATATTGGATGAAACAAAACTATCAAGGATATTCCACAAATTTCATGGAGTATAGAAGTCAAAACTTAACCAACTGAGTATAATAAAGAATGGAATAACAAAAGAAATCACCATGCATGCGATAGACCGCACAGACAGGTTATTCCCACAGAATAATAAATAACGGAACTAGGTCCGGCGTAAAACGCACAGACAGGATATTCCAACAGAATAATAATAAAGACGGAACCAGGTCCGGTGTAAAACACACAGACAGGATGTTCCAACAGAATAATAATAAAGACGGAACCAGGTCCGGTGTAAAACACACGGACAGGATGTTCCAACAGAATAATAATAAAGACGGAACCAGGTCCGGTGTAAAACACACAGACAGGATGTTCCAACGGAATAATAATAAAAACGGAACCAGGTCCGGTGTAAAACACACAGACAGGATGTTCCAACAGAATAATAGAAGAATGTCACCAAGTATAGGGTAGACCGCGTATACAGGTTATTCCAACAGAATAATAAGAAATGGAATAACAACAGTTCTCTTCATGAATAAGAAAGAATAATACCCCTTACCGTTTTAAAGAAGAGCTGAAATAAGGAAGTAGTTAAGTAGCAGAATACTCTTCTTCTCTCTCTCAATAATTTCTCTCTATAGTTTCTCTCTCTAGAGTTCATTGAATTCGTAAGAAATAATGAAGGAATGAGCTGCTATTTATAGAAAAATAGATTGCATAGTAACTAATCCATGAACGGTTCAGATTGATTACTTTAATCTGACGGTCCATATTTAAAGAAAAATCTTTTAAATAAAATATAATATATTCTATTTATAGAATAACTTTAATAAAGTATTCTGTTTTATATAAAAAGGTGTTTCTGTTTTATTACGTTAATAATACGAATAAAACAAAACGTCATTATCGCTAAATAATTCATATTATTAACTGACAATAATTGAATCAAACTGTGTGACTTCTCACATAAGCATTAATAATCAATACCGTGTGCTACTATGCAACCACACGTATTACTGTACTTTTACTACCGAGTAGTTCAACAGTATCAATGGTAAAATTTCCGTCGTTATTTTGAATAAAATATTTTTGTCATTTCTCAATCCGACAATAATTCCGTTGTGGGGTCCACCAATGATTGTGCCGTTGTACGAATATTCCCTATTAAAACGAATATTCCCCGACCAATCGAATATTATATAACAACTTACGTACTTTGTAAAATTTATAAATATTACCCACAACTATAACATTATATCAAATTAACTCCATAATATTCAAAAATGATAGAAAATTCATCTTTATTTATAAAAGTTGGGGTCTTACAAAAGATGACATAACATATGTGATGAATGATTATACGAATTAGTATACGCGAAGAATACGAGGCTTATAAGTTAAAAGCTTAAGCCAATTGTAATGGACTAATAGGATTTGTGTGTGAATTGGGCAAGCCCAAGTGAAATCTTGTTAAGGCCCTAAAATAAGTAATGAAAGCCCAACGTTAGGCCCAAAGTTAATTAAACTGAAGCCCGAACCAAGAACCTGACATGTGGATCGAAGCGATGGGTCACCAGGTGAGAAAAATCCATGGGGTAACCCATGTGGGCCCCCATAGGCGAGTCATGGATGGCCACCTTGATGGCCAAGAAAAGGATAGGATTTGGGTTGGGCAAGTAATGAATAGTAAGGAGGTGAAAAAGTATGGAGGTGGAATGGCTTTTTGACCCTTAAGCCCTCACTATGAAAATTCTATAAATAGAGAGCTTGTTGGTTCATTTATTGCCTTGTTCAAAAACACCAACATCTTAGCACAATTATATTGAGAGAAAAGTGAGAAGCTTCTTGTTAATCCAAAAAGAAAAGAAGAAGAATCGAAGTTAAGAACACAAAGGTAAGGAATCTTTAGACAATTATTCTTCATCTCTTCAATATTATAGTTTGATAGAGAAGTGAATATTGGTGGAACATGTATCATAAGGAGTAACAAGGATGTCTATTAGTGGACTTAAACATTAATAAACCATGATCAAATGGAATCATAATCACATAATTATGAACTAATGAAGAACATATGAAAAATTATCATTTGTTGTTGATGGACAAGTTTAAAACCATCGTGTATAGGATTAGATGATATATGTTTGGTTAGGATGATAGATGTATGGAATGAATCCACGTTAACGGATTTGAAAATGTAAGATGTCCTAATGAAATCGTAGTACACAAGATATGTGAGCTAACAGCTTTTGAACGAGCCAATTCTGACTTATAATGAGTAAGTTATGAGGCCGGAAAGGATTGTAGTGGAAAACCTTAGAAAATTTCTCTGAGGCAAGGCCGACGTCCAAGGTTCTAAGGTTGGCTCCGCAGTGCCAGGACGAACCCTCACCCATTGTTAAGTCGCGCCACAACGCGATACATAGTAGGGAGTATGGCGCCACAACACTGAGCCCAAGTTCCAGGTACTGCTAACTCACGCCGCAGCGAGTCATACATAGGAAGCTGGCGTCGCAGCGCCAACACTAGGAAAAAGATAGTGAAGAATAGAAATGAATGTAAAGAATGTAGAAGTTGATTGAAGGTGAATAATGACCTTAATTAACTTAAAGTAACATCATTAAAGATGAGTAATAACATTATGTTTAACGATTAAAAGTTAATGAAAGGTTACGAGAATGTAAACACAAAGTAATACGATAAACCATAACGAACGTTATTCAATCTAATGAATGATTAGATTGAAAAGATAGGGAAGATAGATTAGTGACCATACTTGATTATTTATGACCTAATGTGGTATGTTATGTAATTATGTATTATAGAATCCTTAAAGACATTAAAGAGAAGTGAATTAACTGTAGAAGACGTTGAAGGCAAGTGTTCTAAACCCTTGTCTATGTTCTTTTTGGACAAGCTTTGTGATTTATGTATCTTACGCATGAATTGATATATGATGAAGTCAAAGCCAATTCCTTCAGCTAGACTTAATGTATTTTATGGATTTTCTTATAAATCAATCAAAATATTATCAATGTTGTTATTTTATGCCAACTGTTTTGGTATGGATTTCAAAGAAAGACTGAGTATAAATAAACAAATATTTTGTCGTCAATCGACAGGCACGTGAGGTTGCCAGAACTTAAACGTAGATACGTTTAATGAAGTAATGTTATGCAACATAGAGTACTATAGGTTGATCACCTAGACGTGCTCGTAAGAAATGCCAGACTTATGGACTTGGTGCCGGGTATTCCTTTTTAAGGAAAGAATAAAATGCTCAAGGTCTTTGACCAAAATCAAGGTTTAACGAATGTTGTTCATTGTTAAACGTTTTAACGAAAAGAGAAGTGTTATTTTTAATTATCTATAGTACTTCATAACTATTGATTCAGTTATAGAAGATCTACGATTCATATGATTCAAACCTATTGCTTAAATGAAATTATCATACTTGCTGAGCTAGTTATGCTCACTCTTACTTGAACTATATGAATGCAGCTAAGACCGAACGGACTGAAGGATCCAGTAAGGATGAAGGAAAGGCTAAGGCGGACAAGTAGTTGTCTTGTAATAGCATAGTATGAATTTTGTATTTACTTGATACTATGATAAAGAACATGTAATGATTTCAAACAACCTAGGAAGGGAAATATTAATTTGTAATATATAGAAGACATATTCACTCTTTTGAGGTATTTCAATTGAATGTATCTGTGAATTGTAGCACCGTGTAGCACCATCTGTCGAGTTGGAAGATACCCAAATTTGGGGGCGTCACAAGTTGGTATCAGAGCTGTAGGTTATACAACTTAAGGGGGAAAAGAACCTTAAGCCATAACCTTAAGAAGAGTTAAAGAAGTAAAAGATGAAGTTAACCCTAAAAATGCATTAAATGTGATATGTGTTTTTACTATTCTAATGATGTTTACTAATCAAACTATTTTATTTTGTTATTGATGTCAGGAGATAACGTGATGTATAGGGATATACATGTGGTTAGTGAGGAGTCTGTAAACTAAGTAGAGATTTTATCGACACCTGTAGCTGAGTTGACAGAGGTGGTGGTGGTTAAGTCAGAAGACTTAGAGGATTTAGGATTTACATCCTTATTCGATGGTATGTCAGAGGAGGAGGTGGAGGTGGTATCGTTTAACACAGTAGTACCTGTAGAAGAGATGACTCTGGGGGAGTCAATGAAGGCATTGTTCATGACGGTGTTGGATAGAAATATCTAGTTGGGGAAAGAGGTGAAGGAATTAAAGGAAGAGATCCATGATATCTTGGCCAACAAGAAAGACATGGAAATGATGTGGGACGAAGAGCATGACGAAAAGGTTTTAACGAAGGACAAGGTCCATGAGCTGAAACACGAGGCCTTTGAGCTTAGACAGGAGCTAAAGGCTAAGACGTAGAAGATTAGTAGAATGTTATACATACATAGGAGTTCTCACGAGGATTTTTAGCTATAAGTGGCTGAGTATCCTGTGGAGGCATGGCAGACTCGGCATACTATCAGTCGAGATGTGATAACCTGTCTTACCAATGCAGATTATGAGTGTAACAACCACAAAATTCATACAATAATATTCTCCTTCTCGATCATTAACAATACAACTTTAATCTATCTTTACATCTTTATTCGATATTAAAAATCACTAAAAATGCAGAATATTTAAAACTTTTATACATTTCCTTCTGAATTGCCCTAAATTACAACATTTACATTACATCTCTTCGATTCAAATTTATATCAAGAAATGTTACTACAAAATGACTATACAAAGTCTTACATCATAAATAGATATCCATATATACCGGATAGCTCAACTTACAATTCAACAACATGTTACATTAAAAATATTAAATACATTTCTCATAAAACATAAGTAATCTTCGTGAATATGGATCTCTATAATTCACTTAGCACATATCTTTACCTTGAAATCTTGACCTGTAAAAATTATTATTTGCAAGAGTGAGCTCGATAGCTTAGCAAGTTCTAACAGTTTTCATGTATCACATAGCACATAATAATATGCCCAACATACATATCCTAATAATTAAAGTAACATAGTATACATGCTTTAATTCACATAGAAAATATAAAGATTGAATTCCTTACTCAATCATCATTATTTAACCAAAACAATGTAGTCATAAATTGACTTTAACATTTTATGATTTCAACATGTATAACATATCATGCTTACTTACTCACATATAACATATCATGTTATTTAAAACAGTTCATCAAGTCCACGTAGAAAATAGGAACCTAAAGATTTGCCTTGATCGTTGTTTACCAATAACAAATTAACAGCTTACAGTTATCTGCACTTCACGTGCCCTACACAATTATATAATCATACACATCAACTATTAGTTACACAGTAACACATAGTAGCTGTAAAGTAAACTTTACTCTACATCTCATAACCCTTCTTATTAATCAATACACAATGTTCAATTTGATCGTGTTAACTTTCAATTTACATCTCACTATATTTCATGCTCGAAGTTCATTCAAGTGTTTAAGTCTTGCTAGGACTACTTAATGGTTTTATATTAACCCCATTCACTATCTTATAACATTCATTTTATTTGATTTAAAACACTTTTTACGTTCATTAACACTTGTCACGGCGTTTCGACGTTCATTCGTCACACGCCCGATTTATCTCTCTTATGTATGCTTAGTATGCTTATACAACTTATCTAATACATTATTCATTAATGTTAAACGTCATTATATTTACTAATATTCATGTTTTATAACTTAGAACAATAACTTTTATTGTCAAGAGCACTACACTTGCATACGTGCATGCCCGACACCCTCCGATTGCCTCCGAAAATGCAACAGTCCTAACGATGAAAATTGTGACCCCTGTTCCCGATCTCAAATTGAAAACCTTAAAGAATAAAAGATGTAGGTTTATTCGTCCTTGTTCCAGATCATCTTGAATTGCCTCAATCAGAGTTCGTATGAAAACGTTATGCTCATTTTACTAAAACATGTCCGATCAGTTTTTACCCAAAATTCGGCTAGACAGACTACCCCTGTGACACCCCCAAATTCGGGTACTTCGATTTCACGAGATTTGGTGTTCACTGTACAAGCATCATCTATCTATCTACCCATAAATAATATCAAACCATACAATAGATAGAAATCATAAAAAAAATCTCTTCCCTTAAGGGTTACATCAACTGAATCATAAATATATCCCAGGTTACTCTAACCTTAAAATATCTATGCAGAATTCTAAACAAATAAATCTTAACATCAACATAACTCAAGTCTTAAACAAATACATCAGTTAATAAATAACAGATCTTCATCATTTGCTAACTTTGCCCTTGCCCTTACTAGTGGAGGGTTCATCGCTTCTTTCATTCTTAACTGCAATGTTATTGTTAAGCAAGAGTGAGCACAAATGCCCACAAGTATAAAAAAATGAAACAACATTATAATAACATGCGAATAATCAACGACATCTGAATAAAGCTCAACTTTTGAATCAAGAATAAATAACATGAATCAAAAGAATACTGAGGGTCATAAGACCTTGAACTATGTCCTAGGTTAACAAGGGTTATACTTGAAACCTTTAACAGTCATAAGACTATGGACCTTCTTCTCGTACTTAGGGGGATCAGCCCTTAGTACCATACTGTGCACAATATCTTAACGCTTACGCATAAGTGAATCCCTTTTCAGGGTTGTTCTTCTCAGCTTGACATTCGAGTCCGCACCAAAGGAAGTTTGGTTTGGATAATTCAATAAGGGTTCTGAAATTTAGAACGTTCATCAACTATGGACTAGTTGAATCAATAAGGTTCACTAGTCTAATAAGGTTCAACAATAATTGATATTTGATTTGAATAAAAATCTCAAAAGTTTACAATAGGACAATTATTGTATAACTGAATCATGCTTTGGAAAGATAATTAATCTTTAATATCATGCTTGAACTTGAATAATAACAAGGATAATTTATTCAAGGTAAATAATAAACTTGATCAATAATGACAAGTAGGGTTAGGGAAACCTGCTTGACATAAAAGTAGCGTTTAAGTTTAAATAAACTTGCTCAATAGAATAGAGTTAGGGATAGGATACTTGTCTCGTGCATAGATTACACTTTAACTAAACACGTTCTTTGAATTAAATCCTACATACCATTCATATACACAATACTTGTTAATTAATAATTAATCAACATGAGCTCATTCTCGTTGTCTACTTTAATTATTGACTAAACTTAGTCAAATTATCACGTTGTCACATAATTTATACTTCATGAATTATCAAACCAATTATGTATTTAATAATTCAATTCACATATAATATTTTATTACATGTTAAACAACTATTTTATCATCTCATAATACCTCTAACATGATTACATGTTCATTACATCAATCCACTAACACTTGTTAAACTTTAACATTTTAAAAATACATTTCTGACATTTTCTGGAGAGTGGCGCTGCGGCGCCACTAATGTGCTAAGGAGTCGCGCTGCGGCGCGGTGGCGCTGTGGCCGAACCCTTGGCGCTGCGGCGCTGTGGCGCCGTGGCTCGAGTCTCTGGCGATGCGGCACGGGAAAAGAACAGGCAGCCGGCGCTGCGGCGCGGCGTACCAGGCACAGAAATGGCAGTTCGCGAAAATCGCAGAACTTGCCAATTTCTACCAATTTCTTAAAGTTCTACTCGATATTAAACATACCCATATGCTATAATTTATATATAATCATTACCCAACATTTATATACTAACAAAACCAATTTTAAACACTTATTAACAGATTTAAAGCCTAACAAAATTACTGACTTTGATGTTCGTGAAGTTTAGAAAACTTTATATGAAAATTCTCCATACGAATTCGTTATAACACCGAATCCGTTCATTTAAACTCCGATCTCTCCGTATCGACATGCTCAATAATGTAAGGGTATAAAATTTATGATAATATTTATGTTTAACATACTAAAACTGCGTATAAGGCCTTAAGGTCAAACCCAAACTCTGTAATTTTGTAGAACATTCATACGACATGTTTTCATGGTACTGATCACATGGCTTACATGGTATATATAATTAAACACTATTTGGTATAACATAACACACACATATAAATTTATACTCATCTCATATACTAAACACAGAGATTTTTAGAAAACTGTGAAAGCCATTTTATGAAAACTTAAAAGACGTAAAATAAGAATTTGGGAAGAAGAATTACCCAGAGTATAATTAATGGATGGGATGATTAGTGGTGATTCTTTCACAACAACCTGTTGATTACACTCTCAATTTATCTCTCAGACTTCTCAATTCTTTCTCTGTAATTCTCTCTGATAGCTTTCTAGACTTAGGCAAAATAATGAAAAGAAAAGAGAACGTCGTAATAAGGAAAAGGTCTGACGCGCGTTGGTGGTCAGTTACCCAGTCATGGGTAACTGCCCTCAACTTCCCATAGTGCCATGTTTGGCTAGCAAGAGAATAATTCAAAACCATTTAATTTAATAAAACCTTTATAATATAGTTTAATTCATGTCACACTCTTATAAAATAAATCTCATATTTTACTTAATTTACTTTAAATAAAATATAATAATTACTCATAAATTCATATAGTCACATAATTAATTTTTCTCATTAATAAATAATAACAATTTATTAAATCTCTAATTAATAATTAAATTAATTAAAGTAACATCATGCTTAATTAAATATTTCATTTAATTCAATAAGCTCACACAATCACATACTCGAATAATAAAAATTCTCTACATTAATTTAATAAATGTAACACATATAATTAAATTAATCTACCACAATTGCATCAATTAATTATTAAATCTAATAATTAAATCATCGAAAATATTTATTTAATTCAATAAATATTAAAATTAATTTACAAAATTCTCGTTCGTCACATCTTTCCCCCTTAAAAGGATTCTGTCCCCAGAATCACGACTCAATAATTTCGACCCGTTACATTCTCCCCCCCTTACAAAGATTCTGTCCCCAGAATCGCATACACATAATTACGTAAATAAATGAGGGTAATTCTTCATCATATTCTCTTTGAGTTCTCACGTAGCTTCTTCAGCGTTGTGGTTCCTCCAAATTACCTTAACAGAAGGTATAACTTTATTTCTGAGAACTTGTTCTTTTCGTTCGACAATCTGGACAGGAATTTCTTCGTAAGATAAGTCTTTCTCAAAATGCAGGGGTTCGTATTCAATTACATGCTTGTAATCAGGTTTGTAAGGTCGTAACACAGAAACATGGAAGATGTTGTGGATATTCTCGAGTGCTGGAGGTAAGGCTACCTCGTACGCAACTTCTCCAATTCTTCGCAGTACCTCAAAGGGTCCAATAAATCTTGGGCTCAATTTTCCTTTCTTTTCGAACCTGATCTTTCCCTTCCAGGGACAGACCTTCAAGAAAACATAACTACCTGGTTCAAACTCGATATTTTTACGATGTGGATCAGCGTATTTCTTCTGTCGATCTTGAGCTGCTACCAGTCGTGCTCGGATCACTTTGACTATTTCTGCCGTTTGCTGTACTAATTCTGGTCCTAACAATTGTCTTTCACCAACTTCATCCCAATAAAGCGGAGTTCTGCACTTTCTGCCGTATAACGCTTCGTAAGGCGACATACCAATACTAGCGTGGTAACTGTTGTTGTAGCCGAACTCTACCAACGGTAGGTGATCATCCCAATTTCCTTTGAAGTCCATTACACAGGCTCGTAACATATCTTCCAATGTTTGAATCGTTCGTTCGCTCTGTCCGTCTGTTTGAGGGTGGTAAGCTGTACTCATTCGCAGTTATGTACCCATGCATTCCTGAAGATGTTTCCAGAAATTTGATGTGAAGCGCGGATCCCTATCGGAAACAATAGACACCGGCACTCCGTGCCTCGAAAAAATCTCTTTCACATATAATCTTGCCAACTGATCTAAGTTTAAATCTGATTTTGATAGGAAGGAAGTGCCCGGATTTCGTCAGTCGGTTAACAATAACCCATACTGCGTCGTAGCCTTTCTGAGTCGTCGGAAGGCCAACCACGAAGTCCATCGTAATATGTTCCCATTTCCATTCTGGGATCTCCAACGGTTGTAGCAATCCATTCAGTCTCTGATGTTTTGCTTTAACTTTCTGACATGTCAGGCATTTGGCAACATATTCTGCAACATCACGTTTCAAATTCGGCCACCAGAAATGTTGTCAAAGATTTTGGTACATTTTTGTACTACCAGGGTGAATCGAATATCTTGAACTATGAGCCTCACTCAAAATTTCTTCCTTAATTTCTTGTACTGGCGGAACCCAAATTCTGCTTTCAAATCTCAATATTCCTTCCTTATCCATCTTAAATCTTGGTTCGGTTCCTTTAGATAACTTCGTTGTTACCTTTTTGCATTCATCATCCTGAAGCTGAGCCTCCTTCACTCTATCTAGTAGAGTTGTACCAGATTGCATCTGAAATAGCTTCTCATCAATCTCCATAGGATACTTCACTTCTAACTCCAGTTTCTCCATATCTGCAATTAGCTCCTGCTGAGCAGTCAACATCATCAATTTCTCACGACCCTTTCTACTTAAGGCATCGGCAACCACATTAGCCTACCCGGATGGTATAAAATCTCACAGTCATAATCCTTGATTAATTCTAACCATCTTCTTTGACGCATATTCAAATCTTTCTGTGTAAAAATATATTTCAGACTCTTGTGGTCCGTATATATTTCACACTTCTCTTCGTATAGATATTGCCTCCAAATTTTCAAAGCAAAAATAACTGCAGCTAACTCCAAATCATGGGTTGGGTAACCCTTCTCGTAATCCTTCAACTACCGTGATGCATACGCAATGACTTTACCGTTTTGCATCAGCACACAGCCAAGTCCTTTATGCGACGCATCGCTAAAAACAACAAAATTTCCTGTATCATCCGGAAGAGATAACACAGGCGCTGTACTCAACCTCTTCTTTAAATCTTGAAAACTCTCCTCACACTTCTCCGTTCAAACAAATTTCACAGCTTTTCGAGTTCAATTCGTTAACGGAGTTGCGATCTTAGAAAAATCTTGTATGAATCTTCTATAATATCCTGCTAATCCAAGAAAACTTCTTACTTCTGATGGCGTTCTCGGTTGATCCCAGTTAATCACAGCTTCTACTTTGGATGGATCTACTGAAATTCCATCTTTATTGATTACGTGACCAAGAAATTGTACTCTCTCGATCCAGAATTCGCATTTCGAAAATTTAGCATATAACTTCTCCCTTCTCAATACTTCCAATGTTAACCTCAAGTGTTCTTCATGTTCCTCTTTGGTTTTGGAATATACCAAAATGTCGTCTATAAATACCACCACGAATTTGTCCAAAAACGGCCTGAATACACCATTCATTAGTCCCATAAATGCTGCAGGAGCATTCGTAAGACCAAACGACATTACTAAAAACTCATAATGACCATATCGCGTTCGGAATGCTGTCTTCGGTACATCCTCTGGCCTAACCTTCAGTTGGTGATAACCACTCCTCAAGTCAATCTTGGAAAAGTATTTTGTTCCCTTCAATTGATCAAACAGATCATCGATCCTTGGTAATGGATATCTGTTCTTAATCGTGACCTTATTTAATTCTCTGTAGTCAATGCAGAGCCTCATCGATCCGTCCTTCTTTTTCACGAACAACACTGGCGCTCCCCACGGCGATACGCTCGGTTGAATGTACTTTTTGTCCAACAATTCTTGTAGTTGTACCATTAATTCATTCATCTCTACTGGCGCCATTCGGTATGGTGCCTTCGATATTGGAGCAGTTCCGGGCGCCAAATCAATCACAAAGTCTACTTCTCTATCTGGTGGAAGTCCTGGCAAATCGTCTGGCAATCCATACCCAATATAACGTCGAATTCCCCCAATCGAATAGGGATAAGATCTACATTCATGATATTACCCTTAATATCCACCCTACAGTTCTTAAACACGTACTTAACAGGGATTATTTCTCTATTCACAATTTCTATGTTCATGGGGTAATCCAATTCATCCATAAGCAAATCTAAACTATTAGAAAAGTCTTCGGATATAAAGGAACAAGTAGCACCCGAATCAAACAAAACATAAGCATTAATTTCATTGATCGGAATGATACCTGACACCACCTCACGAGACTGGATTGCATCCTGCACCGTCATATTGAAAGTTCTGGCGGTTAGTCGGTTTGTTGCAGGTGATCCGGTGATGGTTAAGGTATTTCCACTGCTATTTTCCCGGTTTCCTCCTTGTCCTAATCGTCCCGATCCCTTTTTGGGACAATTTCTTGCTAAATGATCTTTTAAACCATAGTTGAAACAAGCACCCTTCTTTGGGTTTAGACAATTTGGTGCTATGTGGCCTTCCTGACCACAATTGTAGCACACTCTCTTTCCCTTCAAACAAACTCCTAGATGTGCCTTGCCGCAAGTCGGACATGCTTCTATCTTCTTTTTCTGCCCTCCGTGTTGATTTCCAGCTGTCGAGTTATCCGTCCACTTCCTCTTCTGATTATTATTATTCCCAGTATTACTTCCACCAGTCTTGTTATTACCTTCATTCTCACTCTTTTTCTTTTTCTGTTCTTGGTTGTACTTAGTCACTGCATCACTTCCTCCTTCCGCGAGAATGTCCTTTTCCAAAACTCCCGCAAACGTGTTAAGTTGAAACATTGATACCTTGCTGTATACCCAAGGCTTCAATCCTTGTTCGAATCGTCTGGCTTTCCTCTCGTCAGTGTGTACTTGATACGGGGCAAACCTTGCCAACTCATCGAATTTAGCCGCGTATTCAGGCACACTCATGTTTCCCTGCTTCAGTTCCAGAAATTGTACCTCCATCTGATTCTGGGAAAAACATTTCGAAAAACATCTCTTTGAATCTCTCCCACGTAATTACACCTTCACCTCCTCGTATCTTGTTTGCCTGCCACCAGTAGCTAGCCTCAGACTTCAGCATAAATGTCGCAAAAACGGTCTTCTGATCTTCTCGAACCCTAGCAACGTTGAAAACCTTCTCCATTTCCATCACCCACGTTTGAGCCTCGATCGGGTTTCTGGAACCTTTGAACTCTGGCGGTCCCACCGCCTTAAAATCTTTAAACGTTGTGCTAGGTGGAGCTTGCGGTTGATTATTCATGACTCCAGTTAGTAAATTAACTAGCTGTTGAACTGGATTAACGTTGGCATTATTGTTATTATTGGTTGACCCTTCCTGAGTCGGTTGACGTTGTTGTCTTCTCCTTGGCGGCATTTTTCTGTTAAGTAAACGTTTATTAGAACTTTATTTATTTCTCTACATAGTTAAGACATTACATATCACTTAACACATCATCTCAAACAACTTGATATCTTTTCATTCAAATAAAAAGTTTTAACATTAAACTATAGCATACTGCTATTTACATCATCTATCCTAGAATAAAGAATCCATAGGATTTAAAACATTCAAATATTAACATATTCCTTAGTTCATAAACACATCGGAATTTACATAAAACTATATAAGTCTTTCACATAAATAAACAGATTCTATTCCTGTCTTCCAAGGTGCTCAATAGCCTTGCCACGCTCCTCATTCATGATACGAGACATCGTCCTGCGATCCAACATATACGATGGAAGTCCTTCATACTGAATGGGGTACCTTAACACTCGCTCTTGAACCTCATCCATCGCATGATTAAGTGTGGCGTACGTGTCTTCAAGCTTTGCCTTCTTTGCACGACTATCATCTTCTGCACGATCAGCTCGATGTGATTCTCTTACCCATTCTTCCTCTGCTATTTTCAGTCTTCTGGAGGTTTCCTTCTGTTCCTTTCTCAGTTTCTCTATCTCCTCGGTCTTATCTTCGGTTTGACTCTTCTCATGAACTAGATCCCACTCCATGTTTCCTAAACGTGTATGCAGGGTCACAATCTCTCTATCCTTTTCATCTAAAGTAGACTGCTGAACAGTCGCTCGCTCAGTCAATTCCTGAACCTCATCTTGTAACTCCACGTTACGATCATATAGTGTGTCATAACATCTCAGCATCAACAGTGTACCGTGGTAGCTCCTCTTCTTCTTCCTCCTCATCAAACTCCTCCTTAGGACCCTCCTCAGGATCAATCTCAGGTTCATGCTCCTGACCAACAACGGTGATCAATGGAGATGACTCCCTCTGAACTAACTGTTCCCTAACAACACGTATGTCTCGGGTCTCCTCCTCTGTAGGTACTATAGGTAAATGGGGTCCCTCCTCAGCTTGACTAGCTTCTCCATCATTCGTCATCCTGACAACAAAATTTTAAGTTTTAGTTACTAAGTCGTACTAACGAGCACATAAATTAACACATAGACACATAATGTATTTTATTATCTTCAATGAATTACCAAAAATTCATTTCTTAAAACTCGATAAGAGTTTTCCTTTACTATCTTCTTTTTATAAGGTTACTACCTAAGGTTGTTCCCCCACCTAAGGTTCATAACCTACAGCTCTGATACCAATCTGTGACACCCCCAAATCCGGGTACTTCGATTCCACGGGATTTGGTGTTCACTATACAAGCATCATCTATCTATCTACCCATAAATAATATCAAACCATACAATAGATAGAAATCATAAAAAAAATCTCTTCCCTTAAGGGTTACATCAACTGAATCATAAATAAATCCCAGGTTACTCTAACCTTAAAACATCTGTGCGGAATTCAAAACAAATAAATCTTAACATCAACATAACTCAAGTCTTAAACAAATACATCAGTTAATAAATAAGAGGTCTTCATCATTTGCTAACTTTGCCCTTGCCCTTACTAGTGGAGGGTTCATCGCTTCTTTCATTCTTAACTGCAATGTTATTGTTAAGCAAAAGTGAGCACAAATGCCCACAAGTATAAAAAAATGAAACAACATTATAATAACATACGAATAATCAACGACATCTGAATACAACTCAACTTTTGAATCAAGAATAAATAACATGAATCAAAAGAATACTGAGGGTCATAAGACCTTGAACTATGTCCTAGGTTAACAAGGGTTATACTTGAAACCTTTAACAGTCATAAGACTATGGACCTTCTTCTCGTACTTAGGGGGATCAGCCCTTAGTACCATACTGTGCACAATATCTTAACGCTTACGCATAAGTGAATCCCTTTTCAGGGTTGTTCTTCTCAACTTGACATTCGAGTCCGCACTAAAGGAAGTTTGGTTTGGATAATTCAATAAGGGTTCTGAAATTTAGAACGTTCATCAACTATGGACTAGTTGAATCAATAAGGTTCACTAGTCTAATAAGGTTCAACAATAATTGATATTTGATTTGAATAAAAATCTCAAAAGTATACAATAGGACAATTATTGTATAACTGAATCATGCTTTGGAAAGATAATTAATCTTTAATATCATGCTTGAACTTGAATAATAACAAGGATAATTTATTCAAGGTAAATAATAAACTTGATCAATAATGACAAGTAGGGTTAGGGAAACTTGCTCGACATAAAAGTAGCGTTTAAGTTTAAATAAACTTGCTCAATAGAATAGAGTTAGGGATAGGATACTTGCCTCGTGCGTAGATTACACTTTAACTAAGCACGTTCTTTGAATTAAATCATACATACCATTCATATACACAATACTTGTTAATTAATAATTAATCAACATGAGCTCATTCTCGTTGTCTACTTTAATTATTGACTAAACTTAGTCAAATTATCACGTTGTCACATAATTTATACTTCATGAATTATCAAACCAATTATGTATTTAATAATTCAATTCACATATAATATTTTATTACATGTTAAACAACTATTTTATTATCTCATAATACCTCTAACATGATTACATGTTCATTACATCAATCCACTAACACTTGTTAGACTTTAACATTTTAAAAATACATTTCTGACATTTTCTGGAGAGTGGCACTGCGGCGCCACTAATGTGCTAAGGAGTCGCGCTGCGGCGCTGTGGCCGAACCCTTGGCGCTGCGGCGCTGTGGCGCCGTGGCTCGAGTCTCTGGCGATGCGGCGCGTGGCGCTTCGGCGCGGGAAAAGAACAGGCAGCCGGCGCTGCGGCGCGACGTACCAGGCACAGAAATGGCAGTTCGCGAAAATCGCAGAACTTGCCAATTTCTACCAATTTCTTAAAGCTCTACTCGATATTAAACATACCCATATGCTATAATTTATATATAATCATTACCTAACATTTATATACTAACAAAACCAATTTTAAACACTTATTAACAGATTTAAAGCCTAACAAAATTACTGACTTTGATGTTCGTGAAGTTTAGAAAACTTTATATGAAAATTCTCCCTACGGATTCGTTATAACACCGAATCCGTTCATTTAAACTCCGATCTCTCCGTATCGACATGCTCAATAATGTAAGGGTATAAAATTTATGATAATATTTATGTTTAACATACTAAAACCACGTATAAGGCCTTAAGGCCAAACCGAAACTCTGTAATTTTGTAGAACATTCATACGACATGTTTTCATGGTACTGATCACATGGCTTACATGGTATATATAATTAAACACTATTTGGTATAACATAACACACATATATAAATTTATACTCATCTCATATACTAAACACAGAGATTTTTAAAAAACTGTGAAAGCCATTTTATGAAAACTTAAAAGACGTAAAATAAGAATTTGGGAAGAAGAATTACCCAGAGTATAATTAATGGATAGGATGATTAGTGGTGATTCTTTCACAACAACCTGTTGATTACACTCTTAATTTATCTCTCAGACTTCTCAATTCTTTCTCTGTAATTCTCTCTGATAGCTTTCTAGACTTAGGCAAAATAATGAAAAGAAAAGAGAACGTCGTAATAAGGAAAAGGTCTGACGCGCGTTGGTGGTCAGTTACCCAGTCATGGGTAACTGCCCTCAACTTCCCATAGTGCCATGTTTGGCTAGCAAGAGAATAATTCAAAACCATTTAATTTAATAAAACCTTTATAATATAGTTTAATTCATGTCACACTCTTATAAAATAAATCCCATATTTTACTTAATTTACTTTAAATAAAATATAATAATTACTCATAAATTCATATAGTCACATAATTAATTTTTCTCATTAATAAATAATAACAATTTATTAAATCTCTAATTAATAATTAAATTAATTAAAGTAACATCATGCTTAATTAAATATTTTATTTAATTCAATAAGCTCACACAATCACATACTCGAATAATAAAAATTCTCTACATTAATTTAATAAATGTAACACATATAATTAAATTAATCTACCACAATTGCATCAATTAATTATTAAATCTAATAATTAAATCATCGAAAATATTTATTTAATTCAATAAATATTAAAATTAATTTATAAAATTCTCGTTCGTCACATCTTTCCCCCCTTAAAAGGATTATGTCCCCAGAATCACGACTCAATAATTTCGACCCGTTACAACCCCCCCTCCCGCCAGGGCTGGTGTTTTTGCTCTAGGGGAGCCCGCAGAGGCAGGGTTCCCTTCTGTGTTTTTGCGACTTATGATCTAGAATACTACAGAAAGCCAAATTAGGCCTACAAACTCCTTTCTAACAATCATACCAACCTAACCAAGGTGTAATATGTTTACAGAAACATAAACTAATATTTCTAACACGTTTCTAACCACATAAACAACATAAACATCAAGATTACAACCTTTAATTTTTACTATTTCTCTTATTTTCTATTCTTTTAACATTCATAGCGAAATTCTTCACTATGAATTCGTTTTACAACAAAAACAGTTAGTTTCAATTACTTTGCTTTTGTTTCTTCATATATTTTCACAATCAATAAACAATTTACACTTATACTATGAATTGAGTACCAATTTTAATTCTAATTTAAACCATATTCATATATATCCATACAAATTAACTGTAATATGATTTTCTTTATAATTAAATACATTACATGAATCAATTTACTATAACTCATCTATAAACTTATGAAAACAATTTTATATCAGCCAACTATCATATAAAAACTATATATATCAAATAATTAGACATTCACACAAATTTTTACAGAGAACTTTTGAATAGAATAAAACTAAAACTTTGAAAAGTAGAAGGGTATGATTATACCTTTGCTTTCTTGTTTAGATTATCTAGAAGATGATAGCCACCATTTGACTATCAAAACTCCTTCTCACAATTACTCTTTCAAAATCTCTCTAAAACTCTCCCTTTTCTCTCTTCTTCCTCTTCTTTTTCTTCTTTTGTGTTCTTTCTCCCTTCTCTAACTTACGTACTTAGAAAAATATAATGTATATAATATAATAGGTATAAATTATATAATATAATTATATATGTAACTAATATCAGTTACATCTTTTTTTGAAAATCAAAAGTCATAAGGCTTGTTTGGCTAAACCATTTTAAAACTTAATAATTTAAAATCCTTATGCCTTGTTTGGTAAAACCTATTTAAATTAAAGACTTAACATTCATTAAACTTTGTTTGGCAAAACAGAATTAAACTCTTTTAATTTATTTTAATAAATCATTTATACTATAGTTTATTGTCCCACATTGTTTACTTGGATTTTCATATCCAAACTTAATTAAATAAACAAAACTAATTACCACAAAATTATAATTTTCACTATAATTTTACTTAATAAATTAACATATCACTTTAATTACTAAATTAAATTAAAACAACATTCTAACAAGCCATATAATCCTTAATAACTCTCTAATGTAGTTATTAAGTTAAATTAGAGTATTATGTCATAAATTTAATTCATCACTCTTTTATCTTAATTAAGTTAATTTCTATAACTCATGAATTATTTACTTACTAATAAATAATCCAACAAATATCTACTAAACAACAAATGCATCAATTAAAAATATTTATTTAATTTAATAAATTATAAATAAGATTCTGGATTGTTACAATGAGAATGCCATTAGAAAAATGTAATCTAGTTAGTAGCTAGAGTAGAGTTAGATATGTAAATATGTTGTATCTATGTAGTGACGTAAAACCCTCTTTTATATATCAACGGTTTGTCTTTTGTAAATCCCAATTTTTGAAAAGCAATTGCGGAAAAGTAATGTAATCAGCTAAGGCTGTGTAATGATGAATGATGTAGTATTATACTACAAGGAAGAAGAATATCAATATAAACCTTTTATTGAACATGTTATGCAATGAGTTTGAGTTATTTCTTAGCAATGAATAATAACTAATTAACAAGAAGAAAGTAATAATAAAATGTTATTTATTTTAACATAAAGATGCCGCCAAGAAAAAGACAACGAAATCAAGAAGCCAATGTGAATCAACCAGAAGGGGGACCGGTTAATCCGATGCAAGAGTTTATTAATTTATTAACGGCTGCTTTTAATCGAAATGGGGTGAATATACCTATTAATCCTACGGTAGTACGTGCTACTACGTTTGTAACATTCTATAATTTTAAAGTGTTATAATAAATATTTATTGATTTATATAAATATTTAATGGATAGGTTTATTGATTGAATAATTAATTGTTCAATTTGAGTGATGTGGTGTATTTAATTATTTGTTGAATAAATAATCAGATAAATAATTAAATAGTAAATATTAAATATTTATTGACAATATTAAATATTTATTTAATTATATGGCAATTTGAATTGATGTGATTTAATTAATTATTTATTGTGTAATTAATTAAGGAGCTAAATAAATTAGTTGTTATGAGATTTTTTAATAATTATTAATTTAATAAGCTAGAGAGCTTATAATGATTTTAAATAATAATAATATTTTAAATGAGAAATTGTAGTTTAAAATATTAGTTGATTAAATGAAGTTATAATTGTAAAAGAAATCATAATTATTTATGTGATTAAAGTAATTTAATGGATTAATGTTTTATTTATTTAATTAAATAAAGTGTGACTAATAACCTTGCTATAAAGGAGTTATTAAAATAAATTAAAGTACTTTAATTTAGTTTTGGCCAAACAAGTTTTAATGCATATTAAGTCTTTAATTTAATGGTGTTTTACCAATCAAGGTATAAGGATTAATTGATTTATTTTAATTAGGTTTACCAAACAAGGTGTGAGAGTTAATGAGTTATTTTTATTATGTTAGCCAAACAAGCCTTAGGGCTTTTGATTTTTAAAAAGTTAGATAACTAATGTCAGTTATACATATATTAATATTATATACTTAATACCTATATTATTATTAGTATGCGTTATATCTTTTTGTTAGTACGTACGTTAGAATAGAGTTAGGAGAAAGACTCAGAAGAAGAAGAGAGGAGAAGAAGAAGAATACAGAGAAAAATTGAGATAATCCTAGAGAAATTGTGACAAGAATTGAGGGAAAAGAATTATCATCTTCTTAAACAAAGTTATCATCTTCTAGGATACAAGGTATCATCTAAACCCTTTTATTTTTCAAAAGTTTTAGTTGTCTTCTCTTCCAAAAATTCTCTGAAAAATCTTTGTGAAGGATAAATTGTGTGTGGTATATCGTTTTGAATGTTAAATTATTTGTTATAAAAATTGTTTTTCGTAAGTTATATATAGGAATAGTCAATTAATTCATGTATGTATGTAATTTGTGAAGAAACCCATATTATAGTGAGTTTATATGAATATATATGAACATGGCTTAGTTTACAATAGAAATTAAGGTTTAAGTAGTTGTTCAATTGATAAATTGATTATGGAAATTGATAAAGTATGTATAATCATAACTATGATGTTTTGAAATTTCTGTTTTTATTGAAAAACAAAATCACAGTGTTGATTTTCATTAAAAATTGTCAACAATGGAGTTTTGCCAAAAACATTGAAATCGGGTGTTGTAAATTTGATGTTTATGTTGTTTAGATGACTAGAAACGCGTTAGAAAGTATTAGATTATGTTTATGTAAACCTATTTACTCATTGGGTAGTTTGGTATGGTTGTTAGAAAGGAGTTTGGAGGCCTAATTTGGCTTTTCGTAGTGTTCTAGAGCTAAAATCGCATAATCGCAGCAGTGACCCCCGCCCCAGCGGGCCCCCTAGTGCAAAAACCCCCGGCCCGGCGGGGGGGGGGGGTATTCTGTCAAGCCAAAATTTTGAAAAAAAAAATGACCGGACGTAGTTTACTAAAATGAGTATAACTTTTTCATACGAACTCTGATTTATGCGATTCAAGATGATTCGGAACGAGGACGAATAGGCCTATAACTTTTATTCTTTAAGTGTTTCAATTTGAAATCGTTATGAAGGGTAAAAATGGCTATCTTTAGGACTATTGTGTATTTAGAGGCTATCGAAAGGCGTCGGAATGCACAGATGCAAGTGCAATCCTTTGTGTATTAGTATAACCTAATAATAACATGTTAGACATGTAATAGGATGTTGTATCAAGTTGTTAATGTGTATATAGTGCAATGGCATGATCACTTAAGTAGTTGTAATAAAGCTAAATAGTGATGTTCATGAAAAGATGCGATTTTGTTAGTAAGCTATATGAATCTAATGTTAGTATAACTAATGTGTATTGTCAATACATATGATATGTGTAGGACCTTTGGTGAACGTGAGTAGTGATTGTTTAACCTACACGATGAATGTATTAGTTATGTGTTAATGACTAACTATGTCACGATGACATATGTATATAGGATATTGTGATTCAAAATTATTCGGTTTAGCCTACGAACAAGGCAAGTTCTCTAACTCAAAACTTCATTGTGCGAGTTTAAATTCATTTGGTACATTATTGTTTTCAAATTAAATTATAATTGTTGCAAGTTGCTACCTCTACATTTTCGTAGAGCGAGATTGTCTATTATTGAGTAGGTCATTGTATTAGTTACTCATGACGATGAAAGATTTCTAATCCTTTATCTTATTGAACTAATTATTGTTTTCAATTCGATTACCTTATAATGATGCAAGCTATCTAAACTTTGGTTTGATGTTGAACAAATTATTCTTGTATTACACTTGTTGTTTAGCATGCATAAATAAATTGCTATGCATGTTTAGTATTCAATTCTAATTAACCTTGGCTTAGTATTATTTAAGCAAGGTATGCTATAGTTATTCAAATTGTATGCTATTAGATTATTCCTAATGCATGACTTTAGTTTACTATGATTGATTCAATCACTATTATTCTATAGTATAGTGTTATTGGTCTTATTCACCTACTCCTTAGTTGATGTTCGTTAAATTCCAAATTTCCTTGAAAGCTTATCCAAACCAAACTTACTTTGGTGCGGACTTGTATTCAAAATACTGAGATGAACAACTATTTTAATAGAGTTTTACGCTTAGCGTTGAAATGGTTGTGCACAATACATTGTACGAAGGGTTGATCCCCCTAAGTACATGAAGTCCTTACAGTCTTATGACTGTTAAAGTTTAGGTTGAAAGATTACTTATAACTGTGGACATGATTCGTGGTCATTAGACCCTCAGTAATTGATTAAAGTTTTCAGAAAGTAATAGAATTTATTGTTCAGTTCTATTAAACCTAATATTGGCAAATGATGTAAAGTTAAATGATTTATCTATTATTATTTCAAGTGAGCTTTGTTTGCTCACTCTTGCCTGTAAACTTTCTTACAGCTAATGTTGAAACTGGTGATGTACCTAGCACCAGTAAAGGGAAAGGAAAGATGAAACAATGCTGAAGACCTGTAATAGATTGAATAGTTTATTTTCAGACTTGTTTAAAGATTGTAATGAATGTTATTTTAATTATTCCGCATGAATGAATGAATGTTTGTAAAGGTTAGATAACCTGAGAGATTTATTTAAATTTAATCCTGTATGGGCAGGTTTTATTTATTCAATTTTATTATAATTGGGTAGTTAGAAATGAATGTTTTGATTACGTGAACACCAAATCTTGAGGAAATAGAGTACCAGGATTTGACGGTGTCACAGGTTGGTATCAAAGCTTTAGGTTATGAACCTTAGGTGGGAGAAAAGCCTTAGGAAGTAACCTTTTGAAAAGATAGTGGAGTTAACTCTTATCGGGTTTTAAGAAAGAAGTAATAAAACACTTATGTGCTTATGTGTTTATGTTTATCTAATCGTGAGTGTCGAGTAGTAATGATTATTAATTAAAACTTTAAATCTTTGTTGTCAGGATGACTAATATTGGAGAGTCCAGTCAGGCTAGGGAGGAGGGACCTCAAATGCCTATAGTGGAGAAACCTCACGATGTTCAGGTAGTTTGGGAACAACTATTGCCACGGGAGTCAGCCCCGTTGGTCACAGTAGTTGAGGATGAGGATGATGATTTGGAGACAGACGAGGAGGATCCCATTGAGTTACCACAGGAGGATGAGGATGACGAGGATGAGGAGGAAAGGATTCCGCTTAACTCGATAGCTGGCCGTGTATATGATGAAGTGCACGACCTTAACGTGGAACTACAAGATACAGTGGAGGAGTTGCAGGAGATAGAAGTTGAACAACATACTACAATTACACAAAAAGACGACGAGATCCAAGATCGTGATGAACGACTGACAAACGCCGAGGAGAAACTAACACAGACTGAAGGAGAGAAGGAACAATTGATCGAGATGGTTGCTGAACTGAAGAGCAGGCTGAGAGAAGAAGCGGCTAAGAGGGCAAGAGCTGAAGATGCATACGAGGAAGCTTATCAACGAACTGGAAGAGAAGTAAGGAGCTCACAGGCAAAAAGGATGAAGATGGAAGAAATGGACAAAGTATTCGACACTGCAATTAATTGAGCTCAAGATCGAGTTATGGGATATCCGATTCAGTTCGAAACGCTGCCATCATTTGTGTTAGATCGAAGAACGATGTTTCGAGTCATGGAGGAAGAACGTGATAGGGCTAAGAAGTATCTTAATAGATCATCGTAGAAAGTGTGCCTGTAATGCACGTAATATGTATTAAATAATGTGTAAATCCCTAGTGTTAAGTAACCATGGGATATGATAATAATGGTGTTGTCCTGAAACTTTTGTAGTTCAGGAAAGGATGTAGATAGCAGAGATGCTATTGTGTTATGTTTTCAAAAAGTTTATGAATAAATAAAAGTTATTATTTTATTCAAAGTGTTATGTGCTATGTGGTTATTTCTTTTGTAGAGGCAAGTTAATTAGAAATACTTAAAGAAGTTCAGTAATGGTCTAATAGATGTTTTATTTTAAACAGAAAATGCCTCCCAGACGTCAACCAACACGACAGAGAACCACCGAAGAAGCTAACGACAATGTTGATGCGAATCCCGTTCAACAACAAGTGACACTATTGACAGGAGCGTTACAGAATCAACCTCAAAACTATGGTACAACGTTTAAGGAGTTTAAGGCGGTTGGACCACCTGAATTCCGTGGGTCCATGAATCCAGTTGAAGCTCAAACCTGGATTATGGAGATAGAGAAGGTGTTCGATGTCGCTAGGGTAGGGGATGACCAGAAGACGGCTTTCGCAACTTTCATGTTGAAAGCAGAAGCTAGTTATTGGTGGCAGGCCAATAAAACTCGTGAAGGGCCAGGAGTGATGACCTGGGATAGGTTTAAGGAGTTGTTCTTCGAGACCTATTTCCCGGAGAGTTCAAAGAGTCAGCTGGAAGTACAGTTTCTAGAGCTGAAGCAAGGGACGATGTCGGTATCCGAGTATGCCACAAAATTCAACGAATTGGCGAGGTTTGCGCCATATCAGGTTAGCACAGACGAACGCAAGGCGAAGAGGTTTGAACAGGGACTGAAGCCCTGGCTGTACAGTAGGGTTTCCCTGTTCCAGTTGAAGACATTTGCAGCAGTAATGGAGAAAGCAGTACTCGCCGAAGGTGGAGGCGAGGCAGTAACAAAATTCAACCAGGAACAAAAGAAGAAGAAGAATGAAAATGAGATGAAGAGTGGAGGTGGTAGCGGTGGAAACAACAACAACAACAACAACAACAACAACAACTTGAAGAGAAAGTGGAATGGAAGTATGGGTACTGGAAACCAGCAGGGTAACCAGCAGAATAAGAAGTTTGAAGCGTGTGCGACATGTAGGAAGTTTCACAAGGGAGCATGTTTGATGAGGAAACGAGTTTGCTACAAATGTGGCCAGGAGGGTCACATCGCCCCAAATTGCACTCAATCAAAGAAGAATGTGTGCTTCATGTGCGGATCTAAGGATCACTTTGCTCGTGAATATCCTAAGAAGAAGGAGGGAGTGACAACTAGAAACAATGGATGAGGTAACAATGGAGGTACGTGGGCTATTACAGGACCTGCAGCATCAAACAAACCCATAGCCAGAACCTTCAACATGACTGTGCAAGATGCTGTGCAATCAAAGGATGTGGTGTCAGGTATTATCCCAATCAATGATATTGATGCATACGTATTATTTGATTCAGGTGCTACTTGCTCGTTTATATCTGATGAATTTGCTAAGAGGTTAGAATTGCCTAGAGAAGAACTAAATTTTCCTTTGAACATAGAAATTGCGAATAAGGAAATAATCCCTGTTAGATTCGTTTACAAGAACTGTAGGGTGAACATTAAGGGGAATATCTTGTTAGTAGATTTGATTCCGATTAGACTCGGGGAATTTGATGTAATTTTGGGAATGGATTGGTTGTTCAATTATGGAGCAGTAATTGACTGCCAAAAGAAGTGTGTATACCTTATGACTCCGTCAAAGGTAGTATTTTATGGTAGCAAGTCGCCAAGACAAATGAAATGTCTGACGACTATGCAGGCCAAGAAGTTGTTGAGTCAAGGTTGTGTGGGCTATTTAGCTTACATAGTCGATACTCAGAAGAAAGGTGTGAAATTAGAAGAAATACCGGTAGTGAGAGAATTCGAAGACGTGTTTCCAGAAGATTTACCAGGACTTCCGCCGGACAGAGAAATTGAATTCGTGATCGACTTAGTGCCAGGAACAGCACCGATATCAAAGGCTCCGTACAGAATGGCTCCGGTAGAAATGAAGGAACTGATGGTACAGTTGCAAGAACTGCTAGACAAGAAATATATTCAACCAAGTGTATCACCGTGGGGAGAGCCAGTTTTATTCGTGAAGAAGAAGGACGGGTCAATGCGTCTTTGCATTGATTACAGGGAGTTAAACAAAGTCATTATTAAAAACAAATACCCGTTGCCAAGAATAGATGAGTTGTTTGACCAGTTGAAGGGTGCTAAATACTTTTCAAAAATTGATTTGAGAAGTGGGTATCACCAGTTGAAAGTGAGGAAGGAGGATATACCACGAACGGCATTCAGAACTCGGTATGGACATTACGAGTTTCTGGTGATGTCTTTTGGTTTAACCAATGCACCTGATGCGTTCATGGATTTGATGAACAGGGTGTTTAAACCATTCTTAGACAAGTTTGTAGTGGTATTCATCGACGACATTCTAGTGTATTCCAAAACTCAAGAAGAACACGTGGAACACTTACGTTTGACATTGGAGACACTAAGAAAGGAAAAGTTGTACGCAAAATTCTCTAAATGCAAATTTTGGCTCGATCGTGTACAATTTTTGGGTCATGTTATTGACAAGGAAGGGATTTCAGTGGATCCATCGAAAGTGGAAGCTGTAATCAATTGGGAACAACCAAGAACACCGTCAGAAGTGAGGAGTTTCTTGGGATTGGCTGGTTACTATAGAAGATTTATTCAAGATTTTTCTAAGATAGCCACTCCGTTAACAAATTTGACAAGGAAAGCTGTAAAATTCGTGTGGACGGAGAAATGTGAAGAAAGTTTTCAAGATTTGAAGAAGAAGCTAAGTGTAGCACCTGTGTTGACGTTACCAGACAATACAAGAAATTTTGTGGTGTATAGTGATGCCTCACACAAAGTGTTGGGTTGTGTTCTTATGCAAGATGGCAAAGTTATTGCGTATGCATCAAGACAATTGAAAGATTATGAGAAAGGGTATCCGACTCATGATTTGGAATTGGCTGCAGTTGTGTTTGCTCTGAAGATATGGAGACACTATCTTTATGGAGAGAAATGTGAGATCTACACAGACCACAAAAGTCTGAAGTATATTTTCACTCAGAAAGATTTGAACATGCGTCAGAGAAGGTGGATGGAACTGATAAAAGATTACGATTGTGAGATCTTTTATCATCCGGGCAAAGCGAATGTGGTAGCTGATGCTTTAAGCAGGAAAGGTAGGGAGAAGTTGATGCTGATTACAACTCAGGAGGAGCTCATTTCAGCAATGACAAAACTGGAGTTGGAGATCAAATTTCCAAAGGAATCTGACGAGCAATTATTTCAGATAGAAGCTGGTCCAACTTTAATGAACAAAGTGAAGAGTGCCCAACTACAAGACGAAGAGTGTGCGAAAATCAAAGAGAATTTGATTGAAGGCGGTGATGTAAAATAGAAGATCGACACCGAAGGGTTACTACGGTTTGAGGGAAGGATCTGGGTTCCAGCAGCACCAGAACTGAAAGAAGAAATTTTGATCGAAGCTCATAGCTCAAAATATTCAATTCATCCAGGGAGCACGAAAATGTATCAAGATTTGTACCGACATTTTTGGTGGCCAAATATAAAAAGGGACGTCGCAGAATGTGTAGCGAAGTGCTTAACATGTCAGAGAGTAAAGGCCGAACATCAAAGACCCAGCGGGTTACTTCAACCGTTGGAAATACCAGAATGGAAGTGGGAACACATCACGATGGATTTTGTGGTGGGTCTTCCAACTACTCAGAGAGGATGCGATACGATTTGGGTGATAGTGGACAGACTGACGAAGTCAGCGCACTTTTTACCAATAAAGTTTAGGTTCAGTCTTGATCAGTTGGCAAGATTGTACATTAAGGAAATCGTTTCGAGACATGGGGTGCCAGTATCAATAGTGTCTGATAGAGATCCGCGGTTTACATCGAATTTTTGGAAGAGACTACAAGAATGCATGGGGACTCAATTGCGAATGAGTACGGCTTATCATCCACAAACAGATGGCCAAAGCGAAAGAACGATTCAGACATTGGAGGATATGCTGAGAGCATGCGTCATGGATTTTAAAGGAAGCTGGGAAAATCAACTACCATTGGTGGAATTTGCTTACAACAACAGTTATCACGTGAGCATCGGCATGCCACCTTACGAAGCATTGTACGGTAGAAAGTGCAGAACTCCACTGTGCTGGGAAGAAGTCGGTGAACGCCAACTGTTAGGACCAGAACTGGTACAATAAACTGCTGAAGTTATCAAACTCATTAGAACAAGGTTGGTAGCAGCTCAAGATAGACAAAAAAAGTATGCTGATCAACACAGACAAGATCGTGCATTTGACGTAGGAACTTTTGTATTCCTAAAAGTTTCTCCCTGGAAAGGAAAAATTCGTTTCGGTAAGAAGGGAAAACTAAGCCCGAGGTTTATTGGACCATTTGAAGTGCTGCGAAGAGTGGGAGAAGTGGCTTACGAGGTAGCTCTACCTCCAGAGTTGGAAAACATTCATAATATTTTTCACATTTCGGTGTTACGACCATATAAACCCAACTACAAGCATGTGATAGAGTATGAACCGTTGCAGTTCGAGAAAGATTTATCTTATGAAGAGGTTCCTATCCAGATAGTAGACAGGAAAGAACAAGTGCTCAGGAATAAAGTGATACCTTCTGTGAAGGTGATATGGAGGAACCACAACGCTGAAGAAGCTACGTGGGAATTCGAAGAGAAAATGATGAAAGATTACCCTGAGTTATTTGTTTAATTCGTGTCTTCGATTCTGGGGACAGAATCTTTGTAAGTAGGGAAAAATGTAACGAATGATTTGTTTGAATTGTGATTCTGAGGACAGAATCCTTGTAAGGATGGAATGATGTAACATTCTATAATTTTAAAGTGTTATAATAAATATTTATTGATTTATATAAATATTTAATGGATAGGTTTATTGATTGAATAATTAATTGTTCAATTTGAGTGATGTGGTGTATTTAATTATTTGTTGAATAAATAATCAGATAAATAATTAAATAGTAAATATTAAATATTTATTGGCAATATTAAATATTTATTTAATTATATGGCAATTTGAATTGATGTGATTTAATTAATTATTTGTTGTGTAATTAATTAAGGAGCTAAATAAATTAGTTGTTATGAGATTTTATAATAATTATTAATTTAATAAGCTAGAGAGCTTATAATGATTTTAAATAAATAATAATATTTTAAATAAAAAATTGTAGTTTAAAATATTAGTTGATTAAATGAAGTTATAATTGTAAAAGAAATTATAATTATTTATGTGATTAAAGTAATTTAATGGATTAATATTTTATTTATTTAATTAAATAAAGTGTGACTAATAACCTTGCTATAAAGGAGTTATTAAAATAAATTAAAGTACTTTAATTTAGTTTTGGCCAAACAAGTTTTAATGCATATTAAGTCTTTAATTTAATGGTGTTTTACCAATCAAGGTATAAGGATTAATTGATTTATTTTAATTAGGTTTACCAAACAAGGTGTAAGAGTTAATGAGTTATTTTTATTATGTTAGCCAAACAAGCCTTGGGGCTTTTGATTTTTAAAAAGTTAGATAACTGATGTCAGTTATACATATATTAATATTATATACTTAATACCTATATTATTATTAGTATGCGTTATATCTTTTTGTTAGTACGTAAGTTAGAATAGAGTTAGGAGAAAGACTCAGAAGAAGAAGAGAGGAGAAGAAGAAGAATACAGAGAAAAATTGAGATAATCCTAGAGAAATTGTGACAAGAATTGAGGGAAAAGAATTATCATCTTCTTAAACAAAGTTATCATCTTCTAGGATACAAGGTATCATCTAAACCCTTTTATTTTTCAAAAGTTTTAGTTGTCTTCTCTTCCAAAAATTCTCTGAAAAATCTTTGTGAAGGATAAATTGTGTGTGGTATATCGTTTTGTATGTTAAATTATTTGTTATAAAAATTGTTTTTCATAAGTTATATATAGGAATAGTCAATTAATTCATGTATGTATGTAATTTGTGAAGAAACCCATATTACAGTGAGTTTATATGAATATATATGAACATGGCTTAGTTTACAATAGAAATTAAGGTTTAAGTAGTTGTTCAATTGATAAATTGATTATGGAAATTGATAAAGTATGTATAATCATAACTATGATGTTTTGAAATTTCTGTTTTTATTGAAAAACAAAATCACAGTGTTGATTTTCATTAAAAATTGTCAACAATGGAGTTTTACCAAAAATATTGAAATCGGGTGTTGTAAATTTGATGTTTATGTTGTTTAGATGACTAGAAACGCGTTAGAAAGTATTAGATTATGTTTATGTAAACCTATTTACTCATTGGGTAGTTTGGTATGGTTGTTAGAAAGGATTTTGGAGGCCTAATTTGGCTTTTCGTAGTGTTCTAGAGCTAAAATTGCATAATCGCAGCAGTGACCCCCGCCCCGGCGGGCCCCCTAGTGCAAAAACCCCCGCCCTGGCGGGGGGGTATTCTGTCAAGCCAAAATTTTGAAAAAAAAAACTGATCGGACGTAGTTTACTAAAATGAGTATAACTTTTTCATACGATTCAAGATGATTCGGAACGAGGACGAATAGGCCTATAACTTTTATTCTTTAAGTGTTTCAATTTGAAATCGTTATGAAGGGTAAAAATGGCTATCTTTAGGACTGTTGTGTACTTGGAGGCTATCGAAAGGCGTCGGAATGCACAGATGCAAGTGCAATCCTTTGTGTATTAGTATAACCTAATGATAACATGTTAGACATGTAATAGGATGTTGTATCAAGTTGTTAATGTGTATATAGTGCAATGGCATGATCACTTAAGTAGTTGTAATAAAGCTAAATAGTGATGTTCATGAAAAGATACGATTTTGTTAGTAAGCTATATGAATCTAATGTTAGTATAACTAATGTGTATTGTCAATACATATGATATGTGTAGGACCTTTGGTGAACGTGAGTAGTGATTGTTTAACCTACACGATGAATGTATTAGTTATGTGTTAATGACTAACTATGTCACGATGACATATGTATATAGGATATTGTGATTCAAATTGATTCGGTTTAGCCTACGAACAAGGCAAGTTCTCTAACTCAAAACTTCATTGTGCGAGTTTAAATTCATTTGGTACATTATTGTTTTCAAATTAAATTACAATTGTTGCAAGTTGCTACCTCTACATTTTCGTAGAGCGAGATTGTCTATTATTGAGTAGGTCATTGTATTAGTTACTTATGACGATGAAAGATTTCTAATCCTTTATCTTATTGAACTAATTATTGTTTTCAATTCGATTACCTTATAATGATGCAAGCTATCTAAACTTTGGTTTGATGTTGAACAAATTATTCTTGTATTACACTTGTTGTTTAGCATGCATAAATAAATTGCTATGCATGTTTAGTATTTAATTCTAATTAACCTTGGCTTAGTATTGTTCAAGCAAGGTATGCTATAGTTATTCAAATTGTATGCTATTAGATTATTCCTAATGCATGACTTTAGTTTACTATGATTGATTCAATCACTATTATTCTATAGTATAGTGTTATTGGTCTTATTCAACTACTCCTTAGTTGATGTTCGTTAAATTCCAAATTTCCTTGAAAGCTTATCCAAAACAAACTTACTTTGGTGCGGACTTGCATTCTAAATACTGAGATGAACAACTCTTTTAATAGAGGTTTACGCTTAGCGTTGAAATGGTTGTGCACAATACATTGTACGAATGGTTGATCCCCCTAAGTACATGAAGTCCTTACAGTCTTATGACTGTTAAAGTTTAGGTTGAAAGATTACTTATAACTGTGGACATGATTCGTGGTCATTAGACCCTCAGTAATTGATTAAAGTTTTCAGAAAGTAATAGAATTTATTGTTCAGTTCAATTAAACCTAATATTGGCAAATGATGTAAAGTTAAATGATTTATCTATTATTATTTCAAGTGAGCTTTGTTTGCTCACTCTTGCCTGTAAACTTTCTTACAGCTAAGGTTGAAACTGGTGATGTACCTAGAACCAGTAAAGGGAAAGGAAAGATGAAACAATGCTGAAGACCTGTAATAGATTGAATAGTTTATTTTCAGACTTGTTTAAAGATTGTAATGAATGTTATTTTAATTATTCCGCATGAATGAATGAATATTTGTAAAGGTTAGATAACCTGGGAGATTTATTTAAATTTAATCCTGTATGGGCAGGTTTTATTTATTCAATTTTATTATAATTGGGTAGTTAGAAATGAATGTTTTGATTACGTGAACACCAAATCTTGAGGAAATGGAGTACCAGGATTTGGGGGTGTCACAACGTTTAAGGAATTTAAGAGTGTAGGTCTGCCGAAGTTCAAAGGAACTACGGACCCTATAGAAGCCCATACTTGGATAAAAGAGATTGAGAAGGAATTTGTTATTGTAAATGTCGAAGAGGGACAGAAGGTTTCTTTTGCTACCTACATGATGAAGGGAGAGGCCAACTTCTGGTGGGAGGCAAACCAGGCTAGGGCTGGAGTAGAAAACATAGCATGGACACAGTTCAAGGAGATTTTCTTCGAGAACTAATTTCCCATGAGTATGCAGTGTAGGATGGAGATGAGGTTTTTAGAATTGAAATAAGGAGAAATGACTGTTCCCCAATATGATGCCAAGTTTAATGACCTGGCGAGGTTTGCTCCACATCAGGTGGATACGGAGGTGAGGAAGGCGAGGAGATTTGAGCAGGGCTTGAAGCCCTGTCTCTATAGCTAGATATCAGTGTTTCAAAGCATTTCCTTTGGAACCATTTTGGAGAAGGTAATAATTACTGAGGGTGTTAATGAGGCTTTAAGCCAATACCACAGAGAGAAGAAGAACAAGAATAAGGTAGATGGGGGGGTGAAAACTGAGGGAGCCAGCATAAGTGGCAACGGGAAGAAGCGAAAGGGTTTTAACTCTGGGAATATCGGGGTAAAGCAAGGAGATCCTAAGAAGAGGATGGAGGTGTGAAAGAATTATAGGAAGACTCACTTAGGAGTCTGTCTCAAGGGAAAAGCGATGTGTTACAACTGTGGACAGGAAGGGCACATTTCGCCTAACTTTTCAAGTCCGAAGAAGAATATCAGATGCTTCGTATGTGGATCAACTGATCTCATGGCGAAGAATTGGCCAAAGAAGGGGTTGGATGTGAATAAGGGCACTAATAGTGGTAAGTTAGCTATTAGTGGTCCAGCTCAGTCAAGTAGGCCGATGGCCCGCACCTTTAATATGATGATGCAGGATGCAGTTGCATTAGGGGACGTAGTTGCATGTATTATCCCAATTAACGATATAAGTGCTTGCGTGCTGTTTAATTTGGGTGCTACTTGTTCCTTTATAGCATATGATTTTGCTATACGATTAGGATTACTTCCCGAAAAATTGCCTATACATTTGCATATTAAGGTAGCAAATAAAGAAATAATTCCTGTTGAAAATATTTATAGGCATTGTTGTATAGAAATACGAGGTTATAAATTATCAGTAAATTTGATACTGATAAAGTTGGGAGAATTCGATATAATTCTCGGGATGGATTGGTTGTTCAACCATGATGCAATTATAGATTGTCAGAAAAAATGTGTAAACATTAGAACGTTAAGACAACCTCATGTAGTGTTTTACGGTAGCAAGTCACCGGGACGTTCGTGTTGTCTTACCATGACACAAACTAGGAAATTGTTAAGGATGGAATGTGTACGTTATTTGTGTCATGTTGTTGATACCCAGAGAGTAGGAGAAACGATGGAACAAATACCTATAGTCAAAGAATTCATGAATGTATTTCCAAGCGAATTACCAGGTCTTCCACCAGATAGGGAGATTGAATTCGTAATAGACATTGTGCCAGGATCGGCACCAATTTTAAGGGTACCGTATCGTATGGTGTGACGCCCCCAAAATAGGTATACAACACCCATTCTGAGTCGCCAAAATACATGGTACAGAAATAACTACATCTTTATTATTACAACACAAGAACTGTGAGTTTAAATACAAATATTGTCATTTAGACAATATCCACACTCAAATAAGTCCTCATTACAATTATTGATACATTATTTCACAAAAATGGTGAGGACTACTAAAGTAACTTCTAGAACCATCATTCCATACCCCGACTAGTACTCGCTACATTCTCGCCTCATGAGAAAAATAGAACAAAAAGGAAAAGGGTGAGCTCAACTAGCCCAGTAAAGAACATTATGACTAAGATAATACATAACAAATTATCGTTAGTCTTCAACAGGGAAAAATATAATAGAATACAATAGACAACAAGTTTTAAATCAATAACTGCAGCGGAAACAGCAAACCATTAGAAGAGTCAAGTAGAGAATGAGTTCTACTATCTTCTAAGATTTAAAAGTCCATCATCAATATTTTATCCCTGTAACAACAATCAATAACCATCTTTAATCAAATATTCATCTTTGCACTACAGGCCAAAGATATTCATTTGTATCACCAGTCAGTCATGTTCATCTCAACACCTGTTCATCTTTGCACTACGGGCCAAAGATATTCATCAGTTAATCATTCATCTTTGCACTACGGGCCAAAGATATTCAGTAATATCATCATTTAGGACTGAGGATGATGAAAAATATCTTAAAGAAAACGAATCTAGTGAAACAAAATAACAAATATTAAGGATTCGTATTTCGATTTATCCATGTCCAAAAATACCTTATAATTATTCATAGTGAAGTAGAATTCAAGAATGATCAAAACATGGATACAATCAAAGCTAGTACCCAGAATAGATATTTTGGACGAAAAGAAGAAAATTTTATTTTTTGGTGAATAGTAACTCGTGAATAGTAACTCGTGAATAGTAACTCATGAATAGTAACCCCGACGTGAAAAGTTCCAAATTTGATAAAAATTTCCAACCAATATTTCGGCATAATGATATTGAAGAAATAATATTATTTTTGAATAAAATAACATCCCTTACCTCGTAAAGACAGTACTTCTGGTCGGAATACCGATTTAAGGCTGAAAGACACTTGCTCTGATGAATAGAAACTCTCAAAGTATCTAAATACTCACTAAATACACTCAATAATCTAGAGAGAGAAAGAGAGAAAACTTGTTTCTGGTGTGATTTTCAATTCTAACTTAGCCCTCTATTTATAGGAAAATGTTAGCACGCCGAAGCAGACCTAACCTGCAACCTGATGGCTTTACCTGCTACTATTCCCACCCACCACATTTGAATAAAAATCTCAGTACATTTCTTCACCAACCAAGAGTGGGGCCCACCAATTCTAGAATTTTCTACCAAAATGATTAACTCCGAAAATTCAACAATTTCTGTACCAGTCATCTCGTAAAATTCATAATAAATCATACATTCATTTTTAACGGTTCAAAATTTGTGGACATATACTCAACTTATATATGTATAACATATCCAAAAATTACCACGATCCAACGGTCGGATTAAAAATTATAACCCCCGCAAAATATCTCAAAAATCCTGATTTTTAATACCTCCATTCCGACAAAAATACTGATAAAAACCTCAACATTAACTCCTTCATTTTTAACCACAAAAATATATCCCTCATTTATATCCACAAAAATAAATATTTCCTTATCATATGAATCAATAATTAATTATTCACAAATAATATTACAGAATCACATTTATGACAACCAGGCCGTTCCCAGGAAAGATGGGGCTTTCCAATAAGGATTTCTCCTTACTGGCGCGCAATTAGATGACCAAACCTCTCCTTAGACAGAACTTTCTAGACATTGCCAATAATGTTATCTAATAATATTATTCAAATAATATGAATTATTGATATGATAATGGGAAATACTGTGTAGTGACAATTATTGAAACAACAGTAATATAAAATATCAACGCAGCAATTATTGAATCAATAAAATAAAATACTGAACAGTAATTACTGTAACCATTATTGAGTAGTGCCTTCTTACGTAAGAATCAATAATTGGTGCAATACAGTGTGCTACTGTGTAACAACGCGTATTACTGTGTTTTAACCACCGGGTATTCCAATAGTATTAACGGTAACAACTACGCCGTTATAAAAAAATATATATACTTGTCGTTTTCTTCATCCAATCGCTTTCCGTTATGGGGCCCACAAAAGACTGCGCCGTCGTACGAATATTCCTCGACAGGAAGAATATTCCATGACCAAACGAATATTCCCCGACAACAATGAATATTTTATAACCACCTGCTTATTTGAAATATTTGCGCATTTTACCCATAACTAACCTCATTAATCAATTTAACACTTACTATTTCAAAATAATAAATAGAGGGAATTTAAATTTCATTTATTAATAATTTGGAGTCTTACAACCTCCCCTCCTTATGAAATTTCGTCCTCGAAATTGACGTACGTACCTGGTGTTTCGAAAAGATGAGGATACCTCGCTTTCATTTCCGTTTCCAACTCCCAGGTCATTTCCTCAATAGCATGGTTTCTCCACAAAACTTTAACTTGTGGTATGACCTTCGTGCGTAGGACATGCTCCTTTCTATCCAAGATCTTGACAGGTACCTCTTCGTACGTTAAGTCTTCAGCTATCTCGTCCGGTTCTAACTCAATAACGTGGTCTGGGTCTTTCACATATTTACGTAACACAGATATATGAAAAACATTATGAACACGAGACATACTTGGAGGTAACGCGAGTCTATAGGCCACATTTCCTACTCGGTCAAGAATCTGAAATGGACCAATAAATCGTGGATTGAGCTTTCCTCTCTTCCCAAATCTTGTAACTCCTTTCCATGGAGCCACACGCAACAATACATGATCCCCAATGTCAAATTCTACGTCCTTTCGATGAAGATCCGCATAACTCTTTTGTCGATCCTGTGCCGTTTGTATACGTTGTCGAATCGTTTGGATCTTCTCTGTAGTCATGCGTACCAACTCTGGTCCCAACAATGTTGCTTCACCCACCTCGTCCCAGCATACTGGAGAGCGACACTTTCGTCCATATAATGCTTCAAATGGGACCACACCTATACTTGCCTGATAACTGTTATTGTAAGAGAATTCCACCAATGGTAGGTACTTATCCCAACTCCCTTTGAAATCTAGGACACAAAGTCTTAATAGATCTTCAAGAGTTTGAATAGTCCTCTCTGATTGTCCGTCCGTTTGAGGATGGTATGCCGAACTAAATCGTAAATCTGTGCCCATAGCTTTTTGCAAGCTAACCCAAAATCTTGAAGTGAATCTTGGGTCACGATCCGAAACTATGGATACTGGCATGCCATGCAGTCTCACAATCTCATCTACGTATATACGAGCAAGACGTTCAAGGGAATAAGTCTCCCGTATTGGCAAGAAATGAGTAGACTTGGTTAATCTATCAACAATAACCCAAATAGCATTTATGCCTTGAGAAACCGTGGGAAGACCCGTAACGAAATCCATGGTAATGTGTTCCCACTTCCATTTCGGAATCTCAAGTGGTTGCAATGGACCCTTTGGCACTTGATGTTCCGCCTTTACACGTTGACAAGTTAAACACCTCGAGATAAACTTTGCAATCTCTCTCTTCATATTATTCCACCAAAATGTATGTCGAAGATCACGATACATTTTGGTACTTCCAGGATGGATTGCAAATGGTGTATTGTGTGCTTCCATCATGATCTTGTACTTCAAATCAGAATTGTTAGGAACACAAAGTCTGGAGTGGACTCGAAGTATTCCTTCTTCATCGATTCTTGCTTCTGGAATAGAACCTTCTTGCACTTTCTTCTTCATACGCATCAGCTCTATGTCCGTAGCTTGAGCAGCTTTAACTTTATCGATTAAAGTCGGTTCTACTCGTATATTTGATATCATCATGTGGGTACTTGGAGCCTTCATCTCTATCTCCATCCTTTGCAAGTCATACAAAATGGGCCTTTGTGTTAACAACATTGCACTCGTACCTGCATATGATCTTCTACGCAATGCGTCAGCTACTACGTTTGCTTTTCCAGGATGATATTGGATGGTATGATCGTAATCTTTCAACAGCTCGAGCCAACGTCGCTGCCGCATGTTGAGTTCCTTTTGGGTGAAGAAATATTTGAGGCTTTTATGATCTGTATAGATCTCCACTTTCTCCCCATACAGGTAGTGTCTCCAGATCTTCAACGCGAAAACTACTGCTGCCAACTCCAAATCATGAGTAGGATAATTCCTCTCATATTCTTTGAGTTGTCGCGAGGCATAGGCTATGACTTTCCCATGTTGCATGAGAACACATCCTAACGCTTTGCCTGAAGCATCACTGTAGATAACAAATCCATCCGAACCAGATGGTATTGTCAGAACAGGTGCCGAAATGAGTCTCCTCTTAAGCTCTTGAAAACTCTTCTCGCATTCCTCGCTCCATACGAATTTGATATCTTTCCGAGTCAGCTGAGTTAACGGGGTAGCGATTCGAGAAAACCCTTCCACGAATCTTCGATAATAACCAGCTAAGCCTAGAAAGCTACGTACTTCGGTCACCGTCTTTGGTTGCTCCCAACTTTGTATTGCTTCAATCTTCGCCGGGTCAACAGATACTCCATGTTTTGACACCACGTGCCCTAAGAAAGCTACTTCCTCAAGCCAGAACTCGCATTTCTTCAACTTAGCATATAACTTGTTTTCACGCAGCCTTTGGAGTACCAGCTTCAAATGGTGCTCATGATCTTCACGGCTTTTGGAATATATGAGGATGTCATCAATAAAGACAACAACGAACTGATCCAAATAATCCTTGAATACTCGGTTCATCATATCCATGAAAGCCGCAGGAGCATTAGTCAATCCAAAAGACATGACTAGGAATTAATAATTCCCGTACCGAGTTCTGAAGGCAGTCTTTGGAATATCATCAGTTTTAACCTTCAGCTGATGATATCCAGAACGAAGATCGATCTTTGAAAAGAATTGTGCTCCTTGTAACTGGTCAAACAGGTCATCAATACGAGGTAGCGGATACCTATTCTTAATAGTGACATGGTTTAATTCCCGGTAATCAATACAAAGCCGCATACTCCCGTCTTTCTTCTTTACAAATAAAACAGGAGCACCCCAAGGAGATGTACTAGGACGAATGAAACCGATGTCCAACAACTCTTGTAGTTGGACCTTTAACTCCTAAAGTTCAATAGGAGTCATTCGATATGGGGCTTTAGAAATGGGCTTTGTACCAGGTTCAAGATCAATAAAGAATTCAATTTCTCGTTTCCGGGGTAGACCGGGAAGTTCTTCAGGAAATACGTCAGGAAAGTCAATAACAACAGGAATATTATTCTAATTTGACGTGTCTTTATTCAAATCAATAACATGGGCTAAGAAAGCTTGACATCCGTTTTTTAATAAACGAATGGCTTTATGGCTTGATATAACAGTGATTGATTTTAATGGCTTAGTTATTTGAATTCGTACAACAGGTTGGTTAGGAATATGAAAACTAACAACCTTACGAAAACAATCAATTTTGGCATGATGAGTAGTTAGCCAATCAATCCCTAAAATCACATCAAAAGCAAGTATCTTTAAAGAGATAAGGTCAACAGGTAAGGTGATGGTGCCAACTTGGATCACACAAGATTTATAAACAGTGGATGTGATGAAAGTTTCTCCTAACGGAGTCTCCACAGATAAATCAAAGTCTAACTTCTCCGGAGTCAAGTTTAAACGTTGAGCACAAGCAGGAGAGATAAAAGAATGGGTAGAACCGGTATCTAATAAGGTATAAACTTCGCATGAATTTATGATTAGCTTACCTGTGATCACCTAGTTTGGGTTCCTCGCATGTTGACCAGTCACGACAAACGCTCTTCCAGGAACCGTTGACTTTATCTTTTCTGGGACAGCTTTTTGAGTCACCATCCCCGCTGGACTTGGTTTTGCTATAGTGCAATCTCGAGCGATATGTCCTTCCTTTCCACAATTATAACATACCTTAAACTGTTGTGGGCAGTTTGGGCTTATATGTCCTTCTTTTCCGCACTTATAGCATATAATCGGTGGTCGTTCTCCTCCCTTGGAACCAGTTGCTGCTGGTGCTGACGTCTTCGTATTGTCATTGTTGAATCTCCTCTTTTTAAAATCTCCTCCCGACTCGCTTCTTCTATTTTCATAGCCACGATTACCACCAGAGTGGTTGCCGTTCTTGTCTGTATTTTTCTTTCTCCGTTGGTTATCATTGTTCTGATGACTGCTGTCACCGATATGATTCTGGTTGTGGTCCCTCAGTTGACCGTACTCATTATCTCGCTCTAATAATTGAGCCCTGTTGACAACATCTGAATAGAGAGAAAATTTATGAGAAATGAGATATTGACGTATGCCAGGTTTCAAACCTCTCAAAAACATCCTCGTCATACGTTCCTCATTCTCCACCAAATGAGGTGCAAACCTGGACAACTCTGCAAACCTCGCCTCGTACTGAGACACCGTCATGTTATTCTGCTCCAGTCTAATAAACTCTACCTCCTTCATATGACGAATACTTTCAGGAAAGTACTTATCATTGAACAGTTTCTGAAATGTCTCCCAAGACATGCTGAGTGCGGTTGGATGGGTACGCTTCACAGACTCCCACCAGTAATCTGCCTCGCCACGGAACATAAAGGTGGCGAATGGAACCTTCTGTTCCTCCGTGCATCCCAAGACATCGAATTTCTTGGTAATTTGCTTGACCCACGTTTCCGCCATGATCGGATCCGGCTTTCCCTTAAATTCTGGTGGTCCCAATTCTTTGAACTGTTTGGCTGTGACAAACCGTGAATTGCTATCATTTCCTCCTGTATTTTGAACACGAGTCTCCCTCGTCTGGTTTTGCATGAATTGCAAAAAACTTCTAAACATTCCATCATTCATCATCTGCTCATTGGTGTTGTTCACAGGAGGAACATTGCCAGCCTGTTGCACGTTCTCCTCGTTGGTAAGCACCGGTGTCTCCACGGTCTCATTTACTCCACTGTTAATATTCTCAGTCGACATTCTCAAATACTGCCATAAAACAAGGGTTAATTAAATAAATTAACAAATCACATAATACCCCTATATTATGACTGACCAATAAATAAGCTTAGGTAGGACACACTAGCGAAGGATTTATTCGTCTCTCCCCTCCTAGTTCTATTCTCCGATCTCCGCCAGAGATCATATCCCTAAGCTCTGATACCAACTGTGACGCCCCCAAAATAGGTATACAACACCCATTCTGAGACGCTAAAATACATGGTACAGAAACAACTACATCTTTATTATTACAACACAAGAACTGTGAGTTTAAATACAAATATTGTCATTTAGACAATATCCACACTCAAATAAGTCCTCATTACAATTATTGATACATTATTTCACAAAAATGGTGAGGACTACTAAAGTAACTTCTAGAACCATCATTCCATACCCCGACTAGTGTTCGCTACATTCTCGCCTCCTGAGAAAAATGGAACAAAAAGGAAAAGGGTGAGCTCAACTAGCCCAGTAAAGAACATTATGACTAAGATAATACAGAACAAATTATCGTTAGTCTTCAACAGGGAAAAATCTAATAGAATACAATAGACAACAAGTTTTAAATCAATAACTGCAGCGGAAACAGCAAACCATTAGAAGAGTCAAGTAGAGAATGAGTTCTACTATCTTCTAAGATTTAAAAGTCCATCATTAATATTTTATCCCTGTAACAACAATCAATAACCATCTTTAATCAAATATTCATCTTTGCACTACAGGCCAAAGATATTCATTTGTATCACCAGTCGGTCATGTTCATCTCAACACCTGTTCATCTTTGCACTACGGGCCAAAGATATTCATCAGTTAATCATTCATCTTTGCACTACGGGCCAAAGATATTCAGTAATATCATCATTTAGGACTGAAGATGATGAAAAATATCTTAAAGAAAACGAATCCAGTGAAACAAAATAACAAATATTAAGGATTCATATTTCGATTTATCCATGTCCAAAAATACCTTATAATTATTCATAGTGAAGTAGAATTCAAGAATGATCAAAACATGGATACAATCAAAGCTAGTACCCAGAATAGATATTTTGGACAAAAAGAAGAAAATTTTATTTTTTGGTGAATAGTAACTCGTGAATAGTAACTCATGAATAGTAACCCCGACGTGAAAAGTTCCAAATTTGATAAAAATTTCTAACCAATATTTCGGCATAATGATATTGAAGAAATAATATCATTTTTGAATAAAATAACATCCCTTACCTCGTAAAGACAGTACTTCTGGTCGGAATACCGGTATAAGGCTGAAAGACACTTGCTCTGATGAATAGAAACTCTCAAAGTATCTAAATACTCACAAAATACACTCAATAATCTAGAGAAAGAAAGAGAGAAAACTTGTTTCTGGTGTGATTTTCAATTCTAACTTAGCCCTCTATTTATAGAAAAATATTAGCACGCCGAAGCAGACCTAACCTGCAACCTGATGGCTTTACCTGCTACTATTCCCACCCACCACATTTGAATAAAAATCTCAGCACATTTCTTCACCAACCAAGAGTGGGGCCCACCAATTCTAGAATTTTCTACCAAAATGATTAACTCTGAAAATTCAACAATTTCTGAACCAGTCATCTCGTAAAATTCATAATAAATCATACATTCATTTTTAACGGTTCAAAATTTGTGGACATATACTCAACTTATATATGTATAACATATCCAAAAATTACCACGATCCAACGGTCGGATTAAAAATTATAACCCCCGCAAAATATCTCAAAAACCCTGATTTTTAATACCTCCATTCCGACAAAAATACTGATAAAAACCTCAACATTAACTCCTTCATTTTTAACCACAAAAATATATCCCTCATTTATATCCACAAAAATAAATATTTCCTTATCATATGAATCAATAATTAATTATTCACAAATAATATTACAGAATCACATTTATGACAACCAGACCGTTCCCAGGAAAGAGGGGGCTTTCCAATAAGGATTTCTCCTTACTGGCGCGCAATTAGATGACCAAACCTCTCCTTAGACAGAACTTTCTAGACATTGCCAATAATGTTATCTAATAATATTATTCAAATAATATGAATTATTGATCTGATAATGGAAAATACTGTGTAGTGACAATTATTGAAACAACAGTAATATAAAATATCAACACAACAATTATTGAATCAATAAAATAAAATACTGAACAGTAATTACTGTAACTATTATTGAGTAGTGCCTTCTTACGTAAGAATCAATAATTGGTGCAATACAGTGTGCTACTGTGTAACAATGCGTATTACTGTGCTTTAACCACCGGGTATTCCAACAGTATTAACGGTAACAACTATGCCGTTATAAAAAAACATATACTTGTCGTTTTCTTCATCCAATCGCTTTCCGTTATGGGGCCCACAAAAGACTACGTCGTCATACGAATATTCTCCGACAGGAAGAATATTCCACGACCAAACGAATATTTCCCGACAACAATGAATATTTTATAACCACCTGCTTATTTAAAATATTTACGCATTTTACCCATAACTACCCACATTAATCAATTTAACACTTACTATTTCAAAATAATAATTAGAGGAAATTTAAATTTTATTTATTAATAATTTGGGGTCTTACATATGGCGCCAGTCGAAATGAATGAGTTGATGGTTCAATTACAAGAACTGTTGGATAGGAAATACATTCAACCAAGTGTTTCGCCGTGGGGAGCACCGGTACTATTTATAAAGAAGAAGGATGGATCGTTGAGACTTTGTATCGATTACCAAGAGTTGAACAAGTTAACAATAAAGAATAAATACCCATTGCCCAGGATCGATGATCTCTTTGAACAGTTGAAAGGGGTAAATTATTTTTCTAAGATAGATTTGCGAACGGGGTATCATCAATTAAAGGTTAGGAAGGAGGATGTGCCTAAGACGACATTTAGAACTCGTTACGGCCATTACGAGTTTTTGGTGATGTTATTTGGGTTGACGAATGCACCAGCTGCATTTATGGATATGATGAGCAGAGTGTTCAAATAATATTTGGACAAGTTCATTGTAGTGTTTATCGACGATATTCTAGTCTATTCTAAGACCCTAGAAGATCACGCTGAACACCTAAGGGTAGTGTTGGAGACACTAAGGAAGGAGAAGTTATATGAAAAATTCACTAAGTGTGAATTTTGGCTAGAAAGGGTACAGTTTTTAGGACATGTTATAGACCATGATGGAATTTTAGTAGACCCAACAAAGATGGAAGCAATGATTAATTGGGAACAATTAAAAATGCCGACTGAGGTATGGAGTTTCCTAGGGTTAACGGGATACAATCAAAGATGTATCCAAGTTTTTCTAAGATAGCTACTCCATTGACTAATTTAACAAGGAAGACAGTGAAGTACGTGTGGACTGAGAAGTGTGAAGACAGTTTTTAAGAACTGAAGAAAAGGTTGAGTGAAACACCTATATTATCTTTACCCGATGATACAAGGAGTTTTGTAGTTTATAGTGATGCTTCGCATATAGGACTTGGTTGCGTGCTCATGCAGCATGACAAGGTCATTGCGTATGCATCACGACAGTTAAAAGAATATGAGAAAGTTTATCCTACTCATGATCTGGAACTGGCAGCAATAGTATTTACCTTAAAGATATGGAGGCATTACCTATATAGAGAGAAATGTGAGATATACACGGACCATAAGAGTCTAAAATATATCTTCACACAAAAAGACTTAAATATGAGACAAATGAGATTGTTGGAGTTGATAAAGGATTACGACTACGTTATCCTGTATCACCCAGGAAAAGCCAATGTAGTGGCCGATGCCTTAAGTAGGAAGTGTCGGGAAAAGTTATCTATGTTAACGGCTCAAATTGAGTTAATAATAGAGATGACTAGAATAGAGCTAGAGGTGAAGTTACCGAGTGAGTTGGGACATAGATTGTTTACAACGAAGATTCAATCTACCATTTTAGAGAGAGTCAAGGAGGTACAACTTAGAGATGATGAGTGTGACCAGATGGAGAAGCGGCTAGTAAATAAAAAAGAGATAAAGTATAGTCTTGATAATGAGGGATTATTAAGATTTGAAGGAAGAATTTAGGTTCTGAATGAAACCGAATTAAAGGAGGAAGTATTACAAGATGCTCATTGTTCAAGGTACTCGATTCATCCTAGTAGTACTAAGATGTATCAAGACCTTTGACAGAGTTTTTGGTGCCCAAACATGAAGAGAGAGATAGCAGAATATTTGAGTAGGTGCTTAACTTGTCAAAAAGTTAAGGCTGAGCATCAACGACCAAGCGACTTGTTACAGTCATTGGAGATTCCAAAATAGAAGTGGGAGCATATCACGATGGACTTTGTGGTGGGACTTCCAACTACTCAGAAGGGGTACAACGCTATTTGGGTAATAGTGGACCTGCTGACTAAGTCGGCTCACTTTTTGCCAATAAGAGTTAAGTTTAACTTAGATCGGTTAACTAAACTTTATGTTAAGGAAATTATTTCCAGACATAGAGTACTAGTTTTGATAGTGTCATATCGTGATCTACGATTCACATCAAACTTTTGGAGAAGTCTACAAGAACAGATGGGAACACAGTTAAAGTTAAGTACGACTTATCATCTACAAACAGATGGGCAGAGTGAAAGAACAATTTAGACGCTAGAAGATTTACTAAGATCTTACGTTATTGATTTCAAAGGTAGTTGAGATGATCATCTATCGCTAGTAGAGTTTGCATATAACAACAGTTATCATGCAAGCATAGGCATGCCGCGTTATGAAGCTTTATATGGAAGGAAGTGCAGAACACCATTGTGTTAGGATGAAGTAGGAGAATGTCGGATGTTAGGACCTAAATTGGTGCAGCAAACAGCGGATGTAGTTAAGTTGATACGAATGTGTCTGGTAGCAGCTCAAGACAGACAGAAGAAGTATATTGATTCGCATCGAATGAACACAGAGTTTGAAATAGGCTCGTATGTGTTTCTAAAGGTATCTCCCTGGAAAGGAAAGATACACTTTGGAAAGAAGGGAAAGTTAAGTCCAAGGTTTATAGGACCTTTCGAGATATTAAAAAGGGTAAGAGAGGTAGATTACATGGTAGCATTACCTCCAGACTTAGAATGTATATACAATGTGTTCCATGTATCTGTGTTACGTCCTTATAAGCCAGATTATAAGCACGTAATAGAGTATGAGCCTATTCATATTGAGAAAGACTTGACTTATGAAGAAATGCCTATTCAAATCGTTGATAGAAAAGGGCAAGTTCTGAGGAATAAAGTTATACCTTCGGTGAAGGTGTTATGGAGGAACCACGATGTCGAAGAAGCAATGTGGAAACTTGAAGAAAAGATGAAAAAGAATTACCCTCAATTGTTTGACTAATTTATTGCGAGATTCTAGGGACAGAATCCTTATAAGGGGGAGAGAATGTAACGACCGAGAAAATCATATTATTTGTAAAATAATTTTATTTGAATAAATAATGAATAAAATTATAATATATGTTATTTATAACGAGTAAGCAAGATGAAGGTTGTTCTATAACCTAAAAGTGGAATAAAGTCGTAGTATTTTGGCTACGTGATAGAATTAAGGTGTTTGAATTTCTAAGACGAAAATAAAAGCTTTTCGAGAAATTCTCTAAAAAATACTATTCATCCATTTCTGCTCCAGAATTATTTTTAAACTTCTGGAAAATACGTAATGATAGAATGATAAGGGAGGATGGATTATGTAATAATGATTCAGTTATGACAAACGCAGTTTTTCGCTTACGTACTAAGTTTGAGAATATTAAGGAAAATGAAGAATTAAATGAATGGCGAGCATATAATAAGAAAAGTATTATACAAAGCAATGAATACGAGTATGATACAAAGTATTGTACCAGTATATACGAAAGATGACATAACGTATGTGATTAATGATTATACAAATTAGTATACGAGAAGAATACAAGGATTATACGTTAAAAGCTTATGCCAATGGTAGTGGACTAATATGATTTATGTATGAATTGGGCAAGCCCAAGTGAAATCTTTTTAAGGCCCTAAGATAAGTAATGAAAGCCCAACGTTAGGCCTAAAGTTAATTAAACTAAAGTTCGAACCAAAAATCGGACCCGTAAATCAAACCGATGGGTCACCGGATGAGAAAAACCCATGGGGCAACCCATGTGAGCCCCCATAGGTGAGTCATGGCTGGCCACCTTGATGGCTGAGAAAAGGATAGGATTTGTGGTGCGCAAGTAATGAATAGTAAGGAGGTGAAAAAGTATGGAGGTGGGATGACTTTTTGACCCTGAAGCCCTCACTTTGAAAATCCTATAAATAGAGAGCTTGTTGGTTCATTTGTTGCCTTGTTCAAAAACACCAACATCTTAGCACAATTATATTGAGAGAAAAGTGAGAAGTATCTTACTAATCCAAGAAGAAAAGAAGAAGAATCAAAGTTAATAACACAAAGGTAAGGAATCTTTAGACCATTATTCTTTATCTCTTCAATCGAAGTTAGATAGAAAAGTGAATATTGGTGGAGCATGTATCATAAGGAGTAACAAGGATGACTATTAGTGGACTTAAACATTAATAAACCATGATCAAGTGGAATCATAATCATAGAATTATGAACTAATAAAGAACATATAAAAAATTATCATTTTTTATTGAGGGACAAGTTTAAAACTATCGTGTATAGGATTAGATGATATATGTTTGGTTAGGATGATAGATGTATGGAATGAATCCATTTTAAATGGTGTAAAAATCTCAAGTAACGAAGTTATGGCAAAATTTACGAGATTAGACGATAATCGTCGAAATCGTGAAATTCTCGGAATGACAGTCAAAAGTCGTCATTTAATTCAGAAACCTTGGTTTTCGATGGTGTATAGTATAGCTTTACATTTTAGAGTTTCGAACTCAAGAATGGTCAAATTCTGACTTAAAACGAAGAAACGAGATATGAACGTTCACAAACGTTTAACGAACGCGAAATAAAGAACTTTAACGGTGAATTCTGTATAAACAGATTTGAAAATGTAAGATGTCCTAATGAAATCGTAGTACACAAGATATATGAGCTAACAACTTTTGAACGAGCCAATTCTGACTTATAATGAGTAAGTTATGAGGCCGGAAAGGATTATAGTGGAAAAACTTAGAAAATTTCTCTGAGGCAGGGCTGGCGCCGCAGCGCCGTCCAAGGTTCTAAGGTTGGCGCCGTAGTGCCAGGACGAACCCTCACCCACTGTTAAGTCGCGCCACAGCGTGGCACATAGTAGGGAGTATGGCACCGCAGCGCCGAGGCCAAGTTCAAGGTACTGCTAACTCGCGCCGCAGCGAGCCATACATAGGAAGCTAGCACCGCAACGCCATCACTAGGAAAAAGACAGTGAAGAATAAAAATGAATGTAAAGAATGTGGAAGTTGATTGAAGGTGAATTATGACCTTAATTAACTTAATGTAACATCATTAAAGATGACTAATAACCTTAAGTTTAAATATTAAAAGTTGATGAAAGGGTACAAGAATGTAAACACAAAATAATACGATAAACCCTAACGAACGTTAATCAATCTAGTGAATGATTAGATTAAAAAGAAGGGGAAGATAGATTAATGACCATACTTGATTGTTTATGACCTAATGTGGTGTGTTACGTAATTATGTATTTTAGAATCCTTAAAGACACAAAAGAGAAGTGAATTAACTGTAGAAGATGCTGAAGGCAAGTGTTCTAAACCCTTGTCTATGTTCTTTTCAGATAAGCTTTGTTATTCATGTATCTTACACATGAATTGATATATGATGAAGTCAAAGCCAATTCCTTCGACTAGACTTGATGTGTTTTGTGGATTTTCTTATAAATAAATCAAAATATTATCAATGTTGTTATCTTACGCCAACTGTTTTGGTATGGATTTCAAAGAAAGACTGAGTATAAATAAACAAATGTTTTGTCATCAATCGACAGGCACGTGAGGTTGCCAAAACTTAAACGTAGATACGTTTAATGAAGTAATGTTGTACAACATAGAGTACTATAGGCTGATCACCTAGACGTGCTCGTAAGAAATGTCGTACTTACGGACTTGGTCCTAGGTTGTCCTTTTTAAAGAAAGAATAAAATATTCAAGGTCTTTGACCATAACCAAAGTTTAACGAATGTTGTTCATTGTTAAACATTTTAAAGAAAAGAGAAGTGCTATTTTTAATTAACTATAATACTTCATAACTATTGATTCAATTATAGTAGATATACGATTCATATGATTCAAACCTATTGCTTAAATGAAATTGTCATACTTGTTGAGCTAGTTATGCTCACTCTTGCTTGAACCATATGAATGCAGCAAAGACCGAACGAACTGAAGGATCCAGTAAGGATAAAGGAAAGGCTAAGGCAAACAAGTAGTTGTCTTGTAATAGCATAGTATGAATTTTGTATTTACTTGATGCTATGACAAAGAACATATGTAATAGTTACAAAGAACTTGGGAAGGGAAATATTAATTTATAATATATAGAAGACATATTCACTCTTTTGAGGTATTTTAATTGAATGTATGTGTGAACTGTAGCACAATCTGTCGGGTTGGAAGATACTCGAATTTGGGGGCGTCACAGACTTCATGGTGGGACTACCCGTCACGCAGAAAGGTTTTGATGCCATTTAGGTTATCATAGATTAACTAACGAAGATGGCTTATTTTCTACCGATCAAGATCCGATATAAATTGAATCAGTTAGCGAGCCTGTACGTAAAGAAAATTATTTCACGACATGGAGTACCGGTGTCGATTTTTTGATCGAGATCCGCGCTACATGTTAAAATTCTGGAATAGTTTGCAAGAGAAGATGGGAACACAGCTGAGGTTGAGTACTACCTATTATCCGTAGGTAGACGGATAAAGTGACCGAACGATACAAACATTGGAGGACATGCTTAGAACTTACGTGATGGACTTTATGGAAAATTAGGACGATCACCTACCCCTAGTGGAATTTGCATATAACAATAGTTATAATACGAGTATAGGCATGCCAGAGTACGAAACTCTTTACGGGAGAAAGTTCAGAACAACATTATGTCGGGACGAAGTTGGAGAACGAAGAATGTTAGGACCAAAGTTAGTGCAACAAACCGCAGACGTGGTGACGGCGATAAGAGATAGACTAGTAGCTACACAAGATCGCCAAAAGAAATATGCAGATTTGCATCGTCAAGACCGCGACTTTGAAGTTGGAAGTTATGTTTTCTTGAAAGTATCTCCCTGGAAGGAAAAAATACGATTCGACATGAAGGGAAAATTGAGTCTGAGATTCATAGGACCATTCGAGATATTGAAGCGAGTGGGCGAAGTGGCATACAAAGTTGCATTACCACCCGAGTTGGAGCACATCCACAACATGTTTCACATCTCCGTGTTGCGACTGTATAAGCCTGACTACAAACACGTGATTTCCTACGAGCCCATTCAAGTGGAGAAGAATCTGACGTATGAAGAAATTCTTGTCCAAATATTAGATAGGAAGGAGCAAACATTAAGAAATAAAGTTATATCTTTTGTAAAAGTACTTAGGTGAAACCACGACATCAAGGAGGCCACATGAGAATTAGAAGATAGGATGGCGAGGGACTATCCCTATCTATTTGTGTAACCTTGTACCAATTCTGAGGACATAATTTTTATAAGGGGAGATGATGTAAGAACCGTGAATTTTATGAATAAATATTAATAATGATATTAATAAGAATTTGAATATTTATTCTATATAAATATTTATGTGTCATGAGATGAGTAGCTCAATTAGATTAAATTGAATTTATGATAATTGAGAAAATATGGGGAAATATGACAAGACCTGTGAAATGCCTTGTGTGGCACAAGAATGGAAATTATGATGGGTTAATTAAATTAAAGAATGAATGAATTAAGAAGTGAATGATTAATTAATGTTATATTGTTAATTAATTGTCATTGTGAGTAATGGAATATTAATGAGTAAATAATTAATATAATAAGATTTATATTTATTCATTCAATTATTGAGTGCAAGATATGTGATAATTAATTATAGTACCTACATTAAAAAGGAAGTGTAGTGTGACACTTTAATGTTTCTTATGTGGTTACAAGTTGGTTTAATGAAGTTAGTTGGTGAAATGGTAAGGTTGTTCATTGTGAGTTAACCGATGAGGCATTGATTAGATTTTTGTGAGTTTAGTGCTAAAAGTCATGATTTGATCTTGAAATCTTTTGACATAATTGTTGAATAGAATTTTTTTAGAAATCAAACTTTTGGTTTACACGAGGACATGTAAAGGCTAAGTGTGGGGGAATTTGATGAGTGCATATTATTCATTTATTTTGATTCCTTTAAGTTTAGTTTTATTGCATGTTTCATGTGTATATGAGCTTATTAAGGTGTTTAATGATTTCAGGAAGAATTGGAGCTGAAAAGAGGAAAAAGGGAAAATTGCAGGGTTTTGAATGCTAAGATAGATGTATGGTCTTGGCTTGGGACTTAGATTTAATTGTAGAGCTCTTCTTTAGCTTTTTGGAACATCTTGAATCGCCCCAATCGAAGTTCATATGAAAAGGTTATGATCTTTTTACTAAACGGACGTTGAACCTCAAAGTTTGGAAGTTGTAATTTACACAACAGTCACTTGGAACCCAATTTCGACCTTGATGCAGCTAGAATCTGTCAATTCTCAAAGATTGAAAGTTGTAGATCTCGTCGACAGCTTTGCTTTGATATGTAACTGGCCCCGTAACTCTTCCTTCTTTAAAAGTTATGGTCGTTTTATCAAAGGACATCGTAGCAGGAAACATGGGCAAATTTGAGCAGAAATATTGGAAAATCTTTGATTTTTGGAAAGTTTCTAAAAATAGATTTTGGAAGATTTCTACTTGGAATTGGATTGATATTACTATTAGATTTAGGATATCTTTATACTGAGATTTATTTCCAAGTTGGATTCTATTTCTTTATGGAAATTAGTTATGATTTGTAATTCCTTTCAGGATTTGGATTTCTAATTTCCAAAGGATTTAGGACTTTGTCTAGCACTATAAATAGAGGATGATAGTCAGAATTTTATTTATTCAATCATCTACTACATTCTCTCATCTACAACATTAGAGGTTGAAGATATGAGCTAACTTCTTTTTATTCAGTTCTAAGGGATGTTGAACTTTATTTATAATTAATGGTTAATTGAGTATTCATTATTTATTCTTTCTCACATGAAATTCATTCTTGATAATCTGATTTACTTTTTGAATGTTGTTTGGCTTAACTAATTTGATTTCTATAGGATTGAGTTGGTTAACGAATATCATATGTTAGATCAAGGAATAATATTACGTGTAATTGATATTGTTACTAATCACAAGTAGTAATTAGTAATACCTAATTGTGGACAAGCTTTTGAGTATTCCTATGATTATCAGAAGACAAGTTAAACAATTCGAGCTTATGTGTTTGTTGTTTAGAATAGTCTAATTTCCTAATTCTTAATGATACTGTTATATTAAATCTAAAGAGCTTTTTCTAGGTTATATAATGGTTAGAATCTTGTGAAGAGCTTGTTTCATTGAGTGAGAATCTAAGGGTAGTTTTAGGTAGTAGAGCTTGTCGTTACCTAGGGCTATTAATTTTGTTGAAGCGTAAATAACGTTATACTATTCTATTGTTGTAAAAAAGTGATACTGAACTGAAGAACTGAAACTTTTTATTCTTTGTTTATTCTTGCTAATTTAGTTAATTAATTCAAAATCCATTTTCATTAGAAATCATAGAATAAATATAAAATAAAACACTCTTTGTGGGATCGATCCTTGCTTACTACTATGCTAATAATTTGAATATGTAAAGTGAAAGTGAGGTTAGTTTAGGAGTGTAAACGACAGCTCCCAAATTTTAGCGCTGTTGTCGGGGAGTGTTATTTGTTTTTGTTTTTGTTTATTTTTATTTTTTTATTTTATGACTCAATCCTATCACCTCTATTAACTTAAATTTTGATCAAGAGATAAAGCAAACTGCATATTCCAAATAAGATTTCGTTTCATCACTTGAGGTGGAAATGATGGCGATGCCAAACAACAGCAGAACTTTAAGACAAGTGGCTATATGGAATATGCAAGTTTCAATGTTGTGTGGAATTTGCTCAATGTCAGGGCATAATTGTAACAATCCAGAATTTTTAATTGTAATTTCAAATATTTATTGAATTAAATAAATATTTTAGTTGATGTATTTATTGTTATATAAATAATTGTTAAATTTGATAATATATTAATTAAATAAATAATTCATGAGTTGTGAGGAATTAACTTGATTAAGTGCAATATGCTAATTAAGTTAATATCGGTAATTTTATATGTTAAAAGTTAATTAAATTAAAAGAGTGATGAATTAATATTCTAATTTAATTTAATAATTAAATTAGAGAGTTGATAAGGATTAAATGAATTGTTATAATACGATTTTAATTTAATTTAGTAAGTAAAAGTAATGTATTAATTTATTAAATAAATTATAATAAAAATTATAATTTTGTGACTATTGGATTATCTGGCATTATGATTTAATAAGTTCATGTTAACTTTAATTTAATTGAATTTGAATATGTGAATTTAATTAAATAAAGTATGATAGTTAAACTATCTAATAAACGAGTTATTAAAATAAATTAAAAGAGTTTTAATTTAATTTTGTCAAACAAGGCTTAAGAATTTTAAGTCTTTAATTTTAAATGGATTTTACCAATCAAGCCTTAGTGGCTTTTGAATTTAAAATAAACATAACTGATATATATTAAGTAGAGTTATTATAAGATGTCAGTTTTTATTTTATGTTAATACGTATTATATGTATGAGTCTGTTTTTTTACGTTAAGTTAGAAAAGAGAGAAAAGAATGAACAGAGTAGAGAAAGAAGAAAACAGAGAAGAAAGTGAGAGCTCTAGAGAAATTGAGAGAAAAGTTAGAAGTTTGAAAATCAAGAGGGGATTAAAAAAGTAGCCTTTATCATCGAACAAGGAATTAAGGTAGAAATCTAACTCTTTATTATTAGTTTTGGTGTTCTTAAGCTTTCATGAAAGCAAATTCTCTGTAAATTATTTTCTATGATTGATTATTGAAAATATGATATTTTATGTGTTCATAGATGATTATAAATTGTTTTATACCGTTTATTCATGATTTAGAGTAATCAAATTCGTAGAAGATTGTATGAAAGTGAATAAATTGAATTACAGTGAAATACATGAATATGGCTTATGTGATATTAAAATTGATGTTCAATTGGTAGGATAAACTGTAAATTGACTATTAATTGTGAGAATAAATGAAGAAGGGAAAACAAAGTAATTTAAACTAACTGTTTTGGTTGAAAAACGAATTCACAGTGATTAATTTCACTAAGAATGTCAAAAAGTGAAGAAATAGTAAAAACATAGAATTTAAAGGTTGTAATTTTGATGTTTATGTTGTTTATATGGTTAGAAACATTAGTTGTAGTTTCTGTAAAGTTTATACCACTTTGGTAAGTTGGTATTGTTGTTAGAAAGGAGCTTTTAGGCCAATTTGGCTTTGTTATGTGTTCTTCGTGAACTGGAACGGCCTGGAACTGTGTCACGACATTGCAGCGTCGGCCCAGAGCACACTACCAGTGCTGCAGCGTCGGCTCAGCACTGGCTCAGTGCTGCAGCACTAGTTTAAGGCCTAAGTTGAGCGCGGGCCCGCCAGACCAGCGCTGCAGCGCCGGTCCTCAGTACAAACTGGGGCTCTACAACGCCAGTTAGCAGTTTGACCCAGAAATTTAATTTTTATTATACAATTGTGTAATTGTTAATATAATATAATTTTATTACTATAAAAATGTTATTTGTCATATTGTGGTGTTATAGTACCAAATATGAAAAATATTATTAGTAATTAACGAATTATGTGATAACTGAATAGTTGTGTTTTTGCATTAAAAGTGTGGTTTAACCACGTAGTTAAACCTAAGACTACAATTCGTACATGAAATAGATACTTAATTATGCGTTAAGAACATGTAGTAACTAATTATGTCATGATGACATGTGTATAAGATATTGAGAATCAAGTTATATTGTTTAGCTTATACGCAAGGTAAGTTTTTGAACCCTAATCTCTATTTGAGTTTATCCTATCTTACTTACTTTATGCAAGTTCCTAAACATTACTTCCTTACATTGAGCAAGTTTCCGAACTTTACTTTTATATTAAGTAAATTCTTGAAATCTGTTGAGGAAAGTTTTTGATCTTGTTTCCTCGTTGGAAATTGTAGCCTTAGCTTACCCTGTTGTTCAAGCAAGGTATATTATGTGTTTTTAATGCTTTGAACTTTAACCCTAAAGCATGAACTTGTTGCATTACATTATTCATTTATGGTTCATAACCACTTCGTATTATATTGTTGTCGAACCTTTACATCGTCATTGAACTTTTGATTCAACTAATCCTTAGTTGATGAACATTGAACTCTAAATTACCCTTGAAACTTATCGAAACCAAACTTCCTTTGGTATGGACTCGTATGTTAAACTGAGATGAACAACCCTATTATAGGGGATTTATTATGCGAAAGCGTTTAGATGTTTATGCACAATACATGGTACGAAGGGCTGATCCCCTAAGTACGAGAAAGAATGTCCATATAGTCTAAGGACAATTAAAGGTTCAAGTATAAATACTTATAACCTGGGACGTAGTTCATGGTCCTATGACCCTCAGATGATTTATAATATCAGTTCTTGATTATCGATATTATAAATTGTTATTCAATTCAATCGGGTTTATTCATTGTCAGTTATTATATCCTTTCAAGTGAGCATTTGTTTTGCTCACTCTTGCATATATATAACCATTGCAGCAAAAACTGAGAAGGTTGATGAGCCAACCACTATCAAAGGGAAAGAAAAGATGAACAAGTGTTGAAGATTTGTAAATCTATTGACATTTATATTTTCAGACACTTGGTTTAATTATGTGACGTAATTATTTAATTCTCCGTATTTGATGAATGTCAAAGGTTAGATGACATGGGATTTATTGGATTAATTATGTAACCCTTAATGGGAAGTTTTATTGCTTACATTTTATTAAATTTGGGTAGTTAGAAATGTATGTTTGGTCGGCGAACACCAAATCACGTGGGAATAAAGTACCCGGATTTGGGGGTGTCACAATACTAGTGATGCTTGTCCAATATTGCAAGAGGATGAAATTATGCATCAAGTTAATGTCGTGGCGACATTCTTAGGACAACATCCACATCAGTGTTATCCTTGGGAAAACACTCATAATCCCTGATGGAGATGGAATCCTGACTTGAGCTTTGAAGTACCTACCAATTGTGGAACATCTATGGAGGATATGTTCAAAGTATTCATAAGACAGACACAATAGTTCATGAATCAGACACAACAGTTTTAGCAGGAGACAAGAACTTTTATTCAAGAATTGAGGAACCAAGTGGGTTAGCTTGCAACAATGATAGGAAGGTTAGAATCTCAAGGCTTAGGGAAGTTACCTCGTCAAATTGTTGAGCCCGAATCCATTACAGAATTTGATGAGGATGAACAAGAGGTAGAGATGGAAGAATTAATAATTCCTGCAGATTTCTACAAGGAGGACATGGATGATGATGTTTTCCTTGTACCAGCAACAACATAGAATGATAAACACCATGGGACCTTACACATGGAATTGGATGATGCACATGCCCAGTTCGACATATATGAAGTTGAGAGGTATTTTGGTAATGTTAATTCTGTTTTTACTATTGATGTTGTTGACTCTATAGTGCAGAAATCTCTTGAGCAAATATACAAGAATGATTTGAGGGTTTTAATGGAGCAAAATCATGATATGAAGGATGCTCCTAATGAATTGAAATTGTTACCAGTGATTTCAAGCCAATGACAATAAACAAGGGCAGCTGATTGGGAGGCAACCCAAGATCTCAGATTTGATTTTTCTATCCCTTTACTTTTTAGTTTTTTTATTGCATGTTAGCTAGTAGTATTTTCTTCTTTGCATGATTTTCTTACATTGGGGACATTATAAGGTTTGAGTGTGGGGGGAAAGATTTAGGTTTTTTTTTATTTAGGAATTAATATTGATTTGATTTTGATAGGGAATTTGAAATTTTGATTCTTTTGAAAATTTTGGTTTCACGATTCTATTTGGCTATGTTTTAAAAAGATTAAAGTCAAGGATTGAAAATTGATGCTAAAATTGAGATTCTACTTGATGCTTAATTAGTTGATGAATGATGAAAACTAATCCATGATCCATAGTAATTGATTTAAATTGAATTTGTGATACATGAGTACTTAAATATGAGAAGCATGTTTATTAGGCTAAGTTATTTATGGAGTTGTCTATGTGCACTGATTTCATGACTTAGAACTGTTTAACTTGCTTATGTTGTTGCAGAACCATGTGAAAAAAATAATGAATGAAAAAAAGGAAAAAGAAAAGGAAAAAAATAAAAATTGAAAATCAGCTTCAATGTCCATTGTGAGAAATAACTGGGTATCCAAGCCTTGGGAAGCATCGGTATTCATGCTAAAAAGTGTGATGGATAAAAGAAGCTTGACTAGTCTACTTTTGTGGCCTTTGTTACATGAAATAGTAAGCCCTAGGGATGTCTCTACACCCAGCGCCCTAAGACCATCTGGTTTGGGAGTCGTTGGTGGAAAGTTCACTACATGGGTAACTTTGAAAAGCCTAAGAAAAGGAGGCATTGCACATGTCATGAAAAGAAAAAAAATACGAGAAGAGCATGCAAATACATTCATCAGTGCTAAAGAAAAGGTTCTATGAAAAAATTGAAAAGCAAGAAAAATTTGTTCTTGGTTGTGAATCAGTGTGCACGGTTTTTGTTCCATAATAACCAAGTTGAGTAAGTATGTGGATTGTAGGAAAGTTTCTTATGTGGTTACAGGTTGATTTAATGATGTTCGTTGGTGAAATGGTAATGTTGTTCAATGTGAGTTAACTGATAAGGCATTGATTAGATTTCTGTGAGTTTAGTGCTAAAAATCATGATTTGATCTTGAAATCTTTTGACATAATGGTTGAATATAATTTTTTTGGAAATCAAACTTTTGGTTTACAAGAGGACGGTAAACGCTAAGTGCGAAATTTGATGAGTGCATATTATTTATTTATTATGATTCCTTTATGTTTAGTTTTATTACATGTTTCATGTGTATATGAGCTTATTAAGGTGTTTAATGATTTCAAAAAGAATTGGAATTGAAATGAGGAAAAAGGGAAAATTGCAGGGTTTTGAATGTTAAGATGGATGCATGGTCTTGGCTTGGGACTTAGATTTTATTGTAGAGCACTTCTTTAGTTTTTCGGAACATCTTGAATCGTCCCAATCGAAGTTCATATGAAAAAGTTATGATCTTTTTACTAAACGAACGTTGAACCTCAAAGTTTGGAAGTTGTAATTTACACAGCATCACTTGGAGCCCGATTTGGAGCTTGATTTAATCGGAATCTTTGAATTCTCAAAGAATGAAAGTTATAGATCTCGTCAAGAGCTTCGATTTGATAGGTAATAGGCCCTGTAAACCCTCCTGGATCAAAGGTTATGGTTGTTTTTATCAAAGGATGTCACATCAAAAAATATTGGCGAATTTGAGCAAAAAAATTGGGAAATCTTGGATTTTTGGAAAGTTTCTAAAAACAGATTTGGCATATTTCTACATGGAATTGGATTGATATTTCTATTAGATTTAGGATATCTATAGACTGAGATTTATTAACAAATTGGATTCTATTTCTTTATGGAAACTAGTTATGATTTGTAATTTCTTTTAGGATTTGGATTTCTAATTCCCACAAGATTTAGGACTTTGTCTAGAACTATAAATAGAGGATGATAGTCAGAGTTTTATTTATTCAACCATCTACTACATTCTCTCATCTACAACATTAAAGGATTGAAGACATGAGCTAAGTTCTTTTTATTCATTTATAAGGGATGTTGAACCTTATTTATAATTAATAATTAATTGAGTATTCATTATTTATTCTTTCTCACATGAAATTCATTCTTGATAATCTGATATAATTTTTGAATGTTATTTGGCTTAACTAATTAGATTTCTGCATGATTGAGTTGGTTAACGAATATCATATGCTAGATCAAGGAATAATATTATGTGTAATTGATATTGTTCCTAATCACGAGTAGTAATTATTAATACCTGCACAAGCTTTTGAGTATTGCTATGATTATTAGAAGACAAGTTAAATAATTCGAGCTTATATTTTTGTTGCTTGGAATAGTATAATTCCCTAATTCTTAATATCACTGTTATATTAAATCTAGAGAGCTTGTTCTAAGTTATATAATGGTTAGAATCTTATGAAGAGCTTGTTTCATTGAGTGACAATCTAAGGGGAGTTTCGAGTAGCAAAGCTTGTTGTTACCTTAGGCTATTAATTTCGTTGAAGGGTAAATAATGTTACACTATTAATTTATTGTTGTAAAAAGGTGTTACCGAACTGAAGAACTGAAGCTTTTTATTCATCGTTTATTCTTATTAGTTTATTATTGTTAATTTAGTTAATTAATTCAAAATTCACTTTTCATTAGAAATCATAGAATAAATATAAAACAAAACACTCTCTATGAGATTGATCCTGGATTACTACTGTGCTACTTATTTGAATCTGTAAAGTGAGATTAATTTAGTAAACAACAGCTCCCAACTTTTTATGTATTAAAGGGTTAAAATTAAACACAAAAGCCAAGTGTGTTGATTCAACCCTTATAAATTTTTGAGTGAAGAATGGAACACATAGTAATGATGTAAGACCCCAACTTTTTATAAATAAAATTAAATTTTCTCTATTCATTATTTTGAAATAGTAAGGGGTTGATTTGATTAATGTGGTTAATTATGGGTAAAATGCGTAAATATTTTAAATAAGCAAGTGGTTATAAAATATTCATTGTTGTCGGGGAATATTCGTTTGGTCGTGGAATATTCTTGCTGTCGAGGAATATTCGTACGATGGCGCAGCCATTTGTGGACCCCATAACGGCAAATTGTCGGATGAAGAAAATGACAAGTTTGAGTTTTTTTATAAATAACGACGTAGTTGTTACCGTTAACATTGTTGGAATACCTGGTAGTTAAAGTACAGTAATACGCGTGGTTACACAGTAGCACACGTTATTGCACAATATTTTTGGATTATAAATTCTTAAATAAGAAGGCACTACTCAATAATTGTTACAGTAATTACTGTTCAATATTTTATTTTATTGATTCAATAATTCTTACGTTGATATTTTATATTGTTATTGTTTTAATAATTATCACTGCACAGTATTTCCCATTATCAGATCAATAATTCATATTATTTGAAAAATATTATTAGATAACATTATTTGTAATGTCTAAGGAAGTTCTGTCCAGGAAAGGGGTTTGGTCACCTAATTGCACGCCAGTAAGGAGAAATCCTTATCGGAAAGCTCCCTCTTTCCTAGGAATGAACTTGTTGTCATTATTGTGATTTTGTAATATTATTTGTGAATAATTAATTATTAATTTATATGATAAGAAAATATTTATTTTATGTGGATATAAATGAAGGAATGAATGCTGAGATGTTTTATCAGTATTTTGTCAGAGTTGAGGTATTAAAAATCATTCGTATGTGGATTTTTGTCATTTTATGTTTGGAATTCGGAAAAACTTTCTTCTACAAAGTTGTAGAGAATTAAATTTTATATGGAATGGACATAAGGTTCATATTTTTCTGATAAAATGGCTATTTATTATGAATTATTGAAGTTTTAAAAATAAATATTTTTATTAAAAAACATGGGTGGGCCCCACTTTTGTTTTTTGTGGTGGGTGGGAAAGCTTGGAGACCTTTTTGGCATACTGAAGAAATTTCAAAACAAGTATGCTGAGAATGAATCATCCGTTGGTTCATTTGTCAACTTTGGTGTGCTAAGCATTTCCTATAAATAAGGTGCTTAGTTAGAAATAAAAATCACACCAGAATCAGAAGTTTCTTTCTCTATATATCGAGCGTATTTTTGTGAGTATTTAGATACTTTGAGAGTTGATAAGCAGTGCAAATTTTCTTCAGCATTATATCCGATACTTCAGTCAGAAGTTCTTGTCTTCTGAGGTAAAGGATGTTATTTTCTTCGTAAATGATGTTATTTCTTTTAATATCATTATACCAAAATATTGATATAAATTTTTACCTTTTCATGTCAAGGTTACTATTCACGTATACGATACTATTTACGAATACGGTACTATTCACGAAGTATGATTTTTTTTATAAAATTTTTACCTTTTTGTGTTGGGGTTACTATTCACGTATATGACACTATTCACGTATACAACACTATTCACGAACACGACACTATTCACAAAAAAATTAATCTTTCTTTTTCTTAGTTCAAGTTGTCTATTATGGTTACTATCTTTGATTGTATCCATGTTTTGATCTTCATTCTTGAATTTTGCTCCACAATTGATTATTATGGAGTATTTTTGAACTTGGATAAACTAAAGTACGAATCCCAAATCTTTGTCCTTTTATCTCACTGGATTCGTTTTCTTTAAAATATTTTCATCATCCTTAGTCCTAAATGGTTATATAACTGAATATCTTTGCCCTGTAGTGCAAAGATGAATGATTACTTGATGAATATCTTTGGCCCGTAGTGCAAAGATGGACAAGTGTTGAGATTAACATGACTAACTGGTGATACAAATAAATATCTTTGGCCCGTAGTACAGAGATGAATATTTGATTCATGATGTATATTGATTGATGTTACAGGGATAAGATATTGATGATGGACTTTTAAATCAAAGAAGATAGTAAACTTCATTCTCTACTTAACTCTTCTAATAAATTGTTATTTTCGCTGCAAATATTGATCTAAAACTTGTTATCCATTATATTTTATCGGATTTATTGAAGGCTAACGATAATTTGTTCTACATTATCATTGTCATAATATTCTTTACTGGGCTAGTTGAGCTCACCCTTTTTCTTTTTGTTCTATTTTTCTTCTCAGGAGTAGAGAATATAACATAGACTAGTCGGGGTGTAGAGTGATATTTCTGGGCAATTGTTTTAGCAGTCCTTACTATTTTATAAAATAGTGTATCAATAATTATAATGAGGACTTATTTGAGTTTGGATATTGTCTAGAAGACAATATTTGTATTTAAACCCACAATATGTGTTGTCGTATTTTTCACGACAATTGTAATAATAAAGTTGTAGTTGTTTTCTGTACCATATATTTGGCGACTAAGAATGGGTTGTGTGGACCTATTTTGGGGGCGTCACAGTTGATATCATAGATTAGGGATATGATCTCTGATGGAGATCTGGGGTTAGAACTAGGAAGAGAGTGACGAGTAAATCCTTCGCTAGTGTGTCCTACCTAAGCTTATTTATTTTTAATTGGTCGATCGGAATATAGGAATAATATGTGGAATTTTAATTTCTTTAATTAACCCTTGTTTTATGGCTGTATTTGAGAATGGCAGCTGAAAATGTTAACAATAGAGTGAATGAGACAGTGGATACACCTTTAATCACCAACCAGGAGAACGTGCAACAGGACGACAATGTTCCTCCTGTAAAAAATGCCACCGATCAAATGATGAATGATGTGATGTTTAGAAGCTTTTTATAGTTCATGCAAAATCAGATGAGGGAGACTCGTGTACAAAATACGGGTGGAAATAATAGCAACGCGCGACTTATCACAACTAAGCAGTTCAAAGAGTTGGGATCACCAGAGTTTTTGAGAAAGCCGGATCCGATTAACGCGAAAACGTGGGTTAAGAAAATTATCAAGATATTTGACGTCTTGGGATGCACGGAGGAACAGAAGGTTCCATTCGCCACCTTTATGTTTTGTAGTGAGGCAGATTACTGGTGGGAATATGTGAAGCGTATCCAGCCAGCCGCAATCAATATGTCTTGGGAAGCGTTCCAGAAACTATTCAATGACAAGTACTTTCCTGAAAGTATTTGTCATATGAAAGAGGTAGAGTTTATCAGACTGGAACGGAACAGCATGACTGTGTCCCAGTACGAGGCTAAGTTCGCGGAGTTATCCATGTTTGCACCTCATTTGGTAGAGAATGAGGAACGTATGACGCAAATGTTTCTAAGAGGTTTGAAATCCAAAATTCGTCAATACCTCATTTCTCACAAATTTTCTCTATGTTCAGATGTTGTGAATATGGCTCAATTATTAGAGCGAGATAATGAGTCTGTTTAGCCGAGGGACCATAAACAGGGTCATACCGATGGCAGCAGTTATCGGAGCAATGATAACCAGCGGGGAGGAAAATATCCAGACAAAAGCAGTAACCACTCTGGTGGTAATCGTGGCCATGATAGTAGAAGAAGCGAGTCGGGGAGAGATTTAAAAAAGAGTAGGTACAATAATGACAATGTGAAGAGCATCAACCGTTCCTAGGGGAGGAGAACGACCACCGGTCGTATGTTATAAATGCGGGAAAGAGGGACATATCAGCCCAAACTACCCACAACAATTCAAGAACTGTTCTAATTGTGAGAAGGAAGGTCATATAGCTCGAGATTGTCCTATAGTGAAGCCAAGTTCAGTGGGAATGGTGCCTCTAAAGGCTGTCTCAGACAAGTCAAGGTCGGTGGTTCCTGTAAGAGCGTTTGTCGTGACTGTCCAAAACGCGAGGAACCCGAACTAGGTGATCACGGGTAAGCTAATCATAAACTCTTGTGACGTTTATACCTTATTAGATACCGGTTCTATCCATTCTTTTATCTCTCCTGCTTGTGCTCAATGTTTGAACTTGACCCTTGAGAAATTAGACTTTGACTTATCTGTTGAAACTCCGTTAGGAGAAACTTTCGTTACATCCACGGTTTATAAATCTTGCTTGATTCAAGTTGGGACCATCACATTACCTGTCGATCTTATTTCTTTGAAAATACGTGCATTTGATGTGATTTTAGGGATTGATTGGTTAACTACTCATCATGCCAAAATTAATTATTTTCGTAGGATTGTCAGTTTTCATATTCCTAACAAACCTATTATACGAATTTAAGCAACCAAACCACTAAAGTCAATTACTGTCATATCAAACCATAAAGCCATTCATTTATTGAAAAACGGATGTCAAGCTTTCTTAGCCCATGTCATGGACTTGAATAAAAATACGTCATATTTGAATAATATTTCTGTTGTTAATAAATTTCCTGACGTATTTCCTGAAGAACTTCTCGGTCTACCCCCAGAACGTGAAGTTGAATTCTTTATTGACCTTGAACCTAATACAAAGCCCATTTCTAAAATCTCATATCGAATGGCTCCTATTGAACTTCAGGAGTTAAAGGTCCAACTATAGGAGTTGTTAGACGTCGATTTCATTCGTCCTAGTACATCTACTTGGGATGCTCCTATTTTATTCGTAAAGAAAAAGACGGGAAATGCGACTTTGTATTGACTACCGGGAATTGAATCATGCCACCATCAAAAATAGGTATCCGCTTCCTCGCATTGATGACCTGTTCAACCAGTTGCAAGGATCATAATTCTTTTCAAAGATTGATCTTCGTTCTGGATCTCATAAACTGAAGATTAAAACTAAGGATATTATGAAGACTTCCTTCAGAACTCGGTACGAACATTTAGAATTCTTAGTCATGTCTTTTGGATTGACTAATGCTCCTGCTGCTTTCATAGATATAATGAACCGTGTGTTTAAGGAATATTTGGATCAATTCATTGTTGTCTTTATTGATGACATCCTCATCTATTCCAAAAGCCGTGAAGATAATGAGCACCATTTGAAGTTGGTACTTCAAAGGCTTCGTGATAACAAGCTATATGCCAAGTTGAAGAAATGTGAGTTCTGGCTTGAGGAAATCGCATTCCTTGGGTACATGGTGTCAAAACATGGAGTATTTGTTGACCCGGCGAAGATTGAAGCAATACAAAGTTGGGAGCAACCAAAGTCGGTGACCGAAGTACGTAACTTTTTGGACTTAGCTGGTTATTATCGTAGATTCGTAGAAGAATTTTCTTGAATCGCTACTTCGTTAACTCAGCTAACTCGAAAAGATACAAAATTCGTATGGAGCGAGGAATGAGAGAAAAGTTTCCAAGAGCTCAAGAGGAGACTCATTTCGGCACATGTTCTGACAATATCATCTGGTTCGGATGGATTTGTTATCTATAGCGATACTTCGGGCAAAGGGTTAGGATGTATTTTCATATAACATGGGAAAGTCATAGCCTATGCATCACGACAACTCAAAGAATATGAGAGGAATTATCCTACTCATGATCTGGAGTTGGCAGCAGTTGTTTTTGCATTAAAGATCTGAAGACACTACTTTTATGGGGAGAAAGTGAAGATTTATACGGATCATAAAATCCTATAATATTTCTTCACCCAAAAGGAACTCAACATGAAGCAACGACCATACCATTTAATATCATCTTTCAAAAGCGCTGATGCATTGAGTAGAAGACCGTACGCTGGTACGAGTGCGATGTTGTTAACACAAAGACCCATTTTGTATGACTTACAAAGGATGGAGATAGAGTTAAAAGCTCCAAGTACCTACATGATGATATTAAATATACGAGTAGAGCTGACTTTAATCGATAAAGTTAAAGCTGCTCAAGCCACAGACCCAAAACAGATGCGTATGAAGAAGAAAGTACAAGAAGGTGTTATTCTAGAAGCAAGAATCGATGAAGAAGGAATACTTCGAGTCAACTCCAGACTTTACATTCCTAACGATTCTGACTTGAAGCATAGAATCATGATGGAGGCACACAACACACCATTTGCAATCCATCCTAGGAGTACCAAAATGTATCATGATCTTTGACAAACATTTTACCGGAGTAATATGAAGAGAGAGATTGCGGAGTTTATCTTAAGATGTTTAACTTGTCAACGTGTAAAGGTGGAGCATCAAGTGCCAAATGGTCCATTGAAATCACTTGAGATTCTAAAATGGAAGTGGGAACACATTACCATGGATTTCATTACTGGTCTTCCCAAGGTTTCTCAAGGCATAGATGCAATTTGGGTTATTGTTGATAGGTTAACCTAGTCTGCTCATTTCTTGCCGATACGGGAGACTTATTCCCTTGAACGTCTTTTTTGTATGTACGTGAATGTTATTGTGAGTTTACATGGCATGCTAGTATCCATTGTTTCAGATCGTAACCCAAGGTTCACTTCACGATTTTGGGTTAGTTTGCAGAAAGCTATGGACACGAATTTATGATTCAGTTCGGCATATCATCCTCAAACGGACGGCAATCAAAAAGGACTATTCAAACTTTTGAAGATCTATCGAGACTTTGTGTTCTAAACTTCAAAGGGAGTTGGTATAAGTACTTACTATTAGTGGAATTCTCCTACAACAACAGCTATCAGGCAAGTGTAGGTGTGGCTCCATTTGAAGCATTGTATGGATGAAAGTGTCGCTCTCCAATATGTTGGGATGAGGTGGGTAAAGCAACATTGTTGGGACTAGAGTTGGTATGTATGACTACAGAGAAGATTCAAATGATCCGACAACGTATACAAACGGCACATGAACGACAAAAGAGTTATGCCGATCTTCATCGAAAGTACGTGGAATTTAATATTGGGGATCATGTATTGTTACGTGTTGCTCCATAGAAGGGAGTTACAAGATTCGGGAAGAGAGGAAAGCTCAATCCACGATTTATTGGTCCATTTGAGATTCTTGACCGAGTAGGAAATGTGGCCTATAGACTCGCATTACGTCCAAGCATATCTCTTGTTCATAATATTTTTCACATATCTATGCTTCGTAAATATGTGAAAGACTCAGACCATATTATTGAGTTAGAACCAGACGAGATAGCCGAAGATTTAATATACGAGGAGGTACCTGTCAAGATCTTGGATATGAAGGAGCATGTCCTACGCACAAACGTTATACCACAAGTTAAGGTTTTATGGAGGAACCACGCTATTGAGGAAATGACCTTAGAGTTGGAATCAGAAATGAAAGCGAGGAATCCTCACCTTTTTGAAACACCAGGTACGTACGTCAATTTCGAGGAAGAAATTTCATAAGGAGTGGAGGTTGTAAGATCCCAACTTTTTATAAATAAAATTAAATTTCCTCTATTCATTATTTTGAAATAGTAAGGGGTTGATTTGATTAATGTGGTTAATTATGGGTAAAATGCGCAAATATTTTAAATAATCAAGTGGTTATAAAATATTCATTGTTGTCGGGGAATATTCGGTTGGTCGTGGAATATTCTTCCTATCGGGAAATATTCGTACGATGGCGCATCCATTTGTAGGCCCCATAACAAAAATCTGTCGGATGAAGAAAATGACAAGTTTGAGTTTTTTTATAAATAACGGCGTAGTTGTTACAGTTAACACTGTTAGATACCTGGTGGTTAAAGTACAATAATATGCATGGTTACACAGTAGCATACGGTATTGCACAGTATTTTTAGATTATTGATTCTTACGTAAGAAGACACTACTCAATAATTATTATAGTAATTACTGTTTAATTTTTTATTTTATTGATTCAATAATTGCTACGTTGATATTTTATATTATTGTTGTTTCAATAATTGTCACTGCACAATATTTTCCATTATCAGATCAATAATTCATATTACTTGAATACTATTATTAGATAGCATTATTGGCAATGTCTAAGGAAGTTCTGTCTAGGAAAGGGGTTTGGTCACCTAATTGCGCGCCAGTAAGGAGAAATCCTTATCGAAAAGCCCCCTCTTTTTTGGGAACGACCTGGTTGTCATTATTGTGATTCTGTAATATTATTTATGAATAATTAATAATAATTTATATGATAAGGAAATATTTATTTTATGTGGATATAAATAAATGAATTAATGATGAGGTGTTTTATCAGTATTTTGTCGGAATAGAAGTATTAAAAATCATCTGTATATGGATTTCGGTCATTTTCTGTTTGAAATTTGGAAAAACTTTCTTCTACAAAGTTTTAGATAATTAAATTTTATATGGAATGGACATAAGGTTCATATTTTTCTGATAAAAGGGCTATTTATTATGAATTATTGAAGTTTTGCAAATAAATATTTTATTAAAAAATATTGGTGGGCCCCACTTTTGTTTTTTTTGGTGGGTGGGAAAGCTTGGAGTCTTTTTTGGCATGCTGAAGAAATTTCAAAACAAGTAAGCTGAGAATGAATCATCCGTTGGTTCATTTGTCAACTTTGGTGTGCTAAGCATTTCTTATAAATAGGGCGCTTAGTTAGAAATGAAAATCACACCAGAATCAAAAGTTTATTTCTCTATATATTGAGCGTAATTTTGTGAGTATTTAGATATTTTGAGAGTTGATAAGCAGTGCAAGTTTTCTTCAGTATTATATCTGATATTTCAGTCAGAAGTACTTGTTTTTTGAGGTAAGAGATGTTATTTTATTCGTAAATGATGTTATTTCTTTTGATATCATTATACCGAAATATTGGTATGAATTTTATTATAAAATTTTTACCTTTTCATGCCGATATTACTATTCACGTATACGACATTATTCACGTATACGACACTATTCATGAATACGGTACTATTCACGAGTACTATTCACGAAGTATGATTTTTCTTATAAAATTTTTACCTGTTTGTGTTGGAGTTACTATTTACGTATATGGCACTATTCATGAATACGGCACTATTTACAGAAAAATTAATTTTTTTTTCTTGGTCCAAGTTGTCTATTATGGTTACTATATTTGATTGTATCTATGTTTTGATCTTCATTCTTGAATTTTACTCCACAATTGATTATTATGGAGTATTTTTGAACTTGGATAAACTGAAGTAAGAATCCCTAATCTTTATCCTTTTATCTCATTGGATTTATTTTCATTAAAATATTTTCATCATTCCCAATCCTAAAAGGTGATATAACTGAATATATTTGGCCTGTAGTGCAAAGATGAATGATTACTTAATGAATATCATTTGGTCCGTAGTGCAAAGATGGGCAGGTGTTGAGATAAACATGACCAACTGGTGATACAAATGAATATTCTCTTTGGCCCGTAGTGCAAAGATGAATATTTGATTCAGGATGTATATGAATTGATGTTACAGGGATAAAATATTGATGATGGACTTTTAAATCATAGAAGATAGTAGACTTCATTCTCTACTTAACTCTTCTAATGACTTGTTATTTTCGCTGCGAATATTGATCTAAAACTTGTTGTCCATTATATTTTATCTGATTTATTGAAGGCTAACGATAATTTATTCTGCAATATCTTAGTCATAATATTCTTTACTGTGGGCTAGTTGAGCTCACCCTTTTCCTTTTTGTTCTACTTTTCTTCTCAGGAGGCGAGAATATAGCGGGAACTAGTCGGGGTATGGAGTGATGTTTCAGGGCAGTTATTTTAGCAGTCCTCACTATTTTGTAAAATAGTGTATCAATTATTGTAATGAAGACTTATTTGAGTTTGGATATTGTTTAGAAGACAATATCTGTATTTAAACTCACAACATATGTTGTCGTATTTTGCACGACAATTGTAATAATGAAGTTGTAGTTATTTTCTATACCATATATTTGACGACTCAGAATGGGTTATGTGGACCTATTTTGGGGGCGTCCCAAATGGACTTAGTAATAGGTCTTTGTGACATAAGAAATACCACAATATTATTTAAGAATAGTTGACTGTTTCACCAAATTAACCTAAATTTAATGTCTATTAAGATTACTTTAATCTAGAAATAATTGATCAAGTAATAATATATCTAGGTATAACGTTCATATGTTATAGTGTCAGATCGAGAGTTACAATTTATTTCAAAATTTAGGAGGAGTTTTCTAACACAAGAACTCAGTGAAGGTTAAGTACACCAAATTATCTATAAATAAATAGACAAAGTGAGAGAACCGTTTGAACATTAGGAAATATGTTAAAAAAAACTTATATTAAGGACTTCAAAGGAAGTTGGGAGCCTTGTGTAGAAATTGACTACAACAATTACCATGCCAGTATAGAAATGCCATTATATAAAGTCTTGTGCGATATAAAATATAGAACACAATTGTATTGAGATAAAGTCGGGAAAAAGTCAAAAGGTGATTGTGACGAACGAGAATTTTGTAATTAATTTCTAAATATTTATTGAATTAAATAATATTTTGTTTATTTATTCATTGAGTTAAATAATTATTTGATGGAATTGTGGTAGATTAATTTAATTAAGTGTGCCACATTGATAAATTAATGTGGAATAATTTTATTGATAAAAGTGAGAATTTAATTGAGATAATTAAATTAAATGAGTTATTAAATAATTTTAATGCTATTCTAATTACTTTAATAATTAATTAGAGATTTATTGATTTGTCATAATTAATAAATGAGAATTTTATTTATGTAATGATGTGATTTAATGGGTAATATTACCCTTTATTTAAATGAGTTTAAATAATACTATTTGAAGTGTGACAAATAAACTATATAATAATAAATTAATTAAAATAAATTAAAAGGGGGATTTAATGTTCAAGCCAAACATGGCCTAAGGAACATGGGAGCAGTTAAGGCCCCGTTCCGCTTAACTGTTGCCCATGATTCACCGGTTAATTTATACGTCTTTTATTCAGTTCTTATTTGCAAACCTAGAGAGCAAAACTCAGAGAAAGAAAAGAGAGAAAAGAGAGAGATTGTGTGTGAATTGAAGAAGAAGTTGGAGAATTAAGAAGCTTTCTTCCACTCTCTAGCAATCTTAACGGAGAAATAAAGGGTAATTCCTTAATCTAAACTTTTAATTTACGTTCTTAAAGTTTTTCATGAAAATTGGCTTTTAACTTTCTGTAATTGAATTTTCATGGCTAATTGTTAAATATATGATGTTGTATATGTTTATTAACATGTATAGTTTAATTATAAATGATTTATATGTGTTTTAGAGTAGTTAATCCATGAAATTATGTTTTAATTGGAGTTTCATAGTTTTACAGAGAAACTTATATGAATATGGCTTATAAGTACAAAAGATTATGTTTAAATTGCATATTAATCTGTAAATTGATGGATGATTACGTTTATACATGTAAAAGTGAAAAGAACGAAACTTAAATGAATTGATTTGATCAAGAAACAAATCTGTGGTGAGTTGATTCGCTAAGGAGGTCTAAAATTAATTTTTTAGTAAGAACATGAATTTAAAGGGGTTAATTCTGATGAATATTTTTGTTTTGTTGTTTAAAATCGATGTATGCATGCTTGGTAACAATTATGTGAAGTCTATATCTTCTGGGTTCAAAAAAATTACTGATTTCATGTATAATTCACGAATTTTGGTATGATTAATAGTGTAGTCGCGAACTGCAGAAACTAAACCTGGGTGACCCCGCCCCGACGGGCACCGCGCCCAGACGGGCATTCCTTCAACATAAAGCCCCGCCCTGGCAGGGGTATCAGAGTTGGACAGTTCAATTTTCATCGTGTACAGTCCATTACATGCTAGTTTAACCTAGTCTAATGAGCATGATAATGTGTTGGACATGTAATAAGATGTCATCTTAGATTGTTAACATACATGTGATGAAATTACATAGTAACTTGATAAGTTCTATAAGGGCTAAACGTATGTCCATGAGAAGATGTAATGATGTTCAAACTTAAGATGTGAGACTTCAGTCTTGTATATGAGATTGATGGTAATGGGCAGAACTTAAACTAAGTTAACAAAGTTGTATTAAAAGAGGGAACTAAACCTATAAGGTTAATATGAATGTAACTAATGAATATTGTGAATGCATATGGTATGTGTGTAGGACGTGTGGCAAACGTGAGTAGTAATCGTTTATCCTACGCAAGGGGCAAGTTTCTGAACCTTACTCTTATGTTAAGCAAGTTTCCAAATCATAATTTTACATTGATCAAAATTCTTATTCCATATTATGTTATGATTGAGCAAGTTTCTAATTCTAAATTCCATTGAGCAAGTTATCAAACTTTATTAGCGTTAAGCAAACTTCGAATTCTTGTTTCGAATTATTCAGAACTTAATCATTCGAGTTCATGATTTCAAATGGAATGTTCTAACTCTTTTAAAGTATTACTCTTGTTATACAATGTTCGTTCAATTGTAAAGAGTTGAGATCCAATCTTTGATTTGAATATTGATTTTATTATTGCATTAAACCTTGAATAGATAGTGAATCCTTATTAATTCAACTAATCATTTGTTGATGATTATTAAACTCTAAATTACCCTTAATATCAATCCAAACCAAACTTTCTTTGATGCGGACTCTAATGTCAAAGTTGAGTTGAACAACCATGCTACAGGGGATTATTTTACGCGATAGCGTTAAGATGTTGTGCACATACATGGTACATAGGGCTTATCCCCCTAAGTACGAGAAGTTAGGTCTATATAGTCTTACGACTGTTAAAGGTTTAGAGTAGAAATACTTGATAACCTGGGATATAGTTCATGGTCTTGTGACCCTCAGATGTACTTTTGATTTATGTTCTAATCTTGACTCAAAAGCCGAGACTTCTTTTGGTTCAATATCCATTGTTTATTCGCATGTTATTATTATTATTTTATTGTTAAACTTGTGGATAATTGTTGCTCACTCTTGAATAATAACATTGCATTTAAGATTGAAAAAGTTGATAAGCCATCCACAAGTAAGGGCAAGAGAAAAGCAAGCAAATGATGAAGACTCATTTAATATTTGTGAATGTTTATATTAAGACCTATGATGTAATGATTAAGACTTAATTGTTTATGATGTTTCCGCATTTGATGTATTAAGGTTAGATAACCTGAGATTTTATTCGTTTAGGATGTTGTAACCCTATATTGGGAGGATTTCTAATTCAATTTTATTATTATCATTGTTATGAGCTGTTAGATGTTAATTATTTTATTGAGTGAACACCAAATCTGAGGGAAGTTTGAGTACCTGAATTTGGGGTGTCACAGATTGGTATCAAAGCTATAGATTATGAACCTTAGGTGGGGAAAAAACCTTAGGTAGTAGCCTTATAGGAGATTGAGAACGTAGAAGTGATAAACTCTTATCGAGTTCTAAGAAATGAATTCCTTAATTCATTGAAGATAAAGAAAAACGTTATGTGCTTGTGTGATAAACTTATGTGCTCGCGAGTATCGATTAGTAACTAAAACTTAAAACTATGTTGTCAGGATGTCGGATGTTGGAGGATCTAGTCGACCTTGGGAGGGGGAACCCCGAGACATCCATGTTATCCGAGAGCAGTTGGTACAGAGAGAGCCATCTCCATTGATCAATGTTGTGGGTCAGGAGCATGTGTTTGAGACTGATCCGGAGGAGGATCCTGAGGAGGAAGATGAGTTCCCACCGAACTCTATTGCAACTCAAATGTATGATGTGGTGTATGACCATAACATTGAGCTTCAGGATAGAGTCAGAGAATTGGAGGAGCTGGAAGATGGACGTCAGAACACTATAGTTCAGAAGAATGAGGAAATCCAAGGTATTGATGCACGTCTTGGAAATGTGGAGTGGAAATTAGTTCACTTAGAGGGTGACAATGAGCAGTTGATGGCAGAGGTTGCAAAGCTAAAGGATGATCTGAGAGAGGAGTCCGTCAAGCGAGCCAGAGCTGAAGATGCTTACGAGGAGGCTTCCCAGCGAGAAGATGTAGCCAAGGAAGAGGTGCAAGCAAAGAAGGTCAAGATGGTGGAGATGGATTGTGCATTCAACACTACAATGAACAAAACACAGGATCGAGTTATGTACTATCCAATTCAGTTCGAGGACTTACCTTGGTAAATGCTGGATCGTAGAACGATGTTTCGCATCATGGAAGAAGAGTGCAGAGAAGTTGTTCGACGTCTTAATAGGCCGTGAAAGGAATAATATGAATTATGTGAATATCTATGTTAGTTAGTGATGTAAATTCCAATGTAAATATAAGTAATAGGATATGATGATTTAATCCTGAAGATTCTTTATCTCGGGATAGTTGATGTAAATAGCAGTGATGCTATCTCTTTATGTTTTGAAAGTTATTAATGAATGAAATATTAATGTTTATTCAAGATGTTATGTGTTAAATAATCTTAAAATGCTTTAAGTTAAGCCTTAAATACTTCAGAGACTAAGCAATGATCTAATAAGCGTATATCTTAAACAAAAAATAGCGCCAAGAAGATGACATACTCTTCAACAAGCTCAAGAAGAATCCACGAACATCAAACATAACAACAACGACAATGCCAATGCCAATCCTGTTCAGCAGTTGGTAACCCTATTAACTGGAGCACTTGTAAATCAGCCGCAAGCTCAAGCTACCTCGTTCAAGGATTTCAAGGCGGTAGGACCGCCAAAATTTAGGGGATCCATAAATCCAGTTGAAGCTCAGACCTAGATTATGGAAATAGAGAAGGTGTTTGACGTTACAAGGGTCAATGACGACCAGAAGACTGCCTTTGCAATGTTTATGTTGAAATCAGAGGCCAACTATTGGTGGCAGGTGAACAAGGTTAGAGGAGGACAGTGTGTGGTCACATGGGAGATATTCAAGGAGATGTTCTTTAAGATGTATTTCCTAAAGAGTTCCTAGAACCAGATGGAAGTTCAGTTTCTAGAGTTGAAGCAGTGTAGCATGACGTTGCCTGAGTATGCCGCAAAATTCAATGAGTTGGCTAGGTTCGCAACTTATCAGGTGAATACGGATGAGAGGAAAGCTAGGAGGTTTGAACAAGGGTTGAAACTTTGGTTGTATAGCAAAGTGTCAATGTTCCAATTGAACACTTTTATGGGAGTGTTGGAGAAGGCTATTATTACAGAAGGTGGAAGCGATGCCCTAACTAGGTACAATCAAGAACAGAAGAAGAAGAAGAATGAAGGAGAGAACAAAAGAGCTAGTGGCAGCAATAGTAGTGGTGGTCATAGTTAGAAGAGGAAGTGGAATGAGAATATGTCTACCAGGAATCAGCAAGGGAGTCAGAAGAAGAAAGTAAAAGCTTGTCCCACTTGTGGAAAGATTCACCTGGAAATATGCATGAAAGGCAAGAGGGTTTACTACAATTGTGGTAAGAAAGGCCACATAACACCAAATTTTCCTAACCCTAAAAAGGGCGTTTGTTTTACTTATGGTTCAAGGGATCATCTGGCTAGGGATTGCCCCAAGAAAGTAGCAGGAGCGGGTGGAAGTAAAAGAAGTAGTGGTGGTAGCACTCTGGCTATCACTGGACCGACGCCGCCAAACTGACCTACCGCCAGAACTTTCAACATGACCCTGCAAGATGTTGTGCAGTCCCGAGATGTGGTGTTATGTATCATTTTGATCAATAATTTTAATGCTTACATATTATTTGATTCGAGTGCTACTTGTTCATTTATTTTCGACGATTTTGTTAAGGACTTGAATTTGTCTAAAGAAGAATTAGAATACCCTTTGAACATAGAGATTGTGAATAGGGAAGTAATTCATATTAGGTTTATAAACAAGAACTATATGGTGGACATTAAGGACCACGAAATGACGGTAGATCTAATCCCGATTAAACTTGGGGAATTTGACATTATTTTGGGAATGGATTGACTATTCAATTATGGGGCGATAATTGATTACCAAAGAAAGTGTGTAAACCTTATGACTCCGTCAAAGATTGTATTTTATGGTAGCAAGTTGAATAGACAAATGAGTTGTCTGACGATGATGAAGGCCAAGAAGTTGTTGAGACAAGGATGTGTAAGATATTTAGCCTACATAGTCGATACTCTAAAGGAGAATTCGAAATTAGAGGAGATACCAGTCGTTAGAGACATTGGAGACGTATTTCCAGATGACTTGCTGAGACTTCCGCTAGATAGGGAAGTAGAATTCGTGATCGACTTATTGCCGGGAACTGCCCCAATATCGAAGGCCCCGTATTGCATGCCTCCGATAGAGATGAAAGAATTGATGGTCCAACTACAAGAATTGTTAGACAAGAAATATATTCAGCCAAGCGTATCACGGTGGGGAGTACCGGTGTTTTTTATCTTGAAGAAGGATGGATCGATGAGAATTTGCATCGATTATAGAGAATTGAACAAGGTTACAATTAAGAATAAGTATCCATTGCCAAGGATTGACGACCTGTTTGACCAATTTAAAGGAGATATATATTTCTCAAAGATAGATTTGAGAAGTGGGTACCATCATTTGAAGCTGAGGAAAGAAGATGTACCAAAGACAGCGTTCAGGACTCGTCATGGTCATTACAAGTTTCTGGTGATGTCATTTGGTCTAACGAATGCTCCTGCACCATTTATGGACATGATGAACATGGTATTTAAACCATTTTTGGATAAATTCATGGTGGTGTTTATCGACGATATTCTGGTATATTCTAAGACCAAGGAGGAACATGTGGAACATTTGAAGGTGACATTGGAGGTGTTAAGAATATAGAAGTTATACGCCAAGTTTTTGAAATGTGAATTCTGGATAGAGCGAGTGCAATTCCTTGGGCATGTGATTGATAAGGATGGGATTTTGGTAGATCTATCAAAAGTTGAAGCTGTGATGAACTGGGATCAACCGAAGACACCGTCGAATGTAAGGAGTTTTCTAGGACTGACAGGTTATTACAGAAGATTTGTTCAAGATTTTTCCAAAATCGCGACTCTGCTGACGAATTTAACTAGGAAATCGGTGAAACCGCTTAGGAGGAGCTAATTTCAGCAATGATGAAACTAAAGTTGGAGGTGAAATACCATAAGGAGTCGAACGAAAAATTATTTCAATTGGGAGCCGGTCCAACTTTGATGGATAAAGTTAAGGAAGCACATCTTCATGGTGAGGAATATGAAAAGATAAGGAAAAAAATATCTGAAGGTGATGAAGTGAAATTCAAAGTCGATACCAAAGGGTTATTGAGATTCGAGAAAAGAATTTGGGTTCTGCAAGTATCAGAAGTAAAGGAGGAAATTTTGAGCGAGGCTCATAGTTCGCGGTATTCGATTCACCCGGGGAGTACAAAGATGTACTAGGATCTCCGACAACATTTCTGGTGGCCGAATATGAAGAAAGACGTTGCTGATTGTGTGGCCAAGTGTTTAACATGTCAGAAAGTTAAAGCAAAACATCAAAGGCCGAGTGGGTTGTTGCAACCATTAAAAATCCCAGAATGGAAGTGGGAACATATCACAATGGATTTTGTGGTAGACCTTCCAATGACTCAAAAAGGTTGTGACGCAGTATGGGTTATTGTGGACCAATTAATGAAATCAGCACACTTCTTACCGATCAAGATCAAATTTAACTTGGATCAGTTGGCAAAATTGTATGTGAAGGAAATTATTTCAAGGTACGATATTCTAGTGTCTATAGTCTCTAATTGAGATCCGCGTTTTACATCAAACTTCTACAAGCGACTGCAGGAATGCTTGGGAACACCGTTAAGAATGAGCACGGCTTATCATCCTCAAATGGATGGGCAGAGTGAAAGAACCATCCAGACATTGGAGGATATTTTAAGAGCTTGTATAATGGACTTTAAAGGAAATTGGGATGATCTTCTACTACTGGTGGAATTTGCTTACAATAATAGTTACCACGTAAGTATTGGCATGCCGCCTTATAAAGCGTTGTACGACAGAAAATGCAGAACTCCATTATATTGGGATGAAGTTAGTGAACGTCAGCTACTAGGATCAGAATTGGTGCAACAGACCGCTGGGATTGTCAAGGTGATCAGGACAAGATTGATAGTTGCTCAAGACAGACAGAAGAAATATGCTAATCAACACCGACAGAATTGAGAATTTAAATTTGGTAGCTACGTTTTCTAGAAAGTGTCTCCTTGGAAGGGAAAGATCCGATTTGGCAAGAAAGGGAAATTGAGCCAGAGATTCATTGGGCCCTTTGAAGTTTTGCGAAGAATTGGTGAAGTTACGTGTAACGACCCCAAAAATCCATACAATTTAAATCTCAACTTCGGTCGTTAACCACACATTAAAACTCAAATTTTACATCATTATTCGATATTAAAAACACTAAAATTGCGGAATATTTAGAACGTTTATACATTTCCTCCTTTCTTGCCCTAAATCGCAACCTTTACATTCCATCTCTTTGATTCAATCTTATATCATGAATCGCTACAACAAAATGACTATACAAAGTTTTACATCATAACTAAATATCCATATACATTGGATAACTCAACTTACAATTCAACATGTTACGTTCAAAATATGAAATACATTTCTCATAAAACATAAGTAATCTTCGTGAATATAGATCTCTATACCTCACTTAGCACATATCTTTACCTTAAAATCTTGACCTGCAAAAGTGGTTATTTGCAAGAGTGATCTCGAAAGCCCAGCAAAGTCTAACAGTTTTCATGCATCACATAGCACATAATAACATGCTCGATATACAACTCATTAAAGTAACATGGCATACATGCTTTTAACTCACATAGCAAATATAAAGATTGAGTTCCTTACTCAATCATCATTACTTAGCCAAAACAATGCAGTCATATATTGACTTTCACATTTCATGATTTCAACATGTATAACATATCATGTAATTTAAAACAGTTCATCAAGTCCACGTAACAAATAGGAACCGAAAGACTTGCCTTGATCGTTGTTTACCAATAACAGTTTAACAGCTTACAGTTATCTACACTTCACGTGGCCTACACAATTATATAATCATACACATCAACTATTAGTCACATAACAACACATAGTAATTGTAATGTAAACTCTACTCCACATCTCATAATCTTTCCTATTAATTAACACACAATGTTCAATCAGATTGTGTTAACTTTTCGACTTACGTAATATTCGAAATTCATTAAAGTGTTCAAATTTTGCTAGGAATCATTATTGGTTTTATATTAAACCCATTTCATACTTTATAATATCCATTTCATTTGACTAAAAACACTTTTTACATTCATTAACAATTATCACGGCGTTTCGACATTTATTCGTCACACGCCCGATTTGCATCTTTTGTGTATGCTTACTATGCTTCTATAACTTATCTAATACATCATTATATTAATGTTAAGTATCATTATATTTACTAACATTCATGTTTTATAACTTAGAACAACATCTTTTATTGTCAAGAGCACTACACTAGCATATGTGCATGTCTAACGCCCTCCGAAAACACAATAGTCCTAAAGATGACCATTTTTACCCTTCATAACAATTTCAAATTGAAAACCTTAAAGAATAAAAGTTGTAGGTCTACTCGTCCTCGTTCCAGATCATCTTGAATCATCTCAATCAGAGTTGTAGCCATTTAAACAACACAAACATCAAAGATTATAACCTTTAATTTCACTATTTCTCTTCTTTATTCTTCTTTTAACATTCATAGCGAAATTATTCACTGTGAATTCGTTTTTAAACCAATTCAAGTAATTCCAATTGTGATAACTCATATTCTTAACATACTAACACAATACACGATCAATTTCAATAATAAATCATAACCAAACATCAATTTAATAGTTTAAAAAGCCATTTTTCAGAAATTATTTCATAGAAAAACATTATGAACCCAATTCCTCTTGTTTATCAAAATTGCATGGATTGAATTGCTAGAACAACCATATAACTCATAATCAAACACTATGAACATGATTTCATCATGTTCATCATATCTTTGTGAATTGAAACTTTTGAACAACTATAAAACTCTAAAACTATGAAAACATAGAAGAACATGATTTTAAAACTTGTTTTTACAATACTTGTATTGTGAAAATCCTTTCATGGCATACAATCACATATGAACACCATATATACATATAAATACATAATCATGAAAACCTAATTTTACAAAGACTAAATACATAACATCTTAATTTAGTATAAGTGTTAGTTTGATACCTTTCTAGGTTGAATTAGGAGAAAATATGGAGATGATGAAAGCTTTTCTTTTGTTTTCTCAAGATTTCTCCTTCTTCTTCTCCTTCTTCTTCTTCTTCTTCTTCTTCTTCTTCTCTGCATTCTCTCTTCTTCTCTTTGTTCTTAGTTTAGACTTAGGTTTAGAAAACTAACGTAACTTAGTTATATACAATATACATATAACACATATAATTATAGAATATGTAACTCCCAATATAATTTCATATACTAATTATCAATTTAATATATAAGTTACAAAATTAGAATTTTAAAAGCCCTAAGGCTTGTTTGGCAAAGCCATATTAAAATAATGACTTAATCATTCCTTAAGCCTTATTTGGCAAAACAAGATTAAAATAAGAATTTCAAAAGCTCTATGGGTTTGTTTAGTAAAACTAAATTAAAACTCTTTTAATTTATTTTCATAAGTTATTTATAATATAGTTTATTGTCCTGCACTGTTTACTTGGATTTCCATATCCAATCTTAATTAAATAAACTAATTACCACATACTAAATAAATTTCCCACTTGACCAAATATCACAAAATTATAATCTCATTATAATTTTATTTAATAACTTAATATACCACCTTAAATTATTAAATTAAAACAATAATATAACATCTCATGTTATATTATAACTCTCTAAATAATAAATTAATTTAATTTAGAATATTATCTAATGAATTTAGATTAATAAATATTTACTAGCAACCATTACATCAATAAAATATTTCTCTCATCAATTTCAACAATAAGCGCATCAAATAAATATTTATATATTAATAAATATTTAATATTACAATTTGAAATTTCGGATCGTTACATTGCGTATGAGGTAGCCTTACCTCCGACCTTAGAACATATTCATAATGTTTTCCATGTTTTTGTCTTATGACCGTATAAGCCCCGTTACAAGCACGTTATTGAATATGAACCCCTGCAATTTGAGAAAAATTTATCTTATGAAGAAGTTCCTATTCAGATAGTAGACAGGAAAGAACAAGTACTCAGAAATAAAGTAATACCTTCTGTTAAGGTAAATTGGAGGAACCACAATGCTGAAGAAGCTACGTGGAAACTCGAAGAATAAATGATGAAAATTTTTCCTTATTTATTTGCTTAATGTGACACCCCCAAATTCAGGTACTCCAATTCACACAGGATTTGGTGTTCACTGTACAAACATCATGAATCTATCTATCCATAATAAATAAAAAATCATAAATAGATATATACAAATCTTCTCCTTATGGAGTTACAACATCTAATTTAAATACATCAATCCCAGGTCAAACTAACCTTAAATCTCAAATGCGGAAACATAAACAAATAATAAGTCTTACACAACTTTAACATAAGTCTGAAACATAAATACAACAAATAAACAACAAGTCTTCATCACTTGTTAACTTTGCCCTTGCTTTTGCTAGTAGAAGGCCCGTCGGACCTTTCGTTCTTAACTGCAATGTAATTATTATGCAAGAGTGAGCACGATTGCCCACAAGTATAATAATATAACAATAATATAATAACATGCGAGTGAAAAAAAGACTTCTGAAATAAGAAAACTCAACTTTTGAATCAAGAATGAATAACAAGAATCAAAAGAACTTCTGACAGTCATAAGACCTTGAACTATGTCCTAGGTGTTAGGTTTGTAATATTCATGAACGCAATCAAATTGTACAAAATAAGCGAAAACGTGATAAAACATAGTTTTAAAATTTTACAAACCATATACCGGATCATCCTTTATGTACAATTATTAATTAAACGAAAAGACAAAGAACAAAAATTATACCCTTGAAGATTTGAGCTTCCTCAAGTACAAGTTCACCTCCAAATCTTTTCGGGTTCAACTTGAATCCACCGGGTTTGGTTCCTTCCTTTGATCAATATTAGTCACCCAAGTGTTTGGCCTCTAGAGCTGATCCACCAAGGAAGAAGAAAGATTCAAGAATATGGGTATTTGACAAAACCATAACTTTTCTATCTCTCATTGAAAAGGGTATACTCTCCCAACTACTGGAATTACGTATTCACGTATTTTGTGAAAGTGTCAACCACCCTCACCCATAATAAGACTCCTCTTATTTATAGATGTGGCCAACCCTCCTTAACAATTAAGGAATTATATTTTATTTTAATTAATTAAACTCTTTTAATTAATTAGGCTCCCAATCTTATTAGGAATTGTGACAGCCCCAGATCTGGGTCCCAAATCACCGCGGATATGGTACAATCAATTCTATAACTATTGCAGAAGATATAAACATAAATTATGTATACACTACATTTACACACTAACCCCCAAATCGAAAACCTTCACATAATACCTAAACCAATATTCTATCTAACATACTATGTTATTATCATACTATACTATTACAATTTAGCTGCACATATACTCCCATGCCGAACTTGGCTTTAACTTTTCCTTGTATCCTACGTATTCTCCTTATCTGCAATGTTTTTCATGATATAGCAAGGGTGAGCAACAAGTTTGCCCAGCAAGTATAGGTTTATTTGAAGATATATCATGATTGAAAGAATTTGAATAATAGCTGGCTAACATTAAACAATATAATTGTGAACTAGCATGAACAAACTTTTATAGCTGAACGAACATTGAACATAGACAATTATATCTGAACTAGATGGTAATGAAGGTGATCAGTCTTTCATACTTAATGAACACATGCAATATACACATAGTACGATTCAATAATTCATAGACATGATAATCAACAATGATTATCTATAAGCATATTTGAATGAACAACTCGAGGTCGAGTTAGAGAAAACTTTCCTGTTCGGTCGGTTACTGTTACGCAATTTATTTAGCTTTGTCTGAAGACCGATTATAGATAATATTGATATGCAAATTAGAATAATATCATAATAATATTTAAAATTACCTAAACATATTAACACATAATCCTATCAGTCTATACAAAATATAAGACCTAGTATCAAGTCAAACTATTGTAGTCTGAGTTGAATCCGACACAATTCTGACATCCTAACGGCCTAGTCGGATAAATATCGAGCCTATTTTTCATAAGACTCTGTCTAAACGTAACACAATTATCTTAAATAATTTTATTATCAGTCAAAATAATTTTCATAAGCTCGTAATAATTTTCAGATAATTATTACCATTTATCATGATTTTTCAATCATTAATTTCATATTTATATGATTTAAATACCATAATATTCTAATATCATTAATATTTATTTAATATTAAATACTAATAAAAATCATAACATAATATTATAATATATTTATAATATCTCAAAGAATATTTTAATACCTTAAAATCATATTTATATGATTTTTAAACCTTTAAATCCATTATCCGATAATTGCCATTAATAATAAATATTAATGTTTTTCATGACAAAATATCAAAAGTTATATTTTTTAACTTAAAATATTTTTATAACCTTTAAATTATTTTTATATAATTTTTAAATCATTAATTCTAGTTTTTCATAATTTATTTAATATATTTATTAAATAAATTAATTACCATTAATATTAATTAATTAATAAAATTTATCACAAAATATTAAAAGTCATTAAAAATAATTTAAAATATTTTTTTATACCATAATATAATTTTAAATGATTTTTCAAGTATTAAAATCATTTTTAAGTAATTTATTTTATATTAAAATTAAATAAATTAAATACCATTAATATACCAAAAATATTAAATATTAATGAAATATATTTAAAATAATTAAAAATCCATTTTTAAGCTTTAAAATAATTTTTAAGAATTTTTTATGTATTTTTCATAATTAAAAACTAATTTTCTCTAATTATTAAATAAAATAATTAATTTTATTAAGAAACTGTCGCTAAAGGGTGCTTATAGCGACAGAACCGTCGCTATAGGTGTTCTTCGTGTTCTTAAGCCTGCCCAGAAATTCATGGACAGCTATCAAGTTACTAGGTTTGACCAGCTATAATTCATGGATCTTGATGTATCCGGGTTCGATTAAGTGTTAAGGTTATAGTATTGATGTAATACTACAACTCTAAACAAACATCATGGCCATTCTATATCAAATCAGAGAGATCTGGGCCCTCAATAACATTGTCAGACCTGTTCTTCATTTTCTAGGTTACCTAGAAATGAAGAACAACCAAGGTACCTACTTTGCAAGCCTTGAATCTAGATTTCTGGGCTTGTTCAGTGTAATATGAAGGTTCAATCGTGTAGAATACATGTCAAAGAGCAATTCTATAACATAATATCTGTCTATTATCAACATAATCACAAGATTCAAGTCAGTCAAACCTTGTCAGAAAGTTCGGCTGTTGAAGGTTTTGGGTTTTCCAGAATCATTCACAAGGCAGATCGGTCAACCTATTTTGACCTTAATTAATTTCGATCCTGATCATGATCTGGGTAATGTAATTGGATGTATGTATAGTCCACATGTCATACTACAATGAGCAAACACTAACATGGTCATTAATCTTAATAGTAGCAAGATCTGAAGCCTAGAAAATTGTTGTCAGAGTTTTTGGGAAATCTGGGATACCCAAAAATCAGATTTCGTGCTCGGTTAACGCACTTTGATCGCTCATAACTTGCAATCTATACATGATATGGGCTTGATTCAAGCTCCAGATCATAGCCCACATAGGATAGAACATACTATAACATAAAACACAACAAACAACTGACAGGTAAAGATCTATGGGCCCTGACATATGGCTGTCAGACCATATTTTCCAACTTTTTCAGAATTTTAAAAATTTAAATTTCGTACATCTGGATGTTATAGATCCTTAATCTAACAATCCAAATCACTAAATGACACCCTCTAATACAACTCTTACCAACAAATAACAACATCTAACATCAGATCATAAAATTTTGAAGACTTAGGGTTTATACCACTTTAAACCTTGATCTTGAATCTGATCATAATGATCTGATCTTGGGATGCTATGGATCATACTAAGGACTGAATCACTAATTAATTTCGTGGGTCTATAGAGAGAAAATGTTGGTTGAGTGTTTGGTGACCAAATGGCTATTTTTGTGAACTTTTCTCTCTCTAATTCTATATATAATACTTGAATGCAATGAATTGGCTGATGTATATGGCTGATAAGTTTTGATTTCAGTCACATGGCTAGTCTAGGGTGGTTCACCAACTCACTTTAGGGAAAGATCTACAAATTATCTCCAATAATGCAACAAAGGGCAATTTGGTCATTTTGTTATCCATTTTAATGGCACATTTATCTTTTGATCCAACCCTTAGGGTTTGACCCTAAGGTTAAAAAAAATAATTCTAGGATTTCCAATTTAGGATTTTAAAAATGGAAAATTTAAGCTTTCTAACATATAATTAGTATTTCTAATTACATTAAAATTTACTAGTCACATTCAAGCTCACCAATTAGGATTAATATTTCCTAATTAAAATTGTTAAATTAGCAATTAGGTTCCATAATTCTACATTAGGATTTCTAACAGAATAATTAGGGTTTCAAACTTTAAAATTAGTGCTTTCTAACTAATTTGCTAGATTTTTCCCTTAATTAAGTAATTAATTACACTTAAACCTTATTCTTAACATTTGAATTCCCAAATTAGGGTTTTACTATTCCGAATTAGGATTTTGAATTCCCGGAACTGAAATTAGGGTTTCCAGAATCAATATTAGGGTCTTTATCATATCGATAGGGTTTTATAACTGAACGTTAACGTTTTTAATATATACTTAGGGTTTGTCACATATATAGTGTATCTGGTCAACCCTTGACCCTTAACCACAAACTGTACACATAAATCCACTTACACATAACATATATACTTATTTACTTAATCCTGAATAATTCACCACAAAAATTTTTAAATTCATAAAATTTCTTCACAGAGATGTCAAATCCATACACTTATTTTCTGTCCAGGTTTATTATTTAACCTTAATTCAATATTTTAAGATTTTAATTAATATCCAAATTCTCGGGTAGTCACATTCACCCCTTCTCCTAAAAATTTCGTCCCCGAAATTTACCTTACACCTTATATCTTTCATACACAGGATCACATGCTACGCAAAACATCTCTCACAAGAGTTCAATTATTCAAATCATACTGAGGAGTCATATAGACTACGAACTTTCATTTTTGAAAAGGTTTTATGGAAATTCATCCGCAAACCGCTCTGGTCTTATGGACATAGTGGGTAATTAGCCCGGTATGCCCGGTACTGGCCAAGTATTGTTGGTTGGAACAATTTTTCCCCGTTCCCTCTATCCGCATTGGGCACACAAAATTTTCTTAACCTAGTCTTTATCGGATTCCGCACCAAAACAATTCGGTTCGGGAAAATTTCAAAGAACGCTTAGGATTTTCATAAACGTTGATCTATCCTAATCAAATAGCATAGACTCATATCAATAGTTCAATTTAATCGAAATATTTAGGTATAGCCAAACCCCGTTGGCAAATTAAAATTTTTAAAAATAGTTTGAAAATGACGTCATGATGCTGTACTATATTAACAGCCCGTTTGAGGATGCCGTCATCGAGTAACTTTGTCATAACACATCATACAATAGTGGAACAACGATTTTAGATCAAATTCAACACTAAGTATTCCTGTATTTACAACTTCATCAACTTTTTATCCTTTCTACACTAGGTTACAAGTGCATAAGTGATAAATAAAAATATATTTTGATATTTGAAATCATTATCATCTAACTGAAACAAGTAGCATGGACTATTCTTTAAACTGTTCAAAAATTATTGCAATTCAGTTTTATCATCTCAACAGGTAACGATTTGTCAGTGTCCCGAAGTCCACACATACACAATGGTCAGCAGAAGTTAAGAATAAAAATTCATTTCAAAAAGGCACATAGTGCGTATTTAGCTTGATGTCAAAATTTTTGAAGTCTAACATAGCTAGGAGATTTGGAAAACCTATGTCTCCACTAATAATCAATTGCTTAATCAATCTATCTGTTCCTATTATCCTCAATACTTCATTCACACTTAGTTCTACCCAGTTCGTCAAACTTACCACACTTATGAGTTCAGGAACTTGCCACAATCATATGAGTTTAAGAACTTGTCCTAGACGGACCTTTGGCGTCCATTCGTTGAATGGTTCATAAATATTTCATATAATTATGAGTCACGAATATTCCATAAGTATGAGTTTTAAGAACTCGTACTTAACCTTATATTCTCTAACTATACCCTAACTATTTGTTAAACACCTGAGAAAAGAATCACCTTCTTAACAGGTATATAGCAAATAATGCGACACAAACATTTCAATGATTATTAGTACCAAAAACTAAGTGATTTTTACACCAAGAACAATTCCCCGCCCATAACAAGGAATAATATAACTTAGCTACTGACATGAGTCCTCATTTAAAATCCCCACCTAATCCTACATTCCTTTCCTGAATCTGTACCAATTCATAGACACTCAACAATCTTTGCTGTAAACTTTTCAATCATTCGCTTAATTCTTCTCCATACTATAACCATATCAGATCACAGGGTGACTTCATCGTATATATTACGATTCATTTCTATACTATGATCATTTTATTTTACGATCTCCTGTCCTTGTACTTTTAGTCTTTTAGACTCTATCTATTCATCACTACTGTTCACCTTTATTATCAGAGTTAAGGAACTCCGTGTCTTTTATAACCCGCCGAGATTCATCTTTGAATCCTACCGACACACTAACTATATTGGAGTTAGTACTTATCCTAATCATTGCGGTTATTAGTCTCAAGTAACCCTACCTACGGTTTATAACCTACATCTTTGATAGCAACCGTGACGGCCCTAGATCCGGGTCCCAAATCACCGTTGATCTGGTATAATCAATTCTATAACTATTGCGGAAGATATAAACATAAATTATTTATACACTACATTTACACACCCAAGGTCGAAAACCTTCACATAATACCTGAACCAATATTCTATCTAACATACAATGTTATTATCATACTATACTATTACAATTTAGCTGCACATATAATCCCAAGCTGAACTTGGCTTTGACTTTTCCTTGTGTCCGACGTATTCTCCTTATCTGCAATGTTTTTCATGATATAGCAAGGGTGAGCAACAAGTTTGCCCCGCAAGTATAAGTTTATTTGAAGATATATCATGATTGAAAGAATTTGAATAATAGCATGCTAAAATTCAACAATATAATTGTGAACTAGCATGAACAAACTTTCATAGCTGAATGAACATTGAACATAGACAATTATATCTGAACCAGATGGTAATGAAGGTGATCAGCCTTTCATACTTGATGAACACATGCAATATACACAGAGTACGATTCAATAATTCATAGACATGGTAATCAACAATGATTATCCATAAGCATATTTGAATGAACAACTCGAGGTCGAGTTAGAGAAAACTTTCCTGTTTGGTCGATTACTGTTACGCAATTTATTTAGCTTTGCCTGAAGACTTATTATAGATAATATTGATCTACAAATTAGAATAATGTCATCATAATATTAAAAAAAAAACCTAAACGCATTTGCACATAATCCTATCAGTCTATACAGCACATAAGACCTAGTATTAAGTCAAACTATTACAGTTTGAGTTGAATTCGGCCCAATTTTGACATCCCGACGGCCTAATCGGATATATATCGAGCCTATATTTCATAAGACTCTGTCTAAACGCAACACAATTATCTTAGATAATTTTATTATCAGTCAAAATAATTTTCATAAGCTCGTAATAATTTTCAGATAATTATTACCATTTATCATGATTTTTCAATCATTAATTTTATATTTATATGATTTAAATATCATAATATTCTAATATCATTAATATTTATTTAATATTAAATATTAATAAAAATCATAACATAATATTATAATATCTCAAAGTATATTTTAATACCTTAAAATCATATTTATATGATTTTTAAACCTTTAAATCCATTATCCGATATTTGCCATTAATATTAAATACTAATGTTTTTCGTGATAAAATATTAAAAGTTATATTTTATAACTTAAAATATTTTTATAACCTTTAAATTATTTTTATATAATTTTTAAATCATTAATTCTGTTTTTTCATAATTTATTTAACGTATTTATTAAATAAATTAATTACCATTAATATTAATTAATTAATGAAATTCATCACAAACTATTAAAAGTCATTAAAAATTACTTAAACTATTTTCTTATGCCATAATATAATTTTAAATAATTTTTCAAGTATTAAAATTATTTTTAAGTAATTTATTTAATAGTATAATAAAATAAAATAAATACCATTAATATGCCATAATATTAAATATTAATGAAATGTATTCAAAATAATTAAAATTCCATTTTTAAGCTTTAAAATAGTTTTTAGGAATTTATTATGTATTTTTCATAATTAAAAACTAATTTTCTCTAATTATTAAATAAAATAATTAATTTTCTTAAGAAACTGTAGCTAAAGGGTGCCTATAGCGATAAAACCGTCGCTATAGGTGTTCTTCGTGTTCTTGAGCCTACCCAAAAATTCATAGATAGCTATCAAGGTACTAGGTTTGACCAGCTATAATTAATGGATCTTGATGTATCCGGGTTCGATTATGTGTTAAGGTTATAGTATTGATGTAATACTACAACTCTAAACAAACATCATGACCATTCTATATTAAATCAGAGAGATCTGGGCCCTCAAAAACATTGTCAAGCCTGTTGTTCATTTTCTGGGTTTCTGGTTACCCAGAAATGAAGAACAGCCAAGGTACCTACTTCGCAAGCCTTGAATCTAGAGTTCTGGGCTTGTTCAGTGTAATATGAAGGTTCAATCGTGTAGAATACATGTCAAAGAGCAATTCTATAACATAATATCAATATATTATCAACACAATCACAAGATTCTAGTCATTCAAACCTTGTCAAAAAGTTTGGCTGTTGAAGGTTCTGGGTTTTCCAAAATCCTTCACAAGGCAGATCGGTCAACCTATTTTGACCTTAATTAATTTCGATCCTGATCATGATCTGGGTGTCGACGTCGGGATTTTTATTTGTTCCATTTTCTGTTCTTGTTCTTTTGTGTTCTCATTTTAGGTGAGATTTGTTTGAAAAAATAAGTTGTGAAAAGGTCCGACATTTATATGTCGACGATTGGACTATAAGAGTTGCCAGTTGGTTTTTTAACTGGTTGTACCAACACAGCCGAGAAAAGGTTTGCACATTGACCTAGTGATGTGAAATTACTAAACGGGTCTGTGAAAGCGAGATTCATTAGGGTCCGGGGGCTTGATTATACGGAGGGAAGGTGTTAGGCACCCCCCGACATCCGTGTTACCACGGTGACCGCCAATTTTTAAAAAATTGTTATATGAATGTGTGTATGTGTGTGGGTCAATGTGCAGTTATTTGGAAGTAGTGCAAGGCCTCGTTCGGACTTATATACACAGGGTTTGAGTTTGTGTGAAAATTCAGTTTTAAACAAGATATAGCAATAATGTTTTGTAAAAAAGGTTTTTCAAACCCTCATGCTCAATAGTAATTGAGACCTTTTATACTTCCATTTTTAACAAGTGTTCGGCTTAATTGTTTTTAATTTCGAGATGTGAATCATCTTCGAGAAAATTATGTACCAAGCAGTGCCGAACTCCTCGTGGGCATGAAAACCATATGAGAAAATCCAAACACCGTGAATAATTTACAAGCTGCTTACAGCTGAAAATGTCCATCACGGGAATCGAATCTAGATTGAGTAGACTGAATCTGTGATCACATGATTCCTAGGCTAACATGATGCCGCAATTTATATGAAAACTGTTAGCAGTTATATATATAAAAGTTATAAATATATATATACAGATATGATCAATCACAACAAAACACCTCCATAGGGGATCAGGAATGTAAATATATATATAAATATATATATATATATATATATATATATATATATATATATATATATATATATATATATTGACATGATCAGCCACCACGAAGCACCTCCATAGGGGATCAGAAATGTAAATAAAGCTGCAAAAGCGATCAACCACTATGAAGTAAACTCCAGGCGGGAGGAAATGTAAAGAAAGCAGTAAAAACGATCAACTGTCACAAAGAAAACTTTAGGCAGGACGAAATGTAAATATATATATATATATATATATATATATATATATATATATATATATATATAAGTAGTAATCGCACCGGATGTAAAATCCAGGCTCATCGAACATAGTTCGACAACAGTTCACATATATAAGTATATATATATGTAAAAACAAGTAAACGCTCCGGATGTAAATCCAGGCACATCGAACAAAGTTCGATCACATTTTATATATAAGTATATATATATATATATATATATATATATATATATATATATATATATATATATATATATATATATATATATAAAAGCAAATAAACGCTCCGGACGTGAGTCTAGGCTCAATCGAGCCATAACTCGATAATGTTAGTCCATATATAAATATATATATATATATATATATATATATATATATATATATATATATAATATATACAAAAGAAATAAGAGCCACGGACCGAAGTTCGGGCATACACACGCTACACAACTCTCAACGTGAAGACCTGTGTGTGCAAAGATGAAGAGAAAGACTTTAAAACGTGTAAGAAGGCTTATAGTGGTCTGCCAAAGAAGACTTCAGTAACTTGAAAGGGATGAACACTCGGCTCCCGCCGGTAGAAAAGTAGCTATATATGAGCTTACAAGTGTTTAAAATGGGAAAGCACTCAATTTAGGGTGTGCACAGAGCAAATTTGACAGGGTTTCCTAGCCTTTTTCTCTTCCAAAATGGCCATCCCAAGCCCTATATTTATAGAGGGGGAGCCACAGGTGCCTACGGCTCGCCGTAGATGTATTTGCGGCTGCCCGGGGTGCCCCAGGATCTGCTGGTCCAGCCGTCTCAAAGTACGTGCACGCGTACAGCGTAATGTCCGCTTGAACTATCAGAACTGCAATTCGGGGATCCGATTGAGGTGTACAAGACATATTTTGGACCGTCGTTGTCGAGAGCTACACAATGACATGGGATTAGAGGTTGTAAGAAGTCAGGGAGATGGGACTATGCCCTATCTCTTCAAGCTTCCAATTCTATCCGGTGTGCTGTCTTGTGTAGTAGTCACTCAGAATTATAATTCCTTGGTTCTTGTGGGACATTTCTATGTAGAATGTATGTATGTTATTGTTGAGATGACAAAATAATGGTCATGCCCTTCACCAGGGTTATCTCCAGTTTGAGCTGTGTTAGCGGTCGTTGCTCAGGGTTATCTCTAAGATTGGATTACTGTAGGTGTTGACCGTCCTCAGGGTTATTTTTGAGATGTGCCTAACTTCCCGGGGTTATCTTTGGCTTGTGGCATGAGTGCCTTGGGGCTTTTGCCAAGTGTTCTAAAGCTATTTGTATGGCTTTGAAATAAGCATTTCTGGGGTTATCTCCAGAACTATAACTGCATTCCTCGAGGTTATCTCTGAGGTTGACGCTATCTTTCCATATGTTGTCTGGGGCTGAGACTGAGTATCTCGGGGTTATCTCCAAGATGACACGGTCTTCTCCAATGTAATTTTTGGTATCTGAACTGCAGTCCTCGGGGTTATCTCCGAGGTTGATCCTAATACTCCCAATATTATCTCCGGGATTGAGGTTGAAACTTCCGGTGGTATCCGGGTCTGAGCTGGATGTCTCGGGGTTATCTCCGAGATGGTAATACTGAGTATCCCAATCGCCGGGATTGAATTGAGCTGTCTTCCAGGGTTATCTCTGAAAGACGATTCTGCCCTCCTACAATGTTAGTAACAGGTATGCAGAAAATTTCGAGTGTCTACAGATGCCCCTCTTTATCATATTCATGCAATGCAATGGCGTGGATAGGATAAAGAATACTAGACACTTGAAATGCAGCAAGATAATTATTATGCAATGCACAGCAGCAATATACAAATGTATGTGGTTTGTTGGATTGTTCTCCAACATGGTGGGATGATTATCGGCTCCCCTTGACTTCTACCAGGATCAGATGTATCTCTCATGTATAAGAGACTCTGTGGGGATGCACTTTGCATGTTAAGGATGTGTATAGTACAATCCATCATCAGTCCTCCCTAATGAGGATGCTTTATTGGAGTTACTGCCAACAGTATGTGCTTGTCAGGGTTGCCTAACCTTTGCTGGATTGTACATCAACAGATGAAATCCTTGCTGGGGATAAATGCCAAGGCTGTTTGACCTTTGTTGATGTGTGTGTATGACCTGATGCAATCATCGGATGGCTTTCGACGCGTCGTTGGGTTTACTTGCCAACGATTGAAATGATGTCAATGTTGCTTGACCTTCGTTGATATGTGCATCAATGGATGCAAATGCGTGATACCCCCGCCAGGATTCTGCTTGAGAATGTGGGATGCCCTCGCCGGGGAATCTATATATGGACAGATGACCGTGTGTGATACCCCCGTCGGGGATCTGTATTGTAGAATGTGTGATGCCCCCGCCGGGGAATCTGAAAGGATTAGGGTGACAACCGTGAATTGTCAGCATTGGACATGTGTAAGGTATTGCCGAAGGTGACTTTTAATAACTGAGATAATCGGCATAGTGTACCCTTGTGTTCGGGCGAACACCAATGAATGATATGAAAGCCACAGTCGGACCCAGGAAAACCAGGATTTCAGGCTATCCCGCTCAATCGCGTAGCGTTTTTATTCCTAATTTGGCCTTTTCAGCTTGTGCGATCTCCTTTGCAACTCGAACTGGACCGAGCCGGAGGGGTAGGACCCACACAGGGGTGCCACAGGTACACCTACAGTAGCCGTAGGTGGACCTGTGGCCAACCGTGGATGTCCATAAATGGGCTGGTTGCTTTTTTAAGTCATTTTCAAGTCACGCCGCGAAGGAAATCTGAGAGCTCTTCTTCAGATCTACTGAGTTCAGACGTCTTTCTGTAAATTCTGTCACCATACAAGTGTTCTACACTGCCCTGGTAACGTATGCATGTCTTTTTTTCCAGTTTTTATTCGTTGGAAAATGACTTTTTATATGAAATGCGTCTAAACAAATAGTAGTGAATATGCATGCTCATATGACTTGATAAAAAATATTCAACATAGTAAATGTTAGTATTAAACCATGCTAAACATAATGATATGAAAAAATTTGACATTTAAAACAGTCAAATTGGCACATTTTTTCTGCTATTTCTTATCCTATTTGAGGACAAATGAGCAAAGGTGGCAAAGCAAAATAATCATGCTAATTAGGCTACCATTATGGATTGATGACTTTGACTTTTTAATGCAAATAGTATGTATATGACTGTGGGCAGGTGTGCTACTGAATGACCACCTAGTCATGCCTATGCGCATGTGGATAGTCCTATTTATAGAGGAAATTATGGCAAAAGTTTTCAAAATGTAGGCATTGGGTAGTCATGCGTTTTCAACTCTACTGTAGGTGTATGCTAAAATAATGGATGCATGCATGTAATCATTAAATTCATTTTGAAAAGCTCCAGGTTAGAAAATACCACACCTTTTCTGAGGTGATTTGAAGACTTGTTGTCTAGATATTATGGATCCGGATCAGCCGATTAGTTCCCGCAGGACCACTTCAGGTGTACGGAGGAGGGCTTCCGAAGTGCCTTGACCCCGTTCTGTTAGACAGCCTCGTCGTTTGGTGGAGGCGGTGATACGTCCAGTTCGGGCTGATGTGCCGGACGTCGAGGATGAGGAGGAGGATGTTCCGGTTGCAGATCCCGCTCCTGCTGAACGTGTTCCCCGTATGGATTTTCCAGGCATTCAGGTGGCAAACCCAGCGCTTCTGGGTGATTTGAGTCGACACCCCTCAGCTTACCTACATGCAAACGAGGTATAAAGTTAGATCTTAATCTTCCTTCTTTCCTATTGATGAGGAGCAAAAGATTTTGATGTCGATCTGTATTTTATGTAGGTTCCCAGCTTTACACAGCCCAGAGGGAACTAGTTTAGCATTCACTCTATGTACCAGGCTCCGCATCCTGACTATAGAGCGATTGTGCATGATTAGGGATTTGGAGTGTTCTTTTCCATTCTTCCCCGCCGTTGTCCCTTGGGTTACCTCAGGGCATTATCTGAGCGTTGGTTTCACCGGACTCAGTTACTCCATTTGCTGGACTGTGAAGTGCTGATGACACCGATGGATTGGCAATTTATCACAGGTATGGAGTTTGACGGAGCGCCAGTGCCATGTATGGCAGATATTACCTCGACTGCCGTCAGATCCTTGTTAGGAGTTTCGACTGAGGCGCTCAAGGGCAGGACCGTTCGTACATGTCTTTTGAGCGTAGATGCAATGAATGCTCTGTTGAGTGAGCCCATGACTGCTGATGTGAGAGTCAGTGATTGCATTCTTCGGGGATTGTTCCTGGTTATCATCAGGGGTTATTTCATAGCAGACAACTCTTCTACGGTGTCATTCGCTTTGATCAACGCTACGCGTGAGGTTGACCGTATTAGGGAGTATGATTGGGGTTCCTACACATTTGCCTACTTCCTCAGGGGAATGCACATGCGTTCTTAGGGCTTGATCGATGCTTGGCTAGGATTTTACCTATTTTTGCTAGTGAGTATTTCTCTTTTAATTTCCCATGTATAGGTTAATAGTGTTAACCGACAGCAGATGTTTGGCTTTGTATTGACAGTTCTGGGCATATGAGAGGCTTCCATGTTTTCGTCATGTGAGTGTGTTAGGATTGGATACCTATCCACGAGGACGACGATGGCATCATTCCATACTGGCAGAGGTCCCTGCAGCTGAGGGTTTCACTCATTACCGGCTGCAGCTGGAGTTATTGACAGCTGATGTCATCACATGGATTCCCTATTTTAGGGAGCACTTGGCCATTGGATTTGAAGATGGGTACCCGACTAGTATTGAGTGCGTGATTTCCACCCGTAGGGTTCCTCTCTTTATTGATGGAGGATGAGAGCTCTATTTAGGAGAGTGTGCCATTAGGAGCACCACAGGAAAGATTTGTGTGCCGATCTTGCCTCCTACCAGGCGTTATTGGTCTGTGTTGCAGTCACCCGTCATTGATATCCCATTGTTGGGAGTTGATGGTTTTCCACAGTCAGAGGGTCCCTGCACTCAGCAGATATTCCAGCATTAGTGGTCCCCGCGTACTATTAGAGCCCAGACCCGCGCCACTCAATTTATAGGGGATATAGTTCTTGGATTCGTGATGATGACGGATTGGCTAGCCTGTGTCCGAGATCCGACTTATTTGACATAGATTAACAGTTTTATCCAGCGACTGGACCGGGCACATTTCTTTATCCGATATTTGGGCAGAGATCCGGTAGAGAAAGATACTTTTGATCCTTCTAGCTCAGGTGTTGGCCCCTCAGATGACCCATTTGGCTTTGCCGACATAGATCCTCCATTGTATAGGCCTGACATCCCTGTTGATAGAGATCCAATGACTCAGGAGGAGTTACATCAGGTGGACATGATTGATGATGTAGATATTGACACCATTGTCTTCTTTTGATGTGTATTATTGTTATCTCTTTTGATAGACCTCTGTTAGATATTGGGTGGTTGTGCCTCATTCTCACTATATCTTTTGATAGGCCTCTGTTAGTAGTAGGGCGTCTGTGCCCTATTTCTCTGTATTTTAAGCTATACAGACATGATGTATGTAGATGATGATGTACTTAAGAATGTATGTACTGTTTTCCATTCCCTACATCATATTGCCATCTATTATCTGTAATGCATGTATCATGTTATGCATATGTATGTATGTCCAAAGATATTCAGCATTGACCCTTGGATGGTCTTATAAAACGGCCTACATAGATGTCTTCTTCGACAGTTAGCCACATTGACCACACTCCCCCATTGTTGGTAGTTTTCTGTCTAAGGTTATGGTATGATAGTATGTCACCATCAAACAGAGTGACTGTAGATCGGCTACTACATCATTCCATGACCTTACTGATGTTTCAGGTTCCTACAGGATTTGTAGAGGGCATGCTGTAGCATTGGATACCGGAGAGGCATATTTTTTGGTTTGGCATCCATGAGTTGACTCCTACCATAGAGGAGTATGTACGATTGACGGCGCTGCCATTAGACAGACCTTGCACGTAGATGGCTATCGGCGATATGAGCCGATAGTTTATGACTCTCACCGCGCTGCGGCATAGAGTTGTGCAGGATGAGCTCACATCTGGCCACGTGATATCCCAACATTTTTTGATGGATAGATTTGGCTAAGAGGATAGTTATACACGGCATTCCGGGGATTTCACCACACTGGAGGATCAGTGGCGTTTGGCCAAAGTAGATGTATTGCTACTGTGTATATTATCGTACGTGTACATGCCACGGTACGTGGATGAGTTGGACATTGGCGTCATTATGGCAGTGAGAGCTCTCAGGGAGGGTCACACCATTGTACTAATGATTGTAGCAGAGACACTAAAATCGGTCACATATTGCTGCACACATCCTTCAAGAGTATTTACAGGCAGCTCGGTCATGCTGTACGTGTGGTTTATGTCACACCTGAGACTAATTGACACTTTCAGACGACACGGGTATTGTTTTATCCATGAGATAGCTATGTCGTATTCCTTCCACCTTGTGGAGTGTATGGATCCTGCATCTTGGTCCATTTTCCTGGCTGGGATCGGAGATCCGTTTGCTATCTTACCGTGTACAGGGCTCAATTCACCCTACATCTTCATTACTCATGCTCCGGGCATAGATTATCTCCCTCTGGCTGGTTTGAGGGGCATGACTACTTATCACCCACTGGCCGTGATGTGTTAGTTCGACTAGTTTTAGGATTTCCATCCTTTTGAGGGAGTATTGAGTTAGCGCTTGGCTTCTCGCCACTTATCAGTAGGGGACAGATCCATGTTGTATGCCTGTTGGGATCAGCGTGAGCTAGCTGAGTTTTCTGTTAGCCATCCGGGCTGTTCTGTAGAATATTCTGCATGGATGGTGATAGAGACGACATTGGCCGTGGCAGTATCCACAGTGCCAGGGATGGATTCCGACGATGGGGAGTATATGGAGGATATTGATATTCCCACCGAGGAGGAGCTATTTACTAGGTTGCCAGCAGTTGTGATGGATTCTCCCAGTATGAGTACTGTTGTTATTCAGCATTCAGCACAGTACTTCGAGCAGAGTCTTCATCTGATGACCTTTGAGAGAGATCAGGCTAAGGCCTTGATATTGACAGCTCTTGATGGGAGAGACGCCGCTTTATTGGCGAGAGATAAGGTTGTAGCTCAGAGAGACACTGCTATTGAGGAGCGGGATGAGGCCAGATCAGCCATAGATGCAGTGATCATTGAGCGGGATGCTGCCCTATCTACTAGGGATGTAGCCATTGTAGACAGTACTTTAGTGAGATCCCTAACCACTGATATGATTGCTGAGATGATGCATATATTGATGAGCATCATGTCACCCTGCAGTTAGCCTCGGACTTGCTGGCTCGTGTAGACATGTTGATGCAGGAGATCGTAGCATTACCCCCTTCCTTTAAGAGAGATGCTATCTTAGATCTGCTAGCCCGCATGCGTAATGATATGTAGATATCCTTGTATTTTTCTGCACAGACTAGCTTAGGCATTTTGTCATATACAGTTCACATTTTATATATCAAACAACATTATATATAGCAGGGAAATATATTCTTTGATCACTTCCCTTTTAGTTATGCCTGGATACTTGCTTGATATTTTTCCTACTTCTTCAGGGCTTGTGATCTTGATGTATTCTGAATTCTTCATTGATGGATGGACATTGAAATGTCTCCGAATAGCTCAGAATGGATCGTTGATTTGTGTGTACTCCCTACCATCTTTGGTGTCTTGGGACTGGTTTCTGTATGTAAAAATGGGGAGGAATGTGGCTTTTCCTCTCTGAGATTGACCGCACCACAGATGGTCGCCAGTACTCCTATTTAGGAGGAGCCTAGTTAATTCCATCTCTTATGGATTAGTGTTTCTCTTTGAGGAACAACCGCAACTTAGATGGTCGCCAGTCTCCCGTTTACATGTGGAGGTCAGGTAATTTCATCCTTTTGGTCTGAAGCCGAATGAAATGTGGTGGATTGAAATTTGATCTCAATACCAGATGACAAGTCTTTGTGTTTTAGTAGGGGCTAGTATTAGAGTTTATGCCCTAGAGACCAATTATTTGATATAATTGCTTAACATTTTGATATTATATTTGATTGAATAAATGAATGATTTTATTATAGTTTTATTTACTGTGTTATATAAATGTTAACATAATAAAATTTCTTAGAATAGTGATACAAATTATATAGTTTCAAGTATGTGACTTGAACATGAGATTATATAATTACAATTAGTATCATTGTTCTTAAATGTCTCTAGTCGAGTATAATTGTTGATGGGACAACAATGATGCATTGAGACTAGTATGTAGATTAACTGATAACCAAATATCATTGGTCATAAATATATGAGATATTAAGTCAATGCATAGGTACGTGTTAGAGAAAGATGTTCTGGACAGACCCACCATGAGAATTTTATGTGGAGCATTATGCGAAGTGTTATTAGCGATTCTCATAGTGACAATGATGTAATAATCCTCTAACATGAAATCACTATATTACTACACGGGAATTTATGTACTTTGATATCATCAAAGGTCACCTTTAATAGGGTGAACTATAAAGGTGATTATTGGGTACACCATGAATTGTGTGAGGAATATGAGTGATCTAGATGGAATTTAACCCTCCTATGTACTAGGGGTGATATCTATATGCCTCTTGATTGAGTAGGACTATGAAATTCATGGCCATGCTCAAATAGTAATTTGTTTCATATAGTCTACTCATTGATCAAGAAAACACAGATTAAATTATGAAGAGTATGACACATTCCATGACTCGAGTTTAATCTAGGATATTAAGGTTAAAAGGATTAAATATCTAGATGCCGCTCACTGTTTATAAATTTATAATATGATTTTAAAATTATTGCTAATGTAATAATAACATATAGGGTCACACACATAGAACGTTATTAAAAAGAGAATTAATTTAAATTGTAAGGATTTAAATATATCAATATGATTGATAGTATTTAAATCACAAATTTAAATTAAAAGGATGATTTGTGTGTGTGTGTGTGTGTGTGTGTGTGTGTGTATATATATATATATATATATATATATATATATATATAAATTCGGATTTTATTTTAATTAGATTAGGGTTTTGATTAATTCCGAATTACTGCTATATATATATGATATATCAGCGTTTTAGGGAAGTTAATCATTACCTAAAAATCCTAGCCGCTCTTAGAGAGAGACTAGAGGGAAATAGTTTCGAGATCCTCATCCTTGGTGGCTAGTACAGCAGTTCCTTTTACTGCAAATCGTACGACGATTTGCGGGGCATTCGTGTGGATACCGTAGAGGCGCGATTCGTTTGGACTGTGTTAGAGATTCGAGCGTATCAATTCTATTTTCATAATCGGTATAATTTCTAACCATTGAGTTAATTTATTTTTCGCATTAATCCTATTTTAGGGTTTTTCTAACAATTATGTGCCGAAACCCTTCAACTAGACCAAACCATAAATGGTTGCCTACGTACTCCTGTTGAAGTGGAGATCAGGTCTGTATAGTTTGAACTTGGTGTAAGAGGTTCAATGTTGTATGTGGTAAAAAGGGTGGAAAGAAGGGTGTATAAATGTTTTTGTTATTTTTGTTTTATTGCGACCGGGCCATATAAAATGGTTGCTTACGTACTCCCGGGTATCGGGGAGATCAGGTCGACGTAGTTCGCCCATCAGGACGATTTGTAGTCGATGAAAAGTTTGATCCCATGTGCAGGACAAACTACGGGGGAAAATAAAGTTTGATCCTAAGTTCAGGATAAACTACAAGTGTGAAAAAGTTTGATCCCATGTTTGGGGACAAACTGCAAGTGTGAAAGGTTCAATCCCTAATGGGATAATCGAAGTTGTATGAAAAGTTTAAAATGGAGTGAAGCTAGGCTGCTGGCTTGAACAGTATGTTTCCCTGAGGGGCAAAGTGTGAAAAAGAGTTGTATGTGATGAAGGGTTAAAGAGCCAAAACGACTGGTGATCTGATGATCCAAAACTATGATGTTTTCTTGATGGTAACCTGAAACATAGTATTGTTTCACGCTGTCCAAATTGATAAGATGTGGAAATTCATCGCCATCCATTTCCTGTAATCTGAGAGCACCTCCTGTCAATACCTCCTTGACAACAAACGGGCCTTCACAGTTAGGGACGAATTTTCCCTTGGACTGATCTTGGTTGTCAATGATCTTCTTTAAAACCAAGTCATGTTGTTTAAACTGTCATAGCCAGACTTTTCTATTGTAGGATCTGGCGATCCTTTGTTGATATAACTGACAATGGAAGATAGCCGCAGTTCGCCTTTCGTCTATTAGAGACAATTGGTGATACCTGTCTTGTACCTACTGGTCTTCATCCAGCTGAGTGTCTATTAACACTCTGAGGGATTCCATTTCCACTTCTACGGGTAGCACTGGTTCCATCCCATAGGTCAATGCGTAGGGGGTTGCCCTAGTGGAAGTGCACATTGATGTTCGTAGGCTAACAGAGTAAGAGGCAATAAGTCAGGCCATCCTTTGTGGTTGGCGGACATCTTTTGCATGATCTTCTTGATGTTTTTGTTAGCCGCTTCAACATCACCATTCATCTTTTGACGGTATATGACGGAGTTGAGATGTTTGATGTGGAATTTGCCGTATAACTCTTCCATCATTTGTTGTTGAGCTTCTTAGCATTGTCTGATACAATTGTCTCTGGTTGTCCATATCGACAAATGACATTATTTCTGATGAAAGTAATGCTGATTTCTTTGGTAACCCTATGGAATGAGGCTGCTTCTACCCATTTGGTGAAGTAGTCGATCATGGTGAATATAAATTGATGCCCATTACTGGCTTTGGGCTCTATGGGCCCGATCACATCCATTCCTCACATTGAGAAGGGCCAGGGCGAACTCATATTATGGAGCTCCCTTAGAGGGGCGTGGATAGCATTCCCATAAATTTGGCATTGGTAGCACCTTTTGACGTGATCATCACAATCAGCCTTGACGGTAAGCCAGTAATGTCCTGTTCTGAGGATCTTCTTAACAAGTAGGGGGCCGCTCATGTGTGGGCCACATACTCCACCATGGATCTCATCCATGAGCCTCTGAGCTTGATCCTTGTCCAGACATCTGAGGAGACCTAATCCTAGATCTCTTTTGTAGAGTGCATCTCCGCTTAGATAGAATTTCATAGCAAGTCGATGGATCGGCCTTTTCTCAGTCGGGCTCACCTCAGTGGGTGTAGATCCATCTTGTAAGTATTTCTTGATATGCTGATACCAAGGATGCTGGATGGAAGGTAGCTCATCCAATACTTCTCCAACATAGTTCCCATATACTGGTGCCTTTTGCAGGGCAAATGTGATGCTTGGCATGTGTTCCTTGTTAGGTATGTGAATTTAGAAAGCCAAAGTTGGTAGCGCATCTGCAAAGTCATTCCTGTTACGGGGAATGTGTAGAAAGGAGATCTCTTCGAACTCCGAAGCCATCTGTAAGACTTACCGATGGTAAGGCAACAAATGTAGCTCTTTGGTTTGATAAATTCCCATGGATTGTCTGATTACCAACTCTAAATCCCCAAAGACAGTTAACCGCCTGATGCCTATTGAACGAGCAAGTTTTAGCCCCATGATACAGCCTTCATACTTAGATGTGTTGTTGGTGCTGATAAACTACAATTTGACGGCTACGGGATACTGATCCCCCGTAATGGATACTAGAACTGCTCCAACCCCAGAACTTTCCATGTTTACAGCTACAAAAAAATACATCTTCCATGTTTGGTATGTATCGTACTGATGATGTTGCTGAATTGCCATAACCTCTTCATTGGGGAAGTATGTCTCCAAGGGCTTGAAGTCTGCTAAAGGTGCAGCGGCCAGTTGATCCGCAATTCCTTGACCTTCAATGGACTTTTGCATCACGTAAATGATATCAAATTGTTGTAGGATCAACTGCCATCTGGACAGTCGACAGTTCAGTATGGGTTTACTGAACACGTACTTGAGAGGATCCACGCGGGATATGAGATGGGTTGTGTGACCATGGAGGTAATGTTGTAATCTCATGGAAGCCCATGCTAAAGCACAAAAAGTCTACTCAATCAGAGTGTACTTATGTTCACTGCTATTGAATCTTTTGCTGAGGTAGTAGATAGCTCGTTCTTGGCCCCTATCGTCTTTCTGTCCCAGCATGCGGCCCATGGCATTGTCACTTATGAACAGGTACATGAGCAAGGGAGCATCATCCCTGGGTGGTACCAAAATGGGAGCTTTGACTAGCTACTCTTTGATTGTAAGGAAGGCCTTCTGGCATTCATCATTCCATTTTATGGAGGACTTCTTCCTTAACAACTTGAAAATAGGCTCAAAAGTTGCTGTGAGTTGGCAGATGAACCTGCTAATGAAGTTGATTCTTCCCAAAAATTCCCGTATCTCCTTCTCTGTCTGAGGAATGGGCATTTCGGTAATGGCCTGGATTTTGATGGGATCCAGCTCAATCCCCATTATGGCTGACTAGGAATCCTAGCAACTTGCCTAATTTAATGCCAAAGGCGCACTTGGCTGGATTCAACTTCAAGTTGTACTTACGCAACCTATTGAAGAGCTTTTTGAGATGGTCTAGGTGGTCTTCTTCACTCCGGGACTTGATAATGATGTCATCCACGTAGATCTTTATCTCCTTATGCATTAAATCGTGAAAAAGAGCCATTATGGCTTGCTGATAGGTAGCTCCGACATTGATGAGGCTGAACAACAACCGTCTATAGCAAAAGGATCCCCAAGGCATGATGAAAACAATTTTCTCACTATCCTCCTCAACAACCATGATTTGATGGTACCCCGCAAAGCAATCAGCAAAGGAGTACATACTGTATTGAGCAGTATTATCAATGAGAATGTGGATAAATGGCATGGGAAAGCTATCTTAAAGGCAAGCTTTATTCAGATCCTGGTAATCCACGTAAACTCGCACCTTTCCTCCAGGTTTAGGTACGGGAACGATGTTGGATATCCATTCCGGATAGGTGGACACCATGATAATGCCAACTTGAAATTATTTCACAATTTCTTCTTTAACCTTTAAACTCCAATCAGGTTTCAATCGCCTGAGCTTCTGCTTGACTGACTTGATTCCCTCTTTAATAGGAAGTAAATGAGGAACAATGTCAGTGGACAAACCCACCATGTCTTCGTGAGACTATGCAAACACATCCTAGAATTGGGTTAGTAGTGCAATCATATCATTCCTTTGGGTTGGAGTGAGGTCTGTACACAAAAGGAGTTTCTGCCCGTTTTACCCTTGTCGACCAATGAAAGGAGTGTTGCTCCAATTGGTATGGGTGAAGTATGGGTGGACTGCAGTGATGGAGGGGTTGTCATCGTCCTCCTTTTCCCGAATGATGACCATTACGTCTGGACAATCATCGTCTGGGGTGTATCTGTTTGTATGTTCATCATAGATAATGATGTGTATGCCTGACATCATTCTGACGATGTCTTATTTAATTCTTCGTTCCACTTTTTCCATTTTGGGATCTGGAACAAAGAATTCTTTCTCCTTCACTGGTATAGGTTTAGGGAATAACATGGCTATAACATGGGCCGACACCTTTACCGGAGACCGTACAGGCTCAGGAGCCGTAGGTGGAGATAATCGCCGTGCAGCTGAAGATGGAGGAGTCTGTTTATGCTTATGAAGATTCCTGTGACTGGAACTAGCAGTGTAGCCTAGTCTGGATGTCCCTGTTTGACTAGGACCTTGAATTGAACACTTGATGCCCTGATTGTCTTTGCCCAACCCTTGTCCAGGTTGATGACCGAATGACATCATTTCTTGAGTAGCTGCCATCACTTCTGTAGAAATCTTGGGTATAAGAGGTGGCGCCCCAACAGGATGGTAGTGAGTGTTGCTCACCTCCAGGGCATGAAAATTGACCAGCTCAACTTCTGAATTGAAGCTGATTAGTGGCATGTCACCTTATTCAAGGCATTCTGGCTTAGCGTTGATAGTAACTAGGCTACTGTTGATAATGTATTTAAGTTGTTGATGAAGAGTGGATGGGACGGCCCCAGTCATGTGAATCTACGGTCTTCCCAATATCAGGTTGTATCCTGTATCTATTTTGAGAACGTGAAAAGATACGCAAAATGTATAGGGACCAATCTCCACTGGCAGTTCAATCTCTCCGACAAAGTTTCATCGGGATCCGTCGAAAGCTTTAATAACTGTATGGCTACTTCAGATCTGATTGAGATTGATGTTCATCTTCACTAAAGTGGCATAAGGATAAATATTCAGAGATGAACCTCCATCTATCAAAACTCCAGCTAGCATGTATCCGGAGGACAGAACCGCAATGTGCAACGGCCTGCAATGACCGGTCCCTTCGGGAGGTATATCGTCATCAGTAAAAGATATCACATTGTTGTTGAAAATGTGATCAACCAAATGTTAAAATTTTTCCACATCCACTGATTTTGATAAATAGGCTTCTTCCATAACATTCAGTAGAATCTTCCTGTGATCCTCGAAAGAGAAAACTAAGTCCAATATTGAAATTTGATGTGGAGATTCTCTTAAGCTTAAAACCACCTTGGTTTCATTATGGCCCATAGTACGGAGGAATTTTTTAATTTTCTCCATGGGAATTTTCCGCTTTGATTTGATGGCAAGCTTCATCACCCGTTGGGGAAGATACAGTGGATTTTCCTTCAACACTGCAGCAGTTGTATGCGAGGTGGATCCTTCAGCTTCTCCATAATTCCAGGGGACTTTTTGTAAGCTGATAACAGGATATTGTGGTCTGAAGGGTAAGCTGATTGGCTCTGGTGTAGCCACTTTCAAAGGATTGTCAACTCCTTTGAGTTGAATTACTTGTATTGTGAATGGTTTGACAGTTCCATTAGCCTCAGTGGATATAACTGCTATCAATTCCTTCCATTTAGTAGGATATGTATTTTCACTTTCAAATAGCACAGTATCGTTGTCTGCCAGTTATAGGACACCGCTGTCAATTAGATTCTGAATAAGGTGGCGGAGTGTCCATCATTCTTCTGTGCTGTGACCGTGAGAATGGGAGTGATACTGACATACTCCATCAGAATTGAACTGTCTTGAACGGGGGTTAATTGGAAGTTGGAGGGAAGTGATCCTTCCTTCATTGATCAGCATCTGAAGTATCTCCTCCATAGGTTGGCCCAAGTATATAAATTCCCTTCTATTGGCAAAATCCCGATTGGCTTAGGTATTTGCTCTCTTCGCAACTTTGTCCTCTAGTGTTTCATCTTTTGAAGGCGATGAGGGAATATTTATAACAAAAGGGAGGAGACTCGCATGCTCCTGGCTGACTAATTGGCGTGTAACTTGATGCTGATGGATCACCAGTTCTGCCAATTGCTCAATTTGCTTACATAGAGTTTTCATCTTTCATTCCATCACAAACTGGAACTTTGTATAATCCCATTTGTCAACACCATCTTTGATGGTCTAGGATGATTCACCATTAAAATTGGAACTTTGTCCATTGCTCCAATTAATCATATTGACCTCTTCCTCTTTGTGTTGAGGAAGAGGGTTGTCTTGCACGCGAGGTTAATCTGGCTTGGTGACCACGACCTCACCGGTGTCTATTAAATCTTGAATCTTGTGTTTCAAGGCCAAACAATCTTGAGTATCATGTCCAGGTGCCCCAGCATGATAAGCACATTTTTGAGTAGCATTGAAACCCTTCCCATTCGGGTTGGCTGGTGGAAGAAGATTTGTGATTTTCTTCTGAGTCGTCAGAAGAGTAAGAATATTCTCGAGTAAGTCCCCCAGGAGTGTGAGAACTTGAGGGCGTTTGGCTTCTCCACCCTTAGGCAATGGAGGGTTTGAAGACTGTGCTTGAAAGGGAGTGAAATTTTTCCTTTGGATAGGCATATTCTGACTGCCTTTCTGACCTTGTAGTATCAAGGAAACATCCTCATCTTTATTTTTATGGACCCTCCGGGGGTTGTTTCCATAATTTCTGGATTGGATGTGCTCAACAATAGCTTTAAGGGCAGCTAGGTCTTGAATCTTTCCTGATTTCAATCCCATCTCAACCATCTCCATGTGCTTAATCATTTTAGAGAATGGTTTGCCAATACCAGCTAACACTCTCTCATAGAAAGGAGCTTCTTGTATGTATATGAAGGTCATCACCATCTCTGACTCATTCATAGAGGGAATAACTTAAGCAGCAAGGCGCCTCCACCTTTGAGCATATTCTCTGAAAGACTCATTAGATTGTTTCTTGACCTTGGTAATGTGGTACAGGTCAGGAGCCATCTGAGAGTGGAAGCTATATTGAGTGAGGAAGGCATAAGCTTTCTCTTCCCAACTATGGATCTTTGAGTTGTCTAATCTAGTATACCATGAACGGGCTTCTCAAGTCAGACTCTTTTGGAACAGCTGCAGTCTGAGCTTCTCGTCCTCTGCATAAGATCCAAGTTCTCCAATGAACACCTTCAAATGTGTGTGAGGATCTCCTAACCCATCATAGTTTTCAAAGTCAGGAGTTTTAAATTTCTATGGATAATTCACATCAGGGAATATACAAAGGTCTACATATGAGACACTCCCGTGTACTCTAATTCCTTTGATAGAATAAAGGGTCTCTTCCATTTAAAGGACCTTCTTTCTGATATCACCGGTGTCTATATCTTCTTTAAGATGGGGGTATCAAGAACTTTGTTGGTTATATCCAACTGGAGCTCAGGTACTACAATGGCTTTATCCGAACATTGGGTTCCTCCTTGTGCAGAGGATTCAGCATGTATGGGTATCCTCTTACCCTGAGTAGATTGGTGTAGTTCTTTAAGCAGAATAGCCAAATATGTGATTTGTTTACTTAATCCGTCGAATTCTTCGCGGGTGACAGGATTAAGATTAGCTTGGTCAGATGAAGACATAATTGGCTGTAGGCTCGTGGCCTTTTTAGTCTTTGAACGAGTAATAGGTCCGATTGTTTCCCTACGAAAGACTTGCATAATTTAATCTTAGGGAAAGTGTAAATGTTTACATGCTATGCAATTTATCTGTTTTAGGAATATTATCCTGCAAAACAGATGTTAGCTGTTTGTTATCCAGGATAGCATGTTAATTTAAATATGCATGTGCAAATATTTCTTCATATTTCCCATTATAATGAATATGGCATGAAATTACAAGGAATTTACTTTACGAGTAATTTGAAATGAGAAAGCATGAAGAGACTTTCCTCTGTGTTTGGTTTATTAGAGGTTGACCAATCTTAGGTTTACTCTCGTGGCTTTTTGGCATGAAGGTTCCTAAATCATCGCAATTTACTTGATGGGAAGTTAATCCAGTCTTTCAACTAGAGCAAATTTGGGTGGTTCCATTCTTGAGCCTCGTTGAAATTAGTCTTCCAACATGTCCAGTAATCAAACACCGACAGGATAGCCTCTTGGTGGAGGAACTACACAACATACATTCACATAAAATGTGTCTCACCGTTTATAAAAATGATGACATGTGCGAAGCACTAATATCACAAGCAGATATAGTGTAAAGCATTAAGTGCAGTAAATATATGCATTCCTACACATTCAACATAAATGTAAATGCAACATCCACACACAAGCATATAACAATTTTGAAAAGATTATAATAGCGGCTTAAGCCCTCTTACTGGAGTCCCTAACTGAGTCGCCACCTGTCGACGTTGGGATTTTTATTTGTCCCTTTTCTGTTCTTGTTTTTTTGTGTTCTCGTATTAGGTGAGATTTGTTTGAAAAAATAAGTTGTGAAAAGGTCGGACATTTATATGTCGACGATTGGACTATAAGAGTCGCCAGTTGGTTTTTTAACTGGTTGTACCAACACAACCGAGAAAAGGTTTGCAAATTGACCCAGTGATGTGACACTGCTAAACGGGTCTGTGAAACCGAGATTCATTAGGGTCTGGGGGCTTGATTATGCTGAGGGAAATTATTAGGCACCCCCCGACATCCGTGTTACCACGGTGACCGATAATTTTCAAGAAATTGTTATATGAATGTGTGTGGGGGGGGGGGGCTGTAGACACTCAAAAGTTTTTTTGCATACCTGTTACTAACATTATAGGAAAGTAGAATCATCTTTCAGAGATAACCCTGTTAGACAGCTTAGTTCAATCCTGGAGATAACCCTGGGATATTCAGTATCACCATCTCGGAGATAACCCCGAGACATCCAGCTCAGACCCGAAAACAACACCGGGAGTTTTCAGTTTCAACCTCGGAGATAACCCTGAGGAGTGCAGTGCCAATATCAAAAATCACACCGGATAAGACTGTGTCATCTTGGAGATAACGCCGAGATACTCAGTCTTAGTCCCGGACAACACTGGGAAAGATCGTCAACCTCGGAGATAACCCCGAGGCATATAGTTGCAGTTCCGCAGATAACCCCGGAAATGCTTGTTTCAAAGCCATGCAAACAGCTTCAGAACACTCGGTAAAAGCCCCGAGGCACTCATGCCACAAGCCAGAGATAACCCCGGGAAGTCAGGCACATCTTAGAAACAACCTTGGGGATGGTCAACACTTGCAGCAGTCCAATCTCAGAGATAACCCTGAGCAACGACAGCTAACACAGCTCAAACCGGAGATAAGCCCGGTGAAGGGCAGGACCGTTATTTTGCCATCTCAATGCCATAATCGCGTCGTCTTAACAACAACATACATACATTCTACATAGAAATGTCCCATAAGAACCAAGGAATTACAATCCCGAGTGACTACTGCATAAGACAGCACACCAGATAGAATTGGAAGATTGAAAAGATACCGTATGGTCCCATCTTCCTAACTTCTTACAACCTCTAATCCCATGTCATTGTGTAGCTCTCGACAACGGCGGTCCGAAATAGGTCTTGTACACCTCAATCGGATGCCCGAATTGCAGTTCTGAAAGTTCGAGCGAACATGACGTTGCACGCGTGCACGTACTTCGAGACGGTGGGACCTGGGGAGCCCGGGGCACCCCGGGCAGCCGCAGGTACATCTGCGATTACACCTGCTGCTCCCCCCTCTATAAATAGAGGGCTTGGGGTGGCCATTTTGGAAAAGAAAAAGTCGAGGAAGCCCTGTCCCATTTGCCCTGTACACACCCTAAATTGAGTGTTTTCTCATTTTGAACACTTGTAAGCTCACATATAGCTATATTTTTATCGGTGGGAGCCGAGTGTTCATCCACTTAAAGCTATAGAAGTTTTCTTTGGCAGCCCACTGTAAGCCTTATTACACATTTTAAAGCCTTTCTCTTCATATTTGCACACACCGTTCTTCACGTCGAGAGTCGTGTTGCGTGTGTTTACCCGGACTTCGGTCCGTGGCTTTTATTTCTTTTGTACATATATATATATATATATATATATATATATATATATATGGACTAACATTATCAAGTTATCGATTGAGCCTAGACTTACGTCTGGAGCGTTTTTTTGCTTTCGTACATATATACTTATATATATGAACTGTGTGTCGAACTTTGTTCGATGAGCCTAGATTTACATCCGGAGTGTTTATATATATATATATATATATATATATATATATATATATATATGGACTAACATTATCAAGTTATGCCTCGATTGAGCCTAGACTTACGTCTGGAGCGTTTATTTGCTTTCGTACATATATACTTATATATATGAACTGTGTGTCGAACTTTGTTCGATGAGCCTGGATTTACATCCAGAGCGTTTACTTGCTATATATATATATATATATATATATATATATATATATATATATATTTGCGTTTCGTCCCGCCTGGAGTTTACTTCGTGGCGGTTGACCATTTTAACTACTTTCTTTACATTTTGTCCTTCCTGGAGTTTACTCCGTGGCGGTTGATTGCTTTTACAGCTTTATTTACATTTTTGATCCCCCATGGAGGTGCTTCGTGGTTGTTGATCATGTTAGTATATATATGAGCCTAGGAATCATGTGATCACAGATTCAGTCTACTGAATCTAGATTCGGTTCCCGTTATAGACATTTTCAGCTGTAAGCAGCTTGTAAATTATTCACGGTGTTTGAATTTCCTCAGATGGTTTTCATGCCCATGAGGAATTCTGCACTGCTTTTGTACATTATTTTCCCGAAGATGCTTCACATCTCGAAAATAAAAGTAATCAAGCCGAACATTTTAATAAAATGGAAGTGTAAAAGGTCTCAATTACTATTGAGCATAGGGTTTTAAAAATCTCTTTTTATAAAACTACAATGATATATCTTGGTTAAAACTGAATTTTTATACAAATTCAAACACTGTGTATATAGGTGCAAACGAAGCCTCGCACTACTTCCAAATAGATGCACATTGACCCACACACAAACACACATTCATATAACAATTTCTTGAAAAGTGGCAGTCACCATGGTAACACGGATGTCGGGTGGTGCCTTACACCTTCCCTCTGCATAAGCAAGTCCCCGGACCCTAATGAATCTCGGTTTCACAGACCCGTTTAGCAGTGTCATATCACTGGGTCAATATGCAAACCTTTTCTCGATTGTGTTGGTACAACCAGTTAAAAAACTAACTAGAAACTCTTACAGTCAAATTGTTGACATATAAATATCGGACCTTTTCACAACTTGTTTTTTCAAACAAATCTCACCTAATATGAGAACACAAAAGAACAAGAACAGAAAATGGACAAATAAAAATCCCGACGTCGACAAGTGGCGACTCTGCTGGGGATACCAGTAAGAGGCTTAAGTCGCTATTAAAATCTTTTCAAAATTGTTATATGCTTGTGTGTGGATGTTGCATTTACATTTATAATGAATGTGTAAGAATGCATATATTTTCTGCACTTAATGCTTTACACTATATCTACTTGTGATATTATTGCTTCGCACATGTCATCATTTTCATAAACGGTGAGACAAGTTGTATGTGAATGTATGTTGTGTGGTTCCTCCACCAGGAGGCTATCCTGTCGGTGTTTGATTACTGGACTCATAGAAATACTAATTCCAACGAGGCTCAGGAAAGACACCACCAAAATTCGCTCTAGTTGAAAGACCAGATTAACTTCTCGTTGAGTAAATTGCGATGATTTGGGAGCCTTTATGCCAAAAAGCTGCTAGAGTAACCTAATATAGGTCAGCCTCTGATAAACCAAATGCGGAGGAAAGTCTCTTCATGCTCTCTCATTTAAAATTACTCGTAAAGTCAATTACTTGTAATTACATGCCATATTCATCTCATTGTAATGGGAAATATGAAGAAATATGTGCACATGCATATTTAAATTAACATGTTATCCTGTATTACAAATAGCTAACATCCGTTTTGAAGGATAATATTCCTAAAACAGATACATCACATAGCATGTAAACATTTACACATTTCCTAAGACTAAACTATGCAAGTCTTTCGTAGGGAAACAATCGGACCTATTACCGGGTCAAAATCCAAAAGGCCACGAGCCTACAGTCAATCATGTCGTCATTAGACCAGACTGACCTTAATCCAGTTTCTCATAAAGAATTTGACGGATTAAGTAAACAAATCACAGATTTGGTTATTTTTCTTAAAAAACTACACCAGTCTACTCAGGGTACAAGGATACCCGTACATACTGAATCCTCCGCACAAGGAGGAACCCAAGGTTCGGATAAAGCCATTACAATACCTGAGTTGCAGTTGGATACAACCAACAAAATTTATGATACCACCCATCTCCAAGAGGATCTACACACCGATGATATCGAAAAAAGGTTCTTCAAATAGAAAAAACACTTCGTTCTCTCAAAGGAATTGGAGCACACGAGAGTGTCTCATATGCAGACTTCTGTATATTCCCTGGTGTGCATTATCCAGAGAAGTTCAAAACTCCTGACTTTGAAAAGTATGATGGGTTAAGAGATCCTTACACACATTTGATGGTGTTTATTGGAGAACTTGGATCTTATGCAAAGGACGAAAAGCTCAGAATGCAGCTGTTCCAAAAGAGTCTAACTAGAGAAGCTCGTTCGTGGTATACCAGATTAGACAACTTCAAGATCCATAGTTGGGAAGAGCTCGCTTATGCCTTCCTCACTCAATATAGCTTCTAGTCTCAGATGGCTGCTGACCGGTACCAGATTACCAAAGTCAAGAAATAGTCCAATGAGTCTTTCAGAAAGTATGCTCAAAGGTGGAGGCGCCTTGCTGCTCATGTTATTCCTCCTATGACAGAGTCGAAAATGGTTATGACCTTCATAAACAAACAAGAAGCTCCTTTCTATGAGAGGGTCTTAGCTGACATTGGGAAACCATTCTCTAAAATTATTAAACATGGGGAAATGGCTGAAATGGGATTGAAGTAAAGAAAGATTCAAGACCTATCTACCCTTAAAGCTGTTGATGAGCACATCCAGTCCAGAAATTATGGAAACAACCCCCAGAGGGTCCATAAAATAAAAGAGGAAGATGTTTCCTTGATACTACAAGGTCAAAAGGGCAGTCAGAATATGTCTATCCAAAGGAGAAATTACATTCCCTTTTAAGCACAGTCTTTAAACCCTCCAGTGCCTAAGGGTGGAGAAGTCAAATGCCCTCGAGTGTTCACACTCCTGGGGGACTCACTCGAGAACATTCTCAAGCTTCTGACGACTTAGAAGAAAATCACACATATTCTTCGCCCCTCCAACCCGAATGGGAAGGGTTTCAATGCTACTCGAAAGTGTGCTTATCATGTCGGGGCACCTGGACATGATACTCAGGATTGTTGGGCCTTGAAACACAAGATCTAAGATTTAGTAGACAATGGTGAAATTGTGGTCATAAAGCCAGATCAACCTCACGTGCAGGACAACCCTCTTCCTCAACACAAAGAGGAAGAAGTCAATATTATTAATTGGAGCAGTGGACAGAGTTCCTATTTTAATGGTGAATCACCCAGAACATCAAAGACGGTGTTGACAAATGGGATTATGCAAAGTTCCAGTTTGTGATGGAACGAAAGATGAAAGCTCTGTGTAAGCAGATTAAGCAATTGGCAGAACTGGTGACCCAACAGCATCAAGTCACACGCCAATTAGTCAGCCAGGAGCATGCGAGTCTCCTACCTTTTGTTATGAATATTCCATCATCGCCTTCAGAAAATGAAACACTGAAGGACAAAGTTACGAAGAGAGCAAGTGCCAAAGGCCGTTGGGATTTTGCCAATAGAAGGGAATTTATATACCTAGGCCAACCTATGGAGGAGATATTTCAGATGCTGATCAATGAAGGGCGGATCACTTCCCTCCTACCTCCAATTAATCCCCGTTCAGGACGGATCAAAATCTAATTGACAGCGGTGTCCTGCAATTGGCAGACGATGATACTGTGCTACTTGAGAGTGAGAATACATGTCCGACTAAATGGAAGTGATTGGTAGCAGTTATATCTACTGAGGCTGATGAGACTGTTAGACCATTCACAATACAAGCAATTCAACTCAAAGGAGTCGACAATCCTTTGAAAGTGGCTACGCCAGAGCCAATTGCCTTACCGTTCAGACCGTAATATCCTATTATTAGCTTACAAAAAGTCCTATGGAATTATGGAGAAGCTGAAGGATCCACCCCACATACAACTGCTACAGTGTCAAAGGAAAATCCACAGTATCTTCCCCAACGGGTGATGAAGCCTACTATCAAATAAAAGGGGAAAATTCACATGGAGAAAATTGAAAAATTCCTCCATACTACGGGCCATAATGAAGCCAAGGTGGTTTTAAGCTTAAGAGAATCTCCACATTAAATTTCAATATTGGACTTGGTTTTCTCTTCCGAAGATCACAGGAAAATTCTACTGAAGGTTTTGGAAGAAGCATACTTGCCGAATTCAGTGGATGTGGAAAAAATTCAACATTTGGCTGATCACATTTTTAACAACAATGTGATATCTTTCACTGAAGATGACATACCGCCCGAAGGGACCGGTCATTGCAAGCCGTTGCACAAAGCGGTTTTGTCCTCCTGATACATGCTAGCTGGAGTCTTGATAGATGGAGGTTCGTCTTTGAATATATGTCCTTATGCTACTCTAGTAAAGATGAACATCAATCTCAATCGGGTCTGAAGCAGCCATACAATTATTAAAGCTTTCAACGGATCCCGACGAAACTCTGTCAGAGAGATTAAACTGTCAATGGAGATTGGTCCCCATACATTTTGCGTAACTTTTCACATTCTCAAAATAGATACAAGATACAATCTGCTATTGGGAAGACCATGGATTCACATGGTTGGGGCCGTCCCCTCCACTCTTCATCAACAACTTAAATACATTATCAACAATAGCCTAGTTACTGTCAATGCTGAGCCAGAATGCCCTGAACAAGGTGACATGCCACTCATCAGCTTCAATTTAGAAGTTGAGCTAGCCAGTTTTCATGCCCTGGAGGTGAGCAACACTCAATACCACCCTGTTGGGATGCCACCTTTCATACCCCAAATTTTTGTTGAAGTAATGTCGGCCACTCAAGAAATGATGTCATTGGGTTATCAACCTGGACAAAGGTTGGGTAAAGACAATCAGGGCATCAAGCATCCCATTCAGTGTCCTAGTCAAACAGGGACATCCGGACTAGGCTATACTGCTAGTTCCAGTCGCAAGAATCCTCATAAGCATAAACAGATTCCTTCCGCTTCAGCTACACGGCGATTATCTCCACCTACAGTTCCTGAGCATGTACGGTCTCCGATAAAGGTGCCGACCCATGTGATGGCCATGTTATTTCCTAAACCTATACCGGTGAAGGAGAAAGAAGTCTTTGTTCTAGATCCAAAAGTGGAATAGGAGGAACGGAGAATTAAACAAGACATCATCAAAATGATGTCAGGCATACGCATCATTTTCCATGATGAACATACAAACAGATACACCCCAAACGATGATTGCCCATACGTAATGGTCATCATTCGGGAGAATGAGGACGATGACAGCCCCTCCATCACTGCAGTCCACCAGGACTTCACCCTTGCCAATTGGAGCAGCACTCATTTCATTGGTCAATAAGGGTAAAACGGGCAGAAACTCCTTCTGCTCTGTAGATAATCTTCACTGCTTACTTTTTTTGTACAGTATTAGCAGTTATTTTGTCAGTACATGCTAACACTTTGTATGATTAAACAGTTTCATATATATTAAGTGAAAGCATATTTTATTTTAGGACTCTGAATTTAGATGTGCCTATACTTGCTGATAAGGTGCCTTTTCTCTACAAGGATTGTAGCTTTGATTAAAAGCTGGACTCAGACTTGATGGAAATACAAGAGGATATTGAGATACCTCAGGAGATCAAAGAATGGGTCGAAGATAAACCTAAACCTAACCTTGATCAAACCACCTCCTTCAATCTCAAAATCTTAGAGAACCCTAAGTTAATCCAAATTGGTTCAGACCTCACTCCAAACCAGAGGAATGACATGGTTACACTATTAGTCCAATTTCAGGATGTGTTTGCATGGTCTCATAAAGACATGGTGGGTTTGTCCACTGACATTATCCTTCACCGCCTTCCCATTAAAGAGGGATTCAAGACAGTTAAGTAGAAGCTCAGGCGATTGAAACCTGAGTGGAGTTTAAAGGTTAAAGAAGAAATTGTGAAACAATTTCAAGCTGGCATTATCATGGTGTCCACCTATCCAGAATGGATATCCAACATCGTTCCCGTACCTAAACTTGGAGGAAAGGTGCGAGTTTACGTGGATTACGGGGATCTGAATAAAGGTTGCCTTAAAGATAGCTTTCCCGTGTCATTTATGTGACGCCCCCAAAATAGGTATACATCACCCATTTTGAGTCGCCAAATACATGGTATAGAATACAAATACAAAGTTAAATATACAACATGAGCTCTGAGTTTTAATACAAATATTGTCTTCTATACAGTATTCAAACTCAAATTTAATATTATTACATTTATTTTCACAATATTTCACAAAATGGTGAGGACTACTAATGCAAACATCTGGACTGTCACTCCGTTCCCCGTCTAGTCCCAGCTACGTTCTCATTTCCTGAAGAGAACAATGAAAGCAAAAAAGGGTGAGCTCAACCAGCCTAGTAAGAAATATTATGACTAAGATAATGCAGAATAAATTATCGTTAGCCTTCAACAGTGTTAAACTGATAAAATATAATAAACATCAAGTTTAACTGCAGCGGAACAAGTAATCTATTAGAAGAGTCAAGTAGAGCATGATATCTACTATCTTCTATGATTTAAAAAGTTTATCAAAAGTTTTATCGCTGAGACTCAGCTTAATAAATAATCCACAGCATCGAATCATCCTTGCACTATGGCCAAGGATATTCATTAGTATCACGACCACAAATTATCCATGCACTACGGGCCAAGGATATTCGTGTTTTCATCAATGGTCATAATCATGCCAACAACTGTCCATCAATGCACTACGGGCCAATGAGGACTTTTACCACATCATTTGTAACATTACGGTCATGATTATACCGAATAATCCCTAGTCATAATCATACCAAGTCCATCTATGCACTACGGCTAAAGATGACTTTCATAACAATATAAGCATGAGGATGATGACCATAATATAATAATTCAATTAAAAGAAAACAAATGATAAATTTTTAAAGATTTATAATTTAATTTATCCAGAATTCAATAATGTCCAAATTGTCAACATGATACTGCTATGTGGAGTAAAATTCAAGAATAATTTTGTACCAAAAATGATTTGGACAGAAAAGAAATTAATTTTTATCATGAATAGTACCCCAGGTGAATAGTAACTGAGTGAATAGTACCCCGCGAATAGTACTTCAGGAATAGTAACTCCGTGAATAGTACTCCAGCATAAAAAAGTTAAAACTTATCAAGAATGCTCAGAATAATATTTACATAAAAAGATACTGGATGAAGCGCAAATATCAAGGATATTCTACTAATTTCATGGAGTATAGAAGTAAAAACTTTAACAAAATGAGTGTAGAATTCAAAATCTGAAACGAAATAATATTACTTACATACTACAGAGTATGGAAGAAAATATTATTTCATATGAATACTGAACAAAAATAATATCCCTTACGACTGTTGAACGAAAATAATATTCTTTACGAATATTAAACGAATATAATATTCCTTACGAATATTAAACGAATATAATATTCCTTACGAATATTAAACGAATATAATATTCTTTGCGAATATTGAACGATATAAAATTTCTTACGAATACGAAAAATAATACCGTAAGCGAATATGAAATAAATAATACCCTTACCTTAAAAAGAAGAGTATTCCGACTGGTAGGGCGAGGATAATCTTGAAGAAAACTTAAACTGTTTTCTACCCTAAAAACTTCTTAAAACTCTAAAGAAATACGTTCAATATTATAAAAGAAGAATTCTCTGATTCTGGTGTGATTTTCAATCTTAACTAAGCATCCTATTTATAGGAGAATGGAAGGTTACTATTTAGAAATTTTAATCACGGACGCACAGTAGAATTTATACGAATTCTTCACGGACGATTCCTTCGGCCAAATTTTCTGAAAAATTTGATTTACTATGCAGCACTATGCAATAAAATATTCTAATAAAACGAAAACTTTAAATAAAATATAATATATTCTATTTATAATATAATAAAACGAAACTTTATATATATATATATATATATATATATATATATATATGTGTGTGTGTGTGTGTGTGTGTGTGTGTGTGTGTGTGTTTTAAATTATATATGTGCTGGTGTGTGGAAAATGTATATATGCCATGCCGTGGATGGCATGGTATATATATATATATATATATATATATATATATATATATATATATATATATATATATATATATATTACCTTACTTTCAAGGCAAATCCCTCCCCCCCCCCCATTTTCCACCCGTGAACTAACACCTTTCTTCTCCCCCCCCCCCACAAAATTTTCTTCCCACAGGTGGGCCCCACCCCACATGTCACTTTCACACACATCATATACTCATATATATAATATATATATATATATATATATATATATACTGAATAATCTTCTACCGATTATTTTAAAAAATGGGTAAATGTGGGTCTATATAATAAGCAAAATTTATGACAAATACTTCATAAAAATCCCCTCAATATTTTTAACAACATTTATTTATAATTCCTAATATTTAACAACCAGATCGGTCTCAGGAAAGAGGTGGCTTTTCGATAACGATTTTTCCCTATTGGCGCGCAATTAGGTGACCAAACCTCTCCTCGACAGAACTTTCTAGACATCGTCAATATTGTAAATAACAATATGAATAATTGTATCGTCTCAATTATTGATTTAATAATATATAAAATATCGACAATAATTGAATAAAATAACGTGAGATACTATGCAGCAATTACTGTAGCAATAATTGAACAAAACTGAGTGACTTCTCACGTAAGCATCAATAATCAATACCATGTGCTACTATGCACCCACGCGTATTACTGTACTTTTATCAATGGTTATTTCAGCAGTTTAACAGTAAAACTTCCGCCGTTATTTTTATAAAAAGATATTTCTGTCGTTTTCTCATTTCGACAATAATTCTGTTGCGGGGTCCACCAATGATTGTGCCTGTTAGGTTTGTAATATTCATGAACGCAATCAAATTGCACAAAATAAGCGGAAGCATGAAAAATCAAAGTTTTAAAATTTTACAAACCATATACCCGGATCATCTTTATGCACAATTATTAATTAAACGAAAAGATAAAGAATAAGAATCATTTACTTGGAGATTCGAGCTTCCTTAAGTACAAGTTCACCTCTAAATTCTTTCACGTTCAACTTGAATCGATCGGGTTTGGTTCCTTCATTTGATCAACGTTAGCCACCCAAGTGTTTAGCCTCTAGAGGTGATCCACCAAGGAAGAATAAATATTCAAGAAGAATGGTATTTGGCTAAACTCTAATTTTTCTATCTCTCATAGAAAAGGGTGTACTCTTTCAACTATTGGAATTACGTATTCATGTGATTTATGAAAGTGTCAACTACCCTCACCCATAATAAGACTCCTCTTATTTATAGATATGGGCAACCCTCCTTAACAATTAAGGAATTGGGTTTTATTTTAATTAATTATGCTCCCAATCTTATTAGGAATAATTAATTAAAATTTTTTAATTAATTAGCCTTCTAATCTTATTAGGAATAAATGAGAGTACTTTTATTAATTAATTCTCAAATTCCTTTAGGAATTAAATAATAATAGTAATAATAATAATAAGACTCCTCTTATTAATTTGAATTTAATAGTTCAAAATATTAAATAATAAATATTAAGCTTTTTAATTTATTCTATCATCATAGATTAAATTAAATACACTTAATTTATTATTACGATTATGTCATTTGCTTCTTAAATTATTATTCTTCCTTTTATGGTGTGACCCTTTAGGTTCTCCATATTAAACCGGTTGTGAATAAATCAATTAGAACAATTCTAATCTTATTTAAATAAATAAATTAAACTATAAATTTATTTAAATAAATAATATTTATTATACAACAGGGATAGGTTTCCCTAGCGATCAACGACTTTTCAGATAATATAGATTTCAACATTAATCATAAAAGAACCTTTGAGTAAATAGTTACCGTACAATTCAATCATTCCACCATACAATGTCCCAATTAAATATAAGACATGAAATTACTGTCAAGTCTTATTTTATTTAATTATATGTATTTCAATCCTTAAATACACAACTCCAAATGATGCAAGTTAGAAGCTCTTTTCTAATTTCAATCTGCCTTGGCCAAGGACTACTGGTTGTCATTTATCGAATCACATAGGACATTTCTCTTCTTTTACTAGAAGCGGTAGATTCTTTATTGATCATACATTATCTCCATGTACAACTTATTATACCTAAGCATACCCTTTGATATACCCTAAGGGTCTTAAGAAATAAGTCAAAGTATAACTCATCATATACAAATACTATGATGATCTCAAGTCCAAGGATCACTTATACTACTATCACTACAGGAATTCCTATTGACAGGCAAGTAAAACTCTATTAGGTATTCCTTAGCGAGCCACGTTCAGTGAACTTATTCTCTAATAAGCACCTACATACTTGCTTTAGTGTCTCCACAAATGATCATGAGACCAATCATCCTCATCTAATGAGTAAGCAACATATGTACCAATATATTCAGATTCACTAATCCCCAATTTAGTAATCCAACGATTGGGAACTATTTTAATTTTAAGCTTTCTAAGAATTTAGATCTCATTAGAATGATCATCATCATTATTGTAAAAGTATTGCTTAAAACTATGGGTTTATCACATATTATAACACAACATCATGTAGATAATTAAAAGCCTTTAATAAATTAATACTTTTTATTAATAAATGAATATGATTGTTACAAAGTATATGCTTTATCATCAAACATGATTGGCTTGTGTGCATACTACTTTCAATCTCCCACTTGCACTAAAGTCAATCACCATGGTATCTCATACCCTTCTTCTCTAAGTGACTATTGTCCCGCTGTTGGATAAGCTTTAGTTAATGGATATGTAATGTTGTTCTTGAGAGTTCACTATCTCTATAGTAATTTCACATCTTTCATTGATTCATATAATCAAATGAAAGTGCTACAATAAATGTGTAGATCCAAGATGAGACTTATGAACTATTCCTAGTTCTGTAATGAACTTTTTATCCAAACAATCAACTTGCAGCTTTATTTACAGAAATATACTTTGTCTTTATCACCAAACCAGCAACTCTTTACTGTTTGGAACCTTTCCAATTCACTGCACCACTATTCAAGGTAACCCTTTACCTTAAAGTGGATTTTTTGTCGTCTTGGTTTGTCTGAAGAACTTGAGTTTGTTAAGCCCTCTAGTTTTAATTCAGACCCACCATGAATATAATCGCATCCTTAGTGCCGATTAAGTACTTTAAGATGCTTTTCACTGTCTTACAGTGATTTTCTCCAGAATATGACTGATCAACATCAAGTCTCATACATTTCATTGCATACATGATAGTTACTCATGCGATCTCTCTTTTAGGAGTCTATGGGGACTATTAAGAAAGAAACACTCCATAGTTCATCAACATGAGACATCTCTTGGAGTTTGACATGCTAAACGACTTTAGTATCAAATGAATATACGTTCCTTGGGTTAAGTCGAGCATCCTTTTAAATCTATTTGTATAGATTTTTATCCCCAATTACGATACAATTCCCAAATCATTCAAAGATGAATATTTAGACAACTTTATCTTTACCGAGTGTAGCATTAGTATGTCATTCCTTATCCATAGTATATCAACATATAATATTAGGAATGTCATGGCGCTCCCACTGACCCTTTTGTACACATTAGGTTCATTCTTGTTTGTGATTAAATCAACCTCTTTTGATTGTTTCATCAAAATGAATGTTCCATTTTTGAGAAGCTTGCTCCAATCCATTTCTCCGAGTGTCTACAATTCTTACCCCATCGTATGTAACTGGGTCATCATCTTCTATGATGTGTACCACATCATCATCATCCATGATGAATCCATACCTGTCAGTTATCTTTGGTACTATTCCAGATTTATGATTCGGTTATGGTACAATACTTATATCTACAAGTTCCTCTTATTTGACTTATAGTGTTTTGTGGTTCTTGAACTCTTAAAGATTCTATTATCCTCTCACTAACACCTTTATCTTAGAAGGTACCGTGTTTTGCAATAAACACCTTTTGCTAAGTAGGATTATAGAACATATATCCTAAACTTACTTTAGGATGTCCCACAAATTGACACTTGTCAGATCTTATCCTAAACTTATCTCTTTGAAATCTTTTCACATAAGCTGGACAACCCTTATCTTAACATACTTGAGATTAGGAATCCTCCATGTCTATAACTTTTATGGAGTCTTGGGGTTGGATTTTGAGGTCACCTTTTCATAGATATATAGCCATTTCTAGGACATTACCTAGAAGGATACTAGAATGTCGGTAAAATCATTATGGACCGCACCATGTCCAACAAGGTGTAATTTTTCCTTTCAGATACATCAATCAATTATTGCGTATCAGGAGGTGTCCATTATGAGAAAACCATTTAAGATGATCTAAAAACTTATTGCACAAGTATTCCTTCCTTGATCAGATCAAAGAATCCTAATACTTTCCCAATTTGTTTCACTTCTGAATTCTTTGAACCTTTCAAATAATTCACACTTGTATCTCAGCAAATACACACATTCAACTATTTGAATGATCATCTCCTTTTCATATACTAATTTGTTCAATATGCAAAATTATTTTCACGTAACTCAAGTATACAAAATCCATTAAGTAATATTATAGTTCTATAAAAATATTATTATTATAAAGAGAACAACAATTGTTCTTAAATATAATACCAAATTTCATTATCCAACAACAAAGTGGAAATAATATTTCTAACAAAAACGGAAATACAATAACGACTTATTGACTTAATAGATTTGCCTCTAAGCTGTGATAATGTGACGCCCCCCAAATTCGGGTCACTTCGAACCCCGAATCCGGTCCGCCACGATACTACTATCGTCAAACTAATATATCTTTTATTCATAACTTAATGAATATAGCCTTGCTTATTACAATTTAGAATATAAATTCATTCTATTACCAGGATCTACACAATGACCCCAAACTTTTATAAGTTTCACAACTTGGTCATTTACTATTCATGTTTTACATCACATTCGATAATATATAAATATGCGGAATAATTTAAACTTTTTCAATCTCCTTTAAAAATAAATCTTTTATTGATATCTTAACTTGAATCAATTACATATCCTTGAATCAAATTATGTTATGATTCAGTCTATTTGAATTACTGTATAAATTTTTACATCTCAAATCGAATATCTCTATGTACTGCCTAGTATAACTTTACAAGCTAACATATATTACACATCGTAAATTACTATCAAATATATCTACTAGAACCTAAACATGGTTCAAGAGCATATATTTAATTAAACAAATCAATCTCTCCTTTGATGTGATTGAACTTTATCAATCAAGTAGCACGTAACTTTACCGTGAGTCCTTAACTTGCAAAAGTGGTTATTTGCAAGGGTGAGCTCGACAGTCCAACAATTCTAACAGTTTTCATGCAGCACATAGCATATAATAGCGTATTCAGCACATGCATTCATAATCAATTTATATTTACTACACATGTTACTTCTCACATAACAGGCATAGAGATTTACTTCACAAGCATATCATCAAATATCAACTTTAAAATTTCATACATATCTCATATGCATTTTATATATATACATCAACATTCGCAGAACATAATATAGCTTAACTAGCAGTTATCGAATTCATATATCAAATAGAAACTGAAAGACTTGCCTGATTTGTAGTTTATAAACTACGACTTAACTACTTAAAGCTTATCTGCACTTCGTGTATTCCTACACAGTTATATAATCATGGATTCATATCCATCAGTAACATATTCCATGCATTCTCAATGTAACAACAATTTTATATTATTCCCTAACTAGGTTCGTGAGACTTACAGTTCACTTTCTCATCATATTCTCGGAATAACTAGGTACGTATAGATATACCTTAACCACTTGTACATGACATCAACATTCATATATATCTATCACGCACTTGACTCGCTAAGTGTTCAACGCCTTTAAAACCCATATAGGTAAATTCAAACGTACACATAAACGTTTAACTTAGTTGTAATTCCATACCACATCACATATCCTATATTTTCATAACACAAATAAGATCACAAATTCAAACAACGTATCGTTGCTTCATAACTTGTAAACATTCCTTTGGACTATAACTTTTAAAAATTATAATTAACATTCATCTCTATCACATAGTATGTTTCTTAACACATTACATGGCATATTAGTCATGTTAAAGAAATCATATAAGCATGCTTCAAACATCAGATCAAAAACAAAATCGATCTGTGACTGCTGCACTGCGCAGTTGCGCCCTGTCTAGGCCTAGGGACGGCGTAGCTGCGCTGTCCCCTAGCCAGACCAGAGCTGAGCTGCTGCCTTACAGTTTCTGCCCAATTCTTATACACATATATACTATTTGACACCCCCAAAATTTGGTTCTACATCACCCATCTTGGGTCGCCAGATATCACATTATAAAAATCAAATATAAACTTCATTTATACAACTGTTGAACTGTCGTGCAGAGTACGACAATAGTTAACTGTGAGTTTTAATACAATATTATCTCATAGACAGTATCCAAACTCAAATTGTTACAATGCCATATAAAATACAGCAGCAGATATTAGAAGACCTCAAAAAAGAACGAGAAGATTACTATCATATTCTTTCCAATGGTGAGTCTTCTCTTGACATATAATTATCTCCGTTGTCTCCAAGTGAAAATTATATTTCAAATAAACTCCAAGATCATATAGGTAGTGCTCGTAGATATACTCAGCAAGTGGATGCGCACAACCCTGTCTTATGATAACACGATGTTGTATGTCATTAGACATCTTGTATGATAGTGGCAAAACACCCTTCTAAAGTTGGGTTCACCTCACCCTATTCAGTTCACCAAAATTAAATATCAAATGGCGTATACAATACGACACACTTATCTAAAGTTCTCAATAAAAATTATTTCCATACCATTTTGGGAGAACTTTAACAGCTATAGACCACCGTTCTAATCCTCTTAATACCCCGCTCGACCCAGCTACACTTTTATTACCTGAAAGGAATTGTGAAGCAAAAGGATGAGCACAACTAGCCTAGTAAAGAATATCATGACTAAAGATAATTAAATTTTCAATAGCTTTCATCAATAATAAATCAGAGATTTATAACATATGGTAGATAATAAAACTTTTCAACCATAGTTGCAGCGAAACGAGCAATCCATTAGAAGAGTCAAATAGACCATCATGTCTATTATCTTCTTCATGTTAAAAGTCCACCTATAATGTTTTATCCCTGTAACATTAATCAACAATTCCTGTCCACAATCATATGAATAACTCATAATCATAATTGTGATTCTGAATTCCTTTTCGCACCCAGGACGAAGATAATTTTCATCACCTATCTTCACCTGAAACATCAAAAATCATGGTTATACCAAATCACAATTTCTGCTCATAATCATACTAATTAAATCATATCTGCACTACGATCAAAGATATTCATTATTATCACATCCATGAATGAATATTTCATTGCTGAGACTCAGCTCAAAAATTAATCCACATCATCGAATCATCCCTGCACTACAAGCCAAGGATATTCTTTAGTATCACGACCACGAATTATCCATGCACTACGGGCCAAAGATAATCGTGTTTTCATCAACGTTCCTGATCATGCCATAAAATAATTCATCTTTACACCCTTGGCCGAAGAGAATCCATAGCCATAATCATACCAAAAACTGTACATCAATGCACTACGACCAATGAGGATATTTACCACATCATTCATCACATTACGGTCATTATTATACCGAATAATCTCTGGTCATAATCACACCAAGTCCATCTATGCACAACGGGCTAAAGATGACTTTTACCACATCATTTATAACATTACGGTCATGATTATACTGAATAATCCCTGGTCATAATCATACCAAGTCCATCTATGCACTATAGGCCACAAATGACTTTCAACATAATATAAACATAAGGATGATGACAATGACATAATAATTCAATAAAAAAAGTTCAAGAATTAATTTATCCAGTAACCAATAACGTCCAAATTGTCAACATGATACTTCTTTGTATAGTAAAATTTAAAAAAGCTCAGAAGAATATTTTTATGAAAAGATACTAGATGAAGCGTAAATATCAAGGATATTCCCCAAATTTCATGGAGTATAGAAGCTAAAACTTTAACCAACTGAGTATAACAGCATATATAAAACTGCAAATGGGTTTTCGTCCGCCATTCGGTAATCCACGTATACAGATCATTTCCACAATTTAATAAGGAATGAATACAAAGGATCATTCACCATGCATGTGGTAATCCACATAGACAGGTTATTCCAACATAATAATAAAGAATGGAATAATAGAAGGATTCACCATGCGTGCGATAGACTGCACAGACATGTTATTTCCAACAGAATAATAAATAATAGAATCAGGTCCGGCGTAAAACGCACAGACAGGATATTCTGACAGAATAATAAATAATGGAACCAGGTTCGGTGTAAATGCACAGACAAGATATTCCGACAGGATAATAAAGAATGAAATAATAAATAATGGAACCAGGTCAGGCGTAATACGCACCGACAAGATATTCCAACATAATAATAAAGAATGGAATAACAACTTAAATCACCATGCATGCGATAGACCGCACAAACAGGTTATTCCAACAGAATAACAAAGAATGAAATAATAAAAGAATTTCACCATGTATGCGATACTTCGCATAAACAGGTTATTCCAACATAGTAATAAAGAATGGAACAACAGAAGAATTTCACCATGTATAGGGTAGCCCGCGTATACAGGTTATTCCAACAGAATAATAAATAATGGAATAACAGAAGTTCTTTTCATAAATACAAAAGAAATAATACTCCTTACGAGTACAACAAATAATATCTCTTACCTTTGAAAGAAGGGTATTTCGACTAGTAGGGCGAGGATATACTCGAAAAAAACTTGCACTACGCTCAAAGCTTTCTTAAACTCTAAAGAAATACGCTCAAGATTATAGAAGAAGAACTCTTTCTATAGTTTTCTCTCTAGAGTTTCAGTGAATTCGTAAGAAATAATGAAGGAATAAACTTCTATTTATAGAAAAATGGAACGCATAGTAACTAATTCATGAACGGTCCAGATTGATTTACTTTAATCGGACGGTCCATATTTAAAGCAAAATCTTTTAAATAAAATATAATATATTCTATTTATAATCTAATAAAACGAATAACTTTATAAATGATTTTACTATGCAAACACTATGCAGGCACTATACAAATACTATGCATAATAAAATATAATATATTCTATTTATAGAATAACTTTAATAAAGTATTCTGTTTTATATAAAAATATTTTACTATGCATAATAGAATATAATATATTCTATTTTTAGAATAACTTTATAAAAGTATTCTGTTTTATATAAAAAGCTTTTCTGTTATAATTTCAACCAACGGTCTGAAAAATTAGTACATCTCTTCATAGAATAATATTGAACCCAAAAATGATTTGGACCGAAAAGAAATATATTTTGTTCGGGTGAATAGTATCCCGTGAATAGTAATTCGTGAGTAGTAACTCCGACACAAAAAGTGTCCCAAATACTTGAGTGAACAATGCTAGAGTGAATAGTAATCGAGTATTTTATGACAACTTGTCTACTTAAAAAAAATTCACATATCACCCTTAACTTTAACCTTTTATCAATTTAACCATTTACTAAAATAGAAAAATTGAACACTTTTATTTCATAAAATTTGGGGTCTCACAATCTCCCCTCGTTATAAAATTTCGCCCTCGAAATTTATGTACGTACCTGATATTCGAAGAGATGAGAATACCTTGCTTTCTTTTCGGATTGTACCTTCCCGGTAATTTCCTCGCTATCATGATTTTCTCATTTCTCATCTCATGTATTTCAGATATCATTCTAGAATATAGCTTCAAAACAAAGGTTAATCGACATATCACAATTTATCAACTTATCAAGTAAACAATTTCAGCTTAGGTAAGTCACACCCTAGCGAAGTATATTACTCGTCTCTCCACTCCTAGTTCTAAACTAATATCTCCGCCAGCGACCATATCCCTAAGCTCTGATACCAATTGTGACGCCCCCAAAATTTGGTTCTACATCACCCATCTTAGGTCGCTAGATATCACATTATAAAAATAAAATACAAACTTCATTTATACAACAGTTGAACTGTTGTGCAGAGTACGACAACAGTTAACTGTGAGTTTTAATACTATATTATCTCATAGACAGTATCCAAACTCAAATTGTTACAATGCCATATAAAATACAACAGCAAATATTTGAAGACCCCAAAGAAGAACGAGAAGATTACTATCATCTTCTTTTCAATGATGAGTCTTCTCTTGACATATAATTATCTCCGTTGTCTCCAAGTGAAAATTATATTTCAAATAAACTCTAAGATCATATAGGTAGTACTCGTAGATATATTCAGCAAGTGGATGCGCACAACCCTGTCTTATGAAAACACGAGGTTGTATGTCATTAGACATCTTGTATGATAGTGGTAAAACACCCTTCCAAAGTTGGGTTCACCTAACCCTATTCAGTTTACCAAAATTAAATATCAAATGGCGTATACAATACGACACACTTATCTAAAGTTCTCAATAAAAATTATTTCCATACTATTTAGGGAGAACTTCAACAGCTATAGACCACCGTTCTAATCCTCTTAATACCCCGCTCGACCCAGCTACACTTTTATTACCTAAAAGAAATTGTGAAGCAAAATGGTGAGCACAACTAGCCCAGTAAAGAATATCATGACTAAAAATAATTAAATTATCAATACCTTTCATCAATAATAAATTAGAGATTTATAACATATGGTAAATAATAAAACTTTTCAACCATAGTTGCAGCGGAACGAGCAATCCATTAGAAGAGTCAAATAGACCATCAGGTCTATTATCTTCTCCATGTTAAAAGTCCACCTATAATGTTTTATCCTTGTAACATCAATCAACAATTCATGTCCACAATCATATGAATAACTCATAATCATAATTGTGATTCTGAATTCCTTTTCGTACCCAGGACGAAGATAATTTTCATCACCTATCTTCACCTGAAACATCAAAAATTATGGTTATACCGAATCACAATTTTTGCTCATAATCATACTAATTAAATCATCTCTGCACTACGGCCAAAGATATTCATTATTATCACATCCATGAATTAATATTTCATTGCTGAGACTCAGCTCAATAATTAATCCACATCATCGAATCATCCCTGCACTACAAGCCAAGGATATTCTTTAGTATCACGACCACGAATTATCCATGCACTACGGGCCAAAGATAATCGTGTTTTCATCAACGGTCCTGATCATGCCATAAAACAATTCATCTTTGCACCCTTGGCCGAAGAGAATCCATAGCCATAATCATACCAAAAATTGTCCATCAATGCACTACGGCCAATGAGGATTTTTCCCACATCATTCATCACATTACGGTCATGATTATACCGAATAATCCCTGGTCATAATCACACCAAGTCCATCTATGCACAACGGGCCAAAGATGACTTTTACCACATCATTTATAATATTACGGTCATGATTATACCGAATAATCCGTGGTCATAATCATACCAAGTCCATCTATGCACTACAGGCAACAGATGACTTTCAACATAATATAAACATAAGGATGATGACAATGACATAATAATTCAATAAAACAAGTTCAATAATTAATTTATCCAGTAACCAATAACGTCCAAATTGTCAACATGATACTTCTTTGTAGAGTAAAATTTAAGAATACTCAGAAGAATATTTCCATGAAAAGATACTAGATGAGGCGTAAATATCAAGGATATTCCACAAATTTCATGAAGTATAGAAGCTAAAACTTTAACCAACTGAGTATAACAGCATATATAAAACTACAAATGGATTTTCGTCCGCCATGCGGTAATCCACGTATACAGATCATTTCCACTATTTAGTAAGGAATGAATACAAAGGATCATTCACCATGCATGTGGTAATCCACATAGAAAGGTTATTCCAACAGAATAATAAAGAATAGAATAATATAAGGATTCACCATGCCTGCGATAGACTGCACAGACAGGTTATTCCCAACAGAATAATAAATAATGGAACCAGGTTCGGCGTAAAACGCACAGACAGAATATTCTGACAGAATAATAAATAATGGAACCAGGTCCGGTGTAAAAGCACAGACAGGATATTCCGACAGAATAATAAAGAATGAAATAATAAATAATGGAACTAGGTCAAGCGTAATACGCACCGACAAGATATTCCAACACAATAATAAAAAATGGAATAACAACGAAAATCATCATGCATGCAATAGACCGCACAGACAGGTTATTCCAACAGAATAATAAAGAATGGAATAATAAAAGAATTTCACCATGTATGCGATACTTCGCATAAAAAAGTTATTCCAACATAGTAATAAAGAATGGAACAACAGAAGAATTTCACCATGTATAGGGTAGCCCGCGTATATACGTTATTCCAACAGAATAATAAATATTTGAATAACAGAAGTTCTTTTTATGAATACAAAAAAAATAATACCCCTTACGAGTACAACAAATAATATCTCTTACCTTTGAAAGAAGGGTATTTCGACTAGTAGGGCGAGGACATACTCGAAGAAAACTTTCACTACGCTCAAAGCTTTTTTAAACTTTAAAAAAATACGCTCAAGATTATAGAAGATGAACTCTCTCTATAGTTTTCTCTCTAGAGTTTCAGTGAATTCGTAAGAAATAATGAAGGAATAAACTTCTATTTATAGAAGAATAGAATGCATAGTAACTAATTCATGAACGGTCCAGATTGATTTACTTTAATCGGACGGTCCATATTTAAAATAAAATCTTTTAAATAAAATATAATATATTCTATTTATAATCTAATAAAACGAATAACTTTATAAAATATTTTACTATGTAAACACTATGCAGGCACTATATAAATACTATGCATAATAAAATATAATATATTCTATTTATAGAATAACTTTAATAAAGTATTCTGTTTTATATAAAAAGATTTAATTATACAAAATACTATGCATAATAGAATATAATATATTCAATTTATAGAATAACTTTATAAAAGTATTCTGTTTTATATAAAAAGCTTTTCTGTTATAATTTCAACCAACGGTCTGAAAAATTAGTACATCTCTTCATGGAATAATATTGTACCCAAAAATGATTTGGACCGAAAAGAAATATATTTTGTTCGGGAGAATAATATCCCGTGAATAGTAATTTGTGAATAGTAACTCCGACATAAAAAGTGCTCCAAATACTCGAGTGAATAATATTAGAGTGAATAGTAACCGGGTATTTTATGACAACTTGTCTACTTAAAAAAAATTCACATATCATCCTTAACTTTAACCTTTTATCAATTTAACCATTTACTAAAATAAAAAAATTCAACACTTTTATTTCATAAAATTTGGGGTCTCACAATCTCCCCTCCTTATAAAATTTCGCCCTCGAAATTTACGTACGTACTTGATATTCGAAGAGATGAGAATACCTTGCTTTCTTTTCAGATTGTACCTTCCCGGTAATTTCCTCGCTATCATGATTTTCTCATTTCTCATCTTCTGTATTTTAGATATCATTCTAGAAAATAGATTCAAAACAAAGGTTAATCGACATATCACAAATTTTCAACTTATCAAGTAAACAATTTCAGCTTGGGTAAGTCACACCCTAGCGAAGTATATTACTCGTCTCTCCCCTCCTAGTTCTAAACTGATATCTCCGCCAGCGACCATATCCCTAAGCGCTGATACCAATTGTGACGCCCCCAAAATTTGGTTCTACATCAACCATCTTGGGTCGCCAGATATCACATTATAAAAATCAAATACAAACTTCATTTATACAACAGTTGAACTGTTTTGCAGAGTACGACAACAGTTAACTGTGAGTTTTAATACAATATTATCTCATAGACGGTATCCAAACTCAAATTGTTACAATGCCATATAAAATACAGCAGCAAATATTTGAAGACCCCAAAGAAGAACGAGAAGATTACAATCATCTTCTTTCCAATGATGAGTCTTCTCTTGACATATAATTATCTCCGTTGTCTCCAAGTGAAAATTATATTTCAAATAAACTCCAAGATCATATAGGTAGTGCTCGTAGATATACTCAGCAAGTGGATGCACACAACCCTGTCTTATGATAACACGAGGTTGTATGTCATTAGACATCTTGTATGATAGTGGTAAAACACCATTCCAAAGTTGGGTTCACCTCACCCTATTCAGTTTACCAAAATTAAATATCAAATGACGTACACAATACGACACACTTATCTAAAGTTCTCAATAAAAATTATTTCTATACTATTTAGGGAGAACTTCAACAGCTATAGACCACCGTTCTAATCCTCTTAATACTCCGCTCGACCCAACTACACTTTTATTACCTGAAAGGAATTGTGAAGCAAAAGGTTGAGTACAACTAGCCCAGTAAAGAATATCATGACTAAAAATAATTAAATTATCAATAGATTTCATCAATAATAAATCAGAGATTTATAACATATGGTAAATAATAAAACTTTTCAACCATAGTTGCAGCGGAACGAGCAATCCATTAGAAGAGTCAAATAGACCATCATGTCTATTATCTTCTTCATGTTAAAAGTCTACCTATAATGTTTTATCCCTGTAACATTAATCAACAATTCCTGTCCACAATCATATGAATAACTCATAATCATAATTGTGATTCTGAATTCCTTTTCGCACGCAGGACGAAGATAATTTTCATCACCTATCTTCACCTGAAACATCAAAAATCATGGTTATACCAAATCACAATTTCTGCTCATAATCATACTAATTAAATCATATCTACACTACGACCAAAGATATTCATTATTATCACATCCATGAATGAATATTTCATTGCTGAGACTCAGCTCAAAAATTAATCCACATCATCGAATCATCCCTGCACTACAAGCCAAGGATATTCTTTAGTATCACGACCACGAATTATCCATGCACTACGGGCCAAAGATAATCGTGTTTTCATCAACGTTCCTGATCATGCCATAAAATAATTCATCTTTACACCCTTGGCCGAAGAGAATCCATAGCCATAATCATACCAAAAACTGTACATCAATGCACTACGACCAATGAGGATATTTACCACATCATTCATCACATTACGGTCATTATTATACCGAATAATCTCTGGTCATAATCACACCAAGTCCATCTATGCACAACGGGCTAAAGATGACTTTTACCACATCATTTATAACATTACGGTCATGATTATACTGAATAATCCCTGGTCATAATCATACCAAGTCCATCTATGCACTATAGGCCACAAATGACTTTCAACATAATATAAACATAAGGATGATGACAATGACATAATAATTCAATAAAAAAAGTTCAAGAATTAATTTATCCAGTAACCAATAACGTCTAAATTGTCAACATGATACTTCTTTGTAGAGTAAAATTTAGGAATGCTCAGAAAAATATTTTCATGAAAAGATACTAAATGAAGCGTAAATATCAAGGATATTCCACAAATTTCATGAAGTATAGAAGCTAAAACTTTAACCAACTTAGTATAATAGCATATATAAAATTGCAAATGGATTTTCGTCCGCCATGCGGTAATCCACGTATACAGATCATTTCCACAAGTTAATAAGGAATGAATACAAAGGATCATTCACCATGCATGTGGCAATCCACATAGACAGGTTATTCCAACAGAATAATAAAGAATGGAATAACATAAGGATTCACCATGCGTGCGATAGACTGCACAGACATGTTTTTCCCAACAGAATAATAAATAATAGAACCAGGTCCGGCGTAAAACGCATAGACAGAATATTCCGATAGAATAATAAATAATGGAACCAGGTCCGGTGTAAATGCATAGACAGGATATTTCGACGGAATAATAAAGAATGAAATAATAAATAATGGAACCAGGTCAAGCGTAATACGCACCGACAAGATATTCCAACAGAATAATAAAGAATGGAATAACAACAGAAATCACCATGCATGCGATAGACCGCACAGACAGGTTATTCTAACAGAATAATAAAGAATGGAATAATAAAAGAATTTCACCATGTATGCGATACTTCACATAAACAAGTTATTCCAACATAGTAATAAAGAATGGAACAACAGAAGAATTTCACCATGTATAGGGTAGCCCGCGTATATAGGTTATTCCAACAGAATAATAAAGAATGGAATAATAAAAGAATTTCACCATGTATGCGATACTTCGCATAAACAGGTTATTCCAACATAGTAATAAAGAATGAAACAATAGAAGAATTTCACCATGTATAGGGTAGCCTGCGTATATAGGTTATTCAAACAGAATAATAAAGAATGGAATAATAAAAGAATTTCACCATGTATGCGATACTTCGCATAAACAGGTTATTCCAACATAGTAATAAAGAATGGAACAACAGATGAATTTTACCATGTATAGGGTAGCCCGCGTATACAGGTTATTCCAACAGAATAATAAATAATGGAATAACAGAAGTTCTTTTTATGAATACAAAAGAAATAATGCCCCTTACGAGTACAACAAATAATATCTCTTACCTTTGAAAGAAGGGTATTTCGACTAGTAGGGCGAGGATATACTCGCAGAAAACTTGCACTATGCTCAAAGCTTTTTTAAACTTTAAAGAAATACGCTCAAGATTATAGAAGAAGAACTCTCTCTATAGTTTTCTCTCTAGAGTTCCAGTGAATTCGTAAGAAATAATGAATGAATAAACTTCTTTTTATAGAATAATGGAATGCATAGTAACTAATTCATGAACGGTCCAGATTGATTTACTTTAATCGGACGGTCCATATTTAAAGCAAAATCTTTTAAATAAAATATAATATATTCTATTTATAATCTAATAAAACGAATAACTTTATAAAAGATTTTAATATGCAAATACTATGCAGGCACTATGCAAATACTATGCATAATAAAATATAATATATTCTATTTATAGAATAATTTTAATAAATTATTTTGTTTTATATAAAAAGATTTTACTATGCAAAATACTATGCATAATAGAATATAATATATTCTATTTATAGAATAACTTTATAAAAGTATTCTGTTTTATATAAAAAGCTTTTCTGTTATAATTTCAACAAACAGTCTAAAAAATTAGTACATCTCTTCGTGGAATAATATTGTACCCAAAAATGATTTGGACCGAAAAGAAATATATTTTGTTCGGGTGAATAGTATCCCGTAAATAGTAACTCATGAATAGTAACTCCGACACAAAAAGTACTCCAAATACTCGAGTAAACAATACTAGAGTGAATAGTAATCGGGTATTTTATGACAACTTGTTTACTTAAAAAAATCACATATCACCCATAACTTTAACCTTTTATCAATTTAACCATTTACTAAAATAGAAAAATTGAATAATTTTATTTCATAAAATTCGAGGTCTCACATACTAATACTCTATTATATGTACATGTTAGAGGTGCTCACATAAGCACTTGTCCATTCATGAGTTCACTTGAACAAGTTGAACTTACAACTTACACGATTTTCATGTCGGACTTTCATATATCTTTAAGTAATTCAAGTCCATGCTTCAAGGTCAACTACTAAAGTCATGTTATCACATAACAAGCTTAAACAATACTAAGTTGGCATGCTCGTGCTTATAATACACATGTATACTTAATCACATAGTCTATGCTTTAGCAAATTCATTTCCTTGAACATGCGTGCGTAGGTGAAATCCAGGTTTCATCATATGATGCTTATGTCAACATGTCTATAGGCATAATGAATCTTAATGTAAATGCTCACATGATCATAACGTAACTCACATAGTGTTTGATGCTATCATCTTTCACATTCTAATTTTTTCATGAAGAATCGCACTAAGTCAACAAGGTAACTTAGTACATATTAAGTACCTCTAAACCACGACTGTCATATTTTAGAGTACCTAAACAAGTCACTTATACATGCTCAAATGATCGGAATGTGTACATCCTATATATACGTCCAGAAACTCTAAGTTTATCTTTTGAAATCAATGTAGTCTTTAATCGTGTATGCTAGCGTGTGCTCAACACATTAAGCATGCCTTTTATGCCAACATAGGCCACATGACTATGTTCACAAAAATCAGAATATATATATGCTATGTAGGCGTCAAGGTTCAAATCCAAGATCATAAGTTTTATTTTAAAATCATACGTTCTCCTTTCATAGTATGGACTAACATGGCCATGAAAGTGCATGAACACATACTATAAGTTAATACCAACTCTTATGCATGTCTAAGTCATACAAATGTGCTTACAAGGTCAGAACACATGTTACACACATATCAAAGTTCATATCACAAACTATAAGTTTCATTTTAAAACTATACGTTCTTCACCAATAATGTATACTATCATATTTTTGTCATGTCATGATACTCATATATACATGTTATTTATGTGTGCATGCTTGTTCTAATGATATACCACATGCTAGCATATAACAATACCTAACAGAAACCAAAACTAAATTCAGAGCTGCGCTGTGCCTCAGTGTTAATCTGGCGCAATTGCGTCGTGTCTGGTTTGAATCAGTAGCAATCTACTTCGGCAGATTGCTAGCCCAACCATAAAAATTTCTCAAGAATTCGATTCTAAACACTCATGTACTAGTTTAAACATATTTATATGGTCATGTAACAACTATATAATCAATACCCAACCTTATTAATATCCAATTTCACAATATCAAAATTTTGGATTTCAAGAACTCAAACTTATACCTCTGAAATTGTGAATGTAACTTGCTCCAACGAACTCTCGAGCTCGTAGAATGCTTGTAAGCTCTCAATCTCCTAGCAATTCTCATACAACTCAAGCAACACAAAGAATGAAGGAAAGTGTTCAATTTATAGAAAATCCATTAACCATGCCAAGCCATTGTCCAAGAATTCAACCCAATGGATGGAAGAATTGCATGAAGGTTAACAAGGAGTTGGTAATTGGTTGGTGAATTTCATCATTATGCCCACTCCCTCCATGATCATAGTTTAGCAAGCTTGGAAGAAAAATGAAGAACATATGCCTTAGCCTTTTGTTCAAACACATGACTTAGAATGAGATAAATGGGACACTCATTTTGGGACACTCCCACTAACTCATCTCTCTTATATTCTTATGTTATACACTCATACAAAATCCTCATTCTTATGTTATAGTGTATATATTTTACCCATGCCTAAATTTTAATGTCACAATATGATTTAATATTTCAAGGTAGTAGATGTTAAGCAACATATATATAATCCACGTACAGTAAATACACGTAATAAAATAATGCAGTTAGACATTATTGTCCGGGTATTTCCCATAATTATTTTTACTACTCACATAACCACATTATAACATTATTTAATATTAATGTTTATCTAAACATTTATTTCCTTCCCAGTTTCTAGAATACACAGATATTCTATTATTTTTGTATTAAAATTCAACATATTGCTTCATTGTACTACTTGACACCTTATATCATTAGTCCCAATTAAACGTCACACTTCACGTATTCTTACGCCGTATGCATTCTATATTACTACTACTCACATTTTCCATATTACTCATAGTAATATTATTTAATGATTATACCCACATTAATATTTTAAATGGGGCTAAATATTATTTAGTTGGGTACTTACAACCCACACAATAATTAATTAATATTAATCATTTCCTTTCGATAATTATTATGCATTTCTCTAATTAATAGAATTTAATATTCTATAATATCGCTTAATTAACCAATATTTAATCCGGGTTAATTAATCTAAACATTTATTCAAATCCATCCATGGACAACTTAACCACCATTTAAGATTTTTATTATCTTTATGAGTCCTTAATACCCATTTCTTAAACTTTAAATTCCAAAAAATGATTTTACAGACCGGTGCAGCTGCGCTGGTCATAGGCATGGTAATGGCGCAGCTGCGCCATACCAAAATCAAAGGAAAACAAGTTCTGCACCAGCAGAAATGAAACCTACGCGTCTAAATACTATACACATCCTCCTTAAGCGTTAACTCGTCTAATAGCAATCCCTTCTTTGATTCCACATCATTAACTACTATTTTCCTTAATAATTTAATAATCACACTTCGAGTTTTAAAACTCTATTTCCCTGATTAGTTTAATCAACTATACATATCCTTTACGATTTCATACCACCAATAACACAAAACTCGAACGTAACATCTACATACATTCCTTTCATCTTCGCTTCTTGCCGTGTATTGAATTACGTAATAATTCTCTAACCACTTCAAAGTTATAACGGTCATCTACTCTCGCCAACAACGTACATATATACCAGTCTAAACCTAGCACGCGTCGAGCCTTTAATAGTATTGAATATAGTACACTGAGTGGTTTCCCACAAACAACCAACAAATTAGTTTCCGTCTCGTCTACACTATTTTCACAATGAGTTAGATCGGTTACTAATTCGTATATACCTCCGCTCACTGAAGTTATCGTTTAGCCTAACTCCTATACAACCACCATTAAAGAGTACAGTCGCCCCACATTAGACTTGATATGTACTCGTATAAATACTCAGGAATTGGTGATTATCAAAGATATTTAATGCCACTAACTACTATTATAAAATAATTTCGCATAAATTATTTAATATCAACATATAAATTCCTATCCATCTTCTTACTATTTCATCTCTACAATTTATAACAAATATATAATAATGATATATATTTATTAAATACAGCATCACTTATTACATAGTTCATATTACTCTATGTAACACAATATATATACTCATTTGAACCCATCTCATGCTTTAAGAATTTTATTTACTAAATTCTTATTTTAATACTTTCAGAAAATTCGGGTTCCTACATCCTCTCCCCTTTATAAGGATTCCGTCCTCGGAATCATCGAAACCTCCTTTATTCGGTGCTATACAGAATACTACATATTCTTTTAGATAATATTATCCATTCACTTTTCGGAAGTTTCATTATAACTTGCTCACTTGCATTCTACCACGTTCTCCTTTTTAAGGAACATTCTACTTACCACTTTAATCACACAAAAGAATAAGATCTCCCACAATTTTTCAATAATCGGGAAGTGGTATGAATATCTCAGATTCCAATTTATGCTGAGGGGTCATAAGACCGTGAACTAGTACTTCAAAACAATCATCCACACTACAAACCAGAGTGTTTATCTATCACAAAGACTGAAAACACCCTCCACACGTACACTAGGTGGCCAGCCTATTGTACCACTACGTTGGGCCACAACGTAGTGTTTTGTAACGAATACATGCGTTACGCTCGGAACCATTGTCCTCGAAAATATGTCCCCTTATAGGGTTATTCACCTCAACTTTTCAACGACTGAATCCGCATCAGAGCAATCTGGTTGGGCACAAATACACAAGAACGCTTGAATTCTATAATCACTTTTCAACAGTCGTCTAGCCGAATCAAATAGCATAGACTCTTATCAACAGTTTGGACATCAATTGAAATAATTTAGTCAACTTTTCATAATTCGAAAGAAAACCAAAAATCATTTTATGACGTCATGATACCGTACCAGATTAGTAGTATGTTGAGGATTCTGCCATTAGGTGACTTTGTCATATTACATCATACCATAGTGGGCTAACGATCTTTCGATCACAACCAACACTAGGTTCAACTGCATTGATGACTCCATCATTTACCATTTTTACACCATATCAAATAATGTAAATGGTCAGAAATACATTTTGAAAACTTTAAAATCATTTTTGTCTTAGCCGAAACAATTAGCATAGACATAAGAATAACTGTGTTGTTTTTAAAACTCATTGGTTCAGTCACTTGACCCAATGTTTTTCCCAAGAAAACAGAGTACAAACACTAGCACAAAGTCAATAAATTTTTGAAAATCTAGCAGAGCTAGAAGATTTAGAAAATCCACGCTTCTCCATCAACTTCAATCTTTACTATACCAAAATCTCTTAATTCATAACATATATATACTCGATATAGTTCATCAAACTTACCACACTTTGGAAGTCTAGGAACTTGCTACAATCATATGAGTTTAAGAACTTATCCTAGTCAGACCATAGGCGTCCATTCGCTGAGGGATTCAAAAACATTTCATATGATTATGAGTCCCGAACTTACCATGTGCATGAGTTTTAAGAACTCGCGCCTAATCTTAATATTCTCTATCTTAATCTTAATAGTCTCTATCTATCAAACAGGATATGAGAAAAGAATCATGTAAGACCCCGAATTTTATGAAATAAAAGTATTCAATTTTTCTTATAATTATAATTCAGTAAATGGTTAAATTGATAAAAAGTTAAAGTTATGGGTGAAATGTGAAATTTTTTTAAAATAAACAAGTGGTTATAAAATAATCATTGTTGTCGAAAAATATTCGTTGGTCGTGGAATATTCTTTCTGTCAGGAAACATTCGTACGACGGCGCAGCTATTTGTGGGCCCCATAACGGAAAACGGTCGGATGAAGATAACGATAAAAATTGAGTTTTTATAATTAACGGCGTAGTTATTACCGTTAACACTGTTGGAATACCCGGTGGTTAAAATACAGTAATACGCGTTATTGCACAGTAGCACACGGTATTACACAGTATTTTTGAAATTATTGATTCTTACGTAAGAAGGCACTACTGAATAATTGTCACAATAATTACTGTTCAATATTTTATTTTATTGATTCAATAATTGTTGCGTTGAGATTTTATATTATTATTGTTTCAATAATTATTGCTGCACATCATCTCCATTATCAGATCAATAATTCATATTATTTGAATAATATTATTTGATAGCATTATTGGTAATGTCTAGAAAGTTCTGTCTAAGGAGAGGTTTGGTCGTCTAATTGCGCACCAATAAGGAGAAATCCTTATTGGAAAGCCCCCTCTTTCTTGTGAATGACCTGGTTGCCAGTACTGTGATTCTGTAATATTATTTATGAATAATTAATTATTAATTTATATGATGAGAAAAATATTAATTTTATGTGGATATAGATGGAAAAAAAATTTAAAGTGACAATTGTTGAAAAATGATATTTTATCTTTTCTGATAAAATAATTTATTATTATATTTAATAATATAATAATGGTGATAGTTTTACAATGAATGTGGGATATATGAGTATATGAGCAGGAAGAGTATTTTTGTTATATTAAATGATTAACACATATTTTGTGTGTCGGTGGACCCCATTTCTTGACTGAAATTTGATTATAGCCTGTAAAATTGTCCTTTTATAGATTTCGGTCAATTTCTGTTTAGAATTTGTAAAAACTTTCTTCTACAAAGTTGTATAGAATTGAATTTCTTATAAAAAATTGCGAGATTCGAATTTTCTGATAAAAGGGCTATTTTCTATGAATTATTGAAGTTTCGAAAAATAAAATGACTTTTATTAATTTATGGGTGGGACCCACTTTGGTTGGTGTCAATAACATGTGGGCTGCTAAAATTTTTAGAATTGAGGGGCTGATGGCTTTCAAAGCATGCGTAGAAAGAATGAGAATAAATAGTAATATTTTATTATTTTAGTCTCCTTTGGCGTTCTAGCATTTTTCTTATAAATAGGTGTTTATGTTAGAATTGAAAAACACACCTTAAACAAGTTTTCTTTCTTTCTATATTATCAAGCATATTTGTGAGAGTATTTAGATACTTTGAGAGTTGCTATTTAGTAGAAGTTTCCTCCGATTTTTCATCCGAAGTACTGCTCTCTTGAGGTAAGGGATTTTAAGGGTTATTATGTTTTTCAGTTCGTACTTCTTCTGACCTTCAAAAAATTCTAGAAAAATTTAAAATAATATTTTGATGAGTTTTATTGATTATGTCCAAAAATGGTGATTTTTGGATGTATAGATTAAGAGTTATGAATTTTACGGAAAAAGACTATTTTAAAAGTAACCGCTTATAACTCCTTGTGGTTAACTCCAAAATTGATAAAATTTTTATTGGGAGTTTATCTATATAATATCAGTGTACTCTGTGAATTTCAAAATTTTTGGATAAAATTACAATTTATGATAAATGTCTAAATATTCGGCTGTTTTGGCCATATGAAAAATAGTAAACGAGTTTTAAAAATTTTGAGAAAAATATAAGTTCAATATGGGACTATATTATGCTAAATCTCAGAAAATAAATATTTTTGGAACTGATTTGGTATTTTTCATGAAAATAGACTAGTTATGAGTAACTGAATTAAATATGTTATGTGAAGTAAGAAAATTGAAAACTAGGATTTTATGGCTTGAGAATCCTATATGAGGTATATGCAGATTTTTTATGAGGGTTTTGGTTATTGGTAATGAAATCTTATGAGTTTGGCATTTTAGGATGATTAAATGCATTATTTAGTAAAGTGTAAATAATTAAAATAAATTGTTTATAAGTTTAAGAAATGTTATTTCAATATCATTATACCGAAATATTAGTATGTATTTTATTGTGAAATTTTTACCTTTTTCATGTCGAGTTACTCTTCATGAATTACTATCCACGAGTTACTATTCACGACAAAATTGGTTTCTTTTTCTGATCAAATTATAGTTGATTTATGAATATTACTCTTGAGAATAAATCTATATGTTGATTATATTGATTTTATTATCATATATAATATTTTTATAACCCTAATGATGATATTTCTATTTGACTTGAGTGTAAAGATGGGTAGATTTTTGGTATGATCATGACTATGGGTTCCCTTTGGCCAGTAGTGCAAAATTGAATTGTTGACTAGTATGATCATGACCATTGAATTTATAATTGAATATCTTTAGTTTAAGTGCAAAGGTGAATTGATCAACATGGTTATAATTATTATTTATATAAATTCTAAAATGATTATATATTTCTTTGAGATATTAATATATTTGGCCTATAGTGCAAATATGAACTGTTGATGAATATATTTGGCCTGTAGTGCAAGTATGAATTGTTTTTGAATATCTTTGGCCTGTAGTGCAAAGATGAACTGGTGATGAATATCTTTGGCCCACAGTGCAAAGATGACCTGTGGTTGAATATCTTTGGCCAGTAGTGCAGAGATGAATTGTTGATGAATATCTTTGGCCCGTAGTGCAAAGATGACATGTTGTTGAATATCTTTGGCCAGTAGTGCAAAGATGAACAGGTGTTGAGATGAACATGACCAACTGGTGATACAAATGAATATCTTTGGCCGTAGTGCAAAGATGAAGTTATTAGTATGATTATGAACAGGAAATGTGATTTAGTGTAACCACGATCTTTGATGTTTCAGGTAAAGATAGGTGATGAAAATTATCTTCGTCCTGGATGAGAAGAAGAATTTAGAACTACAATTATGATTATGAGTTATTCATATGATTGTGGACCAAAATTGTTGATTGATGTTACAGGGATAAAACATTATTGGTGGATTTTTAACATGGAGAAGATAATAGACTTTGTAGTCTATTTGACTCTTCTAATGGATTGCTCGTTCCGCTGGAACTATGGTTGAAATTTTTATCATCTACCATATGTTCTAAATCTCTGATTTATTACTGTCGAAGGCTATTGATAATTTATTTATCTTTAGTCATGATATTATTTACTGAGCTAGTTGTGCTCACCCTTTTGTTTCAAAATTCCTTTCAGGTAATACAAGTGTAGCTGGGTCGAGCGGAGGTAACAAGGGAATAGAACGGTGGTCATCATTTAGTAGTTATATTTTATGAATCCAATAGGGTGAGGCGAACCCAACGTTAGAAGTGTGTTTTGCCACTATCATGCAAGATGTCTAATGCCATACAACCTCGTGTAATTATAAGACAGGGTTGTGCACATCCACTTGCTAAGTATATTTACGAGCACTACCTATATAATCTTGGTATTTGTTTGAAGTATAATTCACGATTAGAGACAGTGGAGATAATGATATGTCAAGGGAAGACTCACCATCGGAAAGAATATGATAGTAATCTTCTTATTTTTATTTGGTGTCTATTAGGTCAACTAAGGATAATTCTGTGGACATATGATATCTATCATAACCTGGAAGCATGGCCTCCCATGTACGAAGGTTTCCTTGAGCACTTCCTAAAGATTCTAATTTCTAAAAAAGTTTTTTACTATACCTTTATGTAGGTATCACTGTGAGGTGATGTCCACTGATGGGACATTTGTCACATTACGGTTGGGACACGAGTCACAGTTGGTATATATTTGTATCCAAACTCACAGCATATATGTTGTTGTATTTTGCACTACAATTGTTGTAATAAAGTTGTAGTTGTTTTCTGTACCATGTATTTGGCGACTCAGAATAGGTTGGATGGAATGAACCTATTTTGGGGTTGTCACAAATCACCTTCTCACCATAAGCATATCGATAGCGCGACACTGACATTCTATTGATTATCATTGTGAGGAACCGAGCGTGAACACAAAGCCTCCACCCACAGAAAGGTTTGTACAACTCATTTCTCACATGAGTCCTCAACTAAAATCCCACTACTCTAACTTACACTTAACTTGCTCTTTGCTTGATATGAATTCTTCGTATCTCATCACATACAACTCCTCATGAGTTCACATCGTACCATTCACAGTACACTCTCTTATAGCATCAAGCTATACACACTTAGTCGTTACAGACTATTTATCACTTCACAACTTAATCTGATCACGTCGTGATCATCAATTTACCTTAGGGTTCTTTCCCTATTATCAACAAAACTCCACTCGAGTTCATTCTCATTATCTTTGTCATCTAGACACCATCTTAACATTTTTATTGCTGGAGTTAGGAAACTCCTGAATTCTCACTCTCTTAGATACTTCAAGATTCTTCTTTGAATCTCAACTTATACGTTTTAATCCTTATCTTTCTCTCTCTCAGGCTATAGCCTAAGGTACACTTACCTAAGTTTATAACCTACAGATTTGATACCAACCAGTGACGCCCCCCAAATTCGGGTCCCTTCGAACCCCGAATCTGGTCCGCCACGATACTACTATCGTTAAACTATTATATCTTTTATTCATAACTTAATGAATATAACCTTTCTTATTATAATTTTGAATATAAATTCATTTCATTACTAGGATCTGCAGAATGACCCCAAACTTTTATAAGTTTCACAACTTGGTCATTTACTATTCCTGTTTTACATCACATTCGATATTATATAAATATGCGAAATAATTTAAACTTTTTCAATCTCATTTGAAAATAAATCTTTTATTGATATCTTAACTTGAATCAATTACATATCCTTGAATCAAATTATGTTATGATTCAGTCTATTCGAATTACTGTATAAATTTTTACATCTCGATTCGAATATCTCTATGTACTGCCTGGTACAACTTTACAAGCTAACATATATTACACATTGTAAATTACTATCAAATATATCTACTAGAACCTAAACATGGTTCAAGAGCATATATTTAATTAAACAAATCAATCTTCTTTGATGTGATTAAACTTTATCAATCAAGCAGCACGTTACTTTACCGTGAGTCCTTAACCTGTAAAAGTGGTTATTTGCAAGGGTGAGATCGACATCCCATCAATTCTAATAGTTTTCATGCAGCACATAACATATAATAGCGTATTCAGCACATGCATTCATAATTAATTTATATTTACTACGCATGCTACTTCTCACATAACAGGCATAGAGATTTACTTCACAAGCATATCATCAAATATCAACTTTCAAATTTCATACATATCTCATATGCAATTCATATATATACATCAACATTCTCATAACATAATATAGCTTAACTAGAAGTTATCGAATTCAAATATCAAATAGAAACTGAAAGACTTGCCTGATTCGTAGTTTATGAACTACGACTTAACTGCTTAAAGCTTATCTGCACTTCGTGTATTCCTACACAGTTATATAATAATGGATTCATATCCATCAGTAACATATTCCATGCATTCTCAATGTAATAACAATGTTACATTATTCCCTAACTAGGTTCGTGAGACCTACAATTCACTTTCTCATCGTATTCTTGGAATAGCTAGGTACGTATAGATATACCTTAACCACTTGTACATGACATCAACGTTCATATATATATATATATATATATATATATATATATATATATATATATATATATCATGCACTTGACTCGCTAAGTGTTCAACACATTTAAAATCCATATAGGTAAATTCAAACGTACACATAAACGTTTAACTTAGTTGTAATTCCATACCACATCACATATCCTATATTTTCATAGCACAAATCAGATCACAAATTCAAACAACGTATCGTTGCTTCATAACTTGTAAACATTCCTTTGGACTTTAACTTTTGAAAATTATAATTAACATTCATCTCTATCACATAGCATGATTCTTAACACATTACATGGCATATTGGTCATGTTAAAGAAAACATATAAGCATGCTTCAAATATCATATCAAAAATAGAATCGATCTGTGACTGCTGCATGGCGCAGCTGTGCCCTGTCTAGGCCTAGGGATGGCGCTGCTGCGCTGTCCCCTGGCCAGACCAGAGCCGAGCTGCTGCCTTTCAGTTTCTGCCCAATTCTTATACACCTATATACTAATACTCTATCATATGTACATGTTAGAGGTGCTCACATAAGCACTTGTCCATTCTTGAGTTCACTTGAACAAGTTGAACTTACAACTTACACGGTTTTCATGTCGGACTTTCATATATCTTTAAGTAATTCAAGTCCATGCTTCAAGGTCAACTACTAAAGTCATGTTATCATATAAAAAGCTTAAACACTACTAAGTAGGCATGCTCGTGCTTATAATACACATGTATACTTAATCACATAGTCTATGCTTTAGCAAATTCATTTCCATGAACATACGTGCGTAGGTGAAATCCAGGTTTCATCATATGATGCTTATGTCAACATGTCTATAGGCATAATGAATCCTAATGTACGTGCTCGAATGATCATAACGTAACTCACACATTGTTTGATGCTATCATCTTTAATATTCTAAATTTTTCATGAAGAATCGCACTAAGTCAAAAAGGTAACTTAGTACATGTTAAGTGCCTCTAAAACACGACTCTCATATTTTAGAGCACCTAAACAAGTCACTTATACATGCTCAAATGATCGGAATGTGGACATCCTATATATACGACCAGAAACTCTAAGTTTGTCTTTTGAAATCAATGTAGTCTTTAATCATGTATGCTAGTGTGTGTTCAACACATTAAGCATGCCTTTCATTCAAATATAGGCCACATGACTACATTCACAAAAAATAAAAAATATATATATATATATATATGTTATGTAGGCATCAATGCTCATATCCAAGATCATAAGTTTTGTTTTAAAATTATAAGTTCTCCTTCCATAGTATGGACTAACATGGCCATGAAAGTTAATGAACACATACTATAAGTTAATACCAACTCTTATGCATGTCTAAGTCATACAAATGTGCTTACAAAGTCAGAACACATGTTACACACGCATCAAAGTTCATATCACAAACTATAAGTTTCATTTTAAAACTATAAGTTCTTCATCAATAATGTATACTATAATGTTTTTGTCATGTCATGATACTCATATATACATGTTATTTATGTGTACATGCTTGTTCTAATGATATACCACATGCTAGCATATAACATTACCTAACAGAAACCAAAACTAAATTCAGAGGCCGGCACAGCTGCGCTGCGCCTAAGTTTTAATTTGGCGCAGCTGCGCTGCGCCTTAGTTTTAATTTGGCGCAGCTGCGCCATGTCTGGTTCGAATCAGTAGCAGTTTGCTTCGGCAGATTGCTAGCCCAACCATAGAAATTTCTCAAGAATTCGATTCTAAACACTCATGTACCAGTTTAAACATATTTATATGGTCATGTAACAACTATATATTCAATACCCAACCTTATTAATATCCAATTTCACAAAATCAAAATTTTGGATTTCAAGAACTCAACCTCCATTTTTCTACAGAGAATGAAATTGAAGCAAGGAAGCGAACTTATACCTCTGAAATTGTGAATGGAACTTGCTCCAATGAACTCTCAACCTCTTAGAAAGCTTGTAAGCTCTCAATCTCCTAGCAATTCTTAGACAACTCAAGCAACACAAAGAATGAAGGAAAGTGTTCATTTTATAGAAAATCCATTAACCATGCCAAGCCATTGTCCAAGAATTCAACCCAAAGGATGGAAGAATTGCATGAAGGTTAACAAGGAGTTGGTAATTGGTTGGTGAATTTCATCATTATGCCCACTCCCTCCATGATCATAGTCTAACAAGCTTGGAAGAAAAATGAAGAACATAGGCCTTAGCCTTTTGCTTAAACACGTGACTGAGAATGAGGCAAATGGGACACTCATTTCGGGACACTCCCACTAACTCAGCTTTCTTGTATTCTTATGTTATACATTCATACAAAATCCTCATTCTTATGTTATAGTGTATATATTTTACCCATGCCTAAATTTCAATGTCACAATATGATTTAATATTTCATTGTAGTAGATGTTATGCAACATACATATAATCCATGTACAGTAAATACACACAATAAAATAACGCAGTTAGACATTATTGTCCGGGTATTTCCCATAATTATTTTTACTACTCACATAACCACATTATAACATTATTTAATATTAATGTTTATCTAAACATTTATTTCCTTCCCAGTTTCTAGAATATACAGATATTCTATTATTTCTGTATTAAAATGCAACATATTGCTTCATTCTACTACTTGGCACCTTATATCATTAGTCCCAATTAAACGTCACACTTCACGTATTCTTACGCTGTATGCATTTTATATTACTACTGCTCACATTTTCCATATTACTCATAGTAATATTATTTAATGATTATACCCACATTAATATTTTAAATGGGGGTAGATATCATTTTGTTGGGTACTTAGAACCTACACAATAATTAATTAATATTAATCATTTTCTTTTGATAATTATTATGCATTTCTCTAATTAATAGAATATAATATTCTTTAATATCGCTTAATTAACCAATATTTAATCCGAGTTAATTAATCTAAACCTTTATTCAAATCCATCCATGGATAACTTAACCACCATTTAAGATTTTTATTATCCTTATGAGTCCTTAATACCCATTTCTTAAACATTAAATTCCAAAAACTGATTTTACAGACCGTTGCAGCTGCGCTGGTCATAGGCATGGTAATGGCGCAGCTGCGCCATGCCAAAATTAAAGGCAGACAAGTTCTGCACTAGCAGAAATGAAACATACGCGTCTAAATACTATACACATCCTCCTTAAGCATTAACTCGTCTAGCAGCAATCCCTCTTTGATTCTACATCATCGACTACTATTTTTCTTAATAAATTAAGAATCACACTTTGAGTTTTAAAACTCTATTTCCCAGATTAGTTTAATCAACTATACATATCCTTTACGGTTTCATACCATCAATAACACAAAACTCGAATGTAACACCTACATACATTCCTTTCATCTTCACTTCTTGCCGTGTATTGAATTACGTAATAATTCTCTAACCACTTCAAAGGTATAACGATCATCTAATCTCGCCAATGTCGTACATATATACCAGTCTAAACCTAGCACGCGTCGAGCCTTTAATAGTATTCAATATAGTACACTGAGTGGTTTTCCACAAACAACCAGCAAATTAGTTTTCGTCTCGTCTACACTGTTTTCACAGTGAGTTAGATCGGTTACTAATTCGTATATACCTCCGCTCTCTAAAGGAATCGTTTAGCCCAGCTCTTATACATCCACCATTAAATAGTTCGGTCGCACCGCATTAGACTTGATATGTACTCGTAGAAATACTCAAAAATTGGTGATTATCAAAGATATTTAATGTCACCAACTACTATTATAAAATAATTTCGCATAAATTTTTTTTATATCGACAGATAAATTCCTATCCATCTTCTTACTAATTCATCTCTACAACTTATAACAAATATATAATAATGATATATATTTATAAAATACAACATCACTTATTACATAGTTCATATTACCTTATGTAACACAATATATATACTCATTCGAACCCATCTCATGCTTTAAGAATTTTATTTACTAAATTCTTATTTTAATACTTTCAAAAAATTCAGGTTCTTACAACGAAACTATAAGTTCCTATAGCTAATGCAGCAATCTTTGCTTCATTTCTCACACATAGAATTACTTATCTTTGTTTAGCTTTCTACTACTGCTTGGTCCCTTCATAAATCTATATGTATGATAACCAAAGTTGGTATCCAATACCCAAGTAGATCCTTGACTTAAAGAAAAATTTATTTTAAATCATGAACAAAATTATATTTGTAACCGAAACTTCACTAAGCTTCTTCTGGTTATCCTCTGCAAGATGCTTCTTGCAGTTTCTTTTTAGTGTCCAGGCTTATTATAGTGGAAACAAAACTATTTGCTGTCCGTATCAATTTTGTTCTTATTATCCTTTGTTTTGCCTTTCTATTTTCCTTCTTTGAATCGTTCTTCTTTTCAGAAGATCCTTTGGCCCCTACCAGTAAGACTTGATCATTCTTGGTTGGAAAGTGACTCTCAACATTTTTTAACATGTTAAGCAAATCAGCGAAGCTGATATCTAGCTTGTTCATACGAAAAATTCACAACAATAATGAGAAGGAGTCCAGAGTGACTGAAAGATCAAATCTTGGCTCAACACTCTATCCATGACAAAACCTGTTGTCCTAATTGATCAATCAAATTGATAATGTTAAGGACTTTTATATGTACTGTAGTGTCATCAGTCATTCTAGATCGGAAGAGCTCCTAAGATATCTGATATCTATCAGTCCTACTTTTCTCACTATTAATTACTTGATGTGCAGGAATTGTGATAACCCAGAATTTCGATTAATCCAAATTTTACGAATGATTTTTTTTATATTTAATATTAATATTGACTGTTAATATTGCACTGTGTATATGTGATACGAGTTTCGAGAAGTAGTCAATTTGTGTATTGAATGAGAAAATGAGAATAGAGTTGTGTTTAACAAAGTTAGAAACCCTCATCCTAAGTCCGGATAGGGATTCGATAAAAAATATAATTAAAATAATTATATTAATGAGTATGTTGTTATTGATCAATGATTGATTGAATAAGGTTTAAAATTAGTAAACCCTAGTATAGGATTAGAAACCTTAATCTCAAATTTAAAAACCCTAATGCACCGTTAGAAACCCTAATCGAAAGTCGAGAAATCCTAATTTTAAATTCAGAGATCCTAAACCCTAATTAGGAAACCCTAATACTAATTACTAAGCCCTAAAGTGTTTAGTAAACGTTAATATAATTAGAAAACCCTAATTATACTTTAGAAATATTAATTTCTATTTAAAACCCTAAATACATTTTTGAAATTCTTAATTTTTTATTTTAAAACCGTAATTAGAAAATTATAGAATTGGAGTTTGTAAAACCTAAGGGTTAGAATTTTAAGGTTAGAACCTTAGGGTTAAACCCTAAGGGTTTGAACAACTGCCCATAATGCCATTAAATTTAGATTATAAATGACAAAAATGCCTTTTTTGGATTTTTAATTAGGTAACTTGTAAAAATGGCCAAGACCTTTAGTTGCTCACCAACTATGTTGACTTGGTGACTTAAAAATCTCAGCCACAATCAGATTCCATGACACCTAACATTGCTTAGATTCATTCTATCAAATATTAGAAAGATTAGAGAGAAAGAAAACTTACTAACTTAGTCACTTTTCTCTCAAATACCAAACCAACTCTCTCTCTCCCAAACCTCCGAATTATACAAGTTACTCAGTCCTAAAAACAGCCCCTTGATCAACCAAGATCAGTTAGGAAGATCAAGATCAAGAATTTAAAGCTAAATGGTATAAACCTAAAATTTAATTTTTTGATCCTTATTGTTAAGAAAAATTTTATGTTTAAGTGGTTATATTTGTGTTAAAAGATGTTTTTAGTTGATCTATGTTGATCCATCATGGATCCATAACATCAAAATGCTTTAAAATAGTGATTTTTCAAAATTGTTCTTGAGGTCTAAAGGTAGTCTGACAACGAAATGTTAGGGGCTGTAAATCCTTGTCTGTTAATGTTTTGTGTTGTTTCAAGTTTTTGATCTGTAGCTTGTCATGTTGTTTTTAATCTGGAAGTGGATTTATAGCCATTAAATGTCTATATTTGTTGTTATTAACGGTCAAAACCCGTTGACCGGGCATGACCGGGCCAAATCTGGGCAACCCAGAAATTTAAACCCGAGTCTGATAATGTTTTGTAACGTCCAGATCTGTCAGGTTTTTAGTTTTATGATGTTGTTGTTATTAAATAATTGTAGCTGGTTATGTGGACTCTAGATCCATGCTAGTAGATCTCTTAAAAAACACATAAGATGGTTATAATGAATGGTCAAACTAGACCATTTGATCACGGATGCTCTTTCTGGGAATTTCCAAAAACTCTATGAACTATGTTTCTGACAGCCTTTGACAGAGCTGTAACTTGTAATTTTGTTGTTGTTTATTCTATCTATTGTTGTAGTGTTGTTCCTTGACATAAGAACTACAGATTTGAATCATAATAACACATAAATCATGACTAGAACCTAGATTAAATGGAGCATGAAAGTGACTAGTCGACTACCTGGGTTCCTGGAAAACCCAGGAATGCTCTGACAGCATATTTGCAAGCCCAGATCTCCTTGTGTGTTTGTTGTTTGACCTAGATATTGGTTGCTGGTTGTAGTGTTGTATAATGACTACAAGATCATGGGTAGAGATTGTCTAGAAACATTTTGCATTGAAAATTACACACGGTCAAACCATAACCCTTGAAACTGGTCTGATAGTGTTCTTGAGTCTCAAGAACACCTAAGACGATAGAAAGTGTCGCTAAAGGGCTTTAGCGACGGTTTTAATTATTTTTATTTTCTGATTTTCTGAAAATTATTTAAAAATAGAAATAAACTATAAAAATTACCAAAACTGGTTTTAAAAAATTATTTTAAATTATGAAAAATAATTTCTAACTATTTGGAATATTTTTCATTAATAATTATAATTATTTGAATAAAAATGATATTTAATTTATTTAATTAGTACATTAAATAAATTAGAGAAAAATGATTTAATATTATAAAAAATCATTTTAAATAAGAATAATGTATTTAAAAATATTTTGAGTTATAAAATATAACTTTTAATAATTTTGGTGAATTTTCATTAATAAATTAATATTAATGATATTAGATTTATTTAATTATTAAATTAAATAAATGATAGAAAAATGATTTTAATAATTTAAAAATCATTTAAAAATGAGAAAAATGATTTAAAAATATTTTAAGTTATAATTAATGACTTTTAATATTTTGATGATAATTTCATTAGTATTTAAATATTAATGGTGATGGTTTAAAAATGATTCTAATTAATTTAAAAATCATTTAAGTAGAATATTGATGATTTAAAAATATTTTAAGTTTTTAATAATAACTTTAATATTTTGATAAGTATAACATTAATATTTTTATATTATTAAATATTAATAATGATAAGATTATTTGATAATTAAATCATTTAAAAATAATTTAAGTGTTTGAAAAATTATTATAAATTATAATAATTGTTTATAAATTATTAAAAGCTTCTGAAAAATATTATAAATGATATTTGACTTATCTAAAATAATATTGAAGCTTAGAGACCGAGTTTAATTGACAATAAATGTGTTAATTGTCGGATAGGGTGACCAGAACACCGAAAGTAGACCGAAGTTCAATCAGACCAAACTAGTTAGACTTGATAAGTGTTTATATAGGTTATAAACACTGATATAACTATGTGGTAATGTGCCAAGGAGAAAAATTGACTGTATATTATAGTATTCTGTGTTGTGAATTATTGTGCTGATTATAAGACCGATATTATAGGTTATATGTGACGCTCCCAAAATAGGTATACATCACCCATTCTGAGTCGCCAAATACATGGTACAGACACAAATACAACTTCAATAATACAATTGTCATGCAGAATATGACAACACATATACTGTGAGTTTGAATATAAATATTATCTACTAGAGAGTATATAAACTCAAAAGGAGTCCTCATTACAATTATCACACTATTTCACAGAATAGTGAGGACTACTAATGCAACCATCTGGACCGTCAATCTATTTCCTGACTAGTCCCAGCTATATTCTCATTTTCTGAAGAGAACAGTGAAAGAAAGGGTGAGCTCAACTAGCCCAGTAAGAAATATTATGACTAAGATAATGTACAACAAATTATCATTAGTCTTCAACGGGGAAAAATCTGATAAAATATAATAGACAATAAGTTTTAGATCAACAACTGCAGCGGAAAAAGAAATCCACTAGAAGAGTCAAGTAAAGCATAAAACCTACTATCTTCTATGATTTAAAAGATTTATCATCAATTTTATTGCTGAGATTCAGCTTAATAAATAATCCACATCATCGAATCATCCCTGCACTACGGGCCAAAAATAATCGTATTTTCATCAACGGTCATGATCATGCCATAAAATAATTCATATTTGCACTCTTGGCTGAAGAGAATCCATGGCCATAATTATACCAAAAATTCTCCATCAATGCACTACGGGCCAATGAGGATTTTTACCACATCATTTGTAACATTACGGTCATGATTATACCGAATAATCCCTGGTCATAATCATACCAAGTCCATCTATGCATTGCAGGCCACAAATGACTTTCAACAAAATATAAACATGAGGATGATGACAATGTGATAATAATTCAATTAAATAAGTTCAAGGATAAATTTTAAAGATTTATAATTTAATATATGCAGAAATCAATAACGTTCAAATTGTCAACATGATACTACTTTGTGGAGTAAAATTTAAGAATAACACTCAATTCGTCATGTTCATCTCAACACCTGTTCATCTTTGCACTACGGGCCAAAGATATTCATCAGGTAATCATTCATCTTTGCACTACAGGCCAAATATATTTAGTAATATCATCATTTAGTACTGAGGATGATAAAAAATATCTTAAAGAAAATGAATCCAGTGAGATAAAAGAACAAATATTAGGGATTCGTATTACAGTTTATCCAAGTTCAATAATACTCCGAAATAACCAATTTCGAAGCAGAATTCAAAAATAATGATCAAAACATGGATACAATCAAAGATAGTAACCTTAATAGCCATCTTAGATAAAAAGAAAATTTTATATTTCGACGAATAGTGGCGTATTCGTGAATAGTGTCGTATACGTGAATAGTGCCGTATACGTGAATAGTAACCCCGACACAAAAAGTTCCAAATTTGATAAAAAGTTCAAACCAATATTTCGGCATAATGATATTGAAAGAAGTAATATCATTTACGAAAAAAAATAACATCCCTTACAAATACTAAACGAAAATAATATTCATTACGAATATTGAACGAATATAATATTTCTCACGAATATTAAACGAAATAAAATTTCTTATGAATATTGAACAGAAATAATATTTATATGAATACGAAAAATAATATCTCTTCAGAATGTGAAATAAATAATGCCCCTTACCTCAGAATAATCGTACTTTTGTCTGAATTTCGGATATAGTGCTGACAGAAACTTACACTGAATAGCAACTCTCAAAGTATCAAAATACTCACAAAATATGCTCGTGAATATAGAGAGAGAAAGAGAGAAAACTAATGAATACTGGTGTAATTTTTAATTCTAACTTAGCCCTCTATTCATAGGAAAATGTTAGCACGTCGAAGCAGACTTGACCTGTAACCTGATGGCTTTACCTGCTACTATTGCCACCCAATACATTTGAAATAAAATTCAGCATATTTCTTTACTAACCACAAGTGGGGCCCACTCAATTCTAGAATTTTCCACCAAAATCATTTATAAACATAATTTCCGAATCAGTCACCTCTTAAAATTCATAACAAATCATACGTTCATTTTTAACGGTTCAAAATTTGTGGACATATACTCAACTTATATATCTATAACATATCCAAAAATCACAACGATTCAACGGTCGGATTAAAAATTATAACTCACGCAATATATCTGAAAAATACTGATTTGATTTTTAATACCTCCATTCCGACAGAAATACTGATAAAACACCTCAACATTAATTCCTTCAATAATAATCACATAAATAAATTCATCATTTATATCCACATCAAATAAATAGTTCCTTATCATATAAATCAATAATTAATTATTCATAAATAATATTACAGAATCACAATTATGACAACCAGGCCGTTCCTAAGAAAGAGGGGGCTTTCCAATAAGGATTTCTCCTTACTATCGCGCAATTAGGTGACCAAACTCTCCTTAGACAGAACTTTCTAGACATTACCAATAATGCTATCTAATAATATTATTCAAATAATATGAATTATTGATCTGATAATGGAAAATACTGTGCAGTAACAATTATTGAAACAACAGTAATATAAAATATCAACGCAACAATTATTAAATCAATAAAATAAAATATTGAACAATAACTACTATAACAATTATTGAGTAGTGCCTTCTTACGTAAGGATCAATAATTCAAAAATATTGTACAAAACCGTGTGCTACTGTGCAACCACGCGTATTACTGTATTTTAACCAACGGGTATTCCAACAATGTTAACGGTAACAACTACGCCGTTATTTATAAAAACTCAATTTTGTCGTTATCTTCATCCGACCATTTTCCGTTATGGTGCCCATAAATAGCTGCGCCGTCGTACGAATATTCACCGACAGAAAGAATATTCCATGACCAAACGAATATTCCCCGATAACATTGAGTATTTTATAACCACTTCTTTATTTTGTAAAAGTTACACATTTTACCCATAACCAAAATATTATATCAAATTAACACCTTATTATTCACAATAATAATTAGAGGAAACTTGATTTTATTCATTAATAAGTTGAGGTCTTACAACCTCCCCTCCTTATGAAATTTCGTCCCCAAAATTTACGTACGTACCTGATATGCCGAACAGATGGGGATACCTCGTCAGATTCTAACTCTTGAGGTATAACCTTATAAGTTAAATCTTCCGCTATCTCGTCCGGTTCTTAATCAATAATGTGGTTCGAATCATCCATATATTTACGTAACATCGATACGAAATAAACGTTATGAACACGCGACATACTTGGCGTTTAAAACGAGTCTATAGGTCACAGTTCCTACTCAATCTAGGATTTCAAATAGACCAATAAAATCGAGGGTTGAGATATTCTCTCTTCATCGACTCTTGCTCCTAGAATAACGCCCTCTTGAACCTTCTTCTTCACATTCATCAGCTCTGAGTCTGTAGCTTGAGCGACTTTAACTTTATAGATTTAAAGTCAGTTCTAATCGTATATTTGCTATCTTCACGTAGGTTCATATATTCGCACTCATAAATGCATACGATCTTCTGCTGAACGCGTCAGCTACCACGTTCACTTTTCCCACGATGGTATTAAATGTTATAATCGTAATCTTCAACAGCTCGAGCCAACGTCTTCAACACATAATACGTTCGTTTTAGGTGTACAAATATTTTAAGGGTTTTAGAAATGGGTTTTATACTGGGGTCAAATTTAAACGTTGAGCGCAAGTAGGAGAAATAAAAGAATATGTAGAACCGGTATTGAATAAGGTATAAACTTCGCAAGAGTTTATGATTAACTTACCCGTGATAACTTCGTTCGGGTTCCTCGACAAACGCACTTACTTAAACTACCGACTTTGACTTGTCTGGGACATCCTTTGGCATCACTATCCCCGCTGGACTTGACTTCACTACAGGACAAAATTGAGCTAGGTGACCTTCTCTTTCGCAATTGAAACACACTTTGGGTTGCTGCATACAGTTTGGATGGATGTGTCCCTCCTGTCCGCATTTGAAACATACGACCAGTGGTCGCTCTTCTTCTTTTAAAACGGGTGCTGGTGTTGCTGTCTTTCCATCATTATTGAACCTCCTCTTCTTGAAATTTCCACTTCTATTATCTTGGCCATGATTACCACCGAAGTGGTTACCATTCTTGGCATGATAATTTCCTCCACGATTGTTGTCACCGCTTCGATGACTACTACCATTGGTATTATCATTTTGCCGGCTGTTTTCTCTTAGTTGGGTTAACTCGTTATCGCGCTCCAATAACTGAGCCCTATTTACAACATCTGAATACAAACACATTTTGTGAGAAATTAGGTGTTGACGTATCTCGGGCTTCAAACCTCGTAGAAACATCCGCATCATTCTCTCCTCGTTATCAACTAAGTGGGACGTAAACCGAGACAACTCGGTAAACTTAGCTTCGTACTGCGACACGGTCATATTATTTTGCTCTAACTTGATGAATTCCACTTCCTTTATGTAACGAATACTTTTGGGAAAGTACTTGTTGTTGAACAATTCTTGGAACTTCTCCCAAGACATCTTGAGTGCGTCAGGCTGGGTACATTTTACAAATTCCCACCAATGATCTACTTCTTCACGCAACAAAAAGGTGGTGAATGGAACCTTTTGCTCCTTTGAGCATTCCAAGACATCAAATATCTTGGTGATCTGCTTTATCCATGTCTCTGCCTTAAGTGGTTCTGGCTTTCCCAAAAACTCAAGTGGTCCTAGCTCCTTGAACTATTTTGTGGTGACCAATCGTGGGTTGCCAGTGTTTCCATCTGCATTATGAACAGGAGTCTCTCTCGTTTGGTATTGCATGAATTCTAAAAAGCTCATAAACGTACCGTCGTTCGTCATTTGGTCGGTGTCGTTGTTTACCTGAGGATTGTTGCCTTCATGATGCACATTATCCTGAGTATTGATATGTGGTGACTCAACAGTCTCCTGTGCTCCATTGCTATTCTCAACATTCTCGAATGTCATTTTCAAATACTGTCACAAAACAAGGGTTAATTGACATGTAACATATTATCCCTATATTCTGACCGACCAAACAAATACCAAATAAACTTAATCAGGTCATACTAGCGAAGGAATTCCCCGTCTCTCCCCTCCTAGTTTTTGTCTCACATCTCAGCCAGGGATCATATCCCTAAGCTCTGATACCAACTGTGACGTCCCCAAAATAGGTATACATCACCCATTCTGAGTCGCCAAATACATGGTACAGAAACAAATATAACTTCAATAATACAATTGTCGTGCAGAATACGACAACACATATACTGTGAGTTTGAATACAAATATTGTCTACTAGAGAGTATACAAACTGAAAAGGAGTCCTTATTACAATTATCACACTATTTCACAGAATAGTGAGGACTACTAATGCAACCATCTGGACCGTCAATCCATTCCCCGACTAGTCCCAGCTATATTCTCATTTCCTGAAGAGAACAGTGAAAGAAAGGGTGAGCTCAACTAGCCCAGTAAGAAATATTATGACAACGATAATGTACAACAAATTATCATTAGTCTTCAACAGGGAAAATTCTGATAAAATATAATAGACAATAAGTTTTAGATCAACAACTGCAGCAAAAAAAGCAATCCATTAGAAGAGTCAAGTAGAGCATAAAACCTACTATCTTCTATGATTTAAAAGATTTATCATCAATTTTATTGCTGAGATCCAACTTAATAAATAATCCACATCATCGAATCATTCCTGCACTACGGGCTAAAGATAATCGTGTTTTCATCAACGGTCATGATCATGCCATAAAATAATTCATCTTTGCACCCTTGGCCGAAGAGAATCCATAGCCATAATCATACCAAAAATTGTCCATTAATGCACTACAGGCCAATGATGACTTTTATCACATCATTTATAACATTATGGTCATGATTATACCCAATAATCCCTGGTCATAATCATATCAAGTCCATCTATGCATTGCAGGCCACAAATGACTTTCAACATAATATAAACATGAGGATGATGGCAATGTGATAATAATTCAATTAAACAAGTTCAAGGATAAATTTTAAAGATTTATAATTTAATATATCCAGAAATCAATAACGTCCAAATTGTCAACATGATACTACTTTGTGGAGTAAAATTCAAGAATAATACTCAGTTGGTCATGTTCATCTCAACACATGTTCATCTTTGCACTACGGGCCAAAGATATTCATCAGGTAATCATTCATCTTTGCACTACATGCCAAAGATATTCAGTAATATCATCATTTAGGACTGAGGATGATGAAAAATATCTTAAAGAAAACGAATCCAGTGAGATAAAAGAACAAATATTAGGAATTCGTATTACAGTTTATCCAAGTTCAATAATACTCCGAAATAACCAATTTCGAAGCAAAATTCAAAAATAATGATCAAAACATGGATACAATCAAAGATAGTAACCTTAATAGCCATCTTGGATAAAAAGAAGAAAATTTCATTTTTTGGTGAATAGTGCCGTATTCGTGAATAGCGTCGTATACGTGAATAGTGCCGTATACGTGAGTAGTAACCCCGACACAAAAAGTTCTAAATTTGATAAAAAGTTCAAACCAATATTTCGGCATAATGATATTGAAAGAAGTAATATCATTTACGAAAAAAATAACATCCCTTACAAATATTAAACGAAAATAATATTCATTACGAATATTAAACGAATATAATATTTCACACGAATATTGAACGAAATAAAATTTCTTATGAATATTGAACAGAAATAATATTCATACGAATACGAAAAATAATATCTCTTCAGAATGTCAAATAAATAATACCCCCTACCTCAGAATAATCGTACTTCTGACTGAATTTCAGATATAGTGCTGACAGAAACTTGCACTGAATAGCAACTCTCAAAGTATCAAAATACTCACAAAATACGCTCGAGAATATTAAGAGAGAAAGAGAGAAAACTTATGAATTCTGGTGTGATTTTCAATTCTAACTTAGCCCTCTATTTATAGAAAAATGTTAGAACGTCGAAGCAGACTTGACCTGCAATGTGACGCCCCCAAAATTAGGTATACATCACCCATCTTGGGTCGCCAGATACATGGTACAGAATTCAAATACAACATACTAATACAATTGTCGTGTACAATACGACAAAACATAAACTGTGAGTTTGAATACAAATATTGTCTTTTAGAGAGTATCCATACTCAAAAGGAGTCCTCATTACAATTATTATCACACTATTACATAGAATAGTGAGGACTACTAATGCTATCATTTGGTCCATCACTCCGTTTCCCGACTCGTCCCAGCTATATTCTCATTTCCTGAACAGAACCGTGAAAGAAAGGGTGAGCTCAACTAGCCCAGTAAGAAATATTATGACTGATATAATGAAGAATAAATTATCAATAGTCTTCAACAATGTTAAACTGATAAAATACAATAGACATCAAGTTTAACTGCAGCGGAATAAGCAATCCATTAGAAGAGTCAAGGTGAGAATAAAACCTACTATCTTCTATGATTTAAAAATGTTTTCATCAACTTTTATCACTGAGACTCAGCTTAATAAATAAACAACATCTTCTAATCATCCCTGTATTACGGGCCAAGGATATTCATTAAATCATCAATGGTCATGACTATACCGAAAAATCCCTAGTCATAATCATACCAAAAACTGTCTATCAATGCATTACAGGCCACTGAGGACTTTTTCACACCACTTATAATATCACAGTTCATGATTATAGCGAATGATCCCTGGTCATAATCATACTAAGTCCATCTATGCACGTAAGCCAAAGATGACTTTCAACATAAAATAAACATGAGGATGATGACAATGTTATAGGAATTCAATTAAACAAGTTCAAGAATTAGTTTATCCAGGAACTAATAATATCCAAATTGTCAACATGATACTTCTTTGTAAAGTAACAGTCAAGAATGCTCAGAAGAATATTTCCATGAAAAGATACTGGATGAAGCGCAAATATCAAGGATATTCCACTAATTTCATGGAGTATAGAAACCAAAACTTTAACCAAATGAGTATAATAAAGAATATATGAAACTGCAAATAGATTTTCACCAGCCATGCGGTAATCCACATATACAGATCATTTCCACAATTTAATAAGGAATGAATATAAAGGATCATTCACCATGCATGTGGCAATCCACATAGACAGGTTATTCCAACAGAATAATAAAAAATGGAAAAATAGAAGGATTCACCATGCATGTGATAGAGACCGCACAGACAGGTTATTCCCAACAGAATAATAAATGCGGAATAATAAATATGGAACCAGGTCAGGTGAAATTCATACCGACAGGATATTCTGACAGAATGATAAATGCGGAATAATAAATGATGGAACCGGGTCAGGTGAAATTCATACCGACAGGATATTCCGACAGAATCGTAAAGAACGAAATAATGAAAGAGTTTCACCAAGTATGCGGTACTTCGCATAAACAGGTTATTCCAACATAATAATAAAGAATGGAATAACAGAAGAAGATCACCAAGTATTGGGTAAACCGCTTATACAAGTCATTCCACCAAGTATAGGGTAAACCACGCATACAGGTTATTCCAACAGAATAATAAAGGATGAAATAACATAAGGATTTCACCAAGTATAGGGTATGCCGCGTATACAGGTCATATATAGGGTATGCCACTTTTACAGGTTATTCCAACAGAATAATAAAGAATGGAATAACAGAAGTTCTCTTCATGAATAAGAAAGAATAACACCCCTTACAGTTTTAAAGAAGAACTGAAATAAAGAAGTAGTTAAGTGGCAGAATACTCTTCTTCTTTCTCTCTATAGTTTCCCTATCTAGAGTTCAGTGAATTTGTAAGAAAATAATGAAGGAATGAGCTTCTATTTATAAGAAAATGGAATGCACAGTAACTAATCCATGAACGGTCTAGATTAATTTATTTTAATCTGACAGTCCATATTTAAAGTAAAATCTTTTAAATAAAACATAATATATTCTAATTATTGCCTAATAAAACAAACAACTTTAATAAAGTATTCTGTTTTATATAAAAAGATGTTTCTGTTTTATTACGTTAATAATACGAATAAAACAAAACTTCATTATCGCTAAATAATTCATATTATTAATTGACAATAATTGAATCAAACTGAGTGACTTCTCACATAAGCATTAATAATCAATACCGTGTGCTACTATGCAACCACACGTATTACTGTACTTTTACTACCGAGTAGTTCAACAGTATCAACGATAAAACTTTCTCCGTTATTTTTAATAAAATATATTTGTCGTTTTCTCAATCCGACAATAATTCTGTTGTGGGGTCCACCAATAATTGTACCGTCGTACAAATATTTCTCGACTAATCGAATATTCCCCGTAAATAGTAACTCGTGAATAGTAACTCGTGAATAGTACTCCGACACAAAATGTACCCTAAAAACTCGAGTGAACAATACTAGAATGAATAGTAACCGGATATTTTATGACAACTTGTCTACTTTAAAAAATTTTCACAAATCACCTTTAACTTTAACCTTTTATCAATTTAACAATTTACCAAAATAGAAAAATTGAATACTTTTATTTCATATAATTCGGGGTCTCACAATCTCCACTCCTTATGAAATTTTGCCATCAAAATTTACGTACGTACCTGGTATGACGAAGAGGTGAGGATACCTTGAATACCTTTATCGTTGAAAACATTAAATTCATCTTTGCAATACGGCCAAAGATATTTATTAACAATTCATTTTTGCACTACATGCCAACTGTATAACCAATAATCAACAGTTCATCTTTGCACTACAGGTCAAAGATATACAACTGTAAAATCAATAATAATGAGACTCAGCTTAATAGTATCACGACCACGAATTATCCATGCACTAAGTGCCAAAGATAATCGTATTTTTAATTACGGTCATGATTATACCGAACAATCCCTGGTCATAATCATACCAAGTCCATCTATGCACGTCAGCCACAGATGACTTTTACCACATCTATGAATTAATATTTCATTGCTGAGACTCAGCTCAATAATTAATCCACATCATCGAATCATCCCTGCACTACAGGCCAAGGATATTCTTTAATATCACGACCACGAATTATCCATGCACTACGTGTCAAAGATAATCGTGTTTTCAATTACGGTAATGATTATACCGAATAATCCCTGGTCATAATTATACCAAGTCCATCTATGCACGTAAGCCACAGATGACTTTTACCACATCTATGAATTAATATTTCATTGCTGAGACTCAGCTCAATAATTAATCCACATCATCGAATCATCGCTGCACTACAGGCCAAGGATATTCTTTAGTATCACGACCACGAATTATCCATGCACTACGTGCTAAAGATAATCGTGTTTTTAATTATGGTAATGATTATACCGAATAATCCCTGGTCATAATCATACCAAGTCCATCTATGCATGTAAGCCACAGATGACTTTTAACACAATATAAGCATGAGGATCATGACAATGATATAAAGAATCAATCAAATGAGATAAAGGATAAATATTAAACATTTATAATATAATTTATCCAGGGTTCAAGAGTATCCCAATGTTATCAATCACTTAATAATCTCATAATCTAATTTCATTAATATTATAACAATATTTTAATCACTTCTTAAACTTATAAACAATTTATTTCAGTTATTTACACTTTACTAAATAATGCATTTAATCATTCAAACATGTCATACTCATAAGATTTCATCACCAATAATCAAATTCCTTATCAACAATCTACATATACCTTATATAGGATTTCCAAGCCATAAAATCATATCTTTCAACTTTGTTACTTCACATAACACATTTAACTCATATGTTTGTAACTAAACTATTTTCATAAAAAATACCAAATCAGTTCCAAAAATAATTCTTTTATGGGATTTAGCATAATATAGTCCCATAATGAAAATATATTTTTCTCAGAATTTTTAAAATTTATTTAATATTTTTCAAAAATTAATTTCTAATTAATTCCTTAAGAAATTAGCTACCTCAAGGTTAACTCCAAAAATTCCCAAATCTTGGCAGAATCTTACACATGTTAACATGAGCCTCCAGTTTAAATTTCATGGTCATCGGAGTTATAGAACTCCAGTTATAGCATTTTTCGTCGAAAAAACCTAAATATTGAAATTGTCATAACTTGCTCATTTTAAGTCAGAATGAGCTCATTTTTGGACAGGAGGTACGTTATACCATATACTTTCATGTCCCAAAAGGCTGGAATTTTTCTCACAAATAATGTGGCCGAAACAGCCCCTTTAAGTAGCTTTTTCGGGTTTTACAGCTTTGGACTCCTTTGCTAAAAATAGTCCACACGCGAATCTACAACACCTTTTCCAATGATTCCACTTGGATAAGTTAGGAAACTCATAGATCTAACTCTAAAACTTGACCAAACTCAAAAATTCGAAATATAATAGGAGATATGGTCAATTGAATTTCATGTTCCATTTTTACCAAAATCTAATTTTTTAACCCTTTGTGATTTCTAAGAAACTTTCATGTTTTCTCATAATAATCAACATAACTCATCATAACACTTACTAACACCACATATATCCATGATTTTCATTAGTCCAATGCTTTTATTATGACTTTCATCATAATCCACGTAAACAGATCCTTTTAGTTGAAGAAATATTTGAGGGTTTTAGAAATGAGTTTTGTACTGGGGTCAATACAAAAATCGATTTCATGCTCTAGGGGTAGTTTAAGAAGTCTTCAAGAATACGTCAGGAAATTTATTAATAATAAGAATATCATTCAAAACTGTGACTCTCATCCAAGACTTGGATAGCACATGAAATGAAGGTTTCTCCTAACGGAGTTTCAACCGATAGGTCAAAGTCTAACTTCTCTAGAGTCAAATTTTAACGTTGAACGCAAGCAAGAGAGATAAAAGAATGGGTAAAACCGATATCTAATAGGGTATAGACTTCGCAAGAATTTATAATTAACTAACCCGTGCTAACTTCGTTCGGTTTACTCACTTTTTGAGAAGTCATGAAAAACGCTCTTCCTAAAACCAACGACTTTGTGTTGTCCGTATCCGCCTTTGGTGCCACCGTCCCAGCTGGACTTGACTTTGGTGCACGACAAAATCGGGCTAAATGACCTTCTCTTCTTGTATTTTCCACTTCTATTATTTTTGCCATGATTACCACCGTACTGGTTACCATTCTTGGCATGATAATTTCCCCCACGATGGTTATCATTGTTCCGATAGCCGTTGCCACCAGTATGATTATTATCGTGTTGTTGGTCGTTACCTTTTGCTTGAGCTGAATCAACACTCTCATGTGCTTCATTGCTTATCTCAGCATTTTCAGATGTCATTCTCAAACACTAACACAAAACAAGGGTTAATTAACATATCACATTTTATTCCTATACTCTGACCGACCAATTAAATACCAAATAAACTTAGGTAGGTCATACTAGCGAAGGAATTCCCCGTCTCTCCCCTCCTAGTTCTTATCTCACATCTCAGCCAGGGATCATATCCCTAAGCTCTAATACCAACTGTGACGCCCCCAAAATTAGGTATACATCACCCATCTTGGGTCGCCAGATACATGGTACAGAATTCAAATACAACATACTAATACAACTGTCGTGTACAATACGACAAAACATAAACTGTGAGTTTGAATACAAATATTGTCTTTTAGAGAGTATCCATACTCAAAAGGAGTCCTCATTACAATTATTATCACACTATTACATAGAATAGTGAGGACTACTAATGCTATCATCTAGTCCATCACTCCGTTTTTCGACTCGTCCCAACTATATTCCCATTTCCTGAAGAGAACCGTGAAAGAAAGGGTGAGCTCAACTAGCCCAGTAAGAAATATTATGACTAATATAATGAAGAATAAATTATCAATAGTCTTCAACAATGTTAAACTGATAAAATACAATAGACATCAAGTTTAACTGCAACGGAATAAGCAATCCATTAGAAGAGTCAAGTAGAGAATAAAACCTACTATCTTCTATGATTTAAAAATGTTTTCATCAACTTTTATCACTGAGACTCAGCTTAATAAATAAACCACATCTTCTAATCATCCCTGTATTACGGGCTAAGGATATTCATTAAATCATCAATGGTCATGACTATACCGAAAAATCCCTGGTCATAATTATACCAAAAACTGTCTATCAATGTATTACAGGCCACTGAGGACTTTTATCACACCACTTATAACATCACAGTTCATGATTATACCAAATGATCCCTGGTTATATTCATACTAAGTTCATCTATGCACGTAAGCCAAAGATGACTTTCAACATAAAATAAACATGAGGATGATGACAATGTTATAGGAATTCAATTAAACAAGTTCAAGAATTAGTTTATCCAAGAACTAATAATATCCAAATTGTCAACATGATACTTCTTTGTAAAGAAACAGTCAAGAATGCTTAGAAGAATATTTCCATGAAAAGATACTGGATGAAGCGCAAATATCAAGGATATTCCACTAATTTCATGGAGTATAGAAATCAAAACTTTAACCAAATGAGTATAATAAAGAATATATGAAACTACAAATGGATTTTCACCAGCCATGCGGTAATCCACGTATACAGATCATTTCCACAATTTAATAAGGAATGAATATAAAGGATCATTCACCATGCATGTGGCAATCCACATAGACAGGTTATTCCAACAGAATAATAAAGAATAGAAAAATAGAAGGATTCACCATGCATGCGATAGAGACCGCACAGACAGGTTATTCCCAACAGAATAATAAATGCGAAATAATAAATATGGAACCAGGTCAGGTGAAATTCATACCGACAGAATATTCCGACAGAATGATAAATGCAGAATAATAAATGATGGAACCAGGTCAGGTGAAATTCACACCGACAGGATATTCCGACAGAATCGTAAAGAACGAAATAATGAAAGTGTTTCACCAAGTATGCGGTACTTCGCATAAACATGTTATTCCAACATAATAATAAAGAATGGAATAACAGAAGAAGATCACCAAGTATTGGATAAACCGCATATACAGGTCTTTCCACCAAGTATAGGGTAAACCACGCATGCAGGTTATTCCAACAGAATAATAAAGGATAAAATAACATAAGGATTTCACCAAGTATAGGGTATGCCGCGTATACAGGTCATGTATAGGGTATGCCACTTTTACAGGTTATTCCAACAGAATAATAAAGAATGGAATAACAGAAGTTCTCTTCATGAATAAGAAAGAATAACACCCCTTACAGTTTTAAAGAAGAACTGAAATAAAGAAGTAGTTAAGTGGCAGAATACTCTTCTTCTTTCTCTCTATAGTTTCTCTCTCTGGAGTTCAGTGAATTCGTAAGAAAATAATGAAGGAATGAGCTTCTATTTATAAGAAAATAGAATGCATAGTAACTAATCCATGAACGGTCCAGATTGATTTATTTTAATCTGACGGTCCATATTTAAAGTAAAATCTTTTAAATAAAATATAATATATTCTAATTATTGGCTAATAAAACAAACAACTTTAATAAAGAATTTATTTTTATATAAAAAGATGTTTCTGTTTTATTACGTTAATAATACGAATAAAACAAAACTTCATTATCGCTAAATAATTCATATTATTAATTGACAATAATTGAATCAAACTGAGTGACTTCTCACATAAGCATTAATAATCAATACCGTGTGCTACTATGCAACCACACGTATTATTGTACTTTTACTACTGAATAGTTCAACAGTATCAACGGTAAAACTTCCGTCGTTATTTTTAATAAAATATTTTTATCGTTTTCTCAATCCGACAATAATTCTGTTGTGGGGTCCACCAATGATTGTACCGTGGTACAAATATTCACCGACTAATCGAATATTCTCCGTAAATAGTAACTCATGAATATTAACTTGTGAATAGTAACTCGTGAATAGTACTCCGACACAAAATGTACCCCAAAAACTCGAGTGAACAATACTAGAGTGAATAGTAACCGGATATTTTATGACAACTTGTCTACTTTGAAAAATTTTCACAAATCACCTTTAAATTTAACCTTTTATCAATTTAACAATTTACCAAAATAGAAAAATTGAATACTTTTATTTCATAAAATTTGGGGTCTCACATGCAACCTGATGGCTTTACCTGCTACTATTGCCACCCACCACATTTGAAATAAAATTCAGCACATTTCTTCACTAACCACAAGTGGGGACCACTCAATTCTAGAATTTTATACCAAAATCATTTATAAACCTAATTTTCGAAGCAGTCACCTCTTAAAATTCATGACAAATCATACGTTCATTTTTAACGGTTCAAAATTTGTGGACATAAACTCAACTTATATATGTATAATATATCCAAAAATAACAACGATCCAACAGTCGGATTAAAAATTATAACTCACGCAATATATCTGAAAAATACTGATTTGATTTTTAATACCTCTATTCCGACAGAAATACTGATAAAACACCTCAACATTAATTCCTTCAATAATAACCACATAAATAAATCCATCATTTATATCCACATCAAATAAATATTTCCTTATCATATAAATAAATAATTAATTATTCACAAATAATATTACAAAATCACAATTATGACAACCAGGCCGTTCCCAAGAAAGAGGGGGCTTTCCAATAAGGATTTCTCCTTACTAGCGCGCAATTAGGTGACCAAACCTCTCCTTAGACAGAACTCTCTAGACATTGCGAATAATGCTATCTAATAATATTATTCAAATAATATGAATTATTGATCTGATAATGGGAAATACTGTGCAGTAACAATTATTGAAACAACAATAATATAAAATATCAACGCAGCAATTATTGAATCAATAAAATAAAATATTGAACAGTAACTACTATAACAATTATTGAGTAGTGCCTTCTTACGTAAGGATCAATAATCCAAAAATACTGTGCAAAACTGTGTGCTACTATGCAACCACGCGTATTACTGTATTTTAACCACCGGGTATTCCAACAGTGTTAACGGTAGCAACTACGCCGTTATTTATAAAAACTCAATTTTGTCGTTATCTTCATCCGACCATTTTCCGTTAGGGGGCCCACAAATAGCTGCACCGTCGTACGAATATTCCCCAACAGAAAGAATATTCCACGACCAAACGAATATTTCCCGACAACAATGAGTATTTTATAACCACTTGTTTATTTTATAAAATTTGCACATTTTACCCATAACCAAAATATTATATCAAATTAACACCTTACTATTCATAATAATAATTAGAGGAAATTTGATTTTATTCATTAATAAGTTGGGGTCTTACAATATAGGTCTTTTGAACGCAGATAAATATATTGTGTTGCTATAATCAACGGAGAAGGCAAGTTTCCTTAACTCAATCCTTGAGTTATATTCATTCAATTATTATGGTGGTTAATTATTATTAATTAGACCACATCCAAGAAATTATTGTTGATTATTCGCAGTTAGTGCATGGTTATTAATTCAAATTGAATTAGTGATTCTGAGAATATACTTGTAGAATAATTATTGTTAGATATTCACATCCGTAGAAGCTATTTTTGATTTTAAATAGTACAGTTAAATTCTGTATATTGTTTAATCGTATTGAAACATGTCTTGGCTAATTGCTTTGGCTAGACGAACATTTGTTAGAACTTGATAGGTTCGAGAAGAGAAGAGAAGATGATTCAATTATTATTGATAGATCAATGCCAGTTGTTTCGGCTAGATCGAAAAAGAAATCTTGATAGGTTTGAGAAGAGAAGAGAAGAGAAGTGATTAGATATTAAAATCATTGTATTTCGTTGTTAAATTAAATTCTGATTCAAAGACTGAGAATGACAACCTTTATATATAAAGGGAACATATTTGGTCGTATATTCGGCTATTACGCGCGTTTTAAGTATTATACATAATATTGGGTATAATGAAGCTGATCACTTTATATACTTACAGAGGGCTATGATTTAATCTTTATGGTTATCTGATACACCTGGGTATATCAAAGTATATCTTTGATAGTTACTCGAGAAGAGAAGTTCAAGATCCTTTTTGATCACTCAGCATAAATCTGGAAAATATTTCCATCTTAATATTTGGGTATATCAAAGTAAATCTTTGATAATTACTCGAGAAGATAAATTTCAAGATCATTTGAGATCATTCAGCTTAAACTTTGGAGAATTTTTCTAAATCATTATTCAATCGAATAACATAGAAATTTTGAAAGTGTTGTACCCTTTCATTATAAAACTATTGTATTGCATAGGTTGTGAGAAGATTGGATAGAGAACAACAAATTGTTTAGATATTTCAAAGTTCCCCGAACTTTGGTTTCATTATATCAAAATAGATAGTCTGTTCTTATTGATTCTTATACATTTATTGTATGTCTTAACTTGCGGGGCAAATTTGTTGCTCACCCTTATTAAATAAAACTTTTCAGCTAGGGACGAAGTGGCAGGAGGTGCTGTGAAGGACAAGGGCAAAGGCATTATAATAAATTAGTTATGAATAGCTTTATTATTAGGTTATGTTGTGAACCCTTTTTGTATATCTAAAGGGTTAGTTTGTAATGTTAAGGTTAGAGGACTTGAGACTTATGTATTAACAATATCTGTTAATGAGTTATGTATTTCTATTTCTATATGAATGGGTAGTTAGATGTTATTATATTGTAGATCGTGAACACAAAACTCGAGAGTCAGGTAACCCGAATTTATGGGTGTCACATATTGGTATCAAAGCTATAGGTTATAAACCTTAAGTGGGGTGCAGAAAATCCTAGGATTATAACCATAAGCGAGAGATAGAGAATACTCATTTAGAGTACTAAGTAGGGGATTGATAAAGTGTATCGAGTGTGAGATATGTTGACACATAGTGTGAGAAGTTCGTACCGGTAAAGTACTAATCAAGTTGTTTAACTGATTGTAGGATATCTGGAGAAGATGAAATGAGTACAGAGATGCTAGCGGCTAGCACTAGTGCCAGTAGGCGAGGTGCCAGCGCAAAGCGAATCAGTTCAGAAGGTAGGAGAAGATGAACCTGTGGTCAATCTGTGAAGCGATCATGATGATTATCCAGAGATGTATCTGAGTGATGATGAGGAGGCAGAGTCCGATCAAGCTAAGGTGGAGAAAGGAAATAAGACCAAAGTTGGAGAGAAAGATCAATTATCTGCAGATGTTCAAGAACTCTGGAGTAAAGTGTTTCTCTTGGAAGAGTTATGGAAGACGGAGCGAGCGTTACGCGAAATGACTGAAGAACAGAACGAGCTCAAGGCTCAGGTGGAAAGTATGAAGACTGAAGGTGGTGGATCGTCTGAAGGAACAATCAAGCAGCAGAAAGGCAAGAAAAAGGGAAAGAGGAACAGCGACAACCCTAATTCTAAAAATTCAAAACTGAAGAAGAAGCAAGTCTGTGGCAAGTGTGGAAAGACTCACTTGGGAGAGTGCATGATGTGGAAGAACGTGTGCTTCAATTTTAAGCAGAAAGGTCATATTTCTTTACATTGTCCTAAGCCAAATATGAGGAAGAGTTTTTCATGTGGGAGAATGGGTCACGGATTCAATAAGTGTCCCATCAAGAAGAAGGCTTGGTGAAGGGAGTGGACGGTAGATAACTTAGAAATAAGCGGTAGTAACTTTTGGTAGTAGGTTATGATATTAACGGTTATAATATCGAGAATAGTGTGTAAGCATATGTAAATATAAATATATTTGTATGGATAAAATCTTTATTTTCTATATGAATATAAGATTAAGATTAATTTGTGTGTTCTTAAAACTCATACTTATGGTAAGTTAATGACTCATAATTATATGAAATATTTTGAACCCCTCAGCGAATGGACGCCAAAGGTCTGACTAGGATAAGTTCATACACTCATATAATTGTGGTAAGTTCCTGAACTCATAAGTGTGGTAAGTTTGACGAACTGGTAATAGCTATGGGTGAATGAAGAATTGCAACTTTTTGTGTAAAGTTGTATTGTTAATCCTGATATTATTTAAAAAGGGATAGTAATACGTGTTAAGTACTAAATGTACTATGTGATATTTGAATAAATATGTGTTTATATGAGAAATATGTGTTGAATTCATAGTATGTTAAGAATGTGTAGAGAAAGAGAATTAATGTAAGACTTTTATCAGATAATGCCGCATAGACAACAGGATAGAAATCAAAGAGAAGAGCCGTCAGTGAATAATGAAGGAGGTCGAGCTGATCCGATGTAGAATTTTACAAATATGATAGCCGAAGCTATGGGGAATAGAGCGCCAGCAGCAAGAGGAAGAGCGAGAGAACAACCAACAGACAGATTGGCGAATTTTAAGGATTTTAAAGCGGTAGGACCGCCAGAATTCAAGGGGAACCACATATCCAATTGAAGCCCAAACTTGGGTAAAAGTGACAGAGGAAGTAGTGATTGTAGTAACCCTAACAAGAGAAAGTGGAGCGAGAATACCAAGTCAGGTAATAAGACAGAAGGAAATAAGAAAGGAAGAGAGTCATGTCCAACTTGTGGGAAGAATCATTCTGGAGTTTGTATGAAGAAGAAGAGAGTCTGTTACAACTGCAGACAAGAGGGACACATGTCATCCAATTGCCCCAGTCCAAAGAAAATACAAGGTTACTTTGCGTGTGGATCGGCTAATCATTTGGTTCGAAACTGTCCGAAGAGAAATGCGGAGAAGGAAAGTGGCAACAAGGGACCCGGTAGCGGAACCTTGGCGATTCAAGGACCTGCTCAGCCAGGAAGACCAACGACCTGTACATTTAACATGACGGCGCATGATGCAGTGGCTACTCAGGAGGTGGCAACAGGTAACGATTTCGCTTAATACTTAAACTACGCGAGTAATATGAGTCAGATATTTTTGTGAACTGTTTTCTTTTATAGATTCAAGTCACAAGTTAGAATTTGAGAAACAAATTAAAATTGTGTCGATAAAAATGATTTGATGATACACTTTAAAAGATTATAGAGAATATGAAAGCGGTGATTCTGAGGACGGAATCCTTTTAAGGAGGGGTGAATGTGATAACCCAGGATTTTGAATAATCCAAATTTTACGAATAATTTTTTTTTATATTTAATATTAAAATTGACTGTTAATATTGCACTGTGTATCTGTGATACGAGTTTCGAGAAGTAGTCAATTTGTGTATTGACTGAGAAAATGGGAATAGAGTTGTGCTTAACAAAGTTAGAAACCCTCACCCTAAGTCCGGGTAGGGATTCGATAGAAAATATAATTAAAATAATTATATTAATGAGTATGTGTTTATTGATTAATGATTGATCGGATAAGGTTTAAAATTAGTAAACCCCTGTATGGGATTAGAAACCCTTATCTCAAATTTAGAAACCCTGTCGTACCGTTAAAAACCCTAATCGAAAGCCGGGAAACCCTAATTTTAAATTCAGGGATCCTAAACCCTAATTAAAAAACTCTAATCCTAATTAGTAAGCCCTAAAGTGATTAGTAAACGTTAATATAATTAGAAAATCCTAATTATACTTTAGAAATATTAATTTCTATTTCAAACCCTAATTATATTTTTTAAAATTCTTAATTTTCTATTTTAAAACCCTAATTAGAAAATTTTAGAATTGGAGTTTATAAAACCTAATGGTTAGAACCTTAGGGTTAAACCCTAAGGGTTTGAACAATTGCCCATAATGCCATTAAATTTAGATTACAAATGACAAAAATGCCCTTTTTAGATTTTTTATTAGGTAACTTGTAAAAATGGCCAAGACCTTTAGTTGTTCACCAACTATGTTGACTTGGTGACTAAAAAATCTCAACCACAATTTGATTTCCATGACACCTGGCATTGCTTAGATTCATTGTATCAAATATTAGAAAGATTAGAGAGAGAAAACTTACTAACTTAGTCACTTTTCTCTCAAATACCAAACCAACTCTCTCTCTCCCAAACCTTCGAATTATACAAGTTACTCAGTCCTAAAAATAGCCCCTTGATCAACCAAGATCAGTTAGGAAGATCAAGATCAAGAATTTAAAGCTAAAAGTTATAAACCTAATTTAATTTTTTTGATCCTTATTGTTAAGAAAATTTTTGTGTTTAAGTGTTTATATTTGTGTTAAAAGATGTTTTTAGTTGATCTATGTTGATCCATCATGAATCCATTGCATCAAAATGCTTTAAAATAATGATTTTTCAAAACTGTTCTTGAGCTCTAAAGGTAGTCTGACAACGAAATGTCAGGGGGCTGTAAATCCTTGTCTGTTAATGTTTTGTTTTGTTTTAAGTTTGGATCTGTAGCTTGTCATGTTGTCTTTGATCTAAAAGTGGATTTACAACCATTAAATGTCTATATTTGTTGTTGTTAACGGTCAAAACCCGTTGACCGGGCATGACCGGGCCAAATCTGGGCAACCCAGAAATTTAAACCCGAGTCTGATAATGTTTTGTAACGTCCAGATCTGTCAGATTTGTAGTGTTATGATGTTGTTGTTGTAACATATTTGTAGTTGGTTATGTGGACTCTAGATCCATGCTAGTAGATCGCTTAAACAACACATAAGATGGTTGTAATGAATGGTCAAACTAGACCATTCGATCACGGATGCACTTTCTGGGAATTTCCAGAAACTCTATGAACTAAGTTTCTGACAGCCTTTGACCAAGTTGTAACTTGTAATTTTGTTGTTGTTTATTCTATCTATTGTTGTAGTGTTGTTCCTTGACACAAGAACTACAGATTTGAATCATTATAACATATAAATCATGATTGGAACCTAGATTAAATGGAGCATGAAAGTGACTGGTCGACTACCTGGGTTTCTGGAAAACCCAGGAATGCTCTGACAACATATTTGCAAGCCCAAATCTCCTTGTGTGTTTGTTGTTTGACCTAGATATTGGTTGCTAGTTGTAGTGTTGTATAATGACTACAAGATCATGGTTAGAGATTGTCCAGAAACATTTTGGATTGAAAATAACACACGGTCAAACCATGACCCTTGAAACTGGTCTGATAGTGTTATTGAGTCTCAAGAATACCTAAGACGACAGAAAGTGTCACTAAAAGACTTTAGCAACTGTTTTAATTATTTCTATTTTTTGATTTTCTGAAAATTATTTAAAAATAGAAATAAATTATAAAAATTACCAAAACTAGTTTTAAAAAATTATTTTAAATTATGAAAAATAATTTCTGACTATTTGGAATATTTTTCATTAATAATTATAATTATTTGAATAAAAATGATATTTAATTTATTTAATTAGTACATTAAATAAATTAGAGAAAAATGATTTAATATTATGAAAAATCATTTTAAATTAGAATAATTTATTTAAAAATATTTTGAGTTATAAAATATAACTTTTAATATTTTTTGAGAATTTTCATTAATAAATTAATATTAATGATATTAGATTTATTTAATTATTAAATTAAATAAATGATAAAAATGATTTTATTAATTTAAAAATTATTTAAAAATGAGAAAAATGATTTAAAAATATTTGAAGTTATAATTAATGACTTTTAATATTTTGATGATAATTTTATTAGTATTTAAATATTAATGGTGATGGTTTAAAAATAATTTTAATTAATTTAAAAATCTCTTAAGTAGAATATTGATGATTTAAAAATATTTTATGTTATTAATAATAACTTCAATATTTTGTCAAGTATAACCTTAGTATTTTTATATTATCAAATATTAATGATGATAAGATTATTTGATAATTAAATCATTTAAAAATAATTTAAGTGTTTAAAAAATTATTATAAATTATAATAATTGTTTATAAATTATTAAAAGCTTCCGAAAAATATTATAAATGATATTTGACTTATCTAAAATAATATTGAAGCTTAGAGACCGAGTTTAATTGACAATAAATATGTTAATTGTCGGATAGGGTGACCAGAACACTGAGAATAGACCGAAGTCCAATCAGACCGAACTAGATAGACTTTAAAAGTGTTTATATAGGTTATAGACACTGATATGACTATGTGGTAATGTGCATAGGAGAAAAATTGACAATATATTATAGTATTGTGTGTTGTGAATTATTGTGCTGATTGTGAGACGGATATTATTGGTTAGAGGTCTTTTGAACGCAGATAAATGTATTGTGTAGCTGTAATCCACGGAGAAGGCAAGTTTCCTTAACTCAATCCTTTAGTTATATTCATTCAATTATTATGGTGGTTAATTATTGTTAATTAGACCACGTCCAAGAAATTATTGTTGATTATTCGCAGTTAGTGCATGTTTATTAATTCTAATTGAATTAGTGATTCTGAAAATATACTTGTAGAATAATTATTATTGGATATTCACATCCGTAGAAGCTATTATTGATTTTAAATAGTACGGTTAAATTATGTATATTGTTTAATCGTATTGAAAAATATCTTAGCTAATTATTTTGGCTAGACGAACATTTGTTAAAACTTGACAGGTTCGAGAAGAGAAGAGGATTCAATTATTATTGATAGATCAATGCCAGTTGTTTCGGCTAGATCAAAAAAGAAATCTTGATAGGTTTGAGAAGAGAAGAGAAGAGAAGTGATTAGATATTGAAATCATTGTATTTCGTTGTTAAATCAAATTCTAATTCAAAGAATTAGAAGGACAACCTTTATATATAAAGGGAACATATTTGGTCGTATATTCGGCTATTGTGCGCGTTTTAAGTATTATGCATAATATAGGGTATAATGAAGTTGATCACTTTATATACTTGTAGAGGGGTATGATTTAATCTTTATAGTTTTCTGATACACCTGGGTATATCAAAGTATATCTTTGATAGTTACTCGAGAAGAGAAGTTCAAGATCCTTTTTGATCACTCAGCATAAATCTGGAAAATATTTCCATCTTAATATTTGGGTATATCAAAGTAAGTCTTTGATAGTTACTAGAGAAGATAAATTTCAAGATCATTTGAGAGCATTCAGCTTAAACTTTGGGGAATTTTTCTAAATCATTATTCAATCGAATAACATAGAAACTTTGAAAGTGTTGTACCCTTTCATTATAAAAATATTGTATTGCATAGGTTGTGAGAAGATTGGATAGAGAAGAACAAATTGTTCAGCTATTTTAAAGTTTCCCGAACTTTGGTTTCATTCTATCAAAATAGATAGTCTGTTCTTATTGATTCTTATACATTTATTATATGTCTTAACTTGCGGAGCAAATTTGTTGCTCAAACTTGCTAAATAAAACTTTTCAGCTAGGGACGAAGTGGCAGGAGGTGCTGTGAAGGACAAGGGTAAAGGCATTGTAATAAATTAGTTGTGAATAGCTTTTGTATGACCCCAACTTTTATAAATAAAGATGAATTTTCTATAAATATCATTTTTGAATATTATGGAGTTAATTTGATATAATGTTATAGTTGTGGGTAATATTTATAAATTTTGCAAAGTACGCAAGTTGTTATATAATATTCGATTGGTCGGGGAATATTCGTTTTAACAGGGAATATTCGTACAACGGCACAATCATTGGTGGACCCCACAACGGAATTATTGTCGGATTGAGAAAACGACAAAAATATTTTATTAAAAATAATGGCGGAAGTTTTACCATTGATGCTGTTGAACTACTCGGTAGTAAAAGTACAGTAATACGTGTGGTTGCATAGTAGCACACGGTATTGATTATTAATGCTTATGTGAGAAGTCACTCAGTTTGATTCAATTATTGTCAGTTAATAATATGAATTATTTAGCGATAATGATGTTTTATTTTATTCGTATTATTAACGTAATAAAACAGAAACATCTTTTTATATAAAATAAAATACTTTATTAAAGTTATTCTATAAATAGAATATATTATAATTTATTTAAAAGATTTTACTTTAAATATGGACCGTCAAATTAAAGTAATCAATCTGGACCGTTCATGGATTAGTTACTATGCATTCTATTTTTCTATAAATAGCAGCTCATTCCTTCATTATTTCTTACGAACTCACTGAACTCTAGAGAGAGAAACTATAGACAGAAGCTATAGAGAGAGAGAAGAAGAGTATTCTGCTACTTAACTACTTCCTTATTTCAGCTCTTCTTTAAAACGGTAAGGGGTGTTATTATTTCTTATTCATGAAGAGAACTGTTGCTACTCCAATTATTATTATTCTGTTGGAATAACCTGTACACGCGGTCTACCCTATACTTGGTGACATTCTTCTATTATTCTGTTGGAACATCCTGTCTGTGTGTTTTACACCGGACCTGGTTCCGTTTTTATTTTTATTCTGTTGGAACATCCTGTCTGTGTATTTTACACCGGACCTGGTTCTGTTTTTATTATTATTCTGTTGGAACATCATGTCTGTGTGTTTTACACCGGACCTGGTTCTATTATTTATTATTATGTCGAAATATCCTGTCTGTGCATTTTCGCCGGACCTGGTTCCATTAGTTATTATTCTGTCGGATTATCATGTCTGTGCGTTTACGCCGGACCTGGTTCCATTATTTATTATTCTATTGGAATAACATGTCTGTGCGGTCAATCGCATGCCGGGTGATTTTTTTTGTTATTCCATTCTTTATTATACTCAGTTAGTTAAGTTTTGACTTCTATACTCCATGAAATTAGTAGAATATCCTTGATAATTGCGGTTCATCCAGTATCTTTTCATGAAAATATTCTTCTAAGTATTCTTGAATTTTACTCCACAAAGAAGTATCATGTTGACAATTTGGACGTTGTTAATTCTTGGATAAATTAATTCTTGAACTTGTTTTATTGAATTCTTATATTATTGTCATCATCCTCATGTTTATAAAATGTTGAAAGTCATCTGTGGCCTGTAGTGCATAGATGTTCTTGGTATAATTATGACCAGGGATTATTCGGTATAATCATGACCGTAATGTTACAAATGATGTGGTAAAAGTCCTCATTGGCCCGTAGTGCATTGATGGACAGTTGTTGGCATGATCATGACCATTAATGAATACACGAATATCCTTGGCAGTAGTGCAGGGGTGATTCGATGATGTGAATTATTTTATTAAGCTGAGTCCCAGCGATCACAATGTTGAAAAACCTTTTAAATCATAAAAGATAGTAGAGTTTATTTTCTACTTGACTCTTTTAATGGATTGCTTGTTCCGCTGCAGTTAAACTTGATGTCTATTATATTTTATCAGTTTAACATTGTTGAAGGCTAATGATAATTTATTCTGCATTATCTTAGTCATAATATTTCTTACTGGGCTAGTTGAGCTCACCCTTTCTTTCACTGTTCTCTTCAGGAAATGAGAACGTAGCTGGGGCAAGTCGGGGAACGGAGTGATGGTCCGAATGATAGTATTAGTTAGTAGTCCTCACTATTCTATGTAATAGTGTGTTAATAAATGTAATGAGGACTCTTTTTGAGTATGAATACTCTCTAGAAGATAATATTTGTATTCAAACTCACAGTTTATGTTTTGTCGTATTGTACACAATAGTTGTATTAGTAAGTTGTATTTGTATTCTATACTATGTATCTGACGACCCAAGATGGGTGATGTATACTTAATTTTGGTGGCGTCACAGTTGGTATCAGAGCTTAAGGATATGATCCCTGGCTAAGATGTGAGAATAGAACTAGGAGGGTAAAGACGGGGAATTCCTTCGCTAGTATGACCTACCTAAGTTTATTTGCATTGTATTTAATTGGTCGGTCATAATATAAGGATAATATATGACATATCAATTAACTTTTATTTTGTGGCAGTATCTGAAAATGGCATCTGAGAATGTTGATAATAGCAATGGAGCACAGGCGACTGTTGATTCACCACATATCAATAATCAGGATAATGTGCACCAGGAAGGCGACAATCCTCATGCAAATAACAACACTGACCAGATGATGAATGATGGAATGTTCAGAAACTTTATGCAGTTCATGCAACAGCAGGCGAGAGCGGCTCCTGTCAAAAATATAGGTAGAAACACTGAAAACTCTCGGACGGTCACCGCTAAACAGTTCAAGGAGCTGGGACCACCAGAGTTTAAGGGAGAGCCAAAACCACTTATAGCGAAAATATGGATAAAGCAGATTACCAAGATATTTGATGTCTTGGGATGCTCCGAGGAGCAAAAGGTTCCCTTTGCCGCCTTTATGTTACGAGGAGAGGCAGATTACTGGTGGGAATCGATTAAGCGTACTCAACCTGCCGCACTGAAGATGTCTTGGGAGAAGTTCCAAGAGCTGTTCAATGAAAAATACTTTCTCGAAAGTGTTCGTCACATGAAGGAGGTGGAGTTCAACAAATTGGAGCAGAATAATATGATCGTGTCGCAGTATGAGGCTAAATTTGCTGAGTTGTCCCGGTTTGCGTCCCACTTGGTGGATAATGAAGAGTGAATGACGCGAATGTTTTTGCGAGGTTTGAAACCTGAGATACGTCAACATCTTATTTCTCATAAACTGTGTTTGTATTCAGATGTTGTGAATAGGGCTCAGTTAGTGGAGCGCGATAACGAGTCAACGCAACCAAAAGAGAGCAGTCAGCAAAATGATAATACTAGTGAGAGCAGTCATCAAAGCGGTGACAACAAGCGTGGAGGGAATCAATAGGCCAGAAATGGTAACCACTTCGGCGGTAATCAGGGCCAAAACAATAAGAATGGTCATTTCAAGAAGAGGAGATTCAACAATGATGGAAAGACGTCAGCACCAGCACCCGTTGTTAAGGAAGGAGAACGACCACCTATCATATATTTCAAATGCGGAGGGGAGGGGCACATCAGTCCAAACTGCGCGATGCCGTCTAAAGCATGTTATAATTATGGAAGAGAAGGTCATTTAGCTCGATTTTATCGTTTACCAAAAATAAGTTCAGCCAAGATGGAGACACCAAAGGCCGTCACAGAAAAGTCAAAACCGGTAGTGCAAGGGAGAGCGTTTGTTGTGACCTCCCAGAAAGTAAGGAACCCGAATGAGGTCATCACGGGTAAGGTTATCATAAACTCTAACGAAGTCTATACTTTATTTGATACCGGTTCTACCCATTCTTTTATTTCTCCTACTTGTACTCATCGATTAAATTTAACTCCGGAGAAATTAGACTTTGATTTATCTGTTGAAACTCCATTGGGAGAAACCTTCATTACATCCACGGTTTATAAGTCTTGTTTGGTTCAAGTTGGTACTCACACATTACCTGTCGATCTGATTTCATTAAAAATACTTGCATTTGACGTGATTCTAGGGGTTGATTGGCTAACTACTCATCATGCAAAAATTGATTGTTTTCGTAAGGTTGTTAGCTTTCATATTCCTAATCGACCAATTATGGGAATTCAAGCAACCAAACCATTAAAATCAATCGATGTCATCTCAAGCCATAAAGCTATTCGTTTATTGAAAAAGGGATGTCAAGCTTTCTTAGCTCATGTCACGGATCTAAACAAAAATACGTCAATTTTGAATGATATTTCTATTGTTAATAAATTTCCTGACGTATTCCCTAAAGAACTTCCTGGCCTACCCCCAGAGCGTGAAATTAAATTTTGTATCGACCTTGAACTCGGTACAAAACCCATTTCCAAAGCCCCATATCGAATGCCTCCTATTGAACTTCAGGAGTTAAAGATCCAACTGCAGGAATTGTTAGACATTGGCTTTATTCGTCCTAGTACTTCTCCTTGGGGTGCTCCTGTGCTATTCGTGAAAAAGAAAGATGGAAGTATGCGACTTTGTATTGATTATCGGGAGTTGAATCATGTCACCATCAAAAACAGGTACCCATTGCCACGTATTGATGACCTGTTTGACCAGTTGCAAGGAGCACAATTCTTTTCAAAGATCGATCTTCGTTCTGGATATCATCAGCTGAAGGTTAGAACTGAGGATATTCCAAAGACGGCTTTCAGAACTCGGTACGGGCATTATAAATTCCTAGTCATGTCCTTTGGATTGACTAATGCTCCTGCTGCCTTCATGGATATGATGAACCGGGTATTCAAGGAATATTTGGATCATTTTGTGGTCGTCTTTATTGATGACATCCTTATTTATTCCAAAAGCCGTGAAGATCATGAGCAACACTTGAGGCTGGTACTCCAAAAGCTTCGTGAATACAAGCTTTATGCCAAGTTGAAGAAATGCGAGTTCTGGCTGGAGGAGGTAGCATTCCTTGGGCACGTAGTATCAAGTCGTGGAATATCGGTTGACCCGACAAAGATTGAAGCTATTCAAAGCTGGGAGCAACCTAAATCAGTGACCGAAGTACGTAGCTTTCTTAGTTTAGCTGGTTATTATCGGAGATTCGTGGAAGGATTTTCTCGAATCGCTACTCCATTAACTCAGCTGACTCGGAAAGATACAAAGTTTGGTTGGAGCGAAGATTGTGAGCAGAGTTTTCAAGAACTCAAGAGGAGACTCATTTCAGCGCCTGTTCTAACAATACCATCTGGCTCGGAGGGATTTGTCATCTACAGTGATGCTTCGAGCAAAGGGTTGGGATGCGTTCTCATGCAACATGGAAAAGTCATAGCCTATGCATCAAGACAACTCAAGGAATATGAGAGAAATTATCCTACTCATGATCTAGAGTTGGCAGCTGTTGTCTTTGCAATTAAAATTTGGAGGCATTACTTGTATGGGGAGAAGGTGGAGATCTTTACGGATCATAAAAGCCTCAAATATTTCTTCACTCAAAAGGAACTCAACATGCGACAACGACGTTGGCTTGAACTGTTGAAAGATTATGATCATACCATTCAATACCATCCTAGAAAAGCGAACGTGGTAGCTGACGCATTGAGTAGAAGATCATATGCAAGTACGAGTGCGATATTGTCAACACAAAGGCCCATTTTGTGTGACTTCCAAAGGATGGAGATAGAGTTAAAGACTCCAGGGACCCATGTGATGATGGCGAATATACGAGTAGAACCAACTTTAATCGATGGAGTTAAAGCTGCTCAAGCTACAGACCTGGAGCTGATGCGTATGAGGAAGAAAGTGCAAGAAGGAGCTATGTCGGAAGCAAGAATCGATGAAGAAGGAATATTTCGTGTCAACTCCAGACTTTGTGTTCCTAACAACCCTGATTTAAAGTATGAAATCATGATGGAGGCGCACAACACACTGTTTATAATCCATCCTAGAAGTACCAAAATGTATCATGATCTTCGTCATACATTTTGGTGGAGCAATATGAAAAGAGAGATAGCGTTGTTTATCTCAAGGTGTCTAACTTTTCAATGACTCAAAGCGGAGCATCAAGTACCAAAAGGTCTATTGCAACCACTTGAAATTCCAGAATAGAAGTGGGAGCACATTACCATGGATTTCGTTACCAGTCTTCCTAGGGTTTCTCAAGGTATTGATGCGATTTGGGTCATTGTTGATAGATTGACCAAGTCTGCTCATTTCTTATCGATACGAGAAACTTATACACTTGAACGTCTTGCTCGTATGTACATAAACGAGATTGTAAGACTGCATGGTATGCCAGTATCCATAGTTTCTAACCGAGACCCAAGATTCACTTCACGATTTTGGGTTAGTTTACAAAAAGCTATGGGCACAGATTTACGATTTAGTTCGGCATATCATCCTCAGACGGACGGACAATCAGAGAGGACTATTCAAACTCTAGAAGATTTATTAAGATTCTGTATCTTTGACTTCAAGGAAAGTTGGGACAAGTTCTTACCATTGGTGGAGTTTTCCTACAACAACAGTTATCAAGCAAGTATTGGCATGGCTCCATTCGAAGCATTGTATGGAAGAAAATATCGTTCTCCAGCATGCTGGGATGAGGTGGGTGAAGCAATGTTGTTGGGACCGGAGTTGGTACGTATGACTACAGAAAAGATTCAAACGATCCGACAACGTATAAAAACCTCACAAGATCGACAAAAGAGTTATGTTGATCTTCATCGAAAGGACGTGGAATTTGATATAAGAGATCATGTGTTCTTACGTGTTGCTCCATGGAAAGGAGTTACGAGATTTGGAAAAAGAGGAAAGCTTAATTCTCGATTCATCGGTCCATTTTTAATCCTCGATCGAGTAGGAACTGTGGCTTATAGACTCGCTTTACCGCCAAGTATGTCTCGTGTTCATAACATTTTTCACATATCCATGTTACGCAAATATATGGAAGACCCGAACCACATTATTGAGTTAGAACCGGACGAAATAGCAGAAGATTTGACGTATGAAGAAGTTCCTGTTCAAATCTTAGATAAGAAGGAACATATTCTACGCTCCAAGGTTATACCTCAAGTCAAAGTTTTGTGGAGAAATCACGATGTTGAGGAAATGACTTGGGAGTTAGAATCTGAAATGAAATCAAGGTATCCTTATCTCTTCGACATACCAGGTACGTACCCTAATTTCAAGGGCAAAATTTCATAAGAAGGGGAGGTTGTAAGACCCCAACTTTTATAAATAAAGATGAATTTTCTATCATTTTTGAATATTATGGAGTTAATTTGATATAATGTTATAGTTGTGGGTAATATTTATAAATTTTGCAAAGTACGCAAGTTGTTATATAATATTCGATTGGTCGGAGAATATTCGTTTTAACAGGGAATATTCGTACAACGGCACAATCATTGGTGGACCCCACAACGGAATTATTGTCGAATTGAGAAAACGACAAAAATATTTTATTAAAAATAATGGCGGAAGTTTTACCACTGATACTGTTGAACTACTCGGTAGTAAAAGTACAGTAATACGTGTGGTTGCATAGTAGCACACGGTATTGATTATTAATGCTTATGTGAGAAGTCACTCAGTTTGATTCAATTATTGTTAGTTAATAATATGAATTATTTAGCGATAATGACGTTTTGTTTTATTTGTATTATTAACGTAATAAAACAGAAACATCTTTTTATATAAAACAGAATACTTTATTAAAGTTATTCTATAAATAGAATATATTATATTTTAATTAAAAGATTTTTCTTTAAATATGGACCGTCAGATTAAAGTAATCAATCTGGACCGTTCATGGATTAGTTACTATGCATTCTATTTTTCTATAAATAGCAGCTCATTCCTTTATTATTTCTTACGAATTCACTGAACTCTAGAGAGAGAAACTATAGAGAGAAATTATAGAGAGAGAGAAGAAGAGTATTCTGCTACTTAACTACTTCCTTATTTCAGCTCTTCTTTAAAACGGTAAGGGGTATTATTCTTTCTTATTCATGAAGAGAACTGTTGTTATTCCATTTCTTATTATTCTGTTGGAATAACCTGTATACGCGGTCTACCCTATACTTGGTGACATTCTTCTATTATTCTGTTGGAACATCATGTCTGTGTGTTTTACACCGGACCTGGTTCCGTTTTTATTATTATTCTGTTGGAACATCCTGTCTGTGTGTTTTACACCGGACCTGGTTCCGTCTTTATTATTATTCTGTTGGAACATTCTGTCCGTGTGTTTTACACCGGACCTGGTTCCGTCTTTATTATTATTCTGTTGGAATATCCTGTCTGTGTGTTTTACACCGGACCTGGTTCCGTCTTTATTATTATTCTGTTGGAATATCATGTCTGTGCGTTTTACGCCGGACCTGGTTCCATTATTTATTATTCTGTGGGAATAACCTATCTGTGTGGTCTATCGCATGCATGGCGATTTCTTTTGTTATTCCATTCTTTATTATACTCAATTGGTTAAGTTTTGACTTCTATACTCCATGAAATTTGTGGAATATCCTTAATAGTTGCGTTTCATCCAATATCTTTTCAAGAAAATATTCTTCTAAGCATTCTTGAATTTTACTCCACAAAGCAGTATCATGTTGACAATTTGGACGTTGTTAATTCTTGGATAAATTAATTCTTGAACTTGTTTTATTGAATTCTTATATCATTGTCATCATCCTCATGTTTATAAAATGTTGAAAGTCATCTGTGGCCTGTAGTGCATAGATGGACTTGGTATGATTATGACCAGGGATTATTCGGTATAATCATGACCGTAATGTTACAAATGATGTGGTAAAAGTCATCTTTGGCCCGTAGTGCATTGATGGACAGTTGTTGGCGTGATCATGACCATTAATGAATATACGAATATCATTGGCCGTAGTGCAGGGGTGATTCGATGATGTGGATTATTTTATTAAGCTGAGTCCCAGCGATAACAGTGTTGAAAAACCTTTTAAAGCATAAAAGATAGTAGAGTTTATTTTCTACTTGACTCTTTTAATGGATTGCTTATTCCGTTGCAGTTAAACTTGATGTCTATTATATTTTATCAGTTTAACATTGTTGAAGGCTAATGATAATTTATTCTGCATTATCTTAGTCATAATATTTCTTACTGAGCTAGTTGAGCTCACCCTTTCTTTCACTGTTCTCTTCAGGAAATGAGAACGTAGCTGGGGCAAGTCAGGGAACGGAGTGATGGTTCGAATGATAGTATTAGTTAGTAGTCCTCACTATTCTATGTAATGGTGTGTTAATAAATGTAACGAGGACTCCTTTTGAGTATGAATACTCTCTAGAAGATAATATTTGTATTCAAACTCACAGTTTATGTTTTGTCGTATTGTACACGACAGTTGTATTAGTAAGTTGTATTTGTATTCTGTACTATGTATCTGACGACCCAAGATGGGTGATGTATACCTAATTTTGGGGGCGTCACAGCCGTAGTGCAGGGGTGATTCGATGATGTGAATTATTTTATTAAGCTGAGTCCCAGCGATCACAATGTTAAAAAACCTTTTAAATCATAAAAGATAGTAGAGTTTATTTTCTACTTGACTCTTTTAATGGATTGCTTGTTCCGCTGCAGTTAAACGTGATGTCTATTATATTTTATCAGTTTAACATTGTTGAAGGCTAATGATAATTTATTCTGCATTATCTTAGTCATAATATTTCTTACTGGGCTAGTTGAGCTCACCCTTTCTTTCACTGTTCTCTTCAGGAAATGAGAACGTAGCTGGGGCAAGTCGGGGAACGGAGTGATGGTCTGAATGATAGTATTAGTTAGTAGTCCTCACTATTCTATGTAATAGTGTGTTAATAAATGTAATGAGGACTCCTTTTGAGTATGAATACTCTCTAGAAGATAATATTTGTATTCAAACTCACAGTTTATATTTTGTCGTACTGTACACGACAGTTGTATTAGAAAGTTGTTTTTGTATTCTATACTATGTATCTGACGACCCAAGATGGGTGATGTATACCTAATTTTGGGGGCGTCACAGCTTTATTATTATGTTATGTTGTGAACCCTTTTTGTATATCTAAAGGGTAAGTTTGTAATGTTAAGGTTAGAGGACCTAGGACTTATGTATTAACAATATCGGTTAATGAGTTATGTATTACTATTTCTATATGAATGAGTAGTTAGATGTTATTATATTGTGGATCGTGAACACCAAACTCGGGAGTCAGGTAACCCAAATTTGGAGGTGTCACAGGAATATAGTAGGAGCATCCATAGTTTCATGCTGACGCTGAAACACGTTACTCATGGATGCGAGAATGATGCATTGAGCCAACTATGCATTATCTTGTCACTTTCTAAAAGTAGCAATCTCTTCCTCAGAGGTCTGCAACCATTGCAGGGTTAGATGTGTTAAGGACATAAGATAGCTTTTCAGCCATGAGAACTATTCTCAAATTACTTAACCAATCCGTTTAATTCGGTCCGATTAATTTAGCATCTAATGTGCTACGCAGTGATAGTAATTTTAGACATTGTAAAATTCTGTAAATGAATTTGTAATTAACAACATTTTAGCATACATTCTTTTATTAATTACCAAAATAATTTAGGTCTTGTTTTAAATTGGTATCTCCCACTATTTTTATCAAACTATATTACCCTCACTTATATAGTTCGGCAAAATCTAAATAAAGATTTGCTAGTTAGAATAAGGATCTCATTTCAAATGTATATAGCCTTGTGGTGACACAATAAACTATATTTAAATAAATAGGTAGACAACTCTTGTCAATTACATCAACTATTCAACTCCTTGTATTTTGCCTCTTAGATTATTTTGATCAAGTGGTGGCACATCCGAATAAAAATTATCCAAGTTAAGTCTAACCTAGCACTCCATATGTTCAATTTTCTTTATAAGCGTTAAATGTGATAAAATTAACATCTCAGAGAATTAAGATAAGCCTTGTGGTGACACAACAAACTTATAATAATTAATTGATACTCTATTATTTTTATCATGCTAGAAGGCGACATTTGATATTCCAAATATCTTTGAACGCTTAGGACTTAATATAAAATCTTTGAAGGGTTTGTTATTAATTTGTCTCATCTTGTTTAGCGCGCATGCACACATATATATATATATATATATATATATATATATATATATATATATATATTGTATAAGCATGGACATATAGAATACTATATTCTACCCAGATTGATTATGGACTTTATTCTAGTTTGGTTCACTAGAGCCACCAAGTGAACCAAAAGGTCAAACCTACGGGTGCAAGAATTAATATTTAAATATAACTATTATATTTAAACCTAGACTCCATTACAAATGGGTCTTCAAGCGCTCCTTGCTCCTTGATCTCCAATTCTTCAAAATTAATTCTAACTATTCTTATTACAAAACTATTTAAAATAAATAGAAACATTGATCAGCAGTCAAGGAAAAATACATAGGAGGGGGATATAATTTACATTAAGAAAAAATTAGAGAAGACGAGGTATGCAGACCCCATTTAATAAAACTCATACATTTATGCATCTAACTAAAATAAAATCCAATCACATTGGTCAATAGTCCACAATCAATCACATTTATTATCATACACATCTATATATCTATCAATAAATAATTCATCTCCTGAATAATAAACATTCAATATATATATTTATATCATTTAATGGGCAACTTTAGTTAGTATAAAATCTAATTTTGAATCAAAATAAACTCTTTTATTTTAATCCAAATTTAAATCAAAATAAACCTCTTTTATTTTAATTTATCCAATTTTGAATAAAATAAACTATTTATTTTAATCAAAATCTTTAATGAAAATAACTCATTTATTTTAATTAATTATGAAATCCAATTCTAAGTAAAAAAAAACTTCTTTATTTTGGATAATGTGAAATCTTATTACATATCTAAATAAACTCCTTTATTTAAGGAAACACAGATTTTCTTTCCTATTCACAAATAAACTCATTTATTTTGAATAATATGAAATCTTATTTCATATCTAAATAAAATCCTTTATTTAAGAAAACATGGAATTCAATTTCAACTCCAATTAGTTATCATGGAATTCAATTCCAACTCTAATTAGTTAGCATGAAACTCAATTTTAAAATTAAAATAAACTTTTTAATTTAATTATAAAATTATTAAAAATCGGTACTGTGATTCGTTGAGTCCGTGGATTTTTTTTAATTAATCAATTATGAGCATTGATTTCGTTATAAAAAAAAGAAGGGGACTAGTTCGGTTATTATTTTGCTAATCAGGGAGAGTGGTAATCATCAGATTCACGTGACATGAATGAATCCTGCAACGTGAGTGATTCCATGTGATTCAATTATTACTATATATCAAATATATGGTGCACGATCCTGTTAACATGATAACCACCTTTGGTATATATCATATATATGGCATGGATCACTTTTGTTGGAATATATATATGAATCACTTTTGCTATATATTATGTATATATGGCGTGAATCACTTTTGCTTGCTATTATAATATTATATATATATATATATATATATATATATATATATATATATAATATTATAAAACGAATATTCCCAGACCAATCGAATATTTTATGACAACTTGCATACTTTGCAAAATTTATAAATACTACCAACAACTATAACAATATATCAAATCCACACCATAATACTTACAAAATATTTTGAGAAAATTAATCTTTATTCACAAAATTTGGGGTCTTACAATCTCCCTTCCTAATAAAATTTTGCCCTCGAAGAGGTGAGAATACCTCGTCAGATTATAACTCTTAAGGTATAACCTTTGAGCGTAGAATATGTTTCTTCTTATCCAAAATTTTAATAGGTACCTCTTCATACGTTAAATCTTTCGTTATCTCGTCCGGTTCTAATTCAATAATGTGGTTCGGGTCGTCCACATATTTACGTAACATCAATACGTAAAAAAACGTTATGTACACGCGACATACTTGGCGGTAAGGCGAGTCTATAGGCCACAGTTCCTACTCGATCGATGATTTCAAATAGACTAATAAAGTTGAGGGTTGAGATTCCTCTCTTCGTCGATTCTTGCTTCTAGAATAACACCCTCTTGAACCTTCTTCTTCACATTCATCAGCTCTGAGTTTGTAGCTTAAGCAGCTTTAACTTTATCGATTAAAGTCGGTTCTAATCGTATATTCGCTATTTTCACGTAGGTTCTTAAAGTTTTTAACTCTATCTCCATCTTTTGTAAATCGTACAAATGGGTCTTTGTGTTAACAAAGCTGCACTTGCAACCGCATACGATCTTCTACTCAACGCGTCAGCTACCATGTTCGCTCTTCCACGATGTTATAGAATGGTATAGTCGTAATCTTTAACAGCTCGAGCCAACATCTTTGGCGCATGTTACATTCATTTTGGGTGAAAAATATTTGAGGGTTTTTGTATTGGGTTCAAGGTCGATACGAAATTCGATTTCACGCTCTGGGGGTAGGCTAGGAAGTTCTTCAGGAAATACGTCAGGAAATTTATTAACAATAGAAATATCATTCAAAACTGCGTATTTTTGTTTAAATCCTTGACATGAGCTAAAAAAGCTTGACATCCGTTTTTCAATAAACGAATAGCTTTATGGCTTGAGATGACAGTGATTGATTTTAATGGTTTAATCGCCTAAATTTTCATAATAGGTTGGTTAAGAATATGAAAGCTAACAACCTTACGAAAATAATCAATTTTAGCATAATGAGTAGTTAACCAATCAATCCCTAGAATTACGTCAAATGCAAGTATTTTCAATGAAATAAGATCGACGGGTAATGTGAGGGTACCGATTTGAATCAAACAAGATTTATAAATGGTGGATGTAACGAAGGTTTCTCCTAACGGAGTTTCAACCAATAAGTTAAAGTCTAACTTCTCTAGGGTCAAATTTAAACGTTGAGCACAAGTAGGAGAAATAAAAGAGTGGGTAGGACCGGTATCAAATAAGATATAGACTTCGTAAGCATTTATGATTAACTTACCCGTGATAACTTCGTTCAGGTTCCTTGACAAATGCTCTCACTTAGACTACCTGCTTTGACTTGTCTGAGACACCCTTTGGCGTCACCATAACTAAAACACACTTTGGGTTGCTGCGTACAGTTTGGACAGATGTGTCCCTCCTATCCGCATTTAAAATATACGATCGGTGGTCGTTCTTCTTCCTTGGAAATGGGTGCTGTTGTCTTTCCATCATTATTGAACCTTCTATTCTTGAAGTTGTTCTCACTTAGTTCATCTTTCCTATTATCCTAGCCATGATTACCACCGAGGTGGTTATCATTTCTGGCATATTGATTCCCTCCACGTTTGTTGTCACTGCTTCGATAACTGCTACCATTGGTATTATCGATTTGCTGGCTGCTCTCTCTTGGTTGGGTTGACTCATTATCGTGCTCCAATAATTGAGCCCTATTTACAACATCTGAATACAAACACAGTTTGTGAGAGATAATGTATTGACATATCTCGGGTTTTAAACCTCTTAGAAACATTCGCGTCATTCTCTCCTCATTATCAACTAAGTGGGACGCAAACCGGGATAACTCAGTAAACTTAGCTTCGTACTGCGACACGGTCATATTGTTTTGTTCTAGCTTTATGAATTCCACCTCCTTCATGTGACGAATACTTTCGGAAAAGTACTTGTCGTTGAACAATTCTTGAAACTTCTCTCAAGACATCTTGAGTGCGTCAGGCTGGGTACGTTTTACAGATTCCCACTAGTAATCTGCTTCTTCACGCAACATAAAGGTGACGAAGGGAACCTTTTGCTCCTCTGAGCATTCTAAGACATCAAATATCTTGGTGATCTGCTTTATTCACGCCTCCACCTTAAGTGGTTTTGGCTCTCCCAAAAACACCGGTGGTCCCAACTCCTTGAACTGCTTAGCGGTGACCAACCGTGGGTTGCCATTGTTTCCACCTGCATTATGAACAGGAGTCTCTCTCGTTTGGTGTTGCATGAACTGCACAAAGCCTCTGAACATCCTATCGTTCATCATTTGGTCGGTGTTGTTGTTTACCTGAGGATTGTTGCCTTCCTGCACATTATCCTGGTTATTGATCTGTGGTGACTTAACGGTCTCTTGTGCTCCATTGCTTATCTCAACATTTTCAGATGTCATTTTACTATCACAAAATAAGGGTTAATTGACATGCCACATATTATCCTTATACTCTGGCCGACTAGTTAAATAACAAATAAGCTTAGGTAAGTCATACTAGCGAAGGAATTACCCGTCTCTCCCCTCCTAGTTATAGTCTCGCATCTCAGCCAGGGATCATATCTCTAAGCTTTAATACCAACTGTGACGCCCCCAAAATAGGTATACATCACCCATTCTGAGTCGCTAAATACATGGTATATGTGACGCCCAAAAAATTAGGTATACATCACCCATCTTGGGTCGTCAGATACATGGTACAGAATACAAATACAACTTACTAATACAACTGTCGGGTACAATACGATAAAACATAACTGTGAGTTTGAATACAATTATTGTCTACTAGAGACTATACAAACTCAAAAGGAGTCTTCATTACAATTATTGGTACACTATTTAACAGAATAGTGAGGACTACTAATACTATCATTTGGTCCATCACTCCGTTCCCCGACTCGTCCCAGCTATATTCCCATTTCCTGAAGAGAACAGTGAAAGAAAGGGTGAGCTCAACTAGCCCAGTAAGAAATATTATGACTAAGATAATGCAGAATAAATTATCATTAGCCTTCAACAGTGTTAAACTGATAAAATATAACGAACATCAAGTTTAACTGCAGCGGAACAAGCAATCCATTAAAAGAGTCAAGTAGAGAATAAAATCTACAATCTTCTATGATTTAAAAGGTTTTTCAACACTGTTATCGCTGGGACTCAGCTTAACAAAATAATCCACATCATCGAATCACCCCTGCACTATAGCCAAGGATATTCTTTAGTATCACGACCACAATTATCCATGCACTACGGGCCAAGAATATTTGTGTATTCATTAATGGTCATGATCATGCCAACAACTGTCCATCAATGCACTACGGGCCAATGAGGACTTTTACCACATCATTTGTAACATTACGGTCATGATTATACCGAAAAATCCCTGGTCATAATCATACCAAGTCCATCTATGCACTACAGGCCACAGATGACTTTCAACATTTTATAAACATGAGGATGATGACAATGATATAAGAATTCAATAAAACAAGTTCAAGAATTAATTTATCCAAGAATTAATAACGTCCAAATTGTCAACATGATACTGCTTTGTGGAGTAAAATTCAAGAATGCTTAGAAGAATATTTTCATGAAAAGATACTGGATGAACCGCAATTATCAAGGATATTCCACTAATTTCATAGCGTATAGAAGTTAAAACTTAACCAACCGAGTATAATAAATAATAGAATAACAAAAGAAATCACCCGACATGCGATAGACCGCACAGACAGGTTATTCCAACAGAATAATAAATAATGGAACCAGGTCCGGCGTAAACGCACAGACAGGATATTCCGACAGAATAATAAATAATGGAACCAGGTCCGGCGTAAACGCACAGACATGATATTCTGACAGAATAATAAATAATGGAACCAGGTCCGGCGTAAACGCACAGACAGGATGTTCCAACAGAATAATAACAAGACGGAACCAGGTCCGGTGTAAAACACACAGACAGGATGTTCCAACAGAATAATAATAAAAACGGAACCAGGTCCAGTGTAAAACACACAGACAGGATGTTCCAACAGAATAATAGAAGAATGTCACCAAGTATAGGGTAGACCGCGTATACAAATTATTCCAACAGAATAATAAGAAATGGAATAACAACAGTTCTCTTCATGAATAAGAAAGAATAACACCCCTTACCGTTTTAAAGAAGAACTGAAATAAGGAAGCAGTTAAGTAGCAAAATACTTTTCTTCTCTCTCTCTCTACAGTTTCTCTCTATAGTTTCTCTCTCTAGAGTTCAGTGAATACATAAGAAATAATGAAGGAATGAGCTGCTATTTATAGAAAAATGGAATACATAGTAACAAATTCATGAACGGTCCAGATTGATTACTTTAATCTGACGGTCCATATTTAAAGAAAAATCTTTTAAATAAAATATAATATATTTTATTTATAGAATAACTTTAATAAAGTATTCTGTTTTATATATAAAGATGTTTCTGTTTTATTACGTTAATAATACGAATAAAACAAAACTTCATTATCGCTAAATAATTCATATTATTAACTGACAATAATTGAATCAAACTGAGTGACTTCTCACATAAGCATTAATAATCAATATCGTGTGCTACTATGCAACCACACGTATTACTTTACTTTTACTACCGAGTAGTTCAACAGTATCAATGGTAAAACTTTCGCCGTTATTTTTAATAAAATATTTTTGTCGTTTTCTCAATCCAACAATAATTCTGTTGTGGGGTCCACCAATGATTGTACCGTTGTACGAATATTTCCTGTTAAAACGAATATTCTCCGACCAATCGAATATTATATAACAACTTGCGTACTTTGCAAAATTTATAAATATTACCCACAACTATAACATTATATCAAATTAACTCCATAATATTCAAAAATGATATTTATAGAAAATTCATCTTTATTTATAAAAGTTGGGGTCTTACAACCTCCCCTTCTTATGAAATTTCGCCCTCAAAATTAGGGTACGTACCTGGTATGTCGAAGAGGTAAGGATACCTTGACTTCATTTCAGATTCTAACTTCCAAGTCATTTCCTCAACATCGTGATTTCTTCACAAAACTTTGACTTGAGGTATAACTTTGGAGCGTAGAATATGTTCCTTCTTATATAAGATTTGAACAGGAACTTCTTCATACGTCAAATCTTCCGCTATTTCGTCCGGTTCTAACTCAATAATATGGTTTGGGTCTTCCACATATTTACGTAACATGGATATGTGAAAAACGTTATGAACACGAGACATACTTAGCGGTAAAGCGAGTCTATAAGCCACAGTTCCTACTCGATCGAGGATTAAAAATGGACCGATAAATCGAGGATTGAGCTTTCCTCTCTTTTCAAATCTCGTAACTCCTTTACATGGAGCAACACGTAAGAACACATGATCTCCTATATCAAATTCGACGTCCTTTCGATGAAGATCAGCATAACTCTTTTGTCGATCTTGTGAGGTTTTTATACGTTGTCGGATCGTTTGAATATTTTCTGTAGTCATACGTACCAACTCCGGTCCCAACAACGTTGCTTCACCCACCTCATCCCAGCATACTGGAGAATGACATTTTCTTCCATACAATGCTTCGAATGGAGCCATGCCAATACTTGCTTGATAACTGTTGTTGTAGGAAAACTCCACCAATGATAAGAACTTGTCCCAACTTCCCTTGAAGTCAAGGACACAGAGTCTTAATAAATCTTCTAGAGTTTGAATAGTCCTCTCTGATTGTCCGTCCGTCTGAGGATGATATGCTGAACTAAATCGTAAATCCGTGCCCATAGCTTTTTGTAAACTAACCCAAAATCGTGAAGTGAATCTTGGGTCTCGGTTAGAAACTATGGATACTGGCATACCATGCAGTCTTACAATCTCGTTTATGTACATACGAGCAAGACGTTCAAGTGTATAAGTTTCTCGTATCGGTAAGATGTGAGCAGACTTGGTCAATCTATCAACAATGACCCAAATCGCATCAATATCTTGAGAAACCTTAGAAAGACCGGTAACGAAATCCATGGAAATGTGCTCCCACTTCCATTCTGGAATTTCAAGTGGTTGAAATGGACCTTTTGGTACTTGATGCTCCGCTTTGACTCGTTGGCAAGTTAGACACCTTGAGATAAACAGTGCTATCTCTCTCTTCATATTTCTCCACCAAAATGTATGACGAAAATCATGATACATTTTGGTACTTCCAGGATGGTATTGAATGGTATGATCATAATCTTTCAACAGTTCAAGCCAACGTCGTTGTCGCATGTTGAGTTCCTTTTGAGTGAAGAAATATTTTAGGCTTTTATGATCCGTAAAGATCTCCACCTTCTCCCCATACAAGTAATGCCTCCAAATTTTAAGTGCAAAGACAACAGCTGCCAACTCTAGATCATGAGTAGGATAATTTCTCTCATATTCCTTGAGTTGTCTTGATGCATAGGCTATGACTTTTCCATGTTGCATGAGAATGCATCCCAACCCTTTGCTCGAAGCATCACTGTAGATGACAAATCCCTCCGAGCCAGATGGTATTGTTAAAACAGGTGCTGAAATGAGTCTCCTCTTGAGTTTTTGAAAACTCTTCTCACATTCTTCGCTCCAAGCGAACTTTGTATCTTTCCGAGTCAGCTGAGTTAATGGAGTAGCGATTCGAGAAAATCCTTCCACGAATCTCCGATAATAACCAGCTAAACCAAGAAAGCTACGTACTTCGGTCACTGATTTAGGTTGCTCCCAGCTTTGAATAGCTTCAATCTTTGTCGGGTCAACAGATATTCCACGACTTGATACTACGTGCCTAAGGAATGCTACCTCCTCCAGCCAGAACTCGCACTTCTTCAATTTGGCATAAAGCTTGTATTCACGAAGCTTTTGGAGTACCAGCCTCAAGTGTTGCTCATGATCTTCACGACTTTTGGAATAAATAAGGATGTCATCAATAAAGACGACCACAAAGTGATCCAGATATTCCTTGAATACCTGGTTCATCATATCCATGAAGGCAGCATGAACATTAGTCAATCCAAAGGACATGACTAGGAATTCATAATGCCCGTACCGTGTTCTAAAAGACGTCTTTGGAATATCCTCAGTTCTAACCTTCAGCTGATGATATCCAGAACGAAGATCGATCATTGAAAAGAATTGTGCTCCTTGCAACTGGTCAAACAGGTCATCAATACGTGGCAATGGGTACCTATTTTTGATGGTGACATGATTCAACTTCCGATAATCACTACAAAGTCGCATACTTCCATCTTTCTTCTTCACGAATAACACAGGAGCTCCCCACGGAGAAGTACTAGGACGAATAAAGCCAATGTCTAACAATTCCTGCAGTTGGATCTTTAACTCCTGAAGTTCAATAGGAGCCATTCGATATGGGGCTTTGGAAATGGGTTTTGTACCGGGTTCAAGGTCGATACAAAATTCAATATCACGCTCTGGGGGTAGGCCAGGAAGTTCTTAAGGGAAAACGTCAAGGAATTTATTAACAATAGAAATATTATTCAAAACTGATGTATTTTTATTTAGATCCGTGACATGAGCTAAGAAAGCTTGGCATTCATTTTTCAATAAATGAATAACTTTATGGCTTGAGATGACAGCGATTGATTTTAATAGTTTGGTTGCTTGAGTTCGCATAATAGGTCGATTAGGAATATGAAAGCTAACAACCTTACAAAAACAATCAATTTTTGCATGATGAGTAGTTAATCAATCAATCCCTAGAATCACGTCAAATACAAGTATTTTTAATGAAATCAGATCGACAGGTAATGTGTAGGTACCAACTTGAACCAAACAAGACTTATAAACCGTGGATGTAATGAAGGTTTCTCCCAATGGAGTTTCAACAGATAAGTCAAAGTCTAAGTTCTCTGGAGTCAAATTTAATCGATGAGCGCAAGTAGGAGAAATAAAAGAATGGGTAGAACCGGTATCAAATAAAGTATAGACTTCGTTAGAGTTTATGATAAGCTTACCCGTGATGACCTCATTCGGGTTCCTTACTTTCTGGGAGGTCACAACAAACGCTCTCCCTTGCACTACCGGTTTTGACTTTTCTAGGACGGCCTTTTGTGTCTCCATCCTAGCTGAACTTATTTTTGGTAAACGAAAAAATTGAGCTAAATGACCTTCTCTACCATAATTATAACATGCTTTAGACGGCATCACGCAGTTTGGACTGATGTGCCCCTCCCCTCCGCATTTGAAACATATGATAGGTGGTCGTTCTCCTTCCTTAACAACGGGTGCTGGCGCTGACGTCTTTCCATCATTGTTGAATCTCCTCTTCTTGAAATGACCATTCTTATTGTTTTGGCCCTGATTACCACCGAAGTGGTTACCATTTCTGGCCTGTTAATTCCCACCACGCTTGTTGTCACCGCTTCGATGACTGCTCTCATTGGTATTATCATTTTACCGACTGCTCTCTTTTGGTTGCGTTGACTCGTTATCGCGCTCCACTAACTGAGCCCTATTCACAACATCTGAATACAAACACAGTTTGTGAGAAATAAGATGTTGACGTATCTCAGGTTTCAAACCTCGCAAAAACATTCGCGTCATTCGCTCTTCATTATCCACCAACTGGGACGCAAACCGAGACAACTCAGCAAATTTAGCCTCATACTGCGACACGGTCATATTATTCTGCTCCAATTTGATGAACTCCACCTCCTTCATGTGACGAACACTTTCGGAAAAGTATTTGTCATTGAACAGCTCTTGGAACTTCTCCCAAGACATCTTCCGTGTGGCAGGTTGAGTAAGCTTAATCGATTCCCACCAGTAAGCTGCCTCTCCTCGCAACATAAAAGCGGCAAAGGGAACCTTTTGCTCCTTGGAGCATCCCAAGATATCAAATATCTTGGTGATCTGCTTTATCCATGTTTCCGCTATAAGTGGTTTTGGCTCTCCCTTAAACTCCGGTGGTCCCAGCTCCTTGAACTGTTTAGCGGTGACCGTCCGAGAGTTTTCAGTGTTTCCACCTATATTTTGGACAGGAGCCGCTCTCGCCTGCTGTTGCATGAACTGCATAAAGCTTCTGAACATTCCATCATTCGTCATCTGGTCAGTGTTGTTGTTTGCATGAGGATTGTCACCTTCATGATGCACATTATCCTGATTATTGATATGTGGTGAATCAACAGTCGCCTGTGCTCCATTGCTATTCTCAACATTCTCGGATGCCATTTTCAGATACTGCCACAAAACAAAAGTTAATTGATATATCATATATTATCCTTATATTCTGACCGACCAATTAAATACCATGCAAATAATCTTAGGTAGGTCATACTAGCGAAGGAATTCCCCGCCTCTCCCCTCCTATTTCTATTCTCACATCTTAGCCAGGGATCATATCCCTAAGCTTTGATACCAACTGTGACGCCTCCAAAATTAGGTATACATCACCCATCTTGGGTCGTCAGATACATGGTACATAATACAAATACAACTTACTAATACAACTGTCGGGTACAATACGATAAAACATAACTGTGAGTTTGAATACAATTATTGTCTACTAGAGACTATACAAATTCAAAAGGAGTCCTCATTACAATTATTGTTACACTATTTAACAGAATAGTGAGGACTACTAATACTATCATCTGGTCCATCGCTCCATTTCCCGACTCGTCCCAACTATATTCTCATTTCCTGAAGAGAACAGTGAAAGAAAGGGTGAGCTCAACTAGCCCAGTAAGAAATATTATGACTAAGATAATGCAGAATAAATTATCATTAGCCTTCAACAGTGTTAAACTGATAAAATATAACGAACATCAAGTTTAACTGCAGCGGAACAAGCAATCCATTAAAAGAGTCAAGTAGAGAATAAAATCTACTATCTTCTATGATTTAAAAGGTTTTTCAACACTGTTATCGTTGGGACTCAGCTTAACAAAATAATCCACATCATCGAATCACCCCTGCACTACAGCCAAGGATATTCTTTAGTATCACGACCACAATTATCCATGCACTACGGGCCAAGAATATTTGTGTATTCATTAATGGTCATGATCATGCCAACAACTGTCCATCAATGCACTACGGGCCAATGAGGACTTTTACCACATCATTTGTAACATTACGGTCATGATTATACCGAATAATCTCTGGTCATAATCATACCAAGTCCATCTATGCACTACAGGCCACAGATGACTTTCAACATTTTATAAACATGATGATGATGACAATGATATAAGAATTCAATAAAACAAGTTCAAGAATTAATTTATCCAAGAATTAACAACGTCCAAATTGTCAACATGATACTGCTTTGTGGAATAAAATTCAAGAATGCTTAGAAGAATATTTTCATGAAAAGATACTGGATGAACCACAATTATCAAGGATATTCCACTAATTTCATGGAGTATAGAAGTTAAAACTTAACCAACTGAGTATAATAAAGAATAGAATAACAAAAGAAATCACCCGGCATGCGATAGACCGCACAGACAGGTTATTCTAACAGAATAATAAATAATAGAACCAGGTCCGGCGTAAACGCACAGACAGGATATTCCGACAATAATGGAACCAGGTCCGGCGTAAACGCACAAACATGATATTTTGACAAAATAATAAATAATGGAACCAGGTCCGGTATAAACGCACAGATAGTATGTTCCAACAGAATAATAACAAGACGGAACCAGGTTCGGTGTAAAACACACAGACAGGATGTTCCAACAGAATAATAATAAAAACGGAACCAGGTCCGGTGTAAAACACACAGACAGGATGTTCCAACAGAATAATAGAAGAATGTCACCAAGTATAGGGTAGACCGTGTATACAGGTTATTCCAACAGAATAATAAGAAATAGAATAACAACAGTTCTCTTCATGAATAAGAAAGAATAACACCCCTTACCATTTTAAAGAAGAACTGAAATAATAAAGTAGTTAAGTAGCAGAATACTTTTCTTCTCTCTCTTTATAGTTTCTGTCTATAGTTTATCTCTCTAGAGTTCAGTGAATTCATAAGAAATAATGAAGGAATGAGCTGCTATTTAAAGAAAAATGGAATGCATAGTAATTAATCCATGAATGGTCTAGATTGATTACATTAATCTGACGTTCCATATTTAAAGAAAAATCTTTTAAATAAAATATAATATATTCTATTTATAGAATAACTTTAATAAAGTATTCTGTTTTATATAAAAAGATGTTTCTATTTTATTACGTTAATAATACGAATAAAATAAAACTTCATTATCGCTAAATAATTCATATTATTAACTGACAATAATTGAACCAAACTGAGTGACTTCTCACATAAGCATTAATAATCAATACCGTGTGCTACTATGCAACCACACGTATTACTGTATATTTACTACCGAGTAGTTCAACAGTATCAATGGTAAAACTTCCGTCGTTATTTTTAATAAAATATTTTTGTCGTTTTCTCAATCCGACAATAATTCCGTTGTGGGGTCCACCAATGATTGTGCCGTTGTACGAATATTTCCTGTTAAAACGAATATTCCCCGACCAATCGAATATTATATAACAACTTGCGTACTTTGCAAAATTTATAAATATTACCCACAACTATAACATTATATCAAATTAACTCCATAATATTCAAAAATGATATTTATAGAAAATTTATCTTTATTTACAAAAGTTGGGGTCTTATAGTATAGAATACAAATACAAACTTAAATATACAACATGAGCTGTGAGTTTTAATACAAATATTATCTTTTAGACAGTATTCAAACTCAAATTAAATATTATTACATTTATTTTCACACTATTTCACAAAATAGTGAGCACTAATAATGCAAATATCTGGACCGTCACTCCATTCCCCGACTAGTCCCAGCTACGTTCTCATTTCATGAATAGAACAATTAAAGAAAAAAAGGTGAGCTCAACTAACCCAGTAAGAAATATTATGACTAAGATAATGCAGAATAAATTATCGTTAGCCTTCAACAGTGTTAAAGTAATAAAATATAATAAACATCAAGTTTAACTGCAGCGGAACAAGCAATCCAATAGAAGAGTCAAGTAGAGCATGATATCTACTATCTTCTATGATTTAAAAAGTTTATCAAAAGTTTTATCGCTAAGACTCAGCTTAATAAATAATTTACATCATTGAATCGTCCCTGCACTACGGCCAAGGATATTCATTAGTATCACGACTATAAATTATTCATGCACTACGGGCCAAGGATATTCGTGTTTTCATCAATGGTCATAATCATGCCAACAGTTGTCCATCAATACACTACGGGCCAATGAGGATTTTACCACATCATTTGTAACATTACGGTCATGATTATACCGAATAATTCCTGGTCATAATCATACCAAATCCATCTATGCACTACAGCCAGAGATGACTTTCATAACAATATAAGCATGAGGACGATGACAATGATATAAGAATTCAATTAAAAAAAGCAAATGATAAATTTTTAAAGATTTATAATTTAATTTATCAAGAATTTAATAGTGTCCAAATTGTCAACATGATACTTCTTTGTGGAGTAAAATTCAAGAATAATATTGTATCAAAAATGATTTGGATCGAAAATAAATTAATTTTTGTCATAAATAGTACCCCGGGTGAATAGTACACTAGTGAATAGTATCCTGTGAATAGTACTTTGGGAATAGTAATCCCGTGAATAGTACTCCGGCATGAAAAAGTTAAATCTTATCAGGAATACTCAGAATAATATTTCCATGAAAAGATACGGGATGAAGCGCAAATATCAAAGATATTTTACTAATTTCATGGAGTATAGAAGTCAAAACTTTAACAAAACGAGTATATAATTCGAAATCTGAAACAAAATAATATTACTTACATACTACAGAATATGTAGGAAAATATTATTTCTTACGAATACTGAACAAAAATAATATCTCTTATCTTAAAAAGAAGAGTATTCCGACTGGTAGGGCGGGGATAATCTTGAAGAAAACTTAAACTGTTTTCTACGCTCAAAGCTTCTTAAAACTCTAAAGAAATACGTTCAATATTATAGAAGAAGAATTCTATGATTCTGGTGTGATTTTTAATCTTAACTAAGCATCCTATTAATAGGAGAATGTAATGTTACTATTTAAAAATTTTAATCACGGACACACAGTAAAATTTATACGAATTCTTCACGGACAATTCCTTCGGCCGAATTTTTTGAAAATTTTGATTTACTATACAGCACTATGCAATAAAATATTCTAATAAAACGAAAACTTTAAATAAAATATAATATATTCTATTTATAATCTAATAAAACAAAACTTATATATATATATATATATATATATATATATATATCATACCATGCCATCCACGGCATGGCATATATACATTTTCCACACACCAGCACATACATAATTTAAAACACACACACACACAGATATATATATATATATATATATATATATATATATATATATATATATATATATATATATATATTACCTTACTTTCAAGGCAAATCCCTCCCCCCCCCCCAATTTTCCACCCGTGAACTAACACCTTTCTTCTCCCCCCCACAAAATTTTCTTCCCACAGGTGGGCCCCACCCCACATGTCACTTTCACACACATCATACTCACACAAATATTATATATATTTATATATATATATATATATATATATATATATATATATATACTGAATAATCTTCTACCGATTATTTTGAAAAATAGGTAAATGGGGGTCTATATAATAAGCAAAATTTATGACAAATACTTCATAAAAATCCCCTCAATATTTTTAACAACATTTATTTATAATTCGCAATATTTAACAACCAGATCGTTCTCTGGAAAGAGGTGACTTTCCGATAAGGATTTCTCCCTATTGACGCGCAATTAAGTGACCAAACTTCTCCTCGATAGAACTTTTTAGACATCGTCAATATTGTAAATAATAATATGAATAACTGTATCGTCTCAATTATTTATTTAATAATATATAAAATATCGACAATAATTGAATAAAATAACGTGAGATACTATACAGCAATTACTGTATCAATAATTGAACAAAACTGAGTGACTTCTCACGTAAGCATCAATAATCAATACCATGTGCTACTATGCACCCACGCGTATTACTGTACTTTTACCACTGGGTATTTCAATAGTTTAACAGTAAAACTTCTGTCGTTATTTTTATAAAAGGATATTTCTTTCGTTTTCTCATTCCGACAATAATTCCGTTGCGGGGTCCACCAATGATTGTGTCGTCGTACGAATATTCGCTGTTAAAACGAATATTCCTCGACCAATCGAATATTTTATGACAACTTGCATACTTTGCAAAATTTATAAATACTACCCACAACTATAATATTATATCAAATCCACACCATAATACTTACAAAATATTTTGAAAAAATTAATCTTTATTCCCAAAATTTGGGGTCTTACATCTGCCAACCACAAGGGATGGCCAGACTTATTGTCTCTTACTCTGTTAGCCTACAGAACATCAATGCGCACTTTCACTGGGCAACCCCCTACGCATTGACCTACGAGATGGAAGCAGTGCTACCCGTAGAAGTGGTAATGAAATCCCTCATAGAGTTAATAGACGCTCAGCTGGATGAAGACCAGTGGGTACAAGACATGTATCACCAATTGTCTCTAATAGACGAAAGGCGAACCGCGACTATCTTCCATGGTCAGTTATATCAACAAAGGATCGCCAGATCCTACAATAGAAAAGTCCGGCTACAACAGTTTAAACAACATGACTTGGTTTTAAAGAAAATCATTGACAACCAAGATCAGTCCAAGGAAAAATTCGCTCCAAACTAGGAAAGGCCCATTTGTTGTCAAGGAGGTATTGACAGAAGGCGCTCTCAGATTACAAGAAATGGACAGCGATGAATTTTCACAACTCATCAACTCGGACACCGTGAAACGATACTATGTCTAAGGTTACCATCAAGCAAACATCCTGGTTTTGGATCACCAGTCATCTCGGTTCTTTAACCGTTTACCATATACAACTTTCTTTCACATTTTTCCCCTCAAGGAAACATACACTTTAAGCCAGCAGCCTATCTTTACTCCATGCAACTTCTATTATCCCACTAGGGATTTAACCTTTCACACTTGCAGTTTGTCCCTAAACATGGGATCAAACTTTTTCACACTTGCAGTTTATCCTGAACTTAGGATCAAACTTTCTTTTCCCTTACAAGTTTGTCCTGCACATGGGATCAAACTTTTCATCGGCTACAAATCGTCCTGAGGGGCGAACTACGTCGACCTGATCTCCCTGATAAACGGGAGTACGTAGGCAACCATTTTATATGGCCCGATCGCAATAAAAAAAACAAAAACATTTCTACACCTTTTTCCTTACAGAAACAAAAACAACAAAAACATTCCTACACCCTTGAACCTCTTACACCAAGTTCGAACTACGCAGACCTGATCTGCTCTTCAACAGGAGTACGCAGGCAGCAATTTATGGTTCAGTTTAGCCCCCGACCAAAATACAAAGACTTGTCATCTAGTACTGGGATTAAACTTCAATCCACTATATTTCATTCGGCTTCAGACCAAAGGGATGGAATTACCTGACCTCCCCATCTAAACGGGAGACTCGGTGACTATCTAAGTTACGGTTGTTCCTCGAAGAGCAATACCAATCCATAAGAGATGGAATTAACTAGGCTCCTCCTAAATAGGAGTACTGGCGACCATCTGTGGTGCGGTTAATCTCAGAGAGGAAAAGTCACACTCCTCTCCACATTTCCATACAAAAACCAGTCCCAAGATACCAAAAAATGGTAGGGAATACACATAGATCAACGATCCATTTAGAGAGATCCGGAGACAGTTCAATGTCGATCCATCAAGGAAGAATTCATGATACATCAAAATCACAAGCCCTGAAGAAGCAGACAAATATCAAGCAAGCAACAAAGCATATCTAAAAGGGAAGTGATCAAAAATATATTTCCCTGCTATATATAATGTTGTTTGATATATACAATATGAACTGTACATGACAAAATGGCTAAGCTAGTCTGTGCAGGAAAATACAAGTCTATCTACAGATCAGTATGCATGCGGGCTAGCAAATCTAATATAGCATCTCTCTCAGAGGAAAGGGGTAACACTATGATCTCCTGCATCAACACATCTACACGAGCCAACAAGTCCAAGACTAACTGCATAGTGACATGATGCTCATCAATATATGCACTCATCTCGGCAAGCATACTAGTAGTCAAGGATCTCACTGAAGTACTATCTGCAACGGCTACATCCCTAGCAGATAGGGCAGCATCCCGCTCAATGATCACTGCATCTATGGCCGATCTGGCCTAATCCCGCTCCACAATAGTGGTGTCTCTCTGAGCTACAACCTCATCACTTACCGATAAAGCGACGTCTCTCCCATGAAGGGCTGTCAACATCAAGGCTCTAGCCTGATCTCTCTCGAAGGTCATCAGGAGACTTTTCTCAAAGTAATGTGTTGAATGCTGGATCACAACAGTGCTAATACTGGGAGAATCTACAAAAGCTATTGGCAACCTAGTGAATGGATCCTTCTTAGTGGGAATATCAGTGTCCTCCATAGGCTCCCCATCGACAGAATCCATCCCCGACACTGTGGATACTGCCATAGACAATGCCGTCTTTGTCTTTATCCATGCGGAATACTCTGCAGAATAGCCCGGATGACTATTAAAAAACTCAGCTAGCTCACGTTGATCCCAACATGCATACAACCTGGATCTGTCCTCTGCTGATAAGTGGCGAGAAGCCAAGCGCTGACTCAATGCCCCCTCAAAAGGATGGAAATCCTGGAACTGGTCGAACTGACACATCACGTCCAGGGGGTGATAAGTAGTTATGCCCCTCAAACCAACCAGAGGGAGATAATCCATGCCCAGAGCATGAGTAATAAAGATATAGGGTGAATTGAGCCCTGTACACGGTAAGATAGCAAACGGATCTCCAATCCCAGCCAGGAAAATGGACCAAGATGCAGGATCTGTACACTCCGTAGGGTGGAAGGAATACGACATAGCTATCTTATGGGTGAAACAATACCCGTGTAGTTTGAAAGTGCCAATCGATCTCAGGTGTGACATAAACCACACGCACAGCATGCCCGAGCTGCCTGTAAATACTCTTGAAGGATATGTGCAGCAATATGTGGCCGATCTTAGCGTCTCTGCTACAATCATCATTATAATGGTGTGACCCTCCCTGAGAGCTCTCACTGCCATGATGACGCCAATATCTAGCTCATCCATGTATCGTGGCATGTATACATATGACAATACGCACAGTAGCAGTACATCTACTCTGGCCGAATGTCAATGATCCTTCGACATGGTGAAATCCCCAGAGTGCCATGTGTAACTATCCTCAGAGCCAAATCTGTCCAATAGAAAATGTTGGGATACAACGTGACCGGATGTGATCTCATCCTGTATAACTCTCTGCCTCAGCCCGGTGAGAGTCATAAACTGTCAGCTCATGTCACCGATGGCCATATGCGCACAAGCTCACGTCACTCGTAGATACCAAATCGAAAAACCTATCTCTCCAGAATCTAATGCTCCAGCATACCCTCTATGAAGCCTACGGGAACCTGAAACATCACGAGAGTCATAGTATGCTATAATACCTGATCTACAGTCACCCTGTCTGAAGGTGACATACTATCATACCACAATCTCAGACGGGATGCCACCAATACTGGTGGCGTACAATCAATATGGCTAACTGTCGAAGAAGACATCTGTACGGGCCGTGTCATAAAACCATCTAAGGGTCAAGCTGAATATCTCTGGACATACATACATATGCATAACATGATACATGCATTACAGATAATAGATGGCAATATGATGTAGGGAATGAAAAACTATACATACATTTCTAAGTAAATCATCATCTAATACATCATCTCTGTACATCTAAAAAATACAAGGAAATGGGGGCATAGATGCCCTACTACTAACAGATGCCTATCAAAAGATATAGTGAGAGTGGGGCACAGCCACCCAATATCTAACAGAGGCCTATTAAAAGAGATAACGAGAATACACATCAGAAGAAGACAATGGTGTTAATATCTACATCATCAATCCTGTCCACCTGATCTAACTCATCCTGAGTCACTGGATCTCTATCAACAGGGATATTAGGCCTATACAATGGAGGATCTGCGCCAGCAAAGCCAACTGGGTCATCTGAGGGGCCAGCACCTGATCTGGAAGGGTCAAAAATATCTGCCTCTGCTAGATCTCTACCCAAATGCCGGATAAAGAAATGTGCCCGGTCCAGTCACTGGTCAAACTGTCAATCCGTGTCAAATGAGTCGGATCTCAGACATAGGCTAGCCAATCCGTCTTCATCACGGATCTTGGAACCATATCCTCCATAAACTGAGTGGCGAGGGTCTGGGCTCCAATAGTACGAGGGGACCACCAATATCGGAATATATCTTGAGTGTAGGGACCCTCTGACAGTGCAAAATCGTAAACACCCAACAATGGGATATCAATGACAGGTGATTGTAACACAGGCCAATAACGCCTAGCAGGAGGTAGGATCGGCACACGAATCTCTCATGTGGTGCTCCTAATAACACGCATTTCTAAATAGAGTTCCCATCCTCTATTAGTAAAGAGAGGAACCCTAAAAGTGGAAATCACGTACTTGACACCAGTCGGGTACCCATCCTCAAACCTAATGGCCCAGTGCTCCCCAGAATAGGGAACCCATGTGATGATATCAGCTGTCAATAACTCCAGCTGTACGGGACAATGAGTGAAACCCTCAGCTACAGGGACCTCCGCCAGTATGGAATGATGTGATCGCCGTCCTAGTGAATATGTATCCAATCCTAACACACTCACAGGACGTAAGCATGGGAGTCTTTTATAGGCCCAAAACTGGTAACACAAAGGCAAAATATCTGCTATCAGTAAATACTCTTCGCCTGTACATGGAAAATCAAAAGAGAAATACTCACCAGTAGAAACGGGTAAAATCCTAACCAAGCCTCGATCAAGCACTACGAACACAAGCGCATCCACCTGAGGAAATAGGCAAAGGGGTAGGAGCCCTAATCACACTCTCTGATATAGTCCACCTCATGCGTGGCGCTGATCAAAGAGAATGATATCATAGAAGAGTTATCTGCTATGAAGCAGCCCCTAATGATCATCAGGAATAATCACCAAAGAATGCGATCACTAACTCTGACATCAGCAGGCATGGGCTCACTCAACAGCCCACTCATAGCATCTACGCTCAAAGGACCCGTACAAACGGTCTTGCCCTTAAGCGCCTTAGCCGAAACTCCTACAAAAGATCTGACGATAGTCGGGTAATATCCGCCATACATGGCACTGGTACTCCGCCAAACTCCATACCGGTGATAAATTACCAATCCATCGGCGTCATCATCACCTCACAGTCCAACAAATGGAGTGACTGAGTCTGGTGAAACTAGAGCTCAGACAATGCCCTAAAGTAACCCCAGGGACAACGGCGGGGAAGGATGGAAAAGAACACCTCAAATCCCCAGTTATGCATAATCGCTCTATAGTCAGGATGTAGAGCCTGGTACATGGAGTGAATGCTGAACCAATTCCCTCGAGGATGTGTAAAGCCGGGAACCTACATGAAATACAGATCGACATTAAAATCCTTTACTCTTCATCAATAGGAAAAAAGGAAAATTAAGATCTAACGTTATATCTCATTTACATGCATGTAAACTGAGGGGTGTCAACTCAAATCACCCAGGAGCTCTGGGTTCGCCACCTGAATGCCTGAAAAATCCCTCCGGGACCCGTACTGCAGGAGCGGGATCCACAACCAGAACATCCTCATCCTCATCCTTGACGTCCGGCACGTCAACCCGGACTGGACGTATCACCGCCTCCACCAAATGAAGAGGCTATCTAACAAAACGGGGTCGAGGCACTCCAGAAGCCCTCCTCCGTACACCAGAAGTGGTCCTACGGGAACTACTCAGCTGATCCGAATCCATAATATCTGGACACAAGTCTCCAAATCACCTCAAAAAGGGTGTGGTAATTTTTAACCTGGAGCTTTCTTTTCAAAAATGTATTTTATGACTGTGTGCATGCATGAATTATTTTAACATACATTTACAGTAGAGTTAAAAATGCATGACTACTTAATGCCTAAATTTTTGAATTTTTTTGCCATAATCCCCTTTACAAATAGGACTTTCTACATGCACAGAGGCATAACTAGGTGGCCATTCAATAGCACACCTGCCCACAGTCATATACATAATATTTGCATTAAAAAGTCAAAGTCATCAATCCATAAGGGTAGCTTAATTACCAGGATTGCTTTGCATTACCACCTTTGCTCATTTGTCCTCAAAATGGGATAAGAAATAGCAGAAAAAGGTGCCAATTTGACTGTTTCAAAAGTCAAATTTTTTCACATCATTATATTCAGCATGGTTTAATACTAACATTTACTATGTTGAATATTTTTTATCAAGTCATATGAGCATGCATATTCACTACTATGTGTTTAGACACATTTCATATAAAAAGTCATTTTCCAACGGATAAAAACTAGGAAAAAAAAGACATGCATACGTTACCAAGGCAGTGTAGAACACTTGTACGGTGACAGAATTTGCAGAAAGACGTCCGAACTCAGCAGATCTGAAGAAGAGCTCTCAGATTTTCTTCGCGATGCGACTTAAAAATGACTTGAAAAGGCAAACCTACAGCCTTAATAGCCCTACGGCTGGCCGCAGGTCCACCTACGGCTGCTGCAGGTGTACCTGTAGCACCCTTACGTGGGTCCCACCCCTCCGGCTCGGTCCAGTTCGAGTTCCAAAGGATCAAGAATAAAAATGCTACGCGACTGAGCAGAATAGACTGAAATCTCAATTTTCTTGGGCCTGACTGTGGCTGTCATATCATTCATTGGTATTCTCTCAAACACAAAGTATACTATACCGATGATCTTAGCGGTTGCAGATCACATTCAGCAATACCGCACAAAGGTCTAATGTCTTTAGTGTGGGGTCATCATTCTCAAGGTGCATATCCCCGGCGAGGGTATCACGCATCTGCATCTGCATCTGTTGATGCACCATCCCCGGCGGGGGCATCATGTGTTATCTGTTGATAATACAGATCCCCGGTGGGGATATCATGCATAGTCATTTGTCCAAATACAGATTCCCTGGCGAGGGCATCACGCATTCTATGGTACACATCCCCGGCGGGGGCAGCACACATTCTCAAGCAGTTTCCCCAGCGGGGGCATTACGCATTTTCATGCGTCGAAGTACATATCCCCGGTGGGGGTGTCACACATTTTCCATTGATGCACATATCAACGAAGGTCAAGCAACCTTGACATCAGTTCGGCCGTTGGCAAGTAAACCCAACGACGCGTCGGAAGCCATCCGATGATTGCATCAGTTTATACACACATCAACAAAGGTCAAGCAACCTTGGCATTTATCCCCAGCAGGGATTTCATCCATTGATGTACAATTCAACAAAGGTCAGGCAACCTTGACAAGCACAGACTGTTGGCAGTAACTCCAATAGAGCATCCTTATTGGGGAGGACTGATGATGGAATATGTTATACACATCCTCAAATAAACATGGATACATCCCCACACAATCTCTAATACACGAGGGATACATCTTCAGTATAAAGTTTGTATCAAGGATTCAAGACTTTGGTGATAACCCCAATGTCAACAATCCTAGAGATTCCTGGTACCTGTGGAGTGCACGTCCATGACAGTTCATCATGCTGCTTATCTATTTTCATCCATGGTAAAAGCAACAGGGAGCTGGTAATCTTCCCACCTTATTAGAGAACAATCCAACAAGCCACATACATTTGCATCATGTTGCTGTGCATTTGCATCATGATTATATTGTTGCATTTCATGTGTCTAGGATTCTTTATCCTATTCATGCCATTGCATTGTATGAATATGATAAAGAGGGGCATCTGTAGACACTTGAAATTTTTTCTGCATACTTGTTACTAACATTGCAGGAAAGCAGAATCGTCTTTTAGAGATAACCATGGAAGACAGCTCAGTTCAATCCCGGAGATAACCCTGGGATATTCAGTATCACAATCTCGAAGATAACCCCGAGACATCCAGCTCAGACCCGGAAACAACACCGGGAGTTTTCAATTTTAACCTCGGAGATAACCCCGTGGAGTGCAGTGCCAGTACCGGAAATCACACCGGAGAAGACCGTGTCATCTTGGAGATAACCCCGAGATACTCAGTCTCAGTCCCGGATAACACCGGGAAAGATCATCAACCTCGGAGATAACCCTGAGGCATACAGTTGCAGTTCCGGAGAAAACTCCGGAAATGCTTGTTTCAAAGCCATGCAAACAGCTTCAGAACACTCGGCAAAAGCCCCGAGGAACTCATGCCACAAGCCAGAGATAACCTTGGGAAGTCAGGCACATCTCAAAAATAACCCTGAGGACGGTCAACACCTGCAGCAGTCCAATCTCAGAGATAACCCTAAGCAATGACCGCTAACACAGCTTAAACCGGAGATAACCCCGGTGAAGGGAAGGACCGTTATTTTGCCATCTCAATGCCACAATCACGCCGTCTCAACAACATATATACATTCTACACAACAATGTCCCACAAGAACTAAGGAAGTACAATCCCGAGTGACTACTGCACAAGACAGCACACCGGATAGAATTGAAAGCTTGAAGAGATAGGCATGGTCCCAACTTTCTGACTTCTTACAACCTCTAATCACATGTCATTGTATAGCTCTCGACAACAGTGGTCCGAAATAGTTCTTGTACACCTCAATCCGATGCCCGGATTGTAGTTCTAAAAGTTCAAGCGGACATTACGTTGCACGCGTGCACGTACTTCGAGACGGCGGGACTTAGAGAGACCGGGGCACCCCGGGCAGCCGCAGGTACATCTGCGGCACCTGCGGCTCCCCCCTCTATAAATAGAGGACTTGGGTGGCCATTTTGAAAGAGAAAAAGACGAGGAAGCCCTGTCCAATTTGCTCTGTACACACCCTAAACTGAGTGTTTTCTCATTTTAAAAACTTGTAAGCTTACATATAGCTATATTTTTACCGGCGGGAGCCGATTATTCATCCACTTAAAGCTATGGAAGTGTTCTTTGACAGCCTCCTGTAAGCCTTCTTACACATTTTAAAGTCATTCTCTTCATCTTTGCGCACACCAATCTTCACGTTGAGAGTCGTGTTGCGTGTGTTTACCCGGACTTCAGTCCGTGACTTTTATTTCTTTTGTACATATATATATATATATATATATATATATATATATATATATATATATATATATATATATATATATATATATATACTTACATATATGAACTGAGTGTCGAACTTTGTTCGATGAGCCTGGATTTACATCCGGAGCATTTACTTGCTTATATATATATACTTATATATATGAACTATGAACTGTTGTCGAACTCTCTTCGATGAGCCTGGATTTTACATCCAATGCATTTATCGCTTTTATTATATATATATATATATATATATATATATATATATATATATATATATATATATATATATATATATATATATATACACACACACACACACACATTTCGTCCCGCCTAGAGTTTACTTCATGGCGGTTGGCCGTTTTTACTACTTTCTTTACATTTTATTCTGCCTGAAGTTTAGTCCATGACGGTTAATCGCTTTTACAGCTTTATTTACATTTCTAATCCCCCATGGAGGTGCTTTGTGGTGGTTGATCGTATCAGTATATATATATATATATATATATATATATATATATATATATATATATATATATATATATATATATATAGCTTTTATATATTTACATTTTCTATCACCATTGGAGGTGCTTCGTGGTGGTTGATCATGTTTGTATATATATATTTACAGCTTTTATATATATAACTGCTTACTGCTTTTCATACAAACTGCGGTATCATGTGAGCCTAAGAATCATGTGATCATAGATTCAGTCTACTGAATCTAGATTCAGTTCCCGTGATGGACATTTCTAGCTGTAAGTAGCTTGTAAATTATTCACGGTGTTTGGATTTCCTCAGATGGTTTTCATGCCCATGAAGAATTCGTCACTGCTTTTGTACATTATTTTTTCGAAGATGCTTCTCATCTCGAAAATAAAAGTAATCAAGCCGAACATTTTAATAAAATGGAAGTGTAAAAGGTCTCAATTACTATTGAGCATAAGGTTTTGAAAAACCTATTTTTACAAAACTGCAATGATATATCTTGGTTAAAACTGAATTTTTATACAAATTCAAACCCTGTGTATATTGGTGCGAACGAGGCCTCAGATTACTTCCAAATAAATGCACATTGACTCACACACACACACACATTCATAAAACAATTTCTTGAAAAGTGACGGTCACCGTGGTAACACGGATGTCGGGGGATGCCTAACACCTTCCCTCCGCATAAGCAAGTCCCCGTACCCTAATAAATTTTGGTTTCACAGACCTGTTTAGCAGTGTCACATCACTAGGTCAATGTGCAAACATTTTCTCAGTTGTGTTGGTACATCCAGTTAAAAAATCAACTGGCAACTCTTACAGTCAAATCGTCGACATATAAATGTCGGACCTTTTCACAACTTATTTTTTCAAACAAATTTCACCTAACACGAGAACACAAAAGAACAAAAACAGAAAAGAGAAATAAAAATCCTGACGTCTACATAGGTCAATGTGCAGTTATTTGGAAGCAGTGTGAGACCTCGTTCGCACCTATACACATAGGGTTTGAATTTGTGTGAAAATCCAATTTTAAACAAGATATAGCAATAATATTTTGTAAAAAAAGATTTTTCAAACCCTCATACTCAATAGTAATTGAGACCTTTTACACTTCTATTTTTTATCAAGTGTTCAACTTAATTGTTTTTAATTTCGAGATTCAAAGCATCTTTGAGAAAATATTGTACCAAACAGTGCCGAACTCCTCGTGGGCATGAAAACCATCTGAGAAAATCCAAACACCATGAATAATTTACAAGCTACTTACAGCTGAAAATGTCCATCACGGGAACCGAATCTAGATTCATTAGACTGAATTTGTGATCACATGCACTACTACAAAACAGTAAATAGACAACACAGAAAAAACGTTGTGATTTCAGTCAGAAAAACGTCGTGGTTAAGGGTATTGTCTATTTGACACCCTTACAGAACGTTTTTAAAACGTTGTAGTTAAGCTCAATACACAACGTTTTTTAAGAAAAAACGTTGTAGATTTGTTTTTTAAAAATTAGTAAATGCTTAAAAACGTTGTAGAAGATATGATTCCACAACATTTTTTGGATAAAAATATTGTTGTTTAGTATATCAGACAACATTTTTTAAATGTTGTAGATAAAAAAAATTAAAAAAAAAGATGTGGTTCACCTACATTACCAATGCACCTACAATATACTAATGCCATGATATATAGCCAAAATGTATCAACCATTCAAAATACATCCCAATAATGTCATTCGTTTGCAGGTTCAAATTACTACATCCACAAAACTAATGTCTGCTATAATACAATTAATGTCTAATCTTGCGTAATACAAAAGATCTACTAATTGTCTTTCCGTCTATGCCATGATAAACATAGTCTGCAATTAGAAATCGGTCCAATGAGTAAATAATAGAAAATCCCAGTTTCATGAGCAAAGACAATGTTATTAGCTCTGGTCTGGTAAAATAATGTATAAAGGGTTAATAAGAAATTCACTAGTGATCTTAATAGGACAAAATTTAACAACTCACACCTGGAACTCTGCATTTGGATCCTCAACCAGCACTGGAAGTTGAGCAAGGCAGATTTTAGCAGCCATGACCCATGCATCCCTGCAGTGCATGACAACACAGATTAAGGTCAAACAAATAAATGCTTCACAACATTTTATGAAAGGCAACTCAACTTACCACATATGATGCTGATGTGTTCAAAATTGAAATAATTCACTTGTTGAGCTGCTGAATAACAAAACATGTGATGCGTACTCAGCAAAAATAGAAATGTGTTGGCATGTCTTTGCAAACATTACATTTTTGAGTGGAGACTTGGTAAACATGTAAAAAATAACTCAAAATAAAATTGCAAAAATAATTGACAGAAATAACAAATTAAATGGCTGAAAACTAAAGATACACAATGTAGACAACAGACATTCAACAATTTGATGTATATCAATAAAAATAAAAAGAAATGGTTGAAGACAAGTCATACATGTTAATTGAAGCGTGAGGGTTAAAGGCAACAGAGATTGGTACGATGACAACATTGAGAATACCTAAATAATGAAAAGGAACATAAATTACAGCCAAGAAAGACAGATAAGACTAAGAGGCTACAACAATATTGTGTTTTTTCAAGCTCAATCCAGATTATCTTTTGGCCAAAAAGTTGGCATAGATAGACTACAGCTTCAAAATTCAAATGTAGATTACTCTACTTAAAACTCAATTCTAAATAGTTTTAGGGATTCACCCAAATTTGATGCCCAAGCCAGCATCACTATGGTTAGCTTCTGATTGACAAGAAGCTACAAGATAATTTGACTTCAGATCCATTAATAGGGAACCACTCCTGGACCCTCTTTTTTCCATTTTGTGTGTGCGCGTATGGATAAGTAAGCTCTTATACATGGTACTGCAGCTTCTGAACCATTTAGTCAACTTAAACACAAACCTTTAACATCAGCATTGAAAAAGTACATACCAAATAAGGCAGCAACGAGTAGAAAAGGCATAGAAATGACAAAATGATTGATGTAATACAGGAACACCTGATTAACATAGCAGCTGAACAGACCACAACCAAGTGTCTATCTCATTCACATTCCCAGAACTTTAACATGACAAGAGTAGATCTTTCACCCCCCCCCCCCCAATGTCACTATTTCATTTGATTTTGTTTTTATAAGTAACCCATTATCACTTTTAATCAAAAATCCTATCACAAGCTAAGAAAACACAGAAACACACCATAGCAACAAACGAAAACATCCCAAATCTGTAGTTGTTCTAAGTATCAAGCCAGCAGAGACATGTTTGAAGCAAATAAATAATATCTATAGAGAATGATCACCATCTCAATGCCAACTTGATGGGAGTGGTGAGGCATGATGTAAATACATCAGCAGGAAACTCAACACTTTGAGGAAGAGACTCATGTGCTTCACAAGCTGCCAGTAAGATGCAATCCCTAACAAAAGGTCCAGAAGAGTTGGAAGGAGTCCAATCCTGGAGCCATTATGTCAAATTACAATCTTGTTCTTCTAACATGCACGTTGAGAATCAAACTAAAAGCTTACCTTATCAAGTATCAGGATTGGGGCATTCTTGAGTAAAGCCCTAGCAATAGCAATTCTCTGCCAATTGGAAGAAGGTTCAACATCAATATATATTTCTCTCATCACATACACACACACACAGTATTTCTCTATTAGTACATGCCTCTGTCCTCCACTTAACAAACCTCCTCGCTCTCCAACAAGTGTGTCGTAGCCCTTCCATTTAACAACATTCAGTAAATAAGAAAAACACTAGGAGAAAGAAATAACGCAGGTACATGTTAGAGATGACAACCCTGTGGGAGTGAAACTATGAAATCATGAGAATTTGCAGCTTTGGCTGCCTCCTCATCACGCTCAGATATCTAGAAAAACAACAATCATAAACAGTTCTAGCCCACTTAACAAACATTTTTAAATAAGCAGAGTAAAACACAGGTATTAAGGTCTATGAATTATCAATATCACACCTCATCGACCAATATTTCATTAGTTTTCATTGTAGTGAGCCAGAAATCGGGCACACCTTTCTTTGCATCAATTGTTTCGAAATACCAAATTCAAAATCACATATCAAACAATTTTACCTAAAAGAAGAATAAATATGAAAAATAACAGGCAATCTTTAAATGTGATAATCACCTTTTTGTTTATATTCCTCTTGGTCCATTGCAATTTCACTTTTAACTCCTTCAGCTTCAACAATACCATTCACTACCATTTCTAGAAAAGCTACACAATAAGCATGTGTATAAATAATAATCATTCTTGCATACACTTATAAATAAAGAAATACATAAACAAATAATAATCGTCAGAGAGAAAGCTCACCGTACTTCAAAACGATAGTTTTTTGGCCGATCTTGACTAGCAAAACTGATGATTATAGCTGAAGAATAAATCAAAACAAAAAAACTGAATGGAATCATATAAATAAAAACCACTAACATCCAAATCAGAACTAATTGTAAAATATAAAACCGAATTCAAGAAAGAGAAGAATATTGAATATCGACGGATGATTTGAAGACAACGACTTCTCGGCGCCACTTGGGTCCAAATTTGGGGCGGGGAGGTAGTTTGTCGTCGACGAGGCGGAAGGAGGCATCGTCGTCTACATTACCGACGAAGGAATCATCGCCAGTGAAGTCGAAGGCAGAGTCAGCAGGGTTACCGCGAGCGCTTCTAGGGTTCAACCGCTCCCCAGTCGTCGGGGTTGAAGGGGACGGCGCCGATTTCAAAGCCCACCATGTTGTTTTCCGATCTGATTGAGGTGAGAGAGTGATGATGAGTGAGAGATAGGAGAGGGTGTAGATTGGGATTTGGGAGAGCTTCATATGTTGGAAGGCGATGTTGGAAGGCTGGGACTGTGAGGCAAGAATGAGGGTTTTTAATTTGAAGTGAAAAGAAAATAAGTTCCGTGTTTTTTCGAAAGATAACGTTTTTTTTAAAACTAAAAAATTACCCTTTTAAATAGATAATATTTTTACATATATATCTACAACATTTTATTTAAAAACGTTGTGGAAAAAAATACTACAATATTTTTATTAAAAATGTTATCTTTTAAGCGCTGTCTATTTAGTATTTTATAGTAGTGATGATTCCTAGGCTCACATGTTGCCGCAATTTATATGAAAACTGTAAACAGTTATATATATAAAAGCTGTAAATATATATATACAGACATGATCAACCACCACGAAGCACCTCCATAGGGAATTAGAAATGTAAATATATAAAAGCGGTAAATATATATATATATATATATATATATATATATATATATATATATATATATATATATATATATATATATATATATTGACATGATCAACCACCACGAAGAACCTCCATAGGGGATCAGAAATGTAAATAAAGCTGTAAAAGCGATCAACCGCCATGAAGTAAACTCCAGGCGGGACGAAATGTAAAGAAAGTGGTAAAAACGATCAACTGCCATGAAGCAAACTCTAGGCAGGACGAAATATATTATATATATATATATATATATATATATACTTATATATATAATATTATCGAATATATATATAAAAGCATATAAATGAACTGTTGTCGAATTCTTTTCTATCGAACAGTAAATCGACATCGGATGTAACAATTCAACACACACACAACACACACACACACACACACACACACACACACACACACACACACACACACACACACACACACACACACATATATATATATATATATATATATATATATATATATATATATATATATATATATATATATATATATATATATATATATATAGAAAAGCAAATAAACGCTCCGGACGTGAGTCCAAGCTCAATTGAGGCATAACTCGATAATGTTAGTCCATATATATATAATATACAAAAGAAATAAGAGCCACGGACCGAAGTCTAGGCATACACACGCTACACGACTCTCAACATGAAGACCTGTGTGTGCAAAGATGAAGAGAAAGGCTTTAAAATGTGTAAGAAGACTTGCAGTGGGCTACCAAATAAGACTTCAATAACTTGAAATAGATGAACACTCGGCTCCCGCCGGTAGAAAAGTAGCCATATATGAGCTTACTAGTGTTTAAAATGAGAAAGCACTCAGTTTAGGGTGTGTACAGAGCAAATTTGACAGGGCTTCCTCGCCTTTTTCTCTTCTAAAATGGGTACCAGCCGCAGATGTACCTGCGGGTTCCCGGGGTGCACTAGGCTCTACGGGTCCCGCCGTCTCGAAGTACGTGCACGTGTGCAACATAATGTCCGCTCGAACTTTCAGAACTGCAATCCGGGCATCCGATTGAGGTGTACAAGACCTATTTCAGACCGTCGTTGTCGAGAGCTATACAATGACATGGGATTAGAGGTTGTATGAAGTCAGTAAGATGGGACCATGCCCTATCTCTTCAAGCTTCAAATTCTATCCGGTGTGCTGTCTTATGCAATAGTCACTCGGAATTGTACTTCCTTAGTTCTTGTAGGACATTACTGCGTAGAAATGTCTGTATGAGATTGTTGTTGAGACGGCGAGATGTAGCATTAGGATGGAAAAATAACGGTTTTGCCCTTTACCGAGGTTATCTTCGGTTTGAACTGTGTTAGCGATCGTTGCTTAGGGTTATCGCTGAGATTGGACTGCTACAGGTGTTGACCGTCCTCAGGATTATATTTGAGATGTGCCTGACTTCCCGGGGTTATCTCCGGGCTGGTGGAGTGAATGCCTCGGGGCTTTTGTCGAGTGTTCTGAAGCTGTTTGCATGGCTTTGAAACAAGCATTTTCGGGGTTATCTCCGGAAGTGCAACAGCATTCCTCGGGGTTATCTCCGAGGTTGACGCTATCTTTCCCGATGTTATCCGGGGCTGAGACTTAGTATCTCAGGGTTATCTCCAAGATGACACGGTCTTCTCCGGTGTGATTTTCGGTATCTGAACTGCAGTCCTCGGGGTTATCTCCGAGGTTGAACCTGAAACTCCCGATATTATCTCCGGGATTGAGGTTGAAACTTCCGGTGGTATCTGGGTCTGAGCTGGATGTCTCGGGGTTATCTCCGAGATGGTAATACTGAGTATCCCAGGGTTATATCTGGGATTGAACTGAGCTGTATTCCAGGGTTATCTCTGAAAGACGATTCTGCCCTCCTATAATGTTAGTAACAGGTATGCAGAAAATTTTGAGTGTCTACACTAGGTAATCTAATGGTATGTATGTATAGTCGACATGTCATACTACAAAGAACAAACACTAACGTGGTCATTAACCTTAACAGTAGCAAGATCTGAAGCCTAGAAAATGGTTGTCAGAGTTTTTGGGAAATTTGGGTTGCCCAGAAATCAGACTTCGTGCTCGGTCAACGCACTTTAACCGCTCATAACTTGCAATCTATACATGATCTGAGCTTGATTCAAGCTCCAGATCATAGCCCACATAGCATAAAACAGATCTATAACATAAAACATAACAAACAACTGACAGGTAAAGATATATAGGCCCTAACATATGGCTGCCAGGCCATATTTTCAAACTTTTCCAGATTTTTGAAAATTTAAATTTTGTGCATCTAGATGTTATAGATCCTTAATCTAACAACCTAAATCACTTAATACCCTCTAACACAACTCTAACAAACAAACAACAACATCTAACATCGTATCATAAAATTTTAAAGATTTAGGGTTTATACCACTTTAAGCCTTGATCTTGAATCTGATCATCATGATCTAATCTTGGGATGCTATGGATCATACTAAGGACTGAATCACTAATTAATTTCGTAGGTCTAGAGAGAGAAAATGTTGGTTGAGTGTTTGGTGACCAAATGACTATTTTTGTGAACTTTTCTGTCTCTAATTCTATATATAATACTTGAATGCAATGAATTGGCTGATGTATATGGCTGATAAGTATTGATTTTAGTCACATAGCTAGTCAAGGGTGGTTCATCAACTCACTTTAGGGCATGATCTACAAGTTATCTCCAATAATGCAACAAAGGGCAATTTGGTCATTTTGCTATCCATTTTAATGGCATATTTGTCTTTTGATCCAACCCTTAGGGTTTGACCCTAAGGTTAAAAAATATATTCTAGAATTTCCAATTTAGAGTTTAAAAAATGGAAAAATTAAGCTTTCTAACTTATAATTAGTATTTCTAATTACATTAAAATTTACTAATCACATTCAATCTCACTAATTAGGATTAATATTTCCTAATTAAAATTGTTAATTTAGCAATTATGTTCCATAATTGTATATTAGGGTTTCTAACAGAACAATTAGGGTTTCAAACTTTAAAATTAGGATTTTCTAACTATTTCGCTAGATTTTTCCCTTAATTAAGTAATTAATTACACTTAAACCTTATTCTTAGTATTTGAATTCCCAAATTAGGGTTTTACTATTCCGAATTAGGGTTTCGAATGTCTGGAACTAAAATTAGGGTTTTAAGAACCGGTATTAGGGTTTCTATCATATTGATAGGGTTTTCTTACTGAACGTTGACGTTTTTAATATATACTTAGGGTTTGTCACAGATATAGTTTATCTGGCCAACCCTTGACCCTTAACCACAAACTGTACACATATATAAATCCACTTACACAGAACATATATACTTATTTACTTAATCCTGGATAATTCACCACAAAATTTTTTAAATTCATAAAATTTCTTCCTAGAAATGTCAAATCCATACACTTATTTTCTTTCTAGGTTTATTATTTAACCTTAATTCAATATTTTAAGATTTTAATAAATATCCAAATTCTCAGGTTATCACAAGAATATTTAATTAAACTCTTTTAATTAATTAGCCTCCTAATCTTATTAAGATATATAAGAGTACTTTTATTAATTAATTCCAAACTCCTTTAGGAATTAAATAATAAATAATAATAATAATAATAATAATAATAATAATAATAATAATAATAATAATAATAATAATAATAATAATAATAAGACTCCTCTTATTAATTTTTATTTAATATTTCTAAAATATTAAATAATAAATATTAAGCTATTTAATTTATTTCATCACCATAGATTAAATTAAATATACTTAACTTATTATTACGATTATGTCATTTGCTTCTTAAATAATTATTCTTCCTTTTATGGTGTGACCCTTAAGGTTCTCCATATTAAACCGGTTGTGAATAAATCAATTAGAACAATTTTAATTTTATTTAAATAAATAAATTAAACTATTAATTTATTTAAATAAATAATATTTATTTTATAATAGGGATAAACCTCCCTAGCGTTTAACGACTTTCCAAATAATATAAATTTCAACAATAATCATAAAAGAACCTTTGAGTATATGGTCACCGTATAATTCAATCTTTCCATCATACAATGTCCCAATTAAATATAAGACATTAAATTACTATAAAGTCTTATTTTATTTAATTATATGTATTTTGACTATTAAATGCACAATTCCAAATAATACAAATTAGAAACTCCTTTCTAATTTTATTCTGCCTTGGCAAAGGACTACTGGGTTGTCATTTTTCGAATCGCATAGGACATTTCTCTTCTTTTACTAGAAGCGGTAGATTCTTTATTGATCATACATTATCTCCATATATAACTTATTATACCCAAGCATACCCTTTAATATACCCTAAGGGTCTTAAGGAATAAGTCAAAATATAACTCATCATACTCAAGATACTATGATGAACTCAAATCCAAAGATCACTTGTACTACTATCTCTACAGGAATTCCTATTGACAGGCAAGTAAAACTCCATTAGGTATTCCTTAGCGAGCCACATTTAGTGGAATTATTTTCTGATAAGCACCTACATACTTGCTTTAGTGTCTCCATGCAAATGATCATGAGATCAACCATTCTCATCTAATGAGCAAGTAACGTATATACTAATCTATCCGGATTCACTAATCCCTAATTTAGTAATCCAACGATTGAGAACTATTTTAGTTTTAAGCTTTCTAAGAATTTAGATCTCATTAGAATGATCATCATCATTATTCTAAAAGCATTGCTTAAAACTATGGGTTTATCACATATTATAAAGCAGCATCATGTGGATAATTAAAAGCCTTTAAGAAATTAATACTTTTTATTAATAAATGAATAAGATTGTTACAAAGTATATTCTTTATCATCAAACATGATTGGCTTGTGTGAGACCCCGAATTTTATGAAATAAAAGTATTCAAATTTTCTATTTTGGTAAATAGTTAAATTGATAAGAGTTTAAAGTTAAGGGTAATATGTGATTTTTTTTTTTGCAAAGTAAGCAAGTTGACATAAAATATTCGTTGTGTCGGGGAATATTCGATTAGTCGGGGAATATTATTTTTGTCGGGAAATATTCGTACTACGGTACAATCATTGGGGACCCCACAACGGAATTATTGTCGGATGGAAAAAACGACAAAAATATTTTTATGAAAATAATGGCAGAAGTTTTACCGTTAACTGTTGAAACACCCGGTGTTAAAAGTACAGTAATACGCGTGATTGTATAGTAGCACACGGAATTGATTATTGATGCTTACGTGAGAAGTCACTCAATTTTGTTTTATTAGTATTATTAATGTAATAAAACTGAAAAGCTTTTTATATAAAACAAAATACTTTTATAAAGTTATTCGTTTTATTAGGCTAATAGTAAAATCTTTTTATATAAAACAGAATACTTTTATAAAGTTATCTATTTTATTAGACAATAATTAGAATATATTATATTTTATTATGCATAGTGTTTACATAGTGTCTGCATAGTGTTTGTATAGTAAAATCTTTTATAAAGTTATTCATTTTATTAGATTATAAATAGAATATATTTTATTTTATTTTGCTTTAAATATGGATCATCCGATTAAAAGTAAATCAATTTGGACCGTTCATGAATTAGTTACTATGCAGTCCATTCTTCTGTAAATAGAAGCTCATTCCTTCATTATTTCTTACGAATTCATTGAAACTCTTGAGAGAGAAATTATAAAGAGAGAAAAGAAAAGTATTCTGCTACTTCACTACTCCGATATCAAGTTTCTTTTACGGTAAGGGATATTATTTATTGTACTCGTAAAGGGTATTCTTTCTTTCTTATTCAAGAAGATAACTTCTGTTATTCCATTCTTTATTATTCTATTGGAATACCCTGTATACACGGGCTACCCTATACTTGGTGAAATTATTCTGTTATTATATTTTTATTATTCTGTTGGAACATCCTGTCAGTGCTTTACGCCGGACCTGGTTCCATTATTTATTATTCTGTCAGAATATCCTGTCTGTGCTCTACGTCGGACCTGGTTCCATTATTTATTATTCTGTCGGAATATCCTGTCTGTGCATTTACGCCAGACCTGGTTTCATTATTTATTATTCTGTCGAAATATCCTGTCGGCACATTTATGCATGTCCTGGTTCTACTATTTATTTTTCTGTTGGAATAACCTGTCTGTGCGGTCTATCGCATGCCTGGTGATTTCTTTTGTTATTCCATTCTTTATTATACTAAGTTGGTTAAAGTTTTGGCTTTTATACTCCATAAAATTAGTGAAATATCCTTAATATTTGCGCTTCATCCAGTATCTTTTCATGGAAGTATTCTTTTGAGCATTTTTGAATTTTACTCCACAAAGCAGTATCATGTTGACAATTTGGACGGTATTGATTCTTGGATAAATTAATTCTTGAACTTATTTTATTGAATTATTATGTCATTGTCATCATCCTCATATTTATACTATGTTGAAAGTCATCTGTGGCCTGTAGTGCATAGATGGAATTGGTAAGATTATGACCAGGGATTATTCGGTATATTCATGACCGTAATGTTACAAATGATGTGGAAAAGTCCTCATTGGCCCGTAGGGCATTGATGGACAGTTTTTAGTATGATTATGACTATGGATTCTCTTCGACCAAGGGTGCAAAGATGAATTGTTTTATGGCATGATCAGGACCGTTGATGAAAACACGATTATCTTTGGCCCGTAGTGCATGGATAATTCGTGGTCGTGATACTAATGAATATCTTTGGCCTGTAGTGCAGGGATGATTCGATGATGTGGATTAATTATTGTGCTGAGTCTCAGCGATGAAATATTAATTCATGGATGTGATAATAATGAATATCTTTGGCCGTAGTGCATGGATAATTCATGGATGTGATACTAACAAATATCATTGGCCGTAGTGCATGGATAATTCGAAGGTGTGGATTATTTATTAAGCTGAGTCTCGGCGATAAAATATTGGTTATACACTTTTAATTTGTAGAAGATAGTAGATATCATGCTCTACTTGACTCTTCTAAAATACAGTTGTATATCTTTGGCCGTAGTGCAAAGATGAATTTATTAGTATGATTATGAACAAGAATTGTGATTTGGTATAACCATAATTTTTGATGTTTCAGGTGAATATAAGTGATGAAAATTATATTCGTTCTGGGTGTGAAGAGGAATTTGGAATCACAATTATGATTATGAGTTATTCATATGATTATGGACAGGAATGGTTGATTGATGTTATAGGGATAAAACATGATTGGTGGACTTTTAACATGGAGAAGATAGTAGACCTAATGGTCTATTTGACTCTTCTAATGGATTGCTCATTCCGCTGCAACTATGGTTGAAAAGTTTTATCAGCTACCATATGTTCTAAATCTCTGATTTATTAATGATGAAGGCTATTGATGATGTAAATTAGCTTTAATTATGATATTCTTTACTGTGCTAGTTGAGCTCACCCTTTTGCTTTCATTGTTCTCTTCAGGAAGTGAGATCGCAGCAAGGACTAGTCGGGTATAGGCGTGACGGTCCAGATGATATCATTAGTAGTCCTCACTATTTTATGAAATAGTGTGATAGCTGTGGAGGTTCCCCCTAAATAGTATAAAAAAGTGCGTTGTATTCTATACATCATTTAGTAGTTATATTTGGTGAATCAAATAGGGTGGGGCGAACCCAACTTTGGAAGGGTATTTTGCCACTATCATATAAGATGTCTAATGACATACAATCTCGTGTTCTCATAAGACATGGTTGTGCAAATCCACTTGCTGAATATATCTATGACCACTATCTATATGATCTTGGAGTTTATTTGATGTATAATTTTTACTTGGAGACAACGGAGATATTTATATGTCAAGAGAAGACTCACCATTGGAAAGAAGATGATAATAATCTTCTTGTTTTTATTTGGGGACTTTTGGGTCAACCAAGGATAATTCTGTGGACATATGATATCTATCATAACTTAGACGCATGGCCTCCCATGTACGACGATTTCCTTGAGCACTTCCCAAATATTTTAATTTTTAAAACAGTTTTTGACTATACTTTTATGTAAAGTATCATTGTAAGGTTGTGGTCGAGGTACCATGAGAGTTACATACATTTGTATTAAAACTCATAGTTAATTGTGGTCGTATTCTATGCGACAGCTCAACAGTTGTATAAATGAAGTTGTATTTGAATTTTATACCATGTATCTGACTACTCAGAATAGGTGATGTATACCTAATTTTGGGGGGTCACAGTTGGTATCAGAGCTTAGGGATATGGTCGCTGGCAGAGATAAGAGTCTAGAACTAGGAGGGGAGAGATGAGTTATATACTTCGCTAGTGTGTGACTTACCTAAGATAAAATTGTTTACTTGATAAGTTGACAAATTATGATATGTCAATTAACCTTTGTTTTGAAGCTATATTCTAAAATGATATCAGAAATACTGAAGATGAGAAATAGAAAAATCATGATAGCGAGAAAATTATCGGGAAGGTACAATCTGAAAAGAAAGCAAGGTATTCTCATCTCTTCGAATATCAGGTACGTACGTAAATTTCGAGGGAGAAATTTCAAAAGGAGGGGTGATTGTGAGACCCCGAATTTTATGAAATAAAAGTATTCAATTTTTCTATTTTGATAAATATTTAAATTGATAAAAGTTTAAAGTTAAGGGTAATATGTGAATTTTTTTTTTGCAAAGTAAGCAAGTTGATATAAAATATTTGTTGTGTCGGGGAATATTCGATTAGTCAGGAAATATTCGTACGACGGTACAATCATTGGTGGATCCCACAACAGAATTATTGTCGGATTGAGAAAACGACAAAAATATTTTTATGAAAACAACGGCGAAAGTTTTACCGTTAACTGTTACAACACCTGGTGTTAAAAGTACAATAATACACGTGGTTGCATAGTAGCACACATGTATTGATTATTGATGCTTACGTGAGAAGTCACTCAGTTTTATTTTATTAGTATTATTAATGTAATAAAACAGAAAAGCTTTTTATATAAAACAGAATACTTTTATAAAGTTATTCGTTTTATTAGGCTAATAGTAAAATCTTTTTATATAAAACAGAATACTTTTATAAAGTTATCTATTTTATTAGACAATAATTAGAATATGTTATATTTTATTATGTATAGTATTTGCATAGTGCTTGCATAGTAAAATTTTTTATAAAGTTATTCGTTTTATTAGATTATAAATAGAATATATTTTATTTTATTTTGCTTTAAATATGGACCGTCCGATTAAAAGTAAATCAATCTGGACAGTTCATGAATTAGTTACTATGCAGTCCATTCTTATATAAATAGAAGCTCATTCCTTCATTATTTCTTACGAATTCACTGAAACTCTAGAGAGAGAAATTATAGAGAGAGAGAAGAAAAGTATTCTGCTACTTCACTACTCCGATATCAAGTTTCTTTTACGGTAAGGGATATTATTTGTTGTACTCGTAAAGGGTATTCTTTCTTTCTTATTCATGAAGAGAACTTCTGTTATTCCATTCTTTATTATTCTGTTAGAATAACCTGTATACGCGGGCTACCCTATACTTGGTAAAATTATTCTGTTATTACATTTTTATTATTCTGTTGGAACATCCTGTATGTGCTTTACGCTGGACCTAGTTCTATTATTTATTATTTTGTCGGAATATCCTGTCTGTGCTTTACGCCGAACCTGGTTCCATTATTTATTATTCTGTCGGAATATCCTGTTTGTGCGCTTACGCCGGACCTGGTTCCATTATTTATTATTCTGTCGGAATATCATGTCAGTGCATTTACGCATGACCTGGTTCCACTATTTATTTTTCTGTTGGAATAACCTGTCTGTGCGGTCTATCGCATGCCTGGTGATTTCTTTTGTTATTCCATTCTTTATTATACTCAGTTGGTTAAAGTTTTGGCTTTTATACTCCATGAAATTAGTGGAATATCCCTGATATTTACGTTTCATCCAATATCTTTTCATGGAAGTAATCTTCTGAGTATTTTTGAATTTTACTCCACAAAGCAATATCATGTTGACAATTTGGACGTTATTGATTCCTGGATAAATTAATTATTGAACTTGTTTTATTGAATTATTATGTCATTGTCATCATCCTCATGTTTATATTATGTTGAAAGTCATCTGTGGCCTGTAGTGCATAGATAGAATTGGTATGATTATGACCAGGGATTATTCGGTATAATCATGACCGTAATGTTACAAATGATGTGGAAAAGTCCTCATTGGCCCGTAGTGCATTGATGGACAGTTTTTGGTATGATTATGGCTATGGATTCTCTTCGGCCAAGGGTGCAAAGATGAATTGTTTTATGGCATGATCAGGACCGTTGATGAAAACACGATTATCTTTGGCCCGTAGTGCATGGATAATTCGTGGTCGTGATACTAATGAATATCCTTGGCCTGTAGTGCAGGGATGATTCGATGATGTGGATTAATTATTGAGCTAAGTCTCAGCAATGAAATATTAATTCATGGATGTGATAATAATGAATATCTTTGGTCGTAGTACATGGATAATTCATGGATGTGATACTAACGAATATCATTGGCCGTAATACACGGATAATTCGAAGGTGTGGATTATTTATTAAGCTAAGTCTCAGCGATAAAATATTGGTTATACACTTTTAATTTGTAGAAGATAGTAGATATCTTGCTCTACTTGACTCTTCTAAAATACAGTTGTATGTCTTTGGCCGTAATGCAAAGATGAATTTATTAGTATGATTATGAACAAGAATTGTGATTTGGTATAACCATGATTTTTGATGTTTCAGATGAATATAGGTGATGAAAATTATATTCGTCCTGGGTGCGAAGAGAAATTTAGAATCACAATTATGATTATGAGTTATTCATATGATTGTTGACATGAATGGTTGATTGATGTTACACGGATAAAATATTATTGGTGGACTTTTAACATGGAGAAGATAATAGACCTAATGGTCTATTTGACTCTTCTAATGGATTGCTCGTTCCGCTGTAACTATGGTTGAATAGTTTTATCAGCTACCATATGTTCTAAATCTCTGATTTATTAATGATGAAGGCTGTTGATGATGTAAATTAGCTTTAATTATGATATTCTTTACTGGGCTAGTTGAGCTCACCCTTTTTCTTTCATTATTCTCTTCAGGAAGTGAGAACGCAGCAAGGACTAGTCGGAGAATGGAGTGACGGTCTAGATGATATTATTAGTAGTCCTCACTATTCTATGAAATAGCGTGATAGCTGTGGAGGTTCTTCCTAAGCAGTATAGAAAAGTGTGTTGTATTCTATACATCATTTAGTAGTTATATTTGGTGAATCAAATAGGGTGAGGCGAACCCAACTTTGGAAGGGTGTTTTGCCACTATCATACAAGATGTCTAATGACATACAGTCTCGTATTCTCATAAGACATGGTTGTGCACATCCACTTGCTGAATATATCTATGAGCACTATCTATATGATCTTGGAGTTTATTTGAAGTATAATTTTCACTTGGAGACAACGGAGATATTTATATGTCAAGAGAAGACTAACCATTGGAAAGAAGATGATAGTAATCTTCTTGTTTTTATTTGGGGACTTTTGGGTCAACCAAGGATAATTCTGTGGACATATGATATCTATCATAACCTATACGCATGGCCTCCCATGTACGAAGGTTTCCTTGAGCACTTCCCAAATATTTTAATTTTTAAAACAGTTTTTGAGTATACTTTGATGTAAAGTATCATTGTAAGGTTGTGGTCGAGGTACCATGAGAGTTAAATACATTTGTATTAAAACTCATAGTTAACTGTGGTCGTATTTTATACGACAGCTCAACAGTTGTATAAATGAAGTTGTATTTGAATTTTATACCGTGTATCTGGCGACTCAAAATGGGTGATGTATACCTAATTTTAGGGGCGTCACACTTGTGTGCATACTACTTTCAATCTCCTACTTGCACTAAAGCCAATCGCCATGGTATCTCATACCCTTCTTCTCTAAGTGACGATTATCATGTTGTTGGAAAAGCTTTAGTTAATGAATATGTAATGTTGTTCTTGGAAGTCCACTATCTCTATAGTGATTTCCCATCTTTCAATGATTTCTATAATCAGATGAAAGTGTCACAACACGTGTTTAGATCTAAGATGAGACTTAGAAACTATTCCAAGTTTTGTAATGAACTTTTCATCCAAACAATCAACTTGCTGCTTCATTTATAGCTATATACTTTGTCTTTATCACTAATCTAGCAACTCTTTGTTGTTTAAAACCTTTTCAATTCACTGCACCACTATTCAAGGTAACCCTTTACCTTAAAGTGGATTTTTTGTCGTCTTAGTCTATCTGAAAAAAAAACTTGAGTCTGTTAAGCCCTCTAGTTTTAATTCAGACCCACCATAAATTTTATTCACATCCTTAGTACCGGTTAAGTACTTTAAGATATTTTTCATTGGCTCACATTGAACTTGAAAACGGCTTCGGAGGGTCAAAACATGAAAAATGGAGCTTAATGGCATTTTTGTAATTTTTGGTACTATTCATGCGCTGGGGCGGAGTTGTAAGGAAGAAAGAAAGATCTTCAGAAATTGAGTCTAAAAAGGATTGTTTTGGGCTGAAGGCTTAAAGGACTAAAAGACACATGAAGTGGGATATAAAAGGAGGAGTATTCAAAAGGATGAGGGGATTCCATTCCAGTAGATTAGATTAGATTAGAGTAGGACAAAACCCTAGTTGGGATTGGATTAGAAATTAAAGCAACTTGGAGACCATTGAAGATGAAAAGCAGGAGCAAGAGGGAGCACCAGATTTGCTAACAACAGATTCTACTCTCTTCTCTACCCTTATTTTGATCTTTTAATGTTTATTCAGTTGTGAATTCTTGATTTTAATTCAATAATTATGAACTAATTCTTTTGTTTAAGATTACAACGGAGCTTCTTGTTTATCTTATTTTAGTATGCTTCTTTAGTAGTTACTGTGATCTAATCATTTGATTGTCTATTATGGTTTGTGTTGAATTGGTAAATTGCCTAGCTAACAATTATGGTGATAATCTATATAAACTCGAGAGATGGATTATAGATTTAGATCTGATTATATTAGCGTGTCATTGTATTTTTTGCATGGCATTAGAATTCATAATTTGTGTCTATGATAGAGATATATGTATGCATCGCATGTAATCAGATAAAGAACTTGGGATTTAAATCCTCTTTAATTGCAATTCACATAGAGATATAGTCAATTAGTTAATTAGGGTGGTCTTCTTAATTCTATCATTTATTGATTTAAGTTAATTTTTTTATGGTGCATTGGAAGATGGTCATAGATATTGATGTGTTCTTGAATAATAATTCAGAATAGTGAGCATAATTAATGAGAAGTGTATTAATTTAAGTGAAGCAATAAGTGAAGTTATAATCTTATGTCTCTATAATTTGATTTTAACTAGTGGTAATTAGAATTAGTTTAATTAAATAATTTAATTCAAAACCTTAAATTGATTGTTTATATAAAATTAGTTTGGTTCAGAGTTAGTACTTGGTAATCGTTATTAATAATTTCTCGTGGGAACGATACTCTACTTTCACTTTATTACTTGTTGACTATGTATACTTGCACGCATATATTGATTGTGAAATCAATCAACATCACCCAACTTAAGTCTTTCATGTTCTTACCCCTAATCTATTAAATCTTATTAATCATCCCCTTGAGTTAGCCTAATAAAACCACAATGAAAACTAACTGAAGGCACTTAATGGCTAAGACCACTTAATGGGGAACCAAGCACTCATGGTTATTACTTAGGTGTGGTGAGTCATTACTCATGACTCACCAAATATCCCCCAAAGCCTCTAAAATTCGGTCACTTCATGCCCAAATTACCATTAATCTTGTCACCTTTCATGGTGAGTCACTACAACATTATCCCATGTGGGATAATCATCTTTTTGCTAACTTTGGCTCTAAGTCTTAGGGTTTAACCCTAAGGGTTGAGCCATGACTCAACCCTTAGCTAAGACACCCATAACCCTTGGCTTAACCCTAGCCAAGCCTTACAAACCCTAGGTTGAACCCTAGGCTCAATCTTTGGCTCAACCCTAGCCATTTCCCAAAATTATTAGCTAAGCCTCGTAATTCTTAGGCTTAGTTAGTCTAACTAATTCTAGTTAGACTTTTTCTTATCTAGTTAACTTTTCTAACTTTTTAGTTACTTTTCACAATTTTCTTGGTTAGCCAAAAAATCGACTTTCAATTTTCAAAAATCCGATTTCTCTACAGATCCCCCTTTTCCGAATTAACGCTATGCCGTAATTCAAAAATTCAAAAAAATGAGTTTACGTTTTTAACCTGAATAGTGTTTTTACGACTTTTTCCAGAAAAAACTTTTATTAGAGATTTCATCTCTCCTTCTCAATTAAACACTTTAACGAACTTCAAAATTCTCAAAAAAGAACGTTTATTAGCTTTTTCTGAACGTTTTCTGCATTTTATGAATAGTGTTTTTATTTTCGTCTTTTATTGAAAAAATTTATTTTTCACTTTTACCCTCTAAACACTATTATACGCGCATATAATTCGTAGCGCCACCATATAACGACTATAAGTCAAATAAAACTCAAATTATCAATAAAATTTTATTTTATTAAATAGTTTCTTATAAATGCTATTTACAAGGATATTCAATCTTTTGCAATCCTTATAGAAATGGAGACAGATTCTGGTGTAGGATTTTTAGTCATTTTAATTGGTAGGGTTCGCACCTTATTAGCTCGAAGTCATGTTCACGGACCAATCTACGCACAAACAGTACATTGTTTAGTCTGGATGTAAATAGAGGGTATGGATGCATGATATGCTATGCATTAGGTTTTAGGTTTTTTAAACTTTTTCTACAAAAGTAGTGTTGCCTAATTTTCTTACTATCACTTTAACACGCAAATCTATGCGTTCGTTTATAATATTCAACAAGCAAGGATATCGTTCCCACAAGGAAATAGATTAATATTTATTGTAGACACTAAATTTTTTTTTCCTAATACAACAATGTAGGAGGGAAAAAACATCGTTTTACACCCCCGAGACAGCCATAGAGGACTACGGTAAACCCCACAATATGGAGACAGCCCTGTGAGATATCAAATTAAACCCCGAAAACAGTCCCTTGAGATATCAAATCAAACTCAGAGGAAACCCTTAGGAAAGACATAATCAATAACAGTCAAACCCTGGAGACAACCTCAAGGGGCAACCAAAAGCCACCTCAACCCTGGAGACAACCCCGAGAGGGAAAAGATGGAATGTTGAAAACACAACCTTAACAATAGTCATACAGTTGTAGATAAGGTAACAAGGTGCCATCACAGGAATCTGGAGTGTAAATTGTGCAAGCCAGCTCAACGGACTACCTGTGAAGACTTGAAGATGCTATTCTGGTCATGGACTAACGTTCTTGGATTAGGAAAAGGGCAAGTCCTATGTCATTTTATGGCTATTGAAAAGAACTTTCCGGAATGGTATGACACAACTCCATAGGATTCTTGGATTGCAAGTTATGAAGGTTTCAAACAACCTGCATAATGATCGAGGTGCACGTACTTTGAGGCAACAGGGCCCACCAGGGCCGGCCGTAGGTACACTTATGGCTGGTTGAGTTTATATATATCAGACTCCCCAGATCATTTTTAGTAGTTTTGGGATCTAGAGAGAGAAATAGCTTAAATCTTGCTTCAATCCTTGTAAATCTCTTCTATAAACACTTCTATACATATGTGCTTCAACATATCAAGTTATAACCGGTGGAAATCGAGTTTAAAGGCATTAAAAGTCGTTCGATAACAGTTCTCGTGCTAGACTGTAAGATCTCTTCATATCTGCTTTCATTTCGTGCTTTACTATATATAAGTGTTGTATATACATAGATATTGCTTGGTGGTGCCTGGATAGCGGTTTTAACCATTCGTTTTCTATAAATAGTCTATTTATCAATGTATTGACTAGATCTAGCTAGATATAGCTTTTAACCGGTTTAAAAGTTATAAAATCTGAACCGTTGAGCAAGAGTGGCTAAGATTTGGATAGATTGAGGTTTCTTTCTAATTTTTTTAAATATTAAACAACCACGTGACCCTAGGTCTATATTTAGGGGAAACGGGAAGCTTGTTGACACGATACAAGGATTTGATCGATAAATCACTTGTTTTGCATAGTTTAATGTAAATCTCTATTTTATTGTATTATTTTCATTGTGCAAGCTGTTAAATGATTGATGTGAGCCTAGGAACCATTCGGGTAAAGATTCAATCAACGAATCTAAAACTCGATTCCCGTGATGGACATGTTTAAGTTGTATGGTTAGTTTATGTTGGGTAAAAATCGAGTTACGCACAGCACGTAAGTATATGTGGTCAACAAGTAATATAATAGTAAGTAAAGCATCGTTCCCTCAGAGACTTAGCATAAAATTACATTCACAATTACCAATTGTCTATTAATCCTAATTTTATTAAACTAATCAATTTCCAATTTATAACTAAATGTATTAAAGAGAACAAAATCACCCAACAACCAACAATTTCTAAAAACTGAACTTTCAAACAAATAATGGAGAATTAGGCTTCCGACTTCACTCTAAGCATCACTCAGATTATTACACCTTTATTCCAGTTTAATTCACTATCCCAGTTTATTAATCAAGAACATGTAAGTAGTACTAACCACCTCTCGACGCGCTAATACCGTATTAACTTCAATCTACAATTAAGATAGAATTCAGTTAAACACCTTAATTAACTAACTCACTATATCTCTATGTGAATTAAAATTAAAGAAGGTTGAAGCTAAAGTTCTTTATCTGATTACATGCGATGTCAAGCATATCTCTACCCTAACATTCATCAAGATTATGTTCATTCACAAAATTCAAGAACACATGCCATATGAACTAAGTCTAGACTGTATTTCATCTCTCGAGTTCATACAAGTCCACAAAGAATCGTTGATCAGATAATTCATAAATTCACGCTCAAATTAATATAGATAAATCAGGTAGTAGCTTATTAAACTGAAATCAAAGATTGCATAACCATCGTTCCACTTAAAGCTCCGTCTTAAGCCTAAAAAGTAATTTAGTTCATAACTAATGAATTAAATACTGAATAAATAAAATAAAACACCATCCGAATTACACAATTCAAAATTAAAGGAGAATACACTACTAGAAATTCGACATATAGCGACGGTCGGCACGGAACCGTCGCTATTGGGTATCTATAGCGACGGTCTGCACGAAACCGTCGGTATAGAGGTTTTTTTTAAGATAAAACCCTCCCACTCTCCCCCAAATCATTTCAGTAGCTTCCCTCTTTCTCTCTCGTTACAGACGAACGGTGCAGTAGTACTTAGGGTTTTAGTGCAAAATTGAACAGAAATTTTGAGCTATTGAAGCTTAATCAAGGTACTTTTCTCTCAGTTCTCTCAGGCACTTTCTCAGCCCCAATTCCTCCACTCCCTCCTCACTTTCCACCCTCATTTCCTCATCTCTCCTCTCGTCGCCGCCCTGTCGTCTTTTGACGATGAACCCATTGCAAAACAGGTGATTGATTTGATAATTTAGCTCTGTGGCTCAAGTGAGGAGTCGGTCTACGATGAGTTCATGGCTAGGGTTTCGGATTGGGTGGCGTCTGGCGCGTTGGCTTGTGGTAGACGCCAGGTGTTTCCGGTATGCTTCTAAATTTGATAATTAATAAAATCTGAAATGATATTTGTGGATTTTCTAGAGTTATAGTTTGTAATTTTATTTTGATTTTCAAACATGAAATGTAGTATAAGATACCTTGGATAAATTTGGTGAGAATTTGTGATAATATGTATGCTTAATATTTCTAGTTATCAACTGATTTAATTTACTATTTGAATTATATGTTCTTTTAGTGAGGAATATGTTCCTTCTTCCTAGGTGTATAAAGTTTTTGCAGGCTCTATAAAGAATGCGCAAGTGGATCATCAGCTGCATAACTTGTAAAATTAACACACATTCTATTGCAGTATTCATATGTCGCATTACTACCATTATGTAAAGTTTTAACTTTATAAAAGGAATTATTTTCATATGTGTGGGCATTTTCCATCTCACAATCAATGACATGGAGTTTCCTATTATTTTTTATTTTTAATTAAATTTTAAGGGTAATCTAAACAGACATTTAAGTTTTGGCTTCCTAGCCAAATTGCACCAACAGAAAATGGGGCTGGTTTGATGGAGTTTACATCCTTATGTGATCTGTTTGAATATATGAAAGTTGCATTGGAGTTCATTTTAAGACTCTATTCTTCCTCCCAATATATGTGTCCATTCTGGCGGCTTATGAAAGATTATAGTCTCATCTCAGAGTTCCAGTTTATGGTCATTGATCAACAAACAATGTTCTCTTTTTTCAGGTGAACTTGGTTCTTAAAGAGTTAGTGAGGAAGTCGATGGCTGAAACGCAGGTAAATAATCTTTAGATGATGGTAACTCTTTATAGAATAATCAAACATAGTGAAATCTTTTGAGCTCTTCCATTTGGTTGCTCAAGTATGTTGTTCCCTTTTATGTACACTCCAATTATGGATTGTGCTCTTGTAAAGCCTCACAATTACAACTCAAGAATCATAAATAAAAGCTACCACATCATCCATCTGTTAACTCCATTTCATTGCTATTCTAGGAATTGAAGCGATTCCCATGTATAATCTGATATACATTGTCAAGTCCATTTTGTGATAGCCTAAGCTTTTGGAGTAATAACATGGTTGCTATTCATGGGTACAGTTTCGAGAAATATGGTCTCATGTATAATAATTCAACCGTCGTTAAATCTATAAGCTAATGTTAATATTATTCATCGGAATTTAGCAAAAAATAATATATATATATATATATATATATATATATATATATATATATATATTATTTATCGATTTCAATTCTGAACTTATTGGTTGATTCTTCTTGATATCAGGATCAAATGTGTCTACTTACATTGGAATGGTGTGTGATGCATTGAGGAATTCTATCCCAAAGGCTATTGTTCATTGTCAGGTTCGAGAGGCCAAGAAATCACTGCTCCAAGTCTTTTACGCTCAAATTGGGAGAAGGGAGGTAATGTATCTTAATTAATTCTGGCTCATAAACAAACATTTTTGATAGGGATCAATCCAAGTCAAAGTCAAATAAATAGATTTTGATTAGTCTTTCATTTTCTTATTTGTTTTTTAAATGTATTTGGTGATACGCAGAAAGAGCAACTTTGGAAAATGTTGGATGAGCAGCTTGGGAAAATGTTGGCGTTAATTATGTCCAGGCTAATATAAAGTTATGGATTATGTAGCCTTTTTGAGGCTTGAGTTGAATGATCATGGAATTTGAATGATTTTAAATGATGTATATAATATTTTTTATGTTTTATTTTATAAAACATATAAAATATTGGTGTACTTGTGTTTGTTGAATAAATGTGCATTATTAATTAATTTTTTTTTTGAAATCTAAAAAGTTTATAGCGACGGTCGGCGACCGTCGCTATAGTCCTAAAGACAGTCGCTATACAGTTTACTGACGGCTTCTATGGCGACCGTCGCTAAAGCCTATAGCGATGGTCTTTAGGTCTATAGCGATAGTGGTCGACCGTCACTATAGGTCGATATTCTAGTAGTGATAGTAGTAAACCACCCTTCTCGCCCTTCAAATCTGAAATCTTCGTGAAATTATTCTTTTTCTTCGTTGCTCCAAGACTCTTGCTCTCCAATCTCGTTCTATCAGTGTGACTGAATAATTCCTCCCCTCTTTCCAACACTTAGCATAAAAATGGCCTCAACTCAGTTCCATACCACCAATCCTAATCCAACTCTAACTCATCACATCGAAAGTCAAATAGAACTCTAAATCCTTTTCAATACCAACCAGTCGTTAGTCAAAGACTCCCACAACATGAAATAACAACCATCCCACCATCCTATTATGATCATATTACATAAAGAATTAATAGCTCCCAATAATGCCCATTTTCCAGTACATAATTACTTTCTTCAAAGAACAGGTGCCGACACAGTGAGCCCCGTGCTACACTTTGCTCTCTGACAGCGCGGTCTGCGTTAGGCGGCCAGAATGTCCAATATTGGTCGAAAATCCTTCCAATGTCAGCAAATTGATTAGCACACTGAATATCCTACAATAAGCACAAAACCCATCAAAAGTAACATAAAAGAAATCAAAAACTAACAAGATAACAAGCTAAATGAATAAAAATCATAGGTTAAAAACCTACTCATTAAATTCTCCCAAACTTGAACCTTGCTTGTCCTCAAGCAACATACGATGCAATTAACAACTGCAAACTACGAATCCAGTCATAAGACAGTAAACAACTTACTTATACAGCCTCAGAAAAATTAAATAAACATGTCAAACTTCATATCAAAACCAATCCGCAATTCCCTATCAATCCTTGCATCTTAAACTATTATCACTTATATAGTGTGTGTGTGCTCAACACCCATGCTAACCGATATTAACTCAAATTCAATACCTAACAAGTTTCTTATAAGGAATCATACATCACAAACTCCAAAAGTTCAAAAGCAGACAAGTTTCATCTAAAACTAAACAATTACCACCATTAAGAGTTCACATAGGGTACTTATACTTTATATATATATATATATATATATATATATATATATATATATATATATATATATATATATATATACCTATTTCTTTTCTTTTCTTTCACGGGCCTTTTTTTTTCTCTTTTCCCGTTTCACATATTCATACCTTTTTTTTAGATAACATGATTGTGCAAGTCTCATTCCCATAGGCTAACAGTGTTATCCCTTAGCGAACTTTCAACCAACGACTCTTAGACTATAAAAGACCTTAGGGCACTAGGTGTTAAGACATCCCTACGGGCGTACTTGCTTAAGTAATAAAGGCCCCGAAACAAAACTAGCCATGGTGTTTATTATTATTAATGTTTTTTAGATAAAGCTTATATACCCCATATTTTCCCCCAAACTTAGGTTCTTGCGTAATTTTCACTTCCACTGCCTATCCTTGTCACTTTCTCGTTTACACTAGCAGTATCCTTTAGGAAATCTTTATGTAACAATTTGAACTAATCCATTAACACAGATGTTATTAACGTGCTACCCGTATTATACCAGTTTCAAAACAGAACAAGATCCAAATCATAACAGAAACTACATCAAGGTTCTCATAATTAGTAATGTACTTGTCTACATAACTTCAATCTCATCACTGGCCAAGAATCGACATATACAATCTAATAACTGGATTCATGCAAACTACATGCAATTTCTTTTTTCGTATGTCATGAATATGAACAATTATAAAGACTAAACAACTTATTAACTACACTAACTAACATGATTCTTTAAAGTTTTCACTAATTAACAAAGAAGAAACATAATCCCCCAAACTTAACTCAAGTAATGTCCTCATTACGTCAAAATAAATCAAATAAAAGTATGAGGACTTCCTTGAGAACGAATTACTGCTCGTCGTCTGAAGGAGGATATGTTGACAGAATCGAAAGAATAGGTATGACCACCGGATGTGTCCTAGGATTACAGTTGGAAAACGCAACAGCAAGCGTGTTGAATGCATTGGCATTGTACTGATGCATTAAATATTGACGCTGGGCAAACCACATAAATTGATTCCGTGAAGCCCGAGGTGGTTGCTCTTGCCTTGGTTTCGCTCCAACTGGTGGTGAGGGTTGCCAGATTATAATATAGCCATCTCCACGTGGATGTGATCTCGCCCCATCCCATGCCTTGTACCTCTCAATTGTGGCATGATCAATAATAGCCACCGGTTGTTGGACAGGCTCGGAAGGTTGCCACTGCACTCCGGCTTTACGACATAAATCAGTGATTAAGAAACCATGTAGCAAACCTCCCGTAGTACTCCCTCGTAATAACCGGCCAATGGACTCTTGAATACACTCCCCCACATCGACATTGTAGAGTGCAATGGAGTTGTTCACACGAAAATGGTGATGAACAATCCCATATAATAGTCGATCCCGTGCCTTAGTTACATCGTTTTGGTGGCGTGTGGGCATTAAACGGGCACACATAAATGCATACCAAGCTTTTCCATACCGACTAAGTGCTGAGTGGGGAAAACTTATCTTTTCATCCGTTCCGGCTTAAATTACACATTGAGTTCCTAGTTTGCATAATCTGACAATCAACTCATGTAACTCGGGCAAACCATCTTCATATTGATCAGTTTGTGGTGCTTCTAACCCAAAATACTCGTTGATGGCATCGGCATGAAACGCCACCGGTTTACCCTGAACCATGACTACGTGAGTGACATGTTCCATTACATTGGCGTAAAACTCTTTCACTATATTGATTGCCGCTGGAAGTGGTTGTTCGACTAACTAAAACCAATTATGCTCTACAATTTGCAACGCCATATCACCATGTAAATTAGCATCCGGCTTCAATCCACATTCTAACACCAAAGTTTTCTTGTCAATGGATGACTTGAATCGTTCTGAAGCTCTCTCACTAACAAAATTTGTATGATCATATTGAGGTCGAGCAGTGGAGGTGGATGGGCGTTGTCTTTTGTGGGAAGACATGGTATTTCTGATGATGTGTTGGTTCGAAAGTTGGGTCAGGACTTTTATTAAACAGTTGGTGAGCGGACTGAGTTTCCCCCCAAAATAGCTTGTTTTGTATTATCTTGCTAGCCAATATGTGAAATCAAACATACACTCATTGGGCATCCAATCTCCAAGGTATTCCACTCAATTGATATCAATAACAGAGAAGAAGATTGAGGAAGAAGTAAGTTGTGCTTACCTTAAATAAATTTGTGTTTTTCTCTTTGTAAAGATGTCCTAAATTGAATGAAGTTGTGCAACGAATGAATTAGATTTAGGATTGGAGTGTAGTGTTTATATTTGATATGAATTAGATTACATGTACAGTTGGAGTGTGACACCCCCAAATCCGGGTACTTCAATTACCACATGATTTGGTGTTCACTATACAAACATCATATGTCTATCTACCCATAATAAATGAAAGCATAAATAGATACAAAAAAATCCTCTCCTTAAGGAGTTACATCAACTGAATAAATACATAAATCCCAGGTCATACTAACCTTAAATCTCAACTGCGGAAACATAAACAATTAATAGTCTTACACAACATTAACATAAGTCTAAAACATAAATACATCATCACATAAAACAACAAGTCTTCATTACTTTTTAATCTTGCCCTTGCCTTTGCTAGTAGAAGGCTCGTCGAACCTTTCGTTCTTAACTGCAATATTATTATTACGCAAGAGTGAGCACGATTGCCACAAGTAAAATAATGAAACAATAATATAATAACATGTGAGTGAATCAAGGACTTCTGAAATAAGAACTCAACTTTTGAATCAAGAATGAATAACAAGAATCAAAAGAACTTCTGAGGGTCATAAGACCTTGAACTATATCCTATGTTGTCAAGTGTTTAAACATGAAACCATTAACAGTCATAAGACTATAGACTCTTCTTCTCGTACTTAGGGGGATCAGCCCTTAGTACCATACCGTGCACAATATCTTAATGCTAAAGCATAAGTAATCCCCTATACAGGGTTGTTCATCTCAGTTTGACATTAGAATCCGCACTAATGGAAGTTTGGTTTGGATAAATTCAACAAGGGTTCTGAAATTTAGAACGTTCATCAACTATGGACTAGTCGAATTAATAAGGGTTTGCTAGTCTAACAAGGTTCAACAATAACTGATATTTAAATCGAATAACAATCCTAAGAGATATACAATCGAATAAATATTATATAATAGAATCATACTTTGAAAAGATTAATAATCTTTAATATAACAAATTGAACTTGATTAATAATAAGGAGAATTTGCTTGACGTATGTTTATAAACTTGAATAATAATAGTAAGTAGGGTTAGGAAACTTTTCTCGTGCGTAGATTACACGCTAATTATACATGTTCTTCGATTTAATCCTACATATCATTTCCATTCTTAATTCCAGTTATTTATAATGTAACTAGTCATCACAAGTTCATTCTTTTGTCTAAACTTTGGTTATGACTATACTTAGTCAAATTACCACACTTATTGTCACATAATATTACACTACACGAACAATAAGCTAACTATGCATTCAATAATTCAATTCACACTTAAATGCATTATTGACATGTTAAGAATATATTTTAATATCTCTTTATACTTCTAACATATTTTTATGTTCATTAGATTAGGTTACTATCACATTCATGAACTTGAACACTTTAAAATTTTAATTTCTGGACAATCTGGAGAGTGGCGTTGCGGCGCCACTGATAGGCTTATTCTCAGCGCTGCGGCGCGACACATAAAGCATGGAGTTGGTGCCGCGGTACGAAACTCTAGACTTCAATTTTCCAGTTCACGAAAAATACATATTCAGGCCAATTATTCTTACATAATCATTAAATACATTAAATTAAACTTACCCATATACTAGAATTCGTACATAATCATTACCCAACCTTTATAGCGTGATTTTAACAAGTTAAAACACATAACTTACAGAATCAAAACATGTAATTTTACTGTTCTTGATGTTCTTGAAAGTTTTGGAAACAAACATGAAGATTGGCACTACAGGTTCGTTAGAACACCAAATCTATCCATTTGGAGTTTGGTTTCTTCGTTTTAATATACATAATCATGTACAAGTATAAATTTATGATATAACATATGATTGACATATCAAATTTGGTACGTAAGGCCATATGGCCATATTTTTATACTCTACATTTTGAAGAAATAACGTACGACATAATTTTTTATGAAACTGATGATATGTAAATATACAATATATAGTAAAACATGTTATAATAGCATATTATCATAAATAAACACATGATTGCTACCCTTTCTAATTACAAAGACCTTAACAGAACTTTGAAAACCATTTTCATAAAATACAACCAACGAAATTTGAAATTGGTTTAAAAAATTTACCCAGAGTATAGATTAGTGGAAAGACCTTTCTCAAATGTTTCTTCAATCCCCCACTCACAATCTCCCTCAACAATTTCTCAAAATTTTCTATGTAATTTGATTTTTCTTATTTCCAGACTTAAAGAATAAAGAAAGAAGAAGATGTATATAATAATTAGGAACTGACGCAGTTATGGAGGTCAGTTAACCAATCATGGGTTAACTGCTACTAACTTCCCTTAGGGCCTCGTTTGGCTGGCAATAATAGGCTCCAAAACCATTTAATTTAATGATTCTCTTATATTATAGGTTAAATCATGTCACACCTAATTACACAATAAGTCAAATATCTTAGTTAATTTGAATAAAATATGATAATTTCTCATTAATTCACATAGTCACATAATTAATTTTCTCATTTATTAATTACGTCAAATTATTAAATCTCTAATTACTTTTTAAATTAATTAAAATAACATTATGCTTATTAAATATTTCATTTACTTCAATAAGCTCACATAAATACATACTTCGAATAATAAAATTCTTCACATTAATTTAATAAATATAACACATATAATTAAATTAATCTACCACAATTTCATTAATTAGTTATTTAATCCAATAATTAAATTATCGAAAAATATTTATTTAATTCAATAAATATTAAAATTAAATTATAAAATCTCGTTTGTCACATGGAGTTCATATAAGGGATGCAAAACCAATGTGGGTTGGGAGATGGAAGTGTACGGGTTTAATGTGAATAGACGTTCAAAAGGAGAAGGAGTTATGGAGTAGTGGCATTAGTATAGGAGTTATGGAGTTATGAAAGTATGAAGGGTGTGGGAGAAGTGGGGAAATTGAGTGTATGAAGGAAAGGAGTAGTGGGAAGTTATGGCCAAAGACACGACAATTAAAGTAATTAAGCGCCTGGGTGTTACGAGCAGCGCGGCCAACGCTGTTGATATGCTGGAGATAGCGCGCCCCACGCTAGGAGGTCAGGATTTGCTAATGTACTATCGCGCCCCGCGCTGTGTATAGGTATTGGATAGCGCGGCCCACGCTAGGGGGTCAGTGGCAAGATAAACAGTAGCGCGCCCTGTGCTGGTTATGGCTCGCCCCGCGCTATGAGATTGGCGAATTGGCGCACTACACGTTGGCATGGCAGGAAGGGACTGGGGTTGTAGCGCGCCCCGCACTAGTCATGTGCATTGGGCAGCGCAGCCCGCGCTGTGGGGTCAATGATATCTTGGCTCTATTTTCCTTCTTCAACCTGCAAATCATCTAGAACTGAAGTCAAAATTTTATGAAAGCTTCATATTTAAACTAGATTATAAATTACATTATAAAAAAAAATTAAAAGAGAAAGAGTTTAGAGCTTGGGTTGCCTCCCAAGTAGTGCTAGTTTTAATGTCGTAAGCCCGACGATGCCTTTTGTATCACTGTGCATCGGCGAGGGTAATGTTGACGATATCCCAATTTGAATCACCACCCTAGTAATGCTTTAACCGTTGACCATTGACCTTGAACGTCTCCAATGGATTTCGACTGTAGAGTTCGACGTCGCCATGTGGGAAAACTATTTTGATGGTGAATGGTCCCGACCACCTTGACTTAAGCTTTCATGGGAACAACCTCAATCGTGAGTTGAACAACAGTACTGATTGCCTCGGCTCGAACATTCGGTGCATGATTTTCTTGTCGTGCCATTTCTTGACTTTTTCCTTGTATAATTTAGCGTTCTCGTATGCATGAAGTCAGAATTCATCGAGCTCATTTAGTTGGAGTAGCCTTTTGTCACCCACAACTGCTTAATCAAAGTTTAATTTTTGAATTGCCCAGTAGGCCTTGTGATGTAACTCCATAGGTAGGTGACAAGCTTTCTCGTATAGTAATTGGTATGGTGACATCCCAATCGGTGTTTTTTACGCAGTCCGGTAAGCCCACAGTGCATCGTCCAACCTGAGAGACCAATCCTTTCGATTTGGATTCACTTCCTTTTCTAGAATTCTCTTCACCTCCCTGTTCGAAACCTCAGCTTGCCCACTTGTTTGGGGATGATACGCTGTAGCTACCTTATGGTTGACCCCATACTTTTCCAAGAAAGCTGTAAACGATTTGTTGCAGAAGTGACTACCTTCATCACTTATGATAGCTCTTGGCGTGCCAAACCTCGTAAAAATATACTTTTGTAAAAACTTGAGAAACACCTTGGCATCTTTAGTCGTAAGTGCTACGGCTTCCACCCACTTTGATTCATAGTCCACCACAAGCAAAATGTACTGATTGTTGAATGAGGAAGGGAATGGCCCCATGAAATCAATGCCCCATACATTGAAAATCTCAACTTCTAAAATAGTTTGAAGTGGCATCTCATTCCTTTTTGATATGTTGCCCACCTGTTGACATCTATCACATGTTCTAACAAATTGGTGGGCGTCTTTAAATAATGTAGGCCAATAAAACCCGGCTTGAATCACTTTTATCGCTATTTTCTCGCTACCATAGTGTCCCCCATATGCCGATGAGTGGCATTCTTGCAGTATGTTGTGCACTTCACTGTAGGGGATACACCTTCTAATCATCTTGTCGGTGAATTGTTTGAATAAATAAGGCTCACCCCACATATACCACTTGACAACATGAAGAAACTTCTTTTTCTGTTGTCATGTAAGATCAGGGGGAAGCATGTTGCTCACTAGATAATTCACAAAATCCGCGTACCATGGAAATTCTGCATTTAACCCAAACAGTTGCACATCTGGGAATGACTCGTTAATTACACCTTTGTCTTCTTCCTTTTTATCCTGATTTTCTGGCCTCGATAAATGGTCAGCAACTTGATTCACCGTACCCTTCCTATCTTTTATTTCCAAATCGAATTCTTGGAGAAAGAGAATCCATCTAATAATTCGTGGCTTAGCATCTTTTTTCAAAATTAGGTACCTAATTGCCGAGTGATCTGTATAAACTACTATCTTTGTCCCAATCAAGTACGCCTGAAATTTGTCAAACGCATACACCACTGTAAGCAATTCCTTTTCTGTAGTTGTGTAATTCATTTGAGTCTCCGTGAGTGTCTTACTTGCATAATATATGGCATGAAATACCTTCTCTCGGTGTTGACCCAAAACAGCCCCAACAGCATAGTCACTTGCATCACACATTAACTTGAAGGGCATTGACCAATCCGGCGCGACGATTATAGGAGCTGTGGTTAATTTCTTCCTCAACAACTCGAATGCCAATTTACACTATTCGTTAAACTTGAAAACCGAATCCTTCTCCAAAAGACTGCACAAAGGTTTTGCAATTTTAGAGAAGTCCTTTATAAATCTTCTGTAAAACCCGACATGCCCAAGAAACTTCGAATTCCCTTAACTGATCTTGGTGGAGGAAGTTTTTCAATTGTTTCCAGCTTCGTCTTATCAACTTCTAATCCTCGAACCGAGACCTTGTGACCAAAAAATATGCCTTCCTCAACCATGAAGTGGCATTTTTCCCAATTAAGTACAAGATTCGTGTCTTTGCATTTTTGTAATACCATCACCAGATTGTCTAGGCAAGCATCAAAATCATCCCCATAGACCGAAAAGTCATCCATAAATACTTCCATGTTCTTCTCCACCATGTTGGAGAAAATTTCCATCATACACCGTTGGAAGGTAGCGGGTGCATTACACAAACCGAACGATATTCTCCTGAATGCGGATGTGCCACATGGACACGTAAAAGTAGTCTTCTCTTGATCTTCAAGAGCAACGACGATATGATTATTCCCCGAATATCCATCCAATAAGCAGTAGTACATATGTCCCGCTAATCTGTTGAACATTTGATCGATAAAGGGTAAAGGGAAGTGGTCTTTGCGGGTCGCCTTATTCAACTACATGTAGTCCATGCAAACCCTCTAACCAGTCACTGTCCTTGTCAAAATTAGCTCGTTGTCATCATTCTGTACCACAGTCATTCCCCCTTTTTTTGGCACACACTGAACTGGACTAACCCACTTACTGTCGAAAATTGGGTAAATGATACCATCATCCAACAATTTCAGAATTTCTTTCTTTACAACTTCCTTCATGATTGAGTTGAGTCGTCGTTATTGCTCTATCGTCGATTTTGCATCGTCTTCCATCAGAATTTTGTTCATGCAAACTGATGGGCTGATTCCCTTGATATCTATGATTGTCCATCCTATAGTCGATTTGTGTTCCCTAAGCACTCTCAGCAACTTTTCTTCCTGTAATTCGTTAAGTGCGACAGAAATAATAACAGGTAAAGAATTAGAATGGCCTAAGTATGCATACCCGAGGTGTTTAGGGAGTGACTTAAGTTCAAGAGTCGGTGGCTCTTCCAATGACGATTTCATTCTGATTGTTGATCTTTCCTCCATGTGCAATGGTTTAAATGGTGCTCTAAATCTGCTGACTCGTGGCAGAGAGTCTAGTATATGCAAGTAGTCCACAAATTCAGGATCATCGAACTTTTCATCCCCTAATAATGTTGTTTCCAATGGATCGTTAGCCAAACTCTTGCCCATGTCTTCACTGATTATCTGCTCAATAATATCCATCCTGAAACATTCTTCTTCATCCGTAGGGAATTTCATGGCCTTAAACACGTTAAATTTAATTTCTTGATCTTGGACTCTCATAGTAAGTTTGCCTTTTTGTACATCGATGAGTGTCCTACCCGTAGCCAAGAAAGGCCTCCCTAGGATAATTGGGATGTTCTTGTCTTCCTCAAAATCTAGAATGATGAAATCTGCCAGGAATATAAATTTGTCAACCTTGACCAATATGTCATCTACAATGCCTCTTAGATATGTGACTGATCTATCTGCCAACTGTAATAAGATATTTATAGGCTTTGGAGCTGACAAACCCAATTCTGTATAAACTGATAACGACATCAGGTTCATACTCGCCCCCAAATCACATAAACACTTATTAAATGCCATGTTCCCGATTGTGCACAGAATGGTGAAACTCCCCGGATCTTTTAACTTTGGTGGCAACTTTCGCTATAAAACTGCACTACACTCCTCTGTTAATGCCACTGTCTCGAAATCTTCTAACTTCTTTTTCCTAGATAAGATCCCTTTCATGAATTTCGTATAACTCGACATCTGCTCTAATGCTTCTACGAACGGGATTTTGATCTGTAGTTTTTAAAGACTTCCAAGAATTTTACAAACTACTTGTCTAATTTCTGCTTTTGAACACTTTGCTGAAAAGGTGGGGGAGGATAGACAATCGATGCATGAACTGGTATACTCTTTTCTACTTGCTTTTCTTCATCATGTCTGTCCTTAACCACTTTATTCTCACTATATGTCTCAGCGTCTTTTGCATCTGAATTTTCTATTTTCTGACCCTCACTTCGCAACATTATTGCCTTTCATTGCTCATGATTACCTTTCAGATTTTTCTCTGTTTCACTTGGTAATGTTCCTTGTGGTCGGTTATTCAATGCCAATGCTATTGCTTAGGTTTTCATGGCTACCTCATTGCTTGTTATATACTTTGATAGCAACTCCTCTAAATCTGATTTTCTCTCTTGACGTTGAGCTGGTTGTTGATGATTCTGAAAACTTGGGGGATATAATGGTCGTGGAGCTTGATTTTGATTATTGTTCCACGTCAAATTCATACTCCCCTAATTATATGCATTCGGGTACGTATTCTGAGGAATTCTATTGTAATTACTCAAAAATTATACTGACTCTCGGTTGATTGCGCATTGATCCGTAGTATGTTCACCCGCACATAATTCACAAATAACTGCAACTTGATGTGTCTGTCCCCCTGACCAAGCTTCAAACTTCTTAGAGAATGCTGAAATCTGTGTTGTTATTGCTGTCACTCCATCTAATTCTAACACTCCAGCGACTGTAGGTTGTGTCATTCTTGTTGTGGGTCACTGGTAGTTGTTAGCAGCCATTGTCTCTATCAACTGATATGCCTCGTCATAATTCTTTGCCATAAAAGCTCCCCCCGACGCTGCATCAATACTGGTCCTGAGATTCCCATGTAGTCCGTTGTAAAATGTATTCATCTGTAACCACTTAGGCAATCCGTGATGTGGGCATTTTCAGAGCAATTCTTTGTATCTTTCCCATGCCTCGTACAATGACTCCCCATGTTGCTGATCAAACATGGTAATCTCATTCCTCATCTTTGCAGTTTTCGCTGGCGGGAACAATTTTGCTAGAAATTTCTAAGCCAGGTCATCCCATGTCGTTATTGAACCCTCTGGTAGAGAGTGTAACCAACTCTTCGCCTTTTCCCGCAGAGTGAATGGGAACAAGCGAAGTCTAACTGCTTCATCCGACACCCGATTGTACTTGAAAGTGTCACAAATTTCCAGAAAGCTGATCAAATGCTCGTTCGGATCATCATGTGTAAGCCCCCCAAACTGAACCGAGTTTTGTATCAATAGTTCCAGGCTTGATCTCGAATGTATTCGCAGCTGTAGCAGGCCTGGTGATACTTGACTGTAGCTCAGTCACCTTGGGTGTAACAAAATCCCTCAACGCTTTCTGATCTTCAGCTGCCATTACCACTTCTTTTTCAAATTTTTCGAAGTCGTTCGTTGTTTCCTTGATTCACTTACTTAACCTCTGAAACCTTCTCTCAATGTCGTCCTCAAAAGGAAGCAAGTCTGAATTTTTGGAACGAGTTTGCATAAACTAACTTCAAAAACCTGAAATAAGACGACCAAAACAAAGACAAAAAGTGTTTAAGTAAAACTGGACTAATTAAACTGATATTGCAAAATAATAAAATCTATACTAAAGTCCCCGGTAACGGCGCCAAAAACTTGTTGGGTAAAAATCGAGTTACGCACAGCACGTAAGTATACGTGGTCAACAAGTAATATAATAGTAAGTAAAGTATCGTTCCTTCAGAGACTTAGCATGAAATTACATTCACAATTACCAATTGTCTATTAATTCTAGTTTTATTAAACTAATAAATTTCCAATTTATAACTAAAAGTATTAAAGAGAATAAAATCACCCAACAATCAACAATTTCTAAAAACTGAACTTTCAAACAAATAATGGAGAATTAGGCTTCCGACTTCACTCTAAGCATCACTCAGATTATTACACCTTTATTCCAGTTTAATTCATTATCCCAGTTTATTAATCAAGAATACGTAAGTAGTAATAACCACCTCTCGACGCACTAATACCATATTAACTTCAATCCACAATTAAGATAGAATTCAGTTAAACACCTTAATTAACTAACTCACTATATCTCTACGTGAAATACAATTAAAGAAGGTTGAAGCTCAAGTTCTTTATCTGATTACATGAGATGTCAAGAATATCTCTACCCTAATATTCATCAAGATTCTGTTCATTCACAAAATTCAAGAACACATGCCATATTAACTAAGTATATACTGTATTTCATCTCTTGAGTTCATACAAGTCCACAAAGAATCGTTGATCAGACAATTCATAAATTCACGCTCAAATTAATATAGATAAACCGGGTAATAGCTTATTAAACTGAAATCAAATATTACATAACCATCGTTCCACTTAAAGCTCCGTCTTAAGCCTAAAAAGTAATTTAGTTCATAACTAATGAATTAAATACTGAATAAATAAAAGAAAACATCATCCTAATTACACAATTCAAAATTAAAGGAGAATAGTAATACACCACCCTTCTCGCCCTTCAAATCTGAAATCTTCGTGAAAGTATTCTTTTTATTCGTTCCTCCAAGACTCTTGCTCTCCAATCTCGTTCTCACAGTGTGACTGAATAATTCAACCCCTTTTTCCAACACTTAACATAAAAATGGCCTCAACTCAGCTCCATACCACCAATCCTAATCCAACTCTAACTCATCACATCGAAAGTCAAATAGAACTCTAAATCATTTTCAATACCAACCAGTCATTAGTCAAAGACTCCCACAACATGAAATAACAACCATCCCACCATCCTATTATGATCATATTACATAAAGAATTAATAGCTCCTATCAATGCCCATTTTTCAGTACATAATTACTTTATGCCGAGAACAGGTGCCGACACAGCGCGCCCCGCGCTACACTTTGCTCTCTGGCAGCGCGGCCCGCGCCACTGCACCAGGAGAAGTCCACGCACCAGCGCGCCCCGCGCTACTCTAACAAGCATCACAGCGCGGTCCGTGCTATGCGGCCAGAATGTCCAATATTGTTCAAAAATTCTTCCAATGTCAGCAAATTGATAAGCACACTGAATATCCTATAATAAGCACAAAACCCATCAAAAGTAACATAAAAGAAATCAAAAACTGACAAAATAACAAGCTAAATGAATACAAATCATAGGTTAAAAACCTACTCATAGCAAACCCTTTGAACATGTAAATCCAAGGCCTTAAAAAGGTTATCCGGATTTAAGGCTCTAAAATAATGACTAATCATGTATGTGGTGCTCGGGCTTACTTCGATGGTTTACATTCCCATAAGAAGTCTGACCCTTATAAATAGTTCATGTTTAGCCTCGAAGATGCTTCACATCTAGAGAAATTAAATTAAATAAAGTTGTCATTAGAATAAAAATTGGAAGTATCAAAGGGCTTCGATTCCTATTCAGACAAAAGGGTTTGAAAACCAGGTTTCAAAACCTCACTTTCATATCTTGTTAAAACTGAATTTTATGGAAATCAAACCCTTTGTACATAGGTTCAAAGAGGCACAACACAACTTTCAAAACAAAGCACAAAACATCTTTTTCAAACAAAAGCTTTCAACACACATAATGCATAGGGAATAAAAAAGTAGCGGTTACCATTTTTCACGAAAGTTGGGAGGTGCCTAACACCTCCCCTCACTTAAGCAAGTCCCCCAAACTCTGTGAATCTCGAGTTCTAGACCAATTAAATGGAGTCACATATTGGGCCATATTGCGAAATTTTTCAAAACTTGGATGAGTTGATACATCCATTTAAATTCATATCAATTGTCGTCTCTGTCTAATTCGATGCAATCATTAAAATCAATCTTTTCAAATTGTCGATATGTATGTCGGTCTTTTCTCAAAATTTCACCCTTTAAGAAAAATAAATAAAATCAGCATAAAATAAAGGGTAGAAAAACACCTAGAAAAGAAACAAAAAAGAAAAAAATTGGCATTAACATTTATCAATAACCAATTTTTAATTTAATTAATCTTAATTAAACTACGAATATTGTTGCAAGTTTGGAAATTGTATTTTAACAAAATTAACTAATCACAAGAGCAAATGCAAATATGATAGGTTAAGATCACAACTTCCCTTAGTATTTCATTTAAACTAATTTACTTCTTAATTAATTCGTTAATTAACATGAATCGCTAACAAAAATTCTTTATAATATCCATACACTTCTTCCAATAAAACACATGAACGAATCCTCCAAAATTCGCCATAAAAGGGACAAAATTATAAGGAACACCTTAATTAATTAACTTGCTATATTCCTATGTGAATTTTATTAATTAGGATTTCAAGCACAAATTCTTTCAATGGTTACAAAAGACACATAGGTATATTTCTATCCAAATGGTAATCATATTAACCTTATGAACAAATGTTATCATACCCTGATCCCAATTTATACTCAATTTTGAAATTTTATATAAATTATCATAGTAATTGTTGGCCATACAATTAATCAACAAGCACAAGATATAATAAACGATTCAAAAATTACTAACTTTAATTAAACAAGAAGCAATCAGTTTAAACTACATACTAAGTTTCGCTGCAATCTTAATTAAAAGTTTAGTTCATAACGTTAGGGAAAAACATCATCAAATCTATCAATAAAAACATCCCAAAGATTACAAGAATTAAAGATAAAAGAAGGAAATAAAATAAACTATAGAAGTTAACCTAATCTCTGTCTTGATCTTGAAGTTTTGCAATTCTCCTTCGTGTTCTCCCTTGTCTCTGCAAATCTCTTGTTACATTGTATGAGCGCTTAGGGGATCAACCTAATACTATTCCAGGCGCCTAGGCGCTTGACTGGGACACCATATTTAAAAAAAATGTAACTCAACTCAAATTTTGTCCATATTTAATTGTTTATCTCGCACTATTTAATTTATTTAACAAACATAATATGCCATTCATATAATATTTTATTCAAAATGACCAAATTATCCTCAAAAAATCTTAGTACGTCATATTAATGATCATTAGTAAATAAAATTACATTAACAAATTTTATAACTTAATATAACCTTATTTTCTCAATTATCCTTAACTCAATCATAAGCATTAAAAATATCAAATCAACTTATTATTTTTTTATCTTATGGAAAAACTTAATATATACTTCCTCAATCCCAGGATAAAAATCCTAGTTGACTTTCTACGCATGTAACACGTAATTTCAAACTCAAACAATCATGTACTCAAAATATTGAAATTTGAAAAACTCGGTTTACTATATTAACCAATTATCAGATAGACACTTACTATCTTAATACAAAACTTATTTTCTTAACCAAACATATATTCATATCCATTCCACTAATTCATGGTACTTTACATCCTATAACACATATCGCTATAAACATCCACTATCCCTTTGTGACCACAAAAGTCGGGAATCGCTGCTACAACTTATACAAAAGTTATGAATAATACATTACACACACACACACACACACACACACACACACACACATATATATATATATATATATATATATATATATATATATCATATACACATCATCGAACATACATATTCGGATAATACTAATCCTACCTATTTCCTACGCCTTCTCCTGATAACCTACCATCCCACAAATATAACATGCTCCTTGCTTTGGATTGGGACAATGAGGAGAGATATGTCCCTCATGTCCGCAATTGTAGCATACATTTTCCCCTTTCTTGCAATGTTTCCTTTTACTGTTTGTGCACTTTTTTATTCTTTTAAAGTTCCCTTGGTTATAATCAGAATTTTCTATATCACGGTTATTCATCTTTCTTTTCCCCTTATGGCTTGGAGTTGCACACGATATGCTACATTTGGCTCCCATTTGATCAATTTGGATTTTTAGTTTATCTTGTTCTTCCATTATTTCGATTAACGTCTTTTGTAATTGACTATTTAATAGTCTTTCTATTTCTCATAACTTTTCCAAAGAAGAAACCTTGTTCTGCAGATTCTGCACTTATGCTGATGCTTGATCAGCTCTAACTTTCGTGTCTGAATCACTATCTATCAGTACCACCATTTCTGGTTCCGGTACAACATTTTCCAATATGATCACCTCTTCAGGGTTGATTTCAACGTGAGCCTCTATTTTAGCAATTGGCTTAGAGATTGGCTCGGTTGGAGTGATTTGCTCCTTCTTTACGATCTGAAAGTATCCTAATCTTTTTTCGCTTGACATCTACACATAAATTATCTTGATTAGTACATAATACATATTATATATACACAACAACTAATAGTTTTATATAAGTTACTTTTATTTTATTTTACGATGAATTTATTTAATTTATCTCCTTTAAACTCTATTTGAGTTATTCGTGTTTTCGACGCTTCCCTCTATCATAAGGTTATAGTCTAAGGTATCCCCACCTAAGGTTTCTAACCTAAAGCTTTGATACCATGTTGTGACACCCGCAAATTCGTACTTGAAACCTGTACTTGGTGTTCCACGATAACATTCATTCAAACTACTTAATATATTAATAAAGTATAAATATTATATCAAAGTTGTCTACTTCCCCAGTTTGAAAAACCTTTAAGTCATTCATTACATGATAAATAGTAAATTATCATAATACATAACTACATTTATTACAAATACACTGTACGACCTATCCCTTTAGCTTTCCCTTTCCTTTGTCCTTGCAAGAACCTTCTGGTCGATCAAGCTTAGTTGAAAACATTTAAATTTAAAGTAAGAATGAGAATTTGATTGCCCAACAAGTAATATCAATTAATAGACGTTAGCTGAAAGAAATAAATATTTTCTTTAAACTATACTTCTACAACGAATCAATTATTGTGAAGTAAACTAAAATAATACTAGTCAACATATCCAATCATTTACATTTTTGAAACTACGTACTGACTATGAATGCTCAGTGGTCAATAGACAATGAACTTTCATTTTCAATTTTTAAAAAGGTCTGTACAGAAATTCATTTGCAAATCGTCATGACTTACGAACACATTGGGTGTTCAGCTCATATGCCCTGTATTGATCAACACTATACGTTAGAACGACGTATGCGTTCATCATCCGCCTTTGGTGTAAGACCCCAACTTATTATAAATAAAATTAAATTACATCTAGTTACTATTTTGAATAATAGGGTGTTAATTTGATATAACGCTTTGGTTATGGGTGAAATGTGCAAATTTTGTAAAATAAGTAAGTGGTTATAAAATATTTATTTTGTCAGAGAATATTCGTTTGGTCGTGGAATATTCTTGTTGTTGGGAAATATTCGTACGACGGCGCAGTCATTTGTGGGCCCCATAACGGAAAACGGTCGGATGAAGAAAACGACAAGTTTGAATTTTTATAAATAATGACGTAGTAGTTACCTTTAACACTGTTGGAATACCCAGTGGTTAAAATACAGTAATATGCGTGGGTGCACAGTAACACACGGTATTGCATAGTATTGTTAAATTATTGATCCTTATGTAAGAAGCTCAATAATTGTTACAGTAATTACTGTTCAATATTTTATTTTATTGGTTCAATAATTACTGCGTTGATATTTTATATTATTCTTGTTTCAATAATTGTCATTGCACAGTATCTCCGTTATCATATCAATAATTCATATTATTTGAATAATATTATTAGATAGAATTATTGACAATGTCTAAGGAAGTTTTGTCTAAGGAGAGGTTTGGTCACCTAATTGTGCGCCAGTAAGGAGAAATCCTTATCGGAAAGCCTCCTCTTTCTTGGGAACGACCTGGTTGTCATAATTGTGATTCTGTAATTTTATTTATGAATAATTAATTATTAATTTATATGATAAGAAAATATTTATTTTTATATGGATTTAAATGAATGGTTTAATTTTGAGGTGTTTTATCAGTATTTTGTCGGAATGGAGGTTTTAAAAATCAAAACAGTGTTCTTAAAGCTCTATTGCGTGAGTTATAATTTTCATCCGACCGTTGGATCGTTGTGATTTTTGGATATGTTATACATATATAAGTTGAGTATATGTCCACAAATTCTAAACCGTTAAAAATTAACGTATAATTTGTTATGAATTTTATGAGGTATTGAAAATCATCCGTTTGTGGATTTCGGATATTCTCGGTTTGAAATTTGGAAAAACTTAAAGCTACAAAGTTATAGAGAATTCAATTTCGTGTGGAATGGACATGAGATCCGAATTTTTATGATAAAAGGGTTATTTTATATGAATTATTGAAGTTACTGATTATTTAAAATATTTTGGAAATTTCTAGAATTGGTGGGCCCTACTTTTGGTTGGTGAGAAATGTGCTAAAATTTTATTTCAAATGTGGTGGGTGACAATAGTAGCAGGTAAAGCCATCAGGTTACAGGTCAAGTTTACCTCGCCGTACTAGCATTTTCCTATAAATAGGGTGCTGAGTTAAAATTGAAAATCACACCAGAAACATAAGCTTTCTCTCTTTCTCTCTCTATATTATTGAGCATATTTTGTGAGTATTTAGATACTTTGAGAGTGCTATTCAGTACAAGTTTGATTCAGCATCATATCCAACATTTCATTTTGAAGTACTGTTTTTTTGAGGTAAGGGATGTTATTTTTTCGTAAATGATATTATTTCTTTCAATATCATTATGCCAAAATATTGGTCTGAACTTTTTATTAAATTTGGAACTTTTTGTGTCTGGATCACTATTCACGTATACGGCACTATTCACGTATATGACTCTATTCATCGAAAAATGAATTTTTCTCTTCTTTGTCCCAGATGTCTATTATGGTTACTATCTTTGATTGTATCCATGTTTTGATCGTCATTCTTGAATTTTTTTCTCCATTATGTTTTATTATGGAGTATTTTTAAACTTGAATTATCTAAAGTACGAATCTCTAAACTTTGTCCTTTTATCGTACTGGATTCGTTCTCTAAAATATTTTTCATCATCCCCAGTCATTAATGGTGATGCTTGATGAATATCTTTGGCCTGTAGTGCAAAGATGAATAATTACCTGATGAATATCTTTGGCCCATAGTGCAAAGATGGATAGGTGTTGAGATGAACATGACCAACTGGTGATACAAATGAATATCTTTGGCCCGTAGTGCAAAGATGAATATTTAATTCAAGATGTATATTGATTCATGTTACATGGATAAAATATTGATGATAGACTTTTAAATTCATAGATGATAGTAGATTTCATTCTCTACTTAACTCTTATAATGAATTATTGTTTCCACTGCAGTTGTTGATCTAAAACTTGTTGTTTATTATGTTCTATCAGATTTTTCTCTATTGAAGACTAATGATAATTTGTTGTATATTATATTAATCATAATATTCTTTACTGGGCTAGTTGAGCTCACCATTTTCATTTTTGTTTCATTTTTCTTCTCAGGAGGTGAGAATATAGAAGGAACTAGCCGGGGTATGGAGTGATGGTTCTAGAAAGTTGTTTTAGCAGTCCTCACTATTTTTGTAAAATAGTATATCAATAATTGTAATGAGGACTCCTTTTGAGTTTTAATACTGTCTATTAGACAATATTTGTATTTAAACTCACAGTTTATGTGTTGTCGTATTTTGCACGACAATTGTAGTAGTGAAGTTGTATTTGTTTCTGTATCATGTATTTGGCGACTCAGAATGGGTGATGTATACCTATTTTGGAGGCGTCACAGTTGGTATCAGACCTTAGGGATATGGTCTCTGGCGAAGATCGGAGAATAGAACTAGGAGGGGAGAGACGAGTAAATCCTTCGCTAGTGTGTCCTACCTAAGCTTATTTGTTGGTCGGTCATAATATAAGGATTTTATGTGACACGTTAATTTGTTTAATTAACCCTTGTTTTATGACAGTTTTTAAGAATGGCAGCTGAGAACGTTAACAATGGTGTAAATGAGACCGTGGAAACACCTTTGATCACCACCCAAGGGAACGTGCAACAGGAAGGCAATATTCCTCCTGTAAACAACACGATCGAACAAACGATGAATGATGGAATGTTTAGAAGCTTTTTGCAGTTCATGCAAAATTAGATGAGGGAGACTCGTATACAAAATACGGGTGGAAATGTTAGCAACACGCGGTTTGTCACAGCCAAGCAGTTTAAAGAGTTAGGACCACCAGAATTCGGGGGAAAGCCGGATCCGATTAAGGTGGAAACGCGGGTCAAGCAAATTACCAAGATATTCGATGTCTTGGGATGCACGGAAGAACAGAAGGTTCCATTCGCCACCTTTATGTTCCATGGTGAGGTAGATTACTAGTGGGAATCTGTGAAGCGTACCCAGCCTACCGCACTCAGCATGTCTTGGGAAACGTTTCAAAAGCTGTTCAATGATAAGTACTTTTTTGAAAGTATTCGACATATGAAGGAGGTAGAGTTTATCAAACTAGAACAAAACAACATGACTGTGTCTCAGTACGAGGCAAAGTTCGTAGAGTTATCTAGGTTTACACCTCATTTGGTAGAGAATGAGGAACGAATGACACGGATGTTTCTGAGAGGTCTAAAACCTGAGATTCGGCAATATTTTATCTCTCATAAATTTTCTTTATATTCAGATGTTGCAAACAGGGCTCAATTATTAAAGCGGGATAATGAGTATGTTCAACCGAGGGACCACAACCAGGGTCATACCGGTGACAGCAGTCATCGGAGCGATGAGAACCAGTGCGGAGGAAAAAATACAGACAAAAGCGGTAACCACTCGGGTGATAATCGTGGCCATGATAACAGGAGAGGTGAGTCAAGTGGAAATTTCAAAAAGAGGAGATTCAAAAATGATGGGAAGACATCAGCAGCAGCACCAGCACCAACAACAAATTCTAGGGGAGGAGAAAAACCGCCAGTTAGATGCTATAGATGCGGAGAGGAGGGACACATAAGTCCAAACTGTTCACAGCTTTCCAATATATGTTTCAATTGTGGAAAAGACGGTCATATAGCCCAATTTTTTCCGATAGCAAAGTCAAGTCCAACTGGGATGGCGGCACCAAAGGCGACTACGAACAAAACAAAGTCGGTGGTTCAAGGGATGGCGTTTGTCGTGACTGGCCAAAACGTGAGAAACCCAAACGAGGTTATCACGGGTAAGCTAATCTTGAACTCTTGCGAAGTTTATACCTTACTAGATACCGGTTCTACCCATTATTTTATCTCTCCTGCTTGTGCTCAACGTTTAAACTCGACTCTAGAGAAATTAGACTTTGACTTATCTGTGGAGACTCCGTTAGGAGAAACTTTTGTTACATCCACTGTTTATAAATCTTGTTTGCTCCAAGTGGGCACAATCACATTACCTGTCAATCTTATTTCTTAGAAAATACTTGCATTTGATATGATTTTAGGGATTGATTAGTTAACTATTCATCATGCCAAAATTGATTATTTTTGTAAGGTTGTTAGTTTTCATGTTCCTAACCAACCTGCTATGCGAATTCAAGCTACCAAACCACTAAAATCAATCACTGTCATATCAAGCCATAAAGCTATTTGTTTATTGAAAAACAGATGTCAAGCTTTCTTAGCCCATGTCACGGACTTGAACAAAAACACGTCAGATTTGAATAATATTTCTATTGTTAGTGAATTTCGTGACGTATTTCCTGAAGAACTTCCTGGTGTACCCCCATGACGTGAAGTTGAATTCTTTATTGACCTTGGACCTGGTACAAAGCCCATTTCTAAAACCCCAAATCGAATGGCTCCTATTGAACTTCAGCAGTTAAAAGTCCAACTACAGAAATTGTTAGATATCGGTTTCATTCGTCCTAGTACATCTCCTTGGGGTGCTTCTGTTTTATTCGTAAAAAAGAACGAGAGTATGCGACTTTGTATCAACTATCGATGTGACGCCCCCAGAATAGGTATACAACACCCATTCTGAGTCGCCAAATACATGGTACAGAAAGCAAACTACAACTTCAATAATACAATTGTCGTACAAAATACGACAACACATACTGTGAGTTTAAATACAAATATTGTCTTCTAGACAATATCCACACTCAAATAAATCCTCATTACAATTATTCAAACACTATTTTACAGAAATAGTGAGGACTGCTAATACATCTTTCTAGAACCATCACTCCATACCCCGACTAGATCCTGCTATGTTCTCACCTCCTGAGAAGAAAAATGGAACAAAAAGGAAAAGGGTGAGCTCAACTAGCCCAGTAAAGAATATTATGACTAAGATAATATACAACAAATTATCGTTAGTCTTCAACAGGGAAAAATCTGATAAAATATAATCGACAACAAGTTTTAGATCAACAACTGCAGCGGAAACAACAAACCATTAGAAGAGTCAAGTAGAGAAAGAATTCTACTATCTTCTAAGATTTAAAAGTCCATCATCAATATTTTATCCCTGTAACATCAATTAATAATCATCTTTAACCAAATATTCATCTTTGCACTACAGGCCAAAGATATTCATTTGTATCATCAGTCGGTCATGTTCATCTCAACACCTGTTCATCTTTGCACTACAGGCCAAAGATATTCATCAAGTAATTATACATCTTTGCACTACAGGCCAAAGATATTCATCAAGTAATTATACATCTTTTAGGACTGAGGATGATGAAAAATATCTTAAAGAGAACGAATCCAATGAGACAGAAGGACAAATAGTAGGGATTCGTATAACAGTTTATCCAAGATCAATAATACTTCATAATAATCAATTGTGAAGCAGAATTCAAAAATAAAGATCAAAACATGGATACAATCAAAGATAGTAACCATAATAGACATCTTGGACAAAAAGGGAAAATTTTATTTTTCGGTGAATAGTGCCGTATTCGTGAATAGTGCCGTATACGTGAATAGTGCCGTATACGTGAATAGTAACCCCCGACACAAAAAGTTCTAAATTTGATAAAAACTCATATCAATATTTCAGCATAATGATATTGAAGAAAATAATATCATTAAGAAGAAAATAATATCCCTTACCTCAAAATATCAGTACTTCTGGTCTGAATACCGGTATAAGGCTGAAAGAAACTTGCTCTGATGAATAGAAACTCTCAAAGTATCTAAATACTCACAAAATACACTCAATAATCTAGAGAGAGAAAGAGAGAAAACTTGTTTCTGGTGTGATTTTCAATTCTAACTTAGCCCTCTATTTATAGGAAAATTTTGGTAGGTTTGACCTGCAACCTGATGGCTTTACCTGCTACTATTCCCACCCACCACATTTGAAATATAATTCAGCACATTTCTTCACCAACCACAAGTGGGGCCCACCAATTCTAGAATTTTCCACCAAAATGATAAACTCCGAAAATTCAACAATTTCTGAACCAGTCATCTTGTAAAATTCGTAATAAATCATACGTTCATTTTTAACGGTTCAAAATTTGTGGACATATACTCAACTTATATATGTATAACATATCCAAAAATTACCACGATCCAACGGTCGGATTAAAAATTATAACCCCCGCAAACTATCTCAAAAACCCTGATTTTTAATACCTCCATTCCGACAAAAATACTGACAAAAACCTCAACATTAACTCCTTCATTTTTAACCACAAAAATATATCCCTCATTTATATCCACATAAAATAAATATTTCCTTATCATATGAATCAATAATTAATTATTCACAAATAATATTACAGAATCACATTTATGACAACCAGGCCGTTCCCAGGAAAGAGGGGGCTTTCCAATAAGGATTTCTCCTTACTGGCGCGCAATTAGATGACCAAACCTCTCCTTAGACAGAACTTTCTAGACATTGCCAATAATGTTATCTAATAATATTATTCAAATAATATGAATTATTGATCTGATAAATGAAAATACTGTGCAGCAACAATTATTGAAACAACAATAATATAAAATATCAACGCAGCAATTATTGAATCAATAAAATAAAATATTGAATAATAACTACTGTAACAATTATTGAGTAGTGCCTTCTTACGTAAGAATCAATAATTGGTGCAATACCGTGTGCTACTGTATTTTAACCACCGGGTATTCCAACAGTATTAACGGTAACAACTACGCCGTTATTTATAAACAACTTATACTTGTCGTTTTCTTCATCCAATCGCTTTCCGTTATGGGGCCCACACAAGGCTGCGTCGTCGTACGAATATTCCCCGACAGCAAGAATATTCCACGACCAACCGAATATTCACCGACCAAAAATAAATATTTTATAACCACTTGCTTATTTTGCAAAATTTGCACATTTCACCCATAACCAAAGTATTATATCAAATTAACCCCTTATTATTCACAATAATATTTAGAGAAAATTTGATTTTATTCATTAATAAGTTGGGGTCTTACAACCTCCCCTCCTTATGAAATTTCGTCCTCGAAATTGACGTACGTACCTGATGTTTCAAAAAGGTGAGGATACCTCGCTTTCATTTCTGATTCCAACTCCCAGGTCATTTCTTCAATAGCATGGTTTCTCCACAAAACCTTAACTTGTGGTATAACCTTCGTGCGTAGGACATGCTCTTTCCTATCCAAGATCTTAACAGGTACCTCCTCGTACGTTAAATCTTCAGCTATCTCGTCTGGTTCTAACTCAATAATGTGGTTCGGGTCTTTAACATATTTACGAAGCATAGATATGTGAAAAACATTATGAACACGAGACATGCTTGGAGGTAATGCGAGTCTATATGCCACATTTCCTATTCGCTCAAGAATCTCAAATGTACCAACAAATCTTGGATTGAGCTTTCCTCTCTTCCCAAATCTTGTAACTCCCTTCCATGGTGCAACACGTAACAATACATGATCCCCAATATTAAATTCCACGTCCTTCCGATGAAGATCCGCATAACTCTTTTGTCGATCCTGTGCCGTTTGTATACGTTGTCGAATCGTTTGGATCTTCTCTGTAGTAATGCGTACCAATTCTGGTCCCAACAATGTTGCTTCACCCACCTCGTCCCAGCATACTGGAGAACGACATTTTCTTCCATACAACGCCTCAAATGGAGCCATACCTATGCTCGCCTGATAACTGTTGTTGTAGGAAAATTCCACCAATGGTAGGTACTTATCCCAACTCCCTTTGAGATCTAAGACACAAAGTCTTAATAGATCTTCAAGAGTTTGAATAGTCCTCTCTGATTGTGCGTCCGTTTGAGGATGGTATGCTGAACTGAATCGTAAATTCGTGCCCATAGCTTTCTGCAAGCTAACCCAAAATCGTGAAGTGAATCTTGGGTCACGATCAGAAACTATGGATACTGGCATACCATGCAATCTCACAATCTCGTTCACGTACATACTAGCAAGACGTTCAAGGGAATAAGTCTCACGTATCGGCAAGAAATGAGCGGACTTGGTTAATCTATCAACAATAACCCAAATCGCATCTATGCCTTGAGAAACCTTGGGAAGACCTGTAACAAAATCCATAGTAATGTGTTCCCACTTCCATTTCAGAATCTCAAGTGGTTGCAATGGACCCTTTGGTACTTGATGCTCCGCTTTTACACGTTGACAAGTTAAACATCTCGAGATAAACTCCGCGATCTCTCTTTTCATATTGCTCCACCAAAATGTGTGTCGAAGATCGTGATACATTTTGGTACTCCCAGGATGGATTGCAAACGGTGTGTTGTGTGCCTCCATCATTATTCTATGCTTCAAGTCAAAATCGTTAGGAACACAAAGTCTGGAGTTGACTCGAAGTATTCCTTCTTCATCGATTCTTGCTTCTGGAATAGCACCTTCTTGCACTTTCTTCTTCATACGCATCAGCTCTATATCCGTAGCTTGAGCAGCTTTAACTTTATCGATTAAAGTCGGTTCTACTCGTATATTTGATATCATCATGTGGGTACTTGGAGCCTTCATCTCTATCTCCATCCTTTGCAAGTCATACAAAATGGGCCTTTGTGTTAAAAACATTGCACTCGTACCCGCATATGATCTTCTACTCAATGCGTCAGCTACTACGTTTGCTTTTCCAGGATGGTATTGGATGGTATGATCGTAATCTTTCAACAGCTCAAGCCAACGTCGTTGCCGCATGTTGAGTTCCTTTTGGGTGAAGAAATATTTGAGGCTTTTATGATCTGTATAGATCTCCACTTTCTCCCCATAAAGGTAGTGTCTCCAGATCTTCAACGCAAAAACGACTGCTGCCAACTCCAAATCATGAGTAGGATAATTCCTCTCATATTCTTTGAGTTGTCGTGAGGCATAGGCTATGACTTTCCCATGTTGCATGAGAACACATCCTAACCCTTTGCCTGAAGCATCGCTGTAGATAACAAATCCATCCGAACCAGATGGTATTGTCAGAACAGGTGCCGAAATGAGTCTCCTCTTGAGTTCTTGGAAACTCTTCTCGCATTCCTCACTCCATACGAATTTTGTATCTTTCCGAGTCAGCTGAGTTAACGGAGTAGCGATTCGAGAAAATCCTTCCACAAATCTCCGATAATAACCAGCTAAGCCCAGAAAGCTACGTACTTCGGTTACCGACTTCGGTTGCTCCCAACTTTGTATGGCTTCAATCTTCGCCGGGTCGACAGATACTCCATGTTTTGACACCACGTGCCCAAGGAATGCTACTTCCTCAAGCCAGAACTCGCATTTCTTCAGTTTGGCATATAGCTTGTTTTCACGAAGCCTTTGCAGTACCAGCTTCAAATGGCGCTCATGATCTTCACGGCTTTTGGAATAGATGAGGATGTCATCAATAAAGACAACAACGAACTGATCTAAATATTCTTTGAATACACGGTTCATCATATCCATGAAGGCAGCAGGAGCATTAGTCAATCCAAAAGACATTACTAAGAATTCATAATGCCCGTACCGAGTTCTGAAGGCAGTCTTTGGAATATCCTCAGTTTTAATCTTCAGCTGATGATATCCAGAACGAAGATCGATCTTTGAAAAGAATTGTGCTCCTTGCAACTGGTCAAACAGGTCATCAATGCGAGGTAGCGGATACCTATTCTTGATGGTGACATGGTTCAATTCTCGATAGTCAATACAAAGTCGCATACTCCCGTCTTTCTTCTTTACGAATAAAACAGGAGCACCCCAAGGAGACGTACTAGGACGAATAAAACCGATGTCCAACAACTCCTGTAGTTGGACTTTTAACTCCTGAAGTTCAATAGGAGCCATTCGATATGGGGTTTTAGAAATGGGCTTTGTACCGGGTTCAAGGTCAATAAAGAATTCAATTTCTCATTCCGGGGGTAGACCGGGAAGTTCTTCAGGAAATACATCGGAAAATTCTCTAACAATAGAAATATTATTCAAATCTGACTTGTCTTTGTTCAAATCCATAACATGGGCTAAGAAAGCTTGACATCCGTTTTTCAATAAACGAATAGCTTTGTGGCTCGATATGACAGTGACTGATTTTAGTGGTTTAGTAGTTTGAATTCGTATGACAGGTTGGTTAGGAATATGAAAACTAACAACCTTACGAAAACAATCAATTTTAGCATGATGAGTGGTTAACCAATCAATTCCTAAAATCACATCAAAAGCAAGTATCTTTAAAGAGATAAGATCAACAGGTAATGTGATAGCGCCAACTTGGATCATGCAAGATTTATAAACTGTAGATGTAACGAAGGTTTCACCCAACGGAGTTTCAACAGATAAGTTAAAGTCCAATTTCTCCGGAGTCAAGTTTAAACGTTGAGCACAAGCAGGAGAGATAAAAGAATGGGTAGAACCGGTATCTAGTAAAGTATAAACTTCGTAAGAATTCAAGATTAGCTTACCCGTGATCACCTCGTTCGGGTTTCTCGCGTTTTGGCCAGTAACGACAAACGCTCTTCCAGGAACCGCTGATTTCGCCTTATCCGGGACAGCCCTTGGAATCACCACTCCCGCTGAACTTGGTTTCGCTATAGTACAATCTCGAGCGATGTGGCCTTCCTTCCCACAGTTGTAACACACCTTGGATTGTTGTGGACAGTTTGGGCTGATATGTCCCTCTTTCCCGCATTTGTAACATCTAACTGGCGGTCGTTCTCCTCCCCTAAAATTTGTTGTTGGTGCTGGTGCTGGTGTCTTCCCGTCATTGTTGAATCTCCTCTTTCTGAAATTTCCACTTGACTCACCTCTCCTATTATCATGGCCACGATGACCACCCGAGTGGTTACCGCCTTTGTTCGTATTTTTCCTTCCTCGTTGGTTATCATCGCTCTGATGATTGCTGTCACCGGTATGACCCTGGTTGTGGTCCCTCGGTTGAGTATACTCATTATCTCTCTCTAATAATTGGGCCCTGTTGACAACGTCTGAATACAGAGAAAATTTATGAGAGATAAGGTATTGACGAATCTCAGGTTTTAAACCTCTCAGAAACATCCGCGTCATTCGTTCCTCATTTTCGACCAAATGAGGTGCAAACCTGGATAACTCTGCAAACTTCGCCTCGTACTGGGACACCGTCATGTTGTTTTGTTCCAGTCTAATAAACTCAACCTCCTTCATATGACGAATACTTTCGGGAAAGTACTTGTCATTGAACAGTTTTTGAAATGTTTCCCAGGACATGTTGAGTGCGTCAGGCTGGGTACGCTTCACAGACTCCCACCAGTAGTCTGCCTCACCGCGGAACATAAATGTGGCGAATGGAACCTTCTGTTCCTCCGTGCATCCCAAGACATCAAATATCTTGGTAATTTGCTTGACCCACGTTTCCGCCATGATCGGATCCGGCTTTCCCTTAAATTCTGGTGGTCCCAATTCTTTGAACTGCTTAGCTGTGACAAACCGCGCGTTGTTATCATTTCCACCCGTATTCTGCACACGAGTCTCCCTCGTCTGATTTTGCATGAACTGCAAAAAGCTCCTAAACATTCCATCATTCATCGTTTGCTCGGTAACGTTGTTTACAGGAGGAATATTGCCTTCCTGTTGCACGTTCCCCTGGGTAGTGATCAAAGGTGTCTCCACGGTCTGATTTACTCCATTATTAACGTTCTCAGCTGCCATTCTTAAATACTGCCATAAAACAAGGGTTAATAGTCATGTCATATATTATCCCTATACTCTGACCGACCAAATAAACACCAAATAAACTTAGTCAGGTCATACTAGCGAAGGAATTCCCCGTCTCTCCCCTCCTAGTTCTTGTCTCACATCTCAGCCAAGGATCATATCCCTAAGCTCTGATACCAACTGTGACGCCCCCAGAATAGGTATACAACACCCATTCTGAGTCGCCAAATACATGGTACAGAAAGCAAACTACAACTTCAATAATACAATTGTCGTGCAAAATACGACAACACATACTGTGAGTTTAAATACAAATATTGTCTTCTAGACAATATCCACACTCAAATAAATCCTCATTACAATTATTCAAACACTATTTTACAGAAATAGTGAGGACTGCTAATACATCTTTCTAGAACCATCACTCCATACCCCGACTAGATCCTGCTATGTTCTCACCTCCTGAGAAGAAAAATGGAACAAAAAGGAAAAGGGTGAGCTCAACTAGCCCAGTAAAGAATATTATGACTAAGATAATATACAACAAATTATCGTTAGTCTTTAACAGGGAAAAATCTGATAAAATATAATCGACAACAAGTTTTAGATCAACAACTGCAGCGGAAACAACAAACCATTAGAAGAGTCAAGTAGAGAAAGAATTCTACTATCTTCTAAGATTTAAAAGTCCATCATCAATATTTTATCCCTGTAACATCAATTAATAATCATCTTTAACCAAATATTCATCTTTGCACTACAGGCCAAAGATATTCATTTGTATCATCAGTCGGTCATGTTCATCTCAACACCTGTTCATCTTTGCACTACAGGCCAAAGATATTCATCAAGTAATTATACATCTTTGCACTACAGGCCAAAGATATTCATCAAGTAATTATACATCTTTTAGGACTGAGGATGATGAAAAATATCTTAAAGAGAACGAATCCAATGAGACAGAAGGACAAATAGTAGGGATTCGTATAACAGTTTATCCAAGATCAATAATACTTCATAATAATCAATTGTGAAGCAGAATTCAAAAATAAAGATCAAAACATGGATACAATCAAAGATAGTAACCATAATAGACATCTTGGACAAAAAGAGAAAATTTTATTTTTCGGTGAATAGTGCCGTATTCGTGAATAGTGCCGTATACGTGAATAGTGCCGTATACGTGAATAGTAACCCCCGACACAAAAAGTTCTAAATTTGATAAAAACTCATATCAATATTTCAGCATAATGATATTGAAGAAAATAATATCATTAAGAAGAAAATAATATCCCTTACCTCAAAATATCAGTACTTCTGGTCTGAATACCGGTATAAGGCTGAAAGAAACTTGCTCTGATGAATAGAAACTCTCAAAGTATCTAAATACTCACAAAATACACTCAATAATCTAGAGAGAGAAAGAGAGAAAACTTGTTTCTGGTGTGATTTTCAATTCTAACTTAGCCCTCTATTTATAGGAAAATTTTGGTAGGTTTGACCTGCAACCTGATGGCTTTACCTGCTACTATTCCCACCCACCACATTTGAAATATAATTCAGCACATTTCTTCACCAACCACAAGTGGGGCCCACCAATTCTAGAATTTTCCACCAAAATGATAAACTCCGAAAATTCAACAATTTCTGAACCAGTCATCTTGTAAAATTCGTAATAAATCATACGTTCATTTTTAACGGTTCAAAATTTGTGGACATATACTCAACTTATATATGTATAACATATCCAAAAATTACCACGATCCAACGGTCGGATTAAAAATTATAACCCCCGCAAACTATCTCAAAAACCCTGATTTTTAATACCTCCATTCCGACAAAAATACTGACAAAAACCTCAACATTAACTCCTTCATTTTTAACCACAAAAATATATCCCTCATTTATATCCACATAAAATAAATATTTCCTTATCATATGAATCAATAATTAATTATTCACAAATAATATTACAGAATCACATTTATGACAACCAGGCCGTTCCCAGGAAAGAGGGGGCTTTCCAATAAGGATTTCTCCTTACTGGCGCGCAATTAGATGACCAAACCTCTCCTTAGACAGAACTTTCTAGACATTGCCAATAATGTTATCTAATAATATTATTCAAATAATATGAATTATTGATCTGATAAATGAAAATACTGTGCAGCAACAATTATTGAAACAACAATAATATAAAATATCAACGCAACAATTATTGAATCAATAAAATAAAATATTGAATAATAACTACTGTAACAATTATTGAGTAGTGCCTTCTTACGTAAGAATCAATAATTGGTGCAATACCGTGTGCTACTGTATTTTAACCACCGGGTATTCCAACAGTATTAACGGTAACAACTACGCCGTTATTTATAAACAACTTATACTTGTCGTTTTCTTCATCCAATCGCTTTCCGTTATGGGGCCCACACAAGGCTGCGTCGTCGTACGAATATTCCCCGACAGCAAGAATATTCCACGACCAACCGAATATTCACCGATCAAAAATAAATATTTTATAACCACTTGCTTATTTTGCAAAATTTGCACATTTCACCCATAACCAAAGTATTATATCAAATTAACCCCTTATTATTCACAATAATATTTAGAGAAAATTTGATTTTATTCATTAATAAGTTGGGGTCTTACAATCGAGAATTAAACCATGTCACCATCAAAAATAGGTATCCGCTATCTCGCATTGATGACATGTTCGACCAGTTGCAAGGAGCACAATTCTTTTCAAAGATCGATCTTCGTTTTGAATATCATCAACTGAAGATTAAAACTGAGGATATCCCGAAGACTGCCTTTAGAACTCAGTACGGGCATTATGAATTCTTAGTCATGTCTTTTGCATTGACTAATGCTCATACTGCTTTCATAGATATGATGAACCGTGTATTCAAAGAATATTTAGATCAGTTCGTTGTTGTCTTTATTGATGACATCCTCATCTATTCCAAAAGCCGTGAAGATAATGAGCACCATTTGAAGCTGGTACTCCAGAGGCTTCGCGATAACAAACTATATGCCAAGCTGAAGAAATACGAGTTCTGACTTGAGGAAGTAGCATTCCTTGGGCACGTGGTGTCAAAACATGGAGTATTTGTTGACCCGGCGAAGATTGAAGCCATACAAAGTTGGAAGCAACCGAAGTCAGGGACCGAAGTACGTAGTTTTCTGGGCTTAGCTGGTTATTATCGGAGATTTGTGGAAGGATTTTCTCGAATCGCTACTCCGTTAACTCAGCTGACTCAAAAAGATATAAAATTCGTATGGAGCGAGGAAGTCGAGAAGAGTTTCCAAGACCATAAGAGGAGACTCATTTCGGCACCTGTTCTGACAATACCATCTAGTTTGGATGGATTTGTTATCTACAGCGATACTTCAGGCAAAGGGTTAGGATGTGTTCTCATGCAGCATGGGAAAGTCATAGCCTATGCCTCGCGACAACTCAAAGAATATGAGAGGAATTATCCTACTCATGATCTAAAGTTGGCAGCAGTCGTTTTCACGTTAAAAATCTGGAGGCATTACCTCTATGGGGAGAAAGTAGAGATTTATACGGATCATAAAAGCCTCAAATATTTCTTCACCCAAAAGGAACTCAACATGCGGCAACGGCGTTGGCTCGAGCTGTTGAAAGATTACGATCATACCATCTAATACCATCCTGGAAAAGTAAACGTAGTAGCTGACACATTGAGTAGAAGATTATATGCGGGTACAAGTGCGATATTGTCAACGCAAAGACCCATTTTGTATGACTTGCAAAGGATAGAGAAAGAGGTAAAGGCTCCAAGTACCCACGTGATGATATCAAATATACGAGTAGAACCGACTTTAATCGATAAAGTTAAAGCTGCTCAAGCTATGGACCTAGAGCTGATGCCTATAAAGAAGAAAGTACAAGAATGTGCTATTCCAGAAGCAAGAATTGGTGAAGAAGGAATACTTTGAGTTCACTCCAGACTTTATGTTCCTAACGATTCTGACTTAAATTATAAAATCATGATGGAGGCACACAACACACCGTTTGCAATCCATCCTCGGAGTACCAAAATGTACCATGATCTTCGATATACATTTTGGTGGAGAAATATGAAGAGAGTGATCGCAGAGTTTATCTCGAGGTGTTTAACTTGTCAACGAGTAAAGGCGGAGTATCAAGTGCCAAAGGGTCTATTGTAACCACTTGAGATTCTGAAATGGATGTGGGAACACATTACTATGGCTTTGGTTACTGGTCTTCCCAAAGTTTCTCAAGGCATAGATGCGATTTGGATTATTGTTGATAGATTAACCAAGTCTGCTCATTTCTTGCCTATACGAGAGACTTATTCCCTTCAACGTCTTGCTCATATGTATGTAAATGAGATTGTGCGATTGCATGGCATGCTAGTATCCATAGTTTCGGATCGTGACCCAATATTTACTTCACGATTTTGGATTAGCTGTAGAAAGCTAAGGGCACGGATTTACGATTCAGTTCAGCATACCATCCTCAACGGACGGGCAATCAGAAAGAACTATTCAAACTCTTGAAGATCTATTAAGACTCTGTGTCCTAGATTTCAAAGGAAGTTGGGATAAGTACTTGCCACTGGTGGAATTCTCCTACAACAACAGTTATCAGGCAAGTATAGGTGTGGCTCCATTCGAAGCATTATATGGATGAAAGTGTCACGCTCCAGTATGTTGGGATGAGGTGGGCGAAGCAACATTGTTGGGACCAGAGTTAGTACGTATGACTACGAAAAAGATCCAAATAATTCGACAATGTATACAAATGGCACAATATCGACAAAAGAGTTATGCTGATCTTCATCGAAAGGATGTGAAATTTAATATTGGAGATCATGTACTGTTACATATTGCTCCATGGAAGGGAGTTACAAGATTTGGGAAAAGAGGAAAGCTCAATCCAGGATTTGTTGGTCCATTTGAGATTCTTGACCGAATAAGAAATGTGGCCTATAGACTCGCATTACCTCCAAGCATGTCTCGTGTTTATAATGTTTTTCACATAACTATGCTTCGTAAATATGTGAAAGACCCGAACCACATAATTGAGTTAGAACCAGACGAGATAGCTGAGGATTTAACGTACGAGGAGGTACCTGTTAAGATCTTGGATAGGAAAGAGCATGTCCTACGCACCAAGGTTATACCACAAGTTAAAGTTTTGTGGAGGAACCATGCTATTGAGGAAATGACTTGGGAGTTGGAATCGGAAATGAAAGCGAGGTATCCTCACCTTTTCGAAACACTAGGTACGTATGTCAATTTTGAGGATGAAATTTCATAAGGAGGGGAGGTTATAAGACCCCAACTTATTATAAATAAAATCAAATTTTCTCTAGTTATTATTTTGAATAATATGGTGTTAATTTGATATAATACTTTGGTTATGGGTGAAATGTGCAAATTTTTACAAAATAAGCAAGTGGTTATAAAATATTCATTTTGTTGGGGAATATTCGTTTGGTCGTAGAATATTCTTGCTGTCGGGGAATATTCGTACGACGGCGCAGTCATTTGTGGGCCCTATAACGAAAAATGGTCGGATGAAGAAAATGACAAGTTTGAGTTTTTATAAATAACGGCGTAGTAGTTACCGTTAACACTGTTGGAATACCCGGTGGTTAAAATACAGTAATACGCGTGGTTGCACAGTAGCACACGGTATTGCATAGTATTGTTGAATTATTGATCCTTACGTAAGAAGCTCAATAATTGTTACAGTAATTAATGTTCAATATTTTATTTTATTGGTTCAATAATTGCTACATTGATATTTTATATTATTGTTGTTTCAATAATTGTCACTGCACAGTATCTCCATTATCAGATCAATAATTTATATTATTTGAATAATATTATTAGATAGCATTATTGATAATATCTAAGGAAGTTCTGTCTAAGGAGAGGTTTGGTCACCTAATTACGCGCCAGTAAGGAGAAATCCTTATCGGAAAATCTCATCTTTCCTGGGAACGACCTGGTTGTCATAATTGTGATTCTGTAATATTATTTGTAAATAAATAATTATTGATTTATATGATAAGGAAATATTTATTTTTATGTGGATATAAATTAAGGATTTAATTTTGAAATGTTTTATCAGTATTTTGTCGGAATGGAGGTTTTAAAAATCAAATTAGTGTTCTTAAAGCTCTATTGCGTGAGTTATAATTTTAATCCGACCGTTGGATCGTTGTTATTTTTGGATATGTTATACATATATAAGTTGAGTATATGTCCACAAATTTTGAACTGTTAAAAATTAACGTATGATTTGTTATGAATTTTATGAGGCATTGAAAATCATCCGTTTTTGGATTTCGGATATTTTTGGTTTAGAATTTAGAAAAACTTAAAGCTACAAAGTTATAGAGAATTCAATTTCGTGTGGAATGGACATGAGATTTAAATTTTTTTTTGATAAAGGGCTATTTTATATGAATTATTGAAGTTACTGATTATTTAAAATATTTTAAAAAAATTTAGAATTAGTGGACTCCACTTTTGGTTGGTGAGAAATGTGCTGAAATTTTATTTCAAATGTGGTGGGTGGCAATAGTAGCAGGTAAAGCCATCAGGTTACAGGCCAGGTTTGCCTCGGCGTGCTAGCATTTTTCTATAAATAGGGTGCTGAGTTAAAATTGAAAATCACACCAAAAACATAAGCTTTCTCTCTTTCTCTCTTTCTCTCTCTATATTATCGAGCGTATTTTGTGAGTATTTAGATACTTTGAGAGTTGCTATTCAGTGCAAGTTTGATTTAGCATCATATCCGACATTTCATTTCGAAGTACTGTTTCTTTGAGGTAAGGGATGTTATTTTTTCGTAAATGATATTATTTCTTTCAATATCATTATGCCGAAATATTGGTATGAACTTTTTATCAAAATTGAAACTTTTTATGTCGGGGTTACTATTCACGTATACGACACTATTCACGAATATGACACTATTCACCAAAAAATAAAATTTTTTCTTCTTTGTCCCAGATGTCTATTATGGTTACTATCTTTGATTGTATCCATGTTTTGATCGTCATTCTTAAATTTTTCTCCATTATATTTTATTATGGAGTATTTTTAAACTTGAATTATCGAAAGTACGAATCTCTAAACTTTGTCTTTTTATCGCACTGGATTCATTCTCTAAAATGTTTTTCAACATCCTCAGTCATTAATGGTGATACTTGATGAATATCTTTGGCCTATAGTGCAAAGATGAATGATTACCTGATGAATATCTTTGACCCGTAGTGTAAAGATGAATAGGTGTTAAGATGAACATGACCAACTGGTGATACAAATGAATATCTTTGGCCCGTAGTGCAAAGATGAATATTCGATTCAAGATGTATATTGATTCATGTTACAGGGATAAAATATTGATGATAGACTTTTAAATTCATAGATGATAGTAGATTTCATTATCTACTTAACTCTTTTAATGAATTACTGTTTTCGCTGCAGTTGTTGATCTAAAACTTGTTGTTTATTATATTTTATTAGATTTTTCCCTGTTGAAGACTAATGATAATTTGTTGTATATTATCTTAGTCATAATATTCTTTACTGGGCTAGTTAAGCTCACCCTTTTCCTTTTTGTTCCATTTTTCTTCTCAAGAGGTGAGAATATAGCAGAAACTAGCCGGGGTATGGAGTGATGGTTCTAGAAAGTTGTTTTAGCAGTCCTCACTATTTTTGTAAAATAGTGTATCAATAATTGTAATGAGGACTCCTTTTGAGTTTTAATACTGTCTATTAGACAATATTTGTATTTAAACTCACAATTTATGTGTTGTCGTATTTTGCACGACAATTGTAGTAGTGAAGTTATATTTGTTTCTGTATCATGTATTTGGCGACTCAAAATAGGTGATGTATACCTATTTTGGGGGCGTCACATTTGGTGCATAAAAGTTTCCCAATTTTGGGTTATTCATAATCAGTCTGGAGTCCGAACTAAAGCAATTCAGTTGGACTACTTTATTATAAACACTAATATTCAACGATATATTTCAAACTATGTCTAGCCGGGTCAAATAGCTTAGATAACTTTTAATCATGTATACATACCAAAATTTAATAGTATGTATCAACACTTATTCAAATACAAGTATTATCCAAGTGAGGACACTTGCATAACCTGTGACACCCCCAAATCTGGGTACTTCATTCCCGTAAGACTTGGTGTTAACTTTCTATACATTCATACTAACTATCTAAATATAATAGATTTTAAACCATAAATCCTCCCTTTAAAAGAGTTACATCATTAAATCAAAAAGTTTTCCAGGTTATCTAACCTTTAACATAAATCAAGTATGGAAATAAAAATAGTTACATCACATCATTTAAATAAAGTCTATTAACATAAAAGCCAATAAATTACAAGTCTTCATCACTTGTACATTTTTCCTTTTCCTTTGTTTGTAGTAGGTTCATCGACCTTCTCAACCTTAGCTGCAATAATTATATTTATGCAAGAGTGAGCAAAATAAATGTTTACTAGATATAACAATGAACAATAAGAGAATAATAACTACCAATGAATAGGCTCATCAGAACTGAAAAATACTCTATCAATGATAACCAAAAACTTGAATCAAAATATGAAATATATCTGAGGGTCATAATGTTTAGGTTTGTAATATTCATGAACGCAATCAAATTGCACAAAATAAGCGAAAACGTGGAAAATCAGAGTTTTAAAATTTTACAAACCATATACCCGGATCATCCTTTATGCACAATTATTAATTAAACGAAAAGATATGAAGAACAAGAATCATACCCTTGAAGATTCGAGCTTCCTCAGGTACAAGTTCACCTCCAATCCTTTTCGCGTTCAACTTGAATCCACCGGGTTTGGTTCCTTTCTTTGATCAACATTAGCCACCCAAGTGTTTGGCCTCTATAGGTGATCCACCAAGAAAGAATAAAGATTCAAGAAGATGGGTGTTTGGCAAAACCCTAGTTTTCTATCTCTCATAGAAAAGGAGTGTACTCTCCAACAATTAGAATCACGTCTGTTGTGAAAAAGTCAACAACAATCCGTACCTATAATAAGACTCCTCTTATTTATATATGTGGGTAACCCTCCTTAACAATTAAGGAATTGAATTTTATTTTAATTAATTAAACTCCTTTAATTAATTAGGCTCGTAATCTTATTATGAATAATTAATTAAACTTTTAATTAATTAGCCTCCTAATCTTATTAGGAATAAATGAGAGTATTTTTATTAATTTCCAAACTCCTTTAGGAATTAAATAATAATAATAGTAATAATAATAATAAGACTCCTCTTATTAATTCATATTTAATATTTCTAAAATATTAAATAATAAATATTAAGCTATTTAATTTATTCAATCACCATAGATTAAATTAAATATACTTAACTTATTATTACGATTATGCCATTAACTTCTTAAATAATTATTCTTCCTTTTATGGTGTGACCCTTTAGGTTCTCCATATTAAACCGGTTGTGAATAAATCAATTAGAACAATTCTAATCTTACTTAAATAAATAAATTAAACTATTAATTTATTTAAATAAATAATATTTATTCTACAATAGAGATAAGCCTCCCTAGCGATCAACGACTTTCTAGATAATATAGATTTCAACATTAATCATAAAAGAACCTTTGAGTAAATAGTTACTGTACAATTCAATCCTTCCACCATATAATGTCCCAATTAAATATAAAACATGAAATTTCTGTCAAGTCTTAATTTATTTAATTATATATATTTCGACTCTTAAATGCACAACTCCAAATAATGCAAATTAGAAACTCCTTTCTAATTTCATTCTGCCTTGGCCAAAGACTACTGGGTTGTCATTTATCGAATTACATAGGACATTTCTCCTCTTTTACTCGAAGCGGTAGATTCTTTATTAATCATAAATTATCTCCATGTACGACTTATTATACCCAAGCATACCATTTGATATACCCTAAGGGTCTTAAGGAATAAGTCAAAGTATAACTTATCATACATAAGATACTATGATGGTCTCAAGTCCAAGGATCACTTGTACTACTATCACTACAGAAATTCCTATTGACAGGCAAGTAAAACTCCATTAGGTATTCCTTAGCCACGTTCAGTGAATTTATTCTCTAATAACCACCTACATACTTGCTTTAGCGTCTCCACACAAATGATAATGAGATCAATCATCCTCATCCAATGAGCAAGCAACGTATGTACCAATATATCCGGATTCACTAATTCCCAATTTAGTGATCCAACGATTGGGAACTATTTTAGTTTTAAGCTTTCTAAGAATTTAGATCTCATTAGATTGATCATCATTATTATTCTAAAAGCATTGCTTAAAACTATGAGTTTATCACATATTATAAAACAGCATCATGTAGATAATTAAAAGTCTTTAATTAATTAAAACTTTTTATTAATAAATGAATAAGATTGTTACAAAGTATATGCTTTATCATCAAACATGATTGGCTTGTGCGCATACTACTTTCACATAAGACCACGAACTATGTCCATGGTTACAAGTAATCTTTCAACTTTAACCTAAACAGTTATACTGTATGGACTTCACGTAGTTAGGGAGATCAGCCCTTCGTACCATGTATTGTGCACAAATATCTAAACGCATCGCGTACCCCTAAAACAGGGTTGTTCTTTTCAGTTTTAGAGTACAAGTACCAAAGAAAGTTTAGTTTGAATAAGATTCAAGGGTAATTTTGAGTTTCACGATCATCAACTAAAGGATTAGTTGAATCAACAAAGTTTGATAATACTACGGTTGATCAATAACAACATAATATAGAACAATTGAGAATCATAGGTGAACCAACTATCTATTAAATTCACGCATGAAAATAACTAGAAAGCATAAGCATTGAATAAAATGATAAACCATTGCTTGAACAATAATAGCTAGGCTACGATCTTGTCAAATTAAAAATTAAATTACTGAACATGCATTTAACTGATAACAAGCTAGAAACAAAGTTTGCTCATCATAATAATAACTTGTTCAAATTAAATAAAATATGAAAGCTCAATATTGGAGATTAGAGTTAAAGGAATTGCATTCAATATAAGAGATTGAAACTAAAGCAACTTGTTAACCTATAAACAAGTTAGAATAACTCAACAATGATTAGAGTTCAAACCTTGCTCGAATAAAATTAAGGTTAGAAAGCTTGCTTGACAACAAAAGGTAAACATAGTTATGAAACTTGCATTCAATATATAAAGAATGAAGTTAGAAAACTTGCCTCGAGCGTAAGCTACACAATTTTTACAAACGTTCGCCAAATACCCTACATATACCATTAAAATCACAATACCAATTACTTATACTAAAAGTAACTTCATGGGTTTACTTCTCATTCTAGTCAAGTCTACAATCTCTAGCTTAAGACTTGATTATCCTACTCATTCACAAACCATGGATCTGAACTCCTAATTATATAACAGTACTCGATATGGTGATTGTATAACAACGCTAATTCTCATGACATCACATATGAACTTTCACAACATACTAATTCATAATCTTTTTAGTTCTAACATTATGATTATTATATGTTATTACGTCTTATAGCATGCATTAAGCCCTTTTATAATCACTAAAATATGTTAAGTTAACATTCTCTAGACTATGTTGTTAACATTTCTTCACTGGGTCTGACTGACCACTGGCGCGGCCACGCCATGGCTACCTTAGAGTCTAGCGTGTTCGCGCCAAGAGGCAGCGTGCCTGCGCCAAGAGGCAGCGTGCCTGCGCTAGGCACCAGTACCAGTTTTGCAAAACATGAGTTTAGACTCTGTTCTAAGCCAATTATCATGAATTTCATCCACAATATAGTCAATTAAACATACCCAAATACTATAGAACTCATATATACATGATTCCTCACATATATCCTAACTCAAAACAATTAAACAACAACTTCAACTAATTTAAATCATTTAAATTTCATGTTTTATACAAAAATACCATTTTTGACATCCTTCACAAAAATTAGCACCGTGATCACAATTCTACACCAAATTAACTCATTCAAACTACACTCTCTTCGTTACTTACTGAATTAACACATTCAAGGCTTAATTTACAGATTAGTATACAGATTAACCACCAAATTTGGTACTTTCACAAGCCATATGTATAAACATACATTGCAAATAGTTTTCTTTCTTTTTAACGTAATAATCACACTAACTCTTGTCTAAATGCTAGTTCTAACATCACAAATACATATAAATACAACAATTTAGTTTATAACAACAATTCACTCAACATAAATTCACAGAAAACATAAGACTCGTGAATATAAAATATTCATATATACAATATTTAGGGTTATGGAATCATACCTTCTCTTTCCTTAGTTATACTTGCTAACCTTAGAGAATTGTTTTGGAAATCTCAAGAATCCTCTCTCAACTCTCTCTCAAACTCTCTCTCTCTCAATATTTCTGAAAACTCTTTTCTCTTTTCTCTTATTAGGCTTAAGCTAAAAACTTTTCACGTAAAATAAAATAGACGCTCCTAAAACGTATGTAACTGCCGTATAATTATTATTATAATAATTACATATCAGTTATAAAATATTATATATATTATTTTGATTTATTTTATTTATTATAATTCCAATTCAAAATTCAAAAGCCATAAGGCTATGTTTGGGTAAAATAATTTAAAAATAAAGACTTAATATCTTTAAGCCTTATTTGGGCAAATCCACTTACACTACTTTAATTTATTTTAATAACTCATTTATACTATAGTTTATAGTCCCATATTATTTATTTAGATTTCCATATTCAATAAACACACTAAATAAGTTTTCCACTTAATTCAATTATCAGAAAATTATAATCATATTATAATTTTATTTAAATTAACATATCACTTTCATTATTAAATTAAAACAATAATATAACCATTCATGTAATTTTCACAACTCTCTAACTATTATATTAAATTAGAGTATTATTTAGTAAATTAAATTCACCAATATCCTTAAACAATGAAATGCATCAATATAATATTTATTTAATTTAATAAATATTTTAAATTACAAATAAAATCTTGGATTGTTACATCCTTCCCACCTTACAAGGATTCTATCTCCGGAATCACAACTCAGACAATACAATCATCACAGTCTTCCATCCTTACAAAGATTCTGTCCCCATGCATTCTTATAGTCTCTTCCAGAAGTTTGACGTGAATCTCAGATCTCTGCCTGATACAATTGACACTGGAACTCCATTTCTCGACACAATCTCCTTGACGTACAGTTTTGCCAGCTGATCAAGATTAAATCTAATCTTTATTGACAAAAAGTGTGCTGATTTCGTTAGTCTATCCACTATGACCCATATCACATCATATCCTTTTTGAGTTGTTGGAAGACCTACCACAAAATCCATTATGATATGCTCCCACTTCCATTCTGGTATTTCTAACGGTTGAAGTAATCTGCTTGGCCTCTGATGTGAGAGCCCCAGATCCGAGTCCCAAATAACCGCGGATCTGGTACAATCATTCTATAGCTATTGCGAAAGTTATAAACATAAATTGTTTATACAATAAACTTTACACACTATTCCCTAAGGTCGAGAACTTTCACATATACCTGAATCAATATCCTATCTAACATACAATGTTATTATTATACAATATTATTACAAATCTAGCTGCACACATAGTCCCAAGCTGAACTTGGCTTTAATGTTTCCTTGTATCCGATGTATTCGTATAATCTGCAATGTGTATCATGATATAGCAAAGGTGAGCAACAAGTTTGCCCAGCAAGTTTAAGCTTAATAAATCAAGGATATATCATGATAGAAAGAATTGAACAATAAGCTGACTATAATTCTACAATATAATTGAGAACTAGCATGAACAAACTTTCACAACTGAATAAACATTGAACATGAACATATCAATTATATCTGGACTGAATGGTAATGAAGGTGATCAGCCTTTCATACCTGATGAATACGTACAATATGCACAGAGTACGATTCAACAATTCATAGACATGGTAATCAACAATGATTAACCACAAGTTAAAAGAATAGTTCAAGAAAACTTGCCTGTTCGGTCGGTTACTGTTACGTAATTTATTTAGCTTTACTTGAAGACTTACTATAAATAATATTGCTCTACAAATTAGAATAATATCATCACAATATAATAATGTTATATATATTTATACACTAACCTAAACATATAAACACATATTCGTATCGGTCTATAAAATATTTAAGACTTGGCGTCAAGTCAAGCTATTGTAGTTTGAATTGAATCTAAAATAATCCTGACATCCTGACGGTTTAGTCGGATAATTCTCGAGCCAATTTTCCTTAAGACTCTACCTAAACTGGTTCACAATTATCTTAAATAATTTACCATCAATCAAAATATTTTTCATAAGCTCGTAAAAATTTTCAGATAATTATTACCATTTATCATGATTTTTCAATCATAAATATCATATTTATATGAATTAAATACCACTTAATTCCATTATCATTAATATTAATGAAATACGTGTCATAATATTATAAATTATTTATATTATTTTAAAGTATTTTTAATACTTTATTATTGTCTTTAAATGATTTTAAAGTTATTAAAATCATTATTAAATAACTGGTATTAATATTAAATATTAATATATTTCATGAAAAAATATGAAAAATTATATTTTATAACTTAAAATATTTTTATAACCTTTAAATTATTTATATATAATTTTTAAATCGTTTATTCAATTTTTCCACAATTTATTTAATGCATTTATTAAATAAATTAATTACCATTAATATTAATTTATTAATGAAATTCATCACAAAATATCAAAAATCATTAAAAATAACTTAAAATATTTTTTTATACAATAATATAATTTTAAATTATTTTTCAAATATTAAAATCATTTTTAAATAATTTATTTAATATTATAATTAAATAAATTAAATACCATTAATATTCTAAAAATATTAAATATTTATGAAATATACTCAAAATTATTACAAACCCATTTTTAGGCTTTAAAATAATTTTTAGGAATTTATTTTGAATTTTTAATAATTAAAAACTATTATTCTCTATTTATTTAATAAAAATAAATAATTTTATAAATAACTGTCGCTAAAGATGCTATAGGCGACAAAACCATTGCTGAATGTGTTCTTGGGGCAAGCCCAGATGTTCATGCACTGCTAACAGGTTGCTAGGTTTGACCAAGGCCAGATATTTGGTCTTTACGATTTCTGGCTTGCTAAGGTGTTAATGTTGTAATATTAATGTCACACTACAACCCTAAACAACTCTCATAGTCAACACATATCAAATATGAGAGATCTAAGCTTCAGAAAAGGTTGTCAGAGCAGTTCTTCATTTCTAGGTTACCCAGAAATGAATAATAGTTCGAGGGTCTACTTTTTGGGCCTTTAATCTTTAAGTTCTAGGCTTAGTTTGTAGGATATAATGGTTCAATTCTATAGAATTGATGTTAGAGTACAATAACATGCCATTATTTCAGTCTAATATCATAACACATGAAAGATCCATGCTAGTCAAACTATGCCAAAAAATTCGGCTCTTGAAGGTTCTGGGTTTTCTAGAAACCTTCATAAGGCAAAACGGTCAACGTACTTTGACCATGGTTAAATTCGATCCTGATCATGATCTAGGTAATATAAAGGTATGAATGTGGAGTTCTTATGTCATGTTACAACATCAAAACAATAGTATGGACTAACTATCAAAGATCAGCAAGATCAAAAGCTTTAAAAGTGCCTGTCAGAAATTCTGGAAATCTGGGAATTTTCTAGGTTGCCCAGAAATAGATTTCGTGACTGGTCAACTAGGTTTGGCTGCTTATAACATGAAATCTAGACATGATCCAACCCTGATTCAAGTTCCAGATTAAAGCCTACATGGCATAGAACATATCCATAATATAAAACACACATAACACCTAACACACATTGATCTAGAAGCCCTGACATTTGCTTGTCAGACAAGTTTTTAGGGTTCATCAATCAGTTCCAAAAGTGCTATTTTCTTGCATCTAAGTGCTATGGATCTATGATCCAACAACCCATATCACTAAATGACACCCTATTACATAACTTAAAACATCAAACCATAACATTTAACATACAAAACATGGACCTTCAAGATTAGGGTTTATACCTTATGAATGCCCGATCTTTGAATCTGGTAATCGATGATCTGATATTGGTAAGCTAGAATATGATCATAGCCTATCTTATCACTCTCTTTAATTCCCAATCTCGAATTTTTAGAGAGAGAAGGATGTTGGCTAGTATGGGAAGTAAAGTGAGCTTTCTCTCACTTTAATCTTTAATATTTCTTTGATACAATGAACTTAAATAGACTAAATGGATGATATCTTAAATATAGAGCACATGGGACATATGGAGTTGGTGAAATTTGGCTAGATTTACACTCCATCACATTAAAGAATACAAAAGGGCAAAATGGTCATTTGATTTTCCATTTTAATGCTAAAGATGTCATTTGATCAAACCCTTAAGGTTTAACCCTAAGGTTTGGAAAAATTAAAATTTTAAGATTTTCTAATTATATTTTAAAATAGAAAAATTAAGATTTCTAAATTATAATTAGGATTTCCTAATTATATTAAAATTTCCTAATCACATTAGGACTCGCTAATTAGGTATAATATTTCCTAATTAAAATTGTTAATTTAGCAATTAGGTTCCATAATTGTACATTATGGTTTCCAGCAGAACAATTAGGGTTTTCTAATAATCAATTAGGGTTATCCCTAATTAAATATATAATCAATAACATAAAAAAACTTTATACTTATCTTTAAGCTCCCAAATTAGAGTTTTGATAATCCGAATTAGGGTTTTGGATTTCCGAAACTGAAATTAGAGTTTCCAAGACCGATATAAGGGTTTCTTATCAATCGCTAGGGTTTTCTAACTGAACGTCGATATTCTTAATATAATATTATGGTTTGGATACTGATATAATTTATTTAGTCAACCCTCGATCCTTAACCACATTCTGTACACATATATGACCATACACACAGAACATATACACTTATACCCTTAATCCTGAATAATTCTCTAGAAATATTTTTAAATCCATAAAATCCCTTCCAGAAAATATCAAATCCATTCACTTATTTTCTATCCAAGTCTATTATTTAACTTTAAATCAATCTTTTAAGATTTTATAAATTGTCCAAATTCTCGGGTCGTCACATTCACCCCTTCTTCTAAGAATTTTGTCCCCGAAATTCAACTTACACCTTTCGTACTCATCACCACATGCTACCCAAAACATCTCTCACAACAGTTAAATTATTCAAATCATACTGAGGAGTCATATAGACTACGAACTTTCATTTTCGAAAAGGTTTTATGGAAATTCATCTGCAAATCGTCATATCTTACAGACACAGAGGGTGATTAGCCCAGTATGCCCTGTACTGGCCAAGTACTGCTTGTCGGAACAATTTTTCCCCGTTCCTCTTATCCGCCTTAGGTGTACAAAATTTCTTACCTCAGTATTTATCGAAATCTGCACCAAAACAAATTGGTTTGGGAAAGTTTTCAAAGAGCACTTAGGATTTTCATAAACGTTGGTCTAGCCGAATCAAATAGCGTAGACTCGTATCAATAATTTAATTTAATTGAAATATTTAGGTATAGCCAAACCCCGTTGGCAAATTAAAATTTATAAATTTGTTTGATGTCATGATGTCGTACTGTATTAATAGCTCATTTGAGGATGCCATCTGTAGACACTCGAAATTTTCTGCACACCTGTTACTGACATTGTAGGAGGGCAGATTTGTCTTTCAGAGATAACCATGGAAGACAACTCATATCCAGTCCGGATACTACCAGAAGTTCAGTTTCAACCCCGGAATACACACCGGGAGTATCAGTTCCAAACTCGGAGATAACCCTGAGGCATGCAATTCCAATACCAAAAATTCCACCGGAGAAGGCTGATTCATCCCGGAGATAACCCCGAGATATTCAGTCTCAGTCCCGACACCAGGAATAGAAGCACTAACCTTGGAGATAAACCCAAGGAGTGTAGTTGCATCCTGAAAATGCTTGTTTCAAAGCCATACAAACAGTTTCAGAACACTCGGTACTCACACCGAGGCACTCAATACAAGACCTAGAGATAACACCGAGAAAACAGGCACACCTCAGAAATGACACTGAAGACCTTCAACACATACAGCAGTCTAATCTCAGAGATAACCCTAAGCAATGTCTGCTTTATCAGCCCAAGTCAGAGATAACCCTGGTGAGGGGTAAAGTCATCATCTTTCCACCTTGATGCCACATCGCACCATCTCAATATTTTAGACATACATTTCTACACAGCAATGTCCCACACGAACCAAGGATGTCCAATCCCAAGTGACTATTACGCAGGATAACGGATAGAATATGAAGCTTGAAGACCGGAGGGCATGGTCCCATCTTCCTGATATCGTACAACCTCTAATCCCATGTCATTGCATAACTCTCGACAACAGCGGTCCAAAATAGGTCTTATACACCTCAGTCGGATGCCGAGATTGAAGTTCTAAAAGTTCGAGCGGACATCATGTTGCATGCGTGCACGTACTTCAAGACGGCGGGACTCACGGAGCCCGGGGCACCCCAGGCAGCCGCAGGCACACCTGCGGCTCCCCCCTCTATAAATAGAGGGCTTGGGTTGGCCATTTTGAAAGAAAAAAAGGCGAGGATGCCCTGTCCAATTTGCTCTGTACACACCCTAAACTGAGTGCTTTCTCATTTTAAACACTTGTAAGCTCATATATAGCTACTTTTTACAGGCAGGAGCCGAGTGTTCATCCACTTAAAGCTATAGAAGTCTTCTTTGGCAGCCTACTATAAACCTTCTTACACAATTTAAATCCTTTCTCTTCATATTTGCACACACTATTCTTCACATTGAGAGTCGTGTTGCGTGTGTATGCCCAGACTTCGGTCCGTGATTTCATTTCAGTTTTATATATATATATATATATATATATATATATATATATGGACTAACATTATCGAGTTATGCCTCGATTATATATATATATATATATATATATATATATATATATATATATATATATATACAGAAAGGATCAAGAGTAGAACTCTTAAGTAGTAGAACTCCCTTAAATAATAGAATTGTATCAAAACGACGTAGTTTTGATAAGACGCGGTGACATTTTTGTAAATATCATACCACCGCGTATTTACAAAAATGCTACCGCGTCTTATCAAAACTACTTCATTTTGATACAATTCTATTATTTAAGGGAGTTCTTCCACTTAAGAGTTCTACTCTCGATCCTCTCCCTCTATATATATATATATATATATATATATATATATATATATATATATATATATATAGTTCGACACACAGTTTATATATATATATATATATATATATATATATATATATATATATATACATTTCGTCACGCTTGGAGTTTACTTCGTGGCGGTTGACCATTTTTACTGCTTTATTTACGTTTCGTCCCACCTGGAGTTTACTTCGTGGCGGTTGATAGCTTTTATAACTTTATTTACATTTTGTCCCGACTGGAGTTTACTTCAAGGCGGTTGATCATTTTATTTCCTGGAGTGTGCTTCGTGGTGGTTGATTGTTTGCACATATATATTTATCGCTTATATATTTACATTTCTGATCCCCCATGGAGGTGCTTCGTGGTGGTTGATCATGTCTGTATATATATATTTACAGCTTTTACATATAACTGCTTATTGCGTTCATATCAATTATGGCATCATGTGAGCCTAGGAATCATGTGATCACAGATTCAGTTTACTGAATCTAGATTCGGTTCCCATGATGGACATTTTTAGCTGTAAGCAGCTTGTAAATTTAATCACGGTGTTTGGATTTCCTCAGATGGTTTTCATGCCCACGAGGAGTTCGACATTGTTTTGTACATTATTTTCTCGAAGATGCTTCGCATCTCAAAAATAAAAGCAGTCAAGCTGAACATTTAATAAAATGGAAGTATTAAAGGCCTCAATTACTATTGAGCACAAGGGTTTGAAAAACCTCTTTTATAAAACATCACTGCTATATCTTGTTTAAAACTGAATTTTTATACAAATTCTAACCCTTTGTATATAGGTGCGAACGAGGGATAGCACTACTTCCAAATAATTGCACATTGATCCACACACACACACACACACATTCGTATAACAGTTTCTTGAAAAGTGGCGGTCACCGTAGCAACATGGATGTCGGGGGGTGCCTAACACCTTCCCTCCGCATAAGCAAGTCCCCGAACCATAATGAATCTCGGTTTCACAGACCCGCTTAGTAGTGTCACATCACTGGGTCAATGTGCAAACCTTTTATCGGTTGTGTTGGTACAACCAGTTAAAAAACCAAATGGCGACTCTTATACTCCAATCGTCGACATATACATGTCGGACCTTTTTCACTTATTTTTTCAAACAAATCTCACCTAGCGTGAGAACACAAAAGAACAAGAATAGAAAATGGACAAATAAAAATCCCGACGTCGACATGTGGCGACTCTGCTGGGGATAACCGTAAAAGGTCTTAAGTCGCTATTACAAGATTTTCAAAACTGCTATATGTTTATGTGTGGATGCTGCATTTACATTTATGATGAATGTGTACGAATGCATTTTTTAACTACACTACAAAATATCTATCTGTGATATTAGTGCTTCACACATGTCATCATTTTCATAAAAAGTGAGACACATTGTATGTGAATGTATGCTGTGTGGTTCCTCCACCATGAGGCTATCCTGTCGGTGCTTGATTACTGGACTCGTAGGAAGACTAATTCCAATGATGCTCAGGAAAGGCACCACCCAAATTCGCTCTAGTTGAAAGACCAGATTAACTTCCCGTTGAGTAAATTACGATGATTTGGGAACCTTCATGCCAAAAAGCCACGAGAGTAACCTAAGATAGGTCAGTCTCTAATAAACCAAACGCGGAGGAAAGTCTCTTCATGTTTTCTCATTTCAAATTAATCGTAAAGTCAATTACTTGTAATTTCATTCCATATTCATATCCATGTAATGAGAAATATGAAGAAAAATGTGCATATTTAAATTAACATGCTATCCTGTATCACAAATAGCTAACATCCATTTTGCAAGATAATAATCCTAAAACGGACACATCACGTAGCATGTAGACATTTACACAATCCCTAAGACTAAACTATGCCAGTTTTGTCACAGGGAAGCATTCGGACCTATTACCCGATCAAAATCCAAAAAGGCCACGAGCCTACAGCCAACCATGTCTTCATCTGACCAATCTAATCTACTCTCTCGCGAAGAATTTGACAGATTAAGTAAACAAATTACAGATTTTACTGTTCTGCTTAAAGAATTACATCAGTCTACTCAAGGTACGAAGATACCCATACATGCTGAATTCTCTGCACAAGGAGGAACCCAAGGTTCTGATAAAGTCATTACAGTACTTGAGCTCCAGTTGGATACAACCAACAAAATTCATGATACCACCCATCTCAAAGGAGATCTTGACACCGGTGACATCTAGAAAAAGGTCCTTCAAATGGAAGAAATCCTTCATTCTATCAAAGGAATTGGAGCATATGGGAGTGTCTCATATACTGACCTTTGTATATTCCCTGGTGTTCATTATCCAGAGAAGTTCAAAACTCCTAACTTCAAAAAATATGACGGGTTAGGAGATCCTTACACACATTTGAATGTGTTCATTAGAGAACTTGGATCTTATGCAGAGGACGAGAAGCTCAGAATGTAGTTATTCCAAAAGAGTCTGACTGGAGAAGCCCGTTCATGGTATACCAGATTAGACAATTCAAAGATTCATAGTTGGGAAGAACTAGCTCATGCCTTCCTCACACAATACAGCTTCCAGTCTCCGATGGCTCCTGACCGGTACCAGATTACCAAGGTCAAGAAACAGTCTAATGAGTCTTTCAGAGAGTATGCTCAAAGGTGGAGGCGCCATGCTGCTCAAGTGATTCCTTCTATGACAGAGTCAGAAATGGTTATGACCTTTATCGATATATAAGAAGCTCCTTTCTACGAGATAGTTTTAGCTGGCATTAGTAAACCATTTTCTGAAATGATCAATCACGGAGAGATGGTTGGGATGGGGTTAAAATCAGGAAAGATTCAAGACCTAGCCGCTCTTAAAGCAGTTGCTGAACATATCCAATCCGGAACTTATGGAAACAACCCCCGGAGGGTCCATAAAAAGAAAGAGGAGGATGTTTCCTTGATACTACAAGGTCAAAAGGGCAATCAGAATATGCCTTTTCAGAGGATGAATTATACTCGCTTTCAAGCACAGTCTTCAAACCCTCCATTACCTAAAAGTGGAGAAGCCAAATGCCCTCGAGTATTCACACCCTTAGGGGACTCGTTCGAGAACATTCTTAATCTTCTGACCACTCAGAAGAAAATTACGCATCTTCATCCACCAGCTAACCCTAATGGGAGGGGTTTCAATGCTGCTCGAAAATGTGCTTATCATGCCGGGGCACCTGGACATGATACTCAAGATTGTTGGGCCTTGAAACATAAGATCCAAGATTTGATAGACAACGGTGAGATCGTGGTCACTAAACCAGATCAACCTCATGTACAAGACAACCCTCTTCCTCAACACAAAAAGGAAGAAGTCAACATGATTAATTGGAGTAGTGGACAAAGTTCTAATTTTAACTGTTAATCCTCCCAGACCATCAAAGACGGTGTTGACAAATGGGATTATGCAAAGTTTCAGTTTATGATGGAACGAAAGATGAAAGCTCTGTGTAAACAGATTGAGCAATTGGGTGAATTGGTGACCTATCGGCATCAAGTCACAAGCCAATTAGTTAGCCAGGAGCATGTTAGTCTCCTCCCCTTGGTTATGAATACTCCCTCGTCACCTTCAAAATATGAAACATTGGAGGATAAAGTGACGAAGAAAGCCACTGCCAAAGCCCGTCAGGATTTTACCAATAGAAGGGAATTTACATACCTAGGCCAACCTATGGAGGAGATACGTCAGATGCTAATCAACGAAGGAAGGATCACTTCCCTTCTACCTCCAATCAATCCCTGTTTAAGACGGTTTAATGCTGATGGAGTATGTCAGTATCACTCCCATTCCAGCTGTCACAGCACGAAAGAATGTTGGGCACTCCGCCACCTTATTCAAAATCTAATTGATAGTGGTGTCCTGCAACTGGAAGACAATGATATTGTGCTATTTGAGAGTGAAAATACTTGTCCTACTAAATGGAAGGGACTGGTAGCAGTTATATCCGCTGAGGCTGATGGAACTGTCAAACCATTCATAATACAAGCAATTCAACTCAAAGGAATTGACAATCCTTTGAAAGTGGCTGCTACAGAGCTAATCAACTTACCATTCAGACCACAATATCCTGTTATCAGCTTACAAAAAGTCCCTTAAAATTATGGAGAAGCTGAAGGATCCACCTCTCATACGACTGCTGCAGTGTCAAAGGAAAATCCATTATATCTTCCCCAATAGGTATTGAAGCCTACCATCAAATCAAAGGGGAAAATTCCCATGGAGAAGATTGAAAAATTCCTTCGTACTATGGGTCATAATGAAGCCAATGTGGTTTTAAGCTTAAGAGAAGCTCCACATAAAATTTCAATACTGGACTTGGTTTTAACATCTGAGGATCACCGGAAGATTCTAATGAAGATTTTGGAAGAAGCATACTTGTCGAAATCAGTGGATGTAGAAAAATTTCAACATCTGGTTGATCACATTTTCAACAACAATGTGATATCTTTCACTGATGATGACATACTGCCCGAAGGGACCGGTCATTATAAGCCGTTACATATTATGGTTTTGTCCTCCGGATACATGCTAGTTGGAGTCTTGATAGATGGAGGTTCATCTCTGAATATTTGTCCTTGCGCTACGCTGCTGAAGATGAATGTTAATCTTAAACGGATCCGAAGCAGCCATACTGTTATTACAGCTTTTGATGGATCCCACCGGAATTCAGTCGGAGAGATTGAGTTGCCAATTGAGATTGGTCCCCATACATTCTGTGTATCTTTTCACGTGCTCAAAATATATACAGGATACAACCTACTTCTGGGGAGACCGTGGATTCACATGGCCTGGGCAGTCCCTTCCACTCTTCATCAACAACTTAAATACATTATCAACAATAGCCTAGTCACATTCAATGTTGAGCCGAAATGTCCTCAACAGGGTGACATGCAACTCATCAGTTTCAATTCCGATGTTAAGCCGGTTAGTTTTCATGCTTTGGAAATGAGAAACACTCAATACCATTCCATTGGGATGCCATTTCCCGTACCCAAGATTTTTGTCGAAGTGATGGCAGCTACTCAAGAAATGATGTCATTGGGACACCAGCAGGGACAATGGCTGGGTAAAAGTCATCAAGGTATTAAGCACCCGATTCAAGTGTCCAGTCAAACTGGGACAGCCAGACTAGGCTATTCTGCCAGTTCCAATTATAGGAATCCGCATAATCATAAGCAGATTCCTTCAGTTTCTGCCACACGACGATTATCTCCACCTGTAAATCCAGAGTCTGCATAACCTCCGGTAAAGGTGCCAGCCAATGTAATGGCTATGTTATTTCCCAAGCCGATACCGGTAAAAGAGAAGGAAGTCTTTGTTCCAGATCCCAAGGTGGAAGAAGAGGAACGAAGAATTAAACAAGACATCGTCCGAATGATGTCAGGCATGCGCATCATTGTCCTTGATGAACATACAAATAGATACACCCCAGACGATGATTGCCCAGACGTAATGGTCATCATTCAGGAAAAGGAGGACGATGATAGTCCCTCCATCACTACAGTCCACCAGGACTTTGCCCTTGCCAATTGGAGTAGCACTCCTTTCATTGGTCGACAAGGGTAAAACGGGCAGGACTTCTTACTGCCCTGTAGATATAATAACTGCTTACTTTTCTGTATAGTATTAGCAATTGTTTTGTCCGTACATGCTAACATTTTGTATAATTAAACAGTTTCATATATATTAAGTGAAAACATATTTTGTTTTAGGACTCTGAACTTAGATGTGCCTGTACTTGCTGATAAGATGCCTCTTCTCTATAAGGATTGTAACTTTGATGAAAAGTTGGACTCAGACTTGATGGAAATACAAGAGGATATTGAGGTGCCTCAGGAGATCAAAGAATGGGTCGAAGACAAACCTAAACCTAACCTTGATCAAACCACCTCCTTCAATCTCAGAACCTTAGAAAGCCCTAAGATAACCCAGATTGGTTCAGACCTTACCCCAAACCAGAGGAATGACATGGTTACACTACTAACCCAGTTGCAGGATGTGTTTGCATGGTCTCATAAAGACATGGTGGGTTTATCCACTGACATTGTCCTTCATCGCCTTCACATTAAAGAGGGATTCAAGCCAGTCAAGCAAAAGCTCAGGCGATTGAAACCTGAGTGAAGTTTAAAGGTGAAAGAAGAAATTGTGAAACAATTTCAAGCTGGTATTATCATGGTGTCAACATATCCTGAATGGATATCTAACATCGTTCCCATGCCTAAGCCTGGAGGAAAGGTGCAGGTTTGCGTGGATTATCGGGATCTAAATAAAGCTTGCCTTAAAGATAGCTTTCTAGTGCCATTTATCCACATTCTTATTGATAATACTGCTCAATATGGCATGTACTCCTTCGCTGATTGCTTTACGGGGTATCATCAGATCATGGTTGCTAAGGAGGATCGTGAGAAAACTACTTTCATCACACCTTAGGGAACTTTTTGTTACAGACGGTTGTCTTTCGGCCTCATCAATGTTGAAGCTACCTATCAGTGAGCTATGATGGCTCTTTTCCACGACTTAATGTACAAAGAGACAGAGACTTATGTGGATGACATCATTATCAAATCCCGAAGGGAGGAAGACCACTTAGACCATCTCAAAAAGCTCTTCAACAGGTTGCGTAAATACAACTTGAAGTTGAATCCAGCCTAGTGCGCCTTTGGCTTTAAATCAGGCAAGTTGCTAGGATTCCTAGTCAGCCACAAAGGGATTGAGCTGGATCCCCCTAAAAATCCAGGCCATCACTGAAATGCCCATTCCTAAGACAGAGAAGGAAATACAGGGATTTTTGGGAAGAGTCAACATCATTAGTAGGTTCATTTCTCAACTCACAGCAACTTGTGAGCCTATCTTCAAGCTATTAAGGAAGAACTCCTCTATGAAATGGAATGATGAGTGCCAGAAGGCCTTTCTTACGATCAAAGAGCAGCTAGTCAAAGCTCCTGTCTTGGTACCACCCAGGGATGATGTTCCCATGTTCATGTACATGTCCATAAGTGACAATGCCATAGGCAGCATGCTGGGTCAGAAAGACGATAGAGGCCAATAACGAGCTATCTATTACCTTAGCAAAATATTCAGCAGCAGTGAACACAAGTACACTCTAATTGAGAAGACTTGTTGTGCTTTAGCATGGGCTGCCATGAGGTTACAGCATTACCTCCGTGGGCACACAACCCATCTCATATCCTGCGTGGATCCTATCAAGTATGTGTTCAGTAAGCCCATACTAAATTGTCAGCTGTCCAGATGGCAGTTGATTCTGCAATAATTTGACATCGTTTATGTGACACAAAAGTCCATTAAAAGGTCAAGGAACGGATCAACTGGCCACCGCACCTTCAGGTGATTTTAAACCCTTAGAAACATACTTCCCCGATGAATGGGTAATGACAATTCAGCAACACCATCAGTACGATACACGCCAAACATGGAACATGTATTTCGATGGAGCTGTCAATACAGAAGGTTCTAGAGCTGGATCAGTTCTAGTATCTAGTACGGGGGAGCAGTATCTCGTCGCCGTTAAATTATAGTTTGTCAGCACCAACAACACAGCTGAGTATGAAGGTTGTATTATGGGGCTAAAGCTTTCCCGTTCAATGGGCATCAGGCGGTTAACTGTCTTTGGAGATTCAGAGTTGGTAGTCAAATAATGCATGGGAATCTATCAAACCAAAGAACTACATTTGCTGCCTTACCATCGGTAAGTTTTACAGATGACTTCGGAGTTCGAAGAGATCTCTTTTCTACACATTCCTTGTAATAGGAATGATTTCACAGATGCACTAGCAACTTTGGCCTCTTGATTCACATACCTGACAAGGAACACATGCCAGGCGTCACATTGGCCCTGCAAAAGGCACCAGCCTATGGGAACTATGTTGGAGAAGTATCGGATGAGCTACCTCTCATCCCACAACCTTGGTATCAGCATATCAAGGAGTACTTACGAGATGGATCTACACCCGCTGAGGTGAGCCTGACTGAAAAAAGGTGGATTCATCGACTTGCTATAAAATTCTACCTGAGCGGAGATGCACTCTACAAAAGAGATGCATGATTAGGTCTCCTCAGATGTCTGGACAAGGACCAAGCTCAGAGACTCATGGATGAGGTCCATGGTGGAGTCTGTGGCCCACACATAAGTGGCTCTCTATTTATAAAGAAGATCCCCAGAACGGGACATTACTGGCTCTCTCCCAAAGCTGACTGAAATGACCACGTCAAGAGATGTTATCAATGCCAAATTTATGGGAATGCTATCCACGCCCCTCCACGGGAGCTCCACAATATGAGTTCACCTTAGCCCTTCTCAATGTGGGGAATGGACATGATCGGGCCCATCGAGCCCAAAGCCAGTAATGGACTACGCTTTATCTTCACCATGATCGACTACTTCACCAAGTGGGTAGAAGCATCCTTCTTCCCAGGGTTACCAAATAAGTAATCATTGCTTTCATCAGAAAAAATGTCATTTGTCAATATGGACAACCAGAGGTGATTGTATCAGACAATGCTAAGAACCTCAACAACAAAATGATGGAGGAGTTGTGCAGTAAATTCCACATCAAACATCTTAACTCCGTCATCTACGATCCAAAGATGAATGGTGTTGTTGAAGTCGCTAACAAAAACATCAAGAAGATCATCCAAAAGATGTCTGCTAACCACAAAGACAGACCTGACTTATCATCCAAAAGAGTTGTGCTCTCAGATTGTAGGAAATGGATGACGATGAATTTTCGTAACTCATTAACTCGGACACCGTGAAATGGTACTATGTCTGAAGTTACCATCAAGCAAACATCCTGGTGTTGAATCATTAGATCACCAGTCATTCCGGTTCTTTAACCCTTTACTACATACAACTCTTTTTTCCACACTGCGCCCCTCAAGGAAACACAATTTTCAAGCCAGCAGCCTGGTTTTCGGATCATCGGATCCTTTCCTCTTCATTCAGTTTTTTAACCCTTACTCAACTTCAGTTATCCCACTAGGGATTGAACCTTTCACACTTGCAGTTTGTTCCCAAACAAGGGATCAAACTTTTTACACCTGCAGTTTATCTTGAACTTAGGATTAAACTTTCTTCCCCCGCAGTTTGTCCTCCACATAGGATTAAACTTTTCGTTGGCTACCAAATCGTCCTGAGGGGCGAACTACGTTGACCTGATCTCCTTGATACACGGGAGTATGTAGGCTACCATTTTATATGGCCTGGTTGTAATAAAACAAAAACAACAAAAACATTTCTACACCCTTCTCCTTACAAAAATAAAAACAACAAAAACATTTCTACACCCTTCTCCTTACAAAAACAAAAATAACAAAAACATTCAAGCACCCTTTCTGCCACATACAGCGTTGAACCTCTTACACCAGGTTCGAACTACGCAGACCTGATCTCCTCTTCAATAGGAGTACGTAGGCAGCCATTTATGGTTCGGTCTAACCCCGTACCTAAACATGACTACTTGTCAACGGCACTGGGATCAAACTTCAATCCACCACATTTCATTGGCTTCAAACCAAAGGGATGGAATTACCTGACCTCCCCATATAAACGGGAGACTCGGTGACCATCTAAGCTGTGGTTGTACCTTGAAGAGCAATACCAATCCATAAGAGATGGAATTAACTAGGCTCCTCCTAAATAGGAGTACTGGCGACCATCTGTGGTGCGGTCAATCTCAGAGAGGAAAGCCACAATCCTCTCCACATTTCCATCCAGAAACCAGTCCCAAGACACCAAAGATGGTAGGGATACACACAGATCAATGTTCCATTATGAACTATCTATAGACAACTCAATGTCCATCTAGCAAGGAGAAATTCAGAATACATCAAGATCACAAGCCCTGAAGAAGTAGGCAAATATCAAGCAAGCATTCAGACATATCTAAAAGGGAAGTGATATACTGTTTGATATACACAATATAAACTGTACATGACAAAATGGCTAAGCTAGTCTGTGTAGAAAAATACAAGGCTATCTATAGATCGGTATGCATGTGGGCTAGCAGATTTAACATAGCATCTTTCTCCGAAGAAGGAGGTAATGATGTGGTCTCCTGTACAAGGGTATCCACACGAGTCAGCAAGTCTGAGGCCATCTACAAGGTGATGCGATGCTCATCAATATAAACACTCATCTTGGTAAGCATACCAGTGGTCAAGAATCTCACTAAAGTATTGTCGGTAATAGCTATATCCCTATCAGATAGGGCAACATCCCGCTCAATGATCACTATATCTTTGGATGATATGGCCTCATCCCGCTCATCAACAGCGGCATCTCTACGAGCTAGTGCCTCGTCTCTCTCTAGCAGAGCTGCGTCTCTCCCATCAAGAGCTGTCAACATCAGGGATCTAGCCTGATCTCTCTCAAAGGTCATCAAATGAAGACTCTACTCAAAGTACTGTGCCGAATGCTGGATCATAATAGTACTAGTATTGGCAGAATCTAAGAGAGCTCCTGGCAACCCAGTAAATGGCTCCTCCTCGGTGTGATAATCGATGTCCTCCATGGGCTCTCCACCATCTGAATTATTACCCAGCACTGTGGATACTGCCGCACCCGATGAAGTCTATGTCTCCATCCACGCAGCATACTCTGGCGAACAACCTGAATGGCTAACAGAAAAAGCAGCTATCTCACACTGATCCCAATAAGCATACACTCGGGATCGGTCCTCTGCTGACAAGTGGCGAGAAGTTAAGTGCTGACCTAACGCCCCATCAAAAGGATGGAAATCCAAGAACTAGTCAAACTATGACATCACGACCAGTGGGTGGTAAGTAGTCATGCCCCTCAAACCAGCCAGAGGGAGATAATCCATGCCCGGAGCTCGAGTAATGAAACTGTAGGACGAACTAAGCCCTGTACACAGCAAGATAGCAAACAGATCTCCAATCCCAGCTAGGACAACGGACCAAGATGCAGGATCTGTACACTCCACAGGCTAGAAGGAATATGGCATAGCTATCTTATGGGTGAAACAATACCCATATCGTCTGAATGTGCCAATCGGTCTCAGGTATGATATAAACCACACGTACAGCATGACCGAACTACCTGTGAATACCCCTGCAGGGTAAGTTTTGCAGAATGTGGCCGACCTCAGTGTCTTTGCCATGATCATTGGAATAATGGTACGACCCTCCATGAGAGCTCTCACTTCCATAATAACGCCGATGTCCAACTCATCCATGTATCGTGGCATGTATACGTATGATAATACACACAGTAATAATGCATCCACTCTGGCCAAATGCCATTGGTCCTCTGGTACGGTGAAATCCCCAGAATACCGAGCGTAGATGTCCTCATAGCCAAATCTATCAATCAGGAAACGCTGGGATATCACGTGGCCGGATGTGATCTCATCCTGTATAACTCTCCGCCTCAGCTCGGTGAGAGTCATAAATTGACGGCTCATGTCACCAATGGTCATATGCACGCAAGGTCTGTCAAGTGCAGCATCTTCAAACGTGCATACTCTTATAGAGTCGGAGTCAACTCCTGGGTCCCAAGCCGAAAAACTTGCCTCTTCGATACCCAATGCTCCAGCATGCTCTCTAAAAATCCTACGGGAACATGAAACATCAAAAGGATCATGGTAACTGCAATAGCTGATCTACGGTCACCCTATCTGGCGGTGACATACTATCATACCAGTATCTCAGACGGGATGCAACCAATAATGGTGGGGTGTGATCTATGCGATTGACTGTCGAAGAAGACATTTGTGTGGGTCGTATCATAATACCATCCAGGGGTCAATGCTGAATATCTCTGGAGATACATACATATGCATAACATGATACATGCATAACAGATAATAGATGGCTATATGATGTAGGGAATAGAAAATAGTATATACATTCCTAAGTACATCATCATCTATATGCATCATCTCTGTACATCTAAAAATACAGGGAAATGGGGCACAGACGCCCTACTACTAACAGAGGCCTATCAAAAGATATAGCGAGAATGGGGCACATCCACCCAATATCTAACAAGAGGCCTATCGAAAGAGATAACAAGAATATACATCAGAAGAAGACAATGGTGTCGATATCTACATCATCAATCCTGTCCACCTGATGTAACTCCTCCTGAGTCACTGGATCTCTATCAACAGTGATGTCAAGCCTATACAAAGGAGGATCTGCGTCGACAAAACCAAATGGGTCATCTAAGGGGCCAGCTCCTACGCTGGAAGGATAAAAAAAATCTGCCTCTACCGGATCTCTGCCCAAATACCGGATAAAGAAATGTGCCCAGTCCAGTCACTAGGTCAAGCTGTCAACCTGTGTCACATGAGTCGGATCTCGGACACAGGGTAGCCAATCCGTCATCATCACGGATCCTGGAACCATATCCCTCATGAACTGAGTGGTGCGGGTCTGGGCTCCAATGGTACGAGGGATCCACCAATGCTGGAATACATCCTGAGTGCAGGGACCCTCTGACAATGTAAAACCGTTAACACCCAACAATGCGATATCAATGACGGGTGACTGCGACACAGGCCAATAACGCCTGGCAGGAGGCAAGATCGGTATACAGATCTCTCATGTGGTGCTCCGAATAGCACACTCTCCTAAATAGAGCTCCCATCCTCCATCTGTGAATAGAGGAACCCTATGGGTGGAAATCACGTACTAAACACCAGTCGGGTACCCAACCACAAATCCAATGGCCAAGTGCTCCCTAGAATAGGGAATCCATGTGATGACATCAGCTGTCAACAACTCCAGCATTAGGCAGCAATGAGTGAAACCCTCAGCTATAAGGACCTCTGCCACTATGGAATGATGTCATCGCGTGGATAGGTATCCAACCCTAATATGCTCATATGAATATTAACCTATACATGGTAAATTACAAGAGAAATACTCACCAGCAGAAATGGGTAAAATCCTAACCAAGCCTCGGTGAAGCCCTGTGAGCGAATATGCATGCCCCTGAGGAAATAAATAAAAGTGTAGGAACCCCAATCATACTCTCCAATATAGTTCACATGTCACGTAGCGCTGATCAAAGCAAACGATACCGTAGAAGAGTTTTCTACTATGAAGCAACCTCTAATGATCATCAGGAACAATCGTTGAAGAATGAAATCCCTAATTCTGACATCAGCTGGTATGGGCTCACTCAACAGCCCACTCATCGCATCTACGCTCAAAGGACCCGTACGGACAGTCCTACCTTTGAGCGCCTCCGCTAGAACTCCTAACAAGGATCTAATGGTAGTCGGGGTAATATCTACCGTGCAAGGCACTGGTGCCCCTCCAAACTCTATACATGTGATAAATCGCCAATCCATCGGCGTCATCATCACCTCACAGTCCAACAAATGGAGTGACTAAGTCTGGTGAAACCAGCGCTCAGACAATGCCTTGAGGTAACCCCAGGGACATCAACGGGGAAGGATGGAAAAGAACGCCCCAAATTCTCAGTCATGCACAATCGCTCTATTGTCAGGATGCAGAGCCTGGTACATGGAGTGAATGTTGAACCAGTTCCCTCGAGGCTGTATAAAGCCGGGAACCTATATAAAATGCAGATCGACATCAAAATCCTTTACTCGAGGGATATCGACTCAAATCACCCAAAAGCTCTGAGTTTATCACCTGAATACTCAGGAGGTCCCTACGGGGAACATGTGCAGCAGGAGCTGGGTCCGCAACCGGAACATCATCCTCCTCGTCCTCGACGTCTGGCACATCAACCCAGACTAGACGTATCACTGCCTCCACCAGACGACGAGGCTGTCTAACAGAACGGGGTCGAGGCACTTCAGAAGCCCTCCTTCGTACACCAGAAGTGATCCTGTGGGAACTACTTGGCTGATCTAGATCCATAATATCTAGACAATAAGTCTCTAAATCACTTCAGAAAGGGTGTGGTAATTTTGAAACCTGGAGCTTTCTTTTCAAAATGCATTTTATGACTATATGCATGCATTACTTTAACATGCATCTACAGTAGAGTTAAAAATGCATCACTACTCAATGCCTACATTTTGAAAAATTTTGCCATAGTTTCCTCTATGAATAGGACTATCCACATGTACATAGGCATGACTAGGTGGCCATTTAGTAGCACATCTGCCCACAGTCATATACATACTATTTGCATTAAAAAGTTAAAGTCATCATTCCATAAGGGTAGCCTAATTACCAGGATTACTTTGTATTTTTACCTTTTGCTCATTTATCCTTAAATAAGATAAGAAGTTGCAGAAAAAGGTGCCAATTTGACGGTTTCAAAAGTTAATTTTTTTCACATCATTACGTTCAATATAGTTTAATACTAATATTTACTATGTTGAATATTTTTTATCAAGTCAGTTGAGCATGCATATTCACTACTATGTGTTTAGATGCATTTCATATGATAAGTCATTTTCCAACGAATAAAAAATTGGAAAAGAAGACATGCATACGTTACCACGACAATGTAGAACACTTGTACGGTGATAGAATTTACAAAAAGTCGTCCGAACTCGGCAGATCTGAAGAAGAGCTCTCGAATTTCATTCGCGGCGCAACTTGAAAATGACTTATAAAAGCAACCTATAGACATTTAGTAGCTACGGCTGGCCGCAGGTCCACCTGTGGCTGCTGCAGGTGTACATGTGACACCCTTACGTGGGTCCCACCCCTCCAGCTTGGTCCAGGTCGAGTTGCAAAGGAGTTCTCACAAGCTAAAAAGGCCAAATCAGGGATAAAAACGCTACGCGATTGAGCGGAATAGCTTGAAATCCTAGTTTTCCTAGGCCCAATTGTGGCTTTCATATCATTCATTGGTATTCACCTAAACATAGGGTTTACTATGCCTATGATCTCAGCTGTTATAAGTTACCCTCGGCATTACCTTACACTGGTCCAATGCCACCAAATCAGGGTCGTCACCCTAATTCTTAAATAGTTTCCCGGGCGGGGGCATCATGCATTCTACAGTACGCATCCCCAGCGGGGGAAGCACACATTCTCAAATAGTTTCCCCGGCGAGGGCATCACGCGATTTCATATGTCGAAGTATATAGCCCCGGCAGGGGTTACAACGCATTTTCCTTTGATACATACGTCAGCGAGGATCAAACAGATCCCCGATGGGGGTTACAACACATGGTAATCTGTCCAAAAATAGATCCCCGACGGGGGTTACAATGTATTTTCCATTGATAAACATGTCAATGAAGGTCGAGCAACCTTGACATCAGTTCAGCCATTGGAAAATAAACCCAATAAATCCTCAAAAGCTATCTGATGATTGCATCAGTTGATATACATCAATAAAGGTCAAGCAGCCTTGGAATTTATCCCTGGTGGGGGTTACAAGGCGTGGTCAGCCGTTGGTTCACACGTTAACGAAGGTCAGGCAGCCCTGATAACACATACTGTTGGCAATAACTCCAACAGAACATTGATATGACATGGCGATACAAACCAAGAAAGATTAACATCATCAGGGAGGATCAATGATGGAATATGTTATACACATCCTCAAGCAGACAAAGCTTTATCACCACAGATCTCCTGTACACGAGAGGCACATCTTTGGAATAAAGTATGTATCAAGGATTTAGGACTTTGGTGATAAACCCAATGTCAACAATCCTAGAGATTCTTGTTAGCTGTGGATCACACGTCCTTGACAATTCATCAGGCAACTTATTTATTGCCATCCTCGGTAGAAGCAATAGGGAGCCGGCAATCATCTCCAGCACGTGGGCAAACAATCCATATGCATCATGTTGCTACGCATAGCATCATATTTATCTTATTGCATTTCATGTGTCTTGGATTCTTTATCCTATCCATGCCATTACATTGCATGAATATGATAAAGAGGGGGCATTTGTAGACACTCAAAATTTTCTGCACGCCTGTTACTGACATTGTAGGAGGGCAGATTCGTCTTTCAGAGATAACCCTGGAAGATAGCTCATATCCAGTTCGGATACTACCAAAAGTTCAGTTTCAACCACGGAATACACACCAGGAGTATCAGTTCCAACCTTGGAGATAACCCCGAGGCATGTAGTTCTAATACTAAAAATTCCACCAGAGAAGGTCGATTCATCCCGTAGATAACCCCGAGATATTCGGTCTCAGTCCCGACACCGAGAATAGTAGCACTAAACTTAGAGATAACCCCAAGGAGTGTAGTTGTAGTTCTGGAGATAACTCCGAAAATGCTTGTTTTAAAGCCATGCAAACAGCTTCAGAACACTCAGCACTCATACCGAGTCACTCAATACAAGACCCGGAGATAACACCGGGAAGAGAGGCACACCTCAGAGATGACACTGAGGACCTTCAACACATGCAGTAGTCCAATCTTAGAGATAATCTTGAGCAACGTCTGCTTTATCAGCCCAAGCTGGAGATAACCTTGGTGAGGGGAAAAGTCATCATTATGCCACCTTGACGCCACATCGCACCATCTCAACATTTCAGACATATATTTCTACACAGCAATGTCCCACAAGAACCAAGGAAGTCCAATCCCGAGTGATTATTACGTATGATAATGGATAAAATCTGAAGCTTAAAGACCGGAGGGCATGGTCCCATCTTCCTGACTTCATACACCCTCTAATCCCATGTCATTGCTTAACCCTCGACAACGGCAGTCCGAAATAGGTCTTATACACCTCAGTCGGATGCTCGAATTGAAGTTCTAAAAGTTTGAGCATACATCACGTTGTATGTGTTCACGTACTTCGAGACGGCAGGACTCGCAGAGCGCGGGGTACCTCGGGCAGTCGCAGCTACACCTACGGCTCCCCCTCTATAAATAGAGGGCTTGGGGTGGCCATTTTGAAAGAGAAAAAGGCGAAAAAGCCCTGTCTAATTAGCTCTGTACACACCCTAAACTGAGTATTATTTCATTTTAAACACTTGTAAGCTCATATATAGCTACTTTTTACCGGCGGGAGCCGAGTGTTCATCCACTTAAAGCTATAAAAGACTTCTTTAGCAGCCCACTGTAAGCCTTCTTACACACTTTAAATCCTTTCTCTTCATATTTATACACACTATCCTTCACATTGAGAGTCGTGTTGCGTGTGTATGCCCGAACTTCGGTTCGTGGTTCATTTTAGCTATATATATATATATATATATATATATATATATATATGAACTATGTGTCGAACTCTGTTCGATGAGCCTACACTTACGTCTGGAGCGTTTAATTGCTTTTGTATATATATATATATATATACATTTCGTCCCGCCTAGAGTTTAAATCATAGCGGTTGACCGTTTTTACTGCTTTATTTACGTTTCGTCCCGCATGGAGTTTACTTTAAAGCGGTTGATCGTTTTATTGCTTTATTTACATTTGCAATCCCCCATAGAGGTGCTTCGTGATGGTTGATTGTTTGCGCGAGCACACACAAACACACACACACACACATACACACACACACACACACACACACACATATATATATATATATATATATATATATATATATATATATATATATGTACCGCTTTTATATATTTACATTTCTGATCCCCCATGGAGGTGCTTCGTGGTGGTTGATCATGTCTGTATATATATATTTACAGCTTTTATATATAACTGCTTACTGTGTTCATATCAATTGCGGCATCATGTGAGCCTAGGAATCATGTGATCACAGATTCAGTTTACTGAATCTAGATTCGGTTCCCATGATGAACATTTTTAGCTGTAAGCAGCTTGTAAATTTATTCACGGTGTTTGGATTTTCTGAGATGGTTTTCATGCCTACGAGGAGTTCGACACTGTTTTGAACATTATTTTCTCAAAGATGCTTTGCATCTCAAAAATAAAAGCAATCAAGCCGAATATTTAATAAAATGGAAGTATCAAAGGCCTCAATTACTATTGAGCACAAGGGTTTGAAAAACCTCTTTTATAAAACATTATTGTTATATTTTGTTTAAAACTGATTTTTTATACAAATTCAAACCCTTTGTATATAGGTGCGAACGAGGCATAGCACTACTTCCAAATAATTACACATTGATCCACACACACACACACACACATTCATATAACAGTTTTTTGAAAAGTAGCAGTCACCGTGGCAACACGGATGTCGGGGGGTGCCTAACACCTTCCCTCCGCATAAGCAAGTCTCCAAACCCTAATGAATCTCGGTTTAATAAACCCGTTTAGCAGTGTCACATCACTGGGTCAATGTGCAAACATTTTATCGGTTGTGTTGGTACAACCAGTTAAAAAACTAACTGGCGACTCTTATAGTCCAATCGTCGACATATACATGTCGGACCTTTTTTGCTTGTTTTTTCAAACAAATCTCACCTAACATTAGAACACAGAAGAACAAGAATAGAAAAGGAACAAATAAAAATCCCGACGTCGACACCGTCCTCGAGTGACTTTGTCATAACACATCATATAATAGTGGAACAACGATTTTAGATCAAATTCAACACCAAGTATTCCTGTATTTATAACTCCATTAACTTTTTATCATCCCTGCACCTGGTTACATGGTACATAAGTGATAAATAAAAATATATTTTGATATTTCAAATCATTATCGTCTAGCCAAAATAAGTAGCATGGACTATACTTTAAACCATTCAAAAACTGTTGCAATTCACTTTTATCATCTCAACAGGTAACGATGTGTCGGTGGCCCGAAGTCCACACATACACAATGGTCACCAAAAATTGAGAATAAAAATTCATTTTTCAAAAGCACGTAGTATGTATTTAGCTTGATGTCCAAAATTTCAAAGTCTAGCATAGCTAGCAGATTTGGAAAACTTAATATCTCCACTAATGATCAATTCCTTAGTAATCTATTTATTACTATCCTCAATACTCCATTCACATATATCTATACCTAGTTCATCAAACTTACCACACTTATGAGTTTAGGAACTTTACACAATCATATTGGTTTACGAACTTGTCCTAGTCAGACCTTTGGCGTCCATTTGTTGAGGGTTTCAAAAATATTTCATATAATTATGAGTCACAAACTTACTATAAGTATGAGTTTTAAGAACTCATAACTTAATCTTATATTCTCAACCTATACCATACCTATCTGTTATACACGTTAGAAAAGAATCACCTTCTCAATATTTATATAGCAAATAGCGCGACAAAGACATTTTAATAATTATCAGTACCAGAAACTAAGTAGTTTTTACACCAAGTACAATTCCACGCCCATAATAAGGAATCATACAACTCAGCTGCTGACATGAGTCCTCAATTGAAATCCCCACCTAATCTTAACTCCCTTCTCAATACTAATTTCATTTAATCCGTATTCATAATATTTTCTTTAATCTGTACTAATTCATCGTACAACTGATATATAGCAATCTCGTCGAAAATTTTTCAATCATTCGATTAATTCTATTCCCTGCTGTTACCTTATCAGATCACGGGGTGATCTCATCATATATATTACGATTCATTTCTATGTCTTCATCGTTTTATTTTACCATCTCCTATCCCTATACTTTTAGTCTTTTATACTCGATCTATTCATCACTACAATTCAACTTTATTATCAGAGTTAGGCAACTTTGTATCTTTATAACTAGCTGAGATTCGTCTTTGAATCTTACCGACACACTAACTCTATTTAAGTTAGTTCTTATCCTAAGCACTGCGGTTATTAGTCTAAGGTATCCATACCTCAGGTTTATAACCTACAACTTTGATACCAATTGTGAGAGCCCCAGATCCGGGTCCCAAATCACCGTAGATTTAGTACAATCATTCTATAGCTATTGCGGAAGATATAAACATAAATTGTTTGTACAATAAACTTTACACACTATTCTCCAAGGTCGAGAACCTTTACATATACCTGAATTAATTACCTATCTAACATACAATGTATTATTATATAATACTGTTACAAATCTAGCTGCACACATAGTCCCAAGCTGAACTTGGCTTTGACTTTTCCTTGTACCTGACATATTCACATAATCTGTAATGTGTATCATGATATAGCAAGGGTGAGCAACAAGTTTTTTCAACAAGTTTAAGCTTAATAAATTAAGGATATATCATGATAGAAAGAATTGAACAATAAGTTGGATACAATTCTATAATATAATCGAGAACTAGCATGAACAAACTTTCATAGCTGAACGAATATTGAACATGAACATATCAATTATATCTGTACCGAATGGTAATGAAGGTGATCAGACTTTCATACCTGATGAATACATGCAATATGCATAGAGTACGATTCAACAATTCATAGGCATAGTAATCAACAATGATTAACCACAAGTTAAAAGAATAGTTCAAGAAAACTTGCTTGTTCGGTCGATTACTGTTACACAATTTATTTAGCTTTGCTTGAAGACCTATTATAAATAATATTGATCTACAAATTAGAATAATATCATCACAATATAATAATGTTATATATATTTATACACTAACCTAAACACATAAACACGTATCCCTATCGGTCTATAAAACACTCAAGACTCGGTATCATGTCAAACTATTGTAGTCTGAATTGAATCTGGTACAATCCTGACATCCCGATGGTCTAATCGGATAATTCTAGAGCCTATTTTCCTTAAGACTGCCTACACTGGTTCACAATTATCTAAAATAATTTACTATCAATCAAAATATTTTTCGTAACCTCGTAATAATTTTCGGATAATTATTACCATTTATCATGATTTTTCAATCATAAATATCATATTTATATGAATTAAATACAATTTAATTCCATTATCATTAATATTTATTTAATACTAAATATTAATGAAATACATGTCATAATATTATAAATTATTTATAATATCTTAAAGTATTTTTAATACTTTAATATTGTCTTTAAATGATTTTAAAGTAATTAAAACCATTATTAAATAACTGGTATTAATATTAAATATTGATATATTTCATGACAAAATATCGAAAGTTATATTTTATAACTTAAAATATTTTTATAACCTTTAAATTATTTATATATAATTTTTAAATCATTTATTCAATTTTTTCAAAATTTATTTAATACATTTATTAAATAAATTAATTACCATTAATATTAATTTATTAATAAAATTCATCACAAAATATCAAAAGTCATTAAAAATAACTTCAAATATTTTCTTATACCATAATATAATTTTAAATGATTTTTCAAATATTAAAATTATTTTTAAATAATTTATTTAATATTATAATTAAATAAATTAAATACCATTAATATTCCAAAAATATTAAATATTTATGAAATATACTCAAAATTATTAAAAACCCATTTTTAGGCTTTAAAATAATTTTTAGGAATTTTTTTTGAATTTTTAATAATTAAAAACTATTTTTCTCTATTTATTTAATAAAAATAATTAATTTTGTAAATAACTGTCGCTAAAGATGCTATAGGCGACAAAACCGTCGCTGAATGTGTTCTTAGGCCAAGCCCAGATCTTCATGCACTGCTAACAGGTTGCTAGGTTTCACCAATGCTAGATCTTTAGTCTTTACGATTTTTGGATTGCTAAGGTGTTAATGTTGTAGTATTAATGCTACACTACAACCCTAAACAACTCTCATGGCCAACACATATCAAAACTGAGAGATCAAGGCTTCCGAAAAGGTTGTTAGAGCTGTTCTTCATTTCTGGGTTACCCAGAAATGAAGAATAGTTCGAGGATCTACTTTCTGGGCCTTTAATCTTTGAGTTATAGGCTTAGTTTGTAGGATCTAATGGTTCAATTCTATAGTAATGATGTCAGAGTACAACAACATGCCATTATTTCAGTTTAATATCATAACACATGAAAGATCCATGCTAGTCAAACTATGCCAAAAAATTCGGCTCTTGAAGGTTTTGGGTTTTCCAGAAACCTTTATAAGGCAAAACGGTCAACGTACTTTGACCATGCTTAAATTCGATCCTGATCATGATCTGGGTAATATAAAGGTATGAATGTGGAGTTCTTATGTCATATTAAAACATCAAAACAACAGTATGGACTAACTATCAAAGATCAGCAAGATTAAAGGCTTTAAAAGTGCCTGTCAGAAATTCTGGAAATCTGGGAATTTTCTAGGTTGGCCAGGAATAGATTTCGTGACTGGTCAACTAGGTTTAACTACTTATAACATGAAATCTAGACATGATCCAACCCTGATTCAAGTTCCAGATCAAAGCCTACATGGCATAGAACAGATCCATAACATAAAACACACATAACACCTAACACACACTGATCTAAAAGCCCTGATGCTTGTCAGACAAGTTTTTATGGTTCATCAGTCAGTTCCAAAAATGCTATTTTTTTGCATCTAAGTGTTATGGATCTATGATCCAACAACCCAGATCACTAAACGACGCCCTATTACACAACTTAAAACATCAAACCATAACATTTCACATACAAAACATGGATCTTCAAGATTAGGGTTTATACCTTATGAATGCCAAATCTTTGAATCTGATATTTGATGATCTGATATTGGTAAGCTAGAATATGATCATAGCCTATCTTATCACTCTCTTTCATTCCCAATCTCGAATTTTTAGTGAGAGAAGGAGGCTGGCTAGTATGGGAAGTAAAGTGAGCTTTCTCTCACTTTAATCTTTAATATTTCTTTCATATAATGAACTTGGATAAACTAAATGGCTGATATCTTAGATATAGAGCACATGAGACATAAGGAGTTGGTGAAATTTGGCTAGATTTACACTCCATCACATTAAAGAATACAAAAAGGGCAAAATGTTCATTTGATTTCCCATTTTAATGCCAATGATGTCATTTGATCAAACCCTTAGGGTTTAACCTTAAGGTTTTGAAAAATTAAAATTTTAAGATTTTCTAATTAGATTTTAAAATAATAAAATTAAGATTTCTAAATTATAATTAGGATTTCCTTATTATATTAAAATTTCCCAATCACATTAGGACTTGCTAATTAGGATTAATATTTCCTAATTAAGATTGTTAATTTAGCAATTAGGTTCCATAATTATACATTAGGGTTTCCAGCCGAACAATTAGGGTTTTCTAATAATCAATTAGGGCTATCCCTAATTAAATATATAATCAATAACATTAAAAAACTTTATACTTATCTTTAAGCTCCCAAATTAGGGTTTTGATAATCCAAATTAGGGTTTTGGATTCCCAAAACTGAAATTAGTGTTTTCAGGACCGATATTAGGGTTCCTTATCAATTGCTAGGGTTTTCTAACTGAACCTCGATGTTCTTAATATAATATTAGGGTTTGGACACTAATATAATTTATCTGGTCAACCCTTGAACCTTAACCACATTCTGTACACATATATAACCATACACACAGAACATATACACTTATACCCTTAATCCTGAATAATTCTCTAGATATAGTACAAACCTCGCCAATTCATTAAATTTTGCGGCATACTCAGATACCGTTATTGATCCCTACTTCAATTCTAGAAACTGCACCTCCATCTGATTCTTTGAACTCTCTGGGAAATAAGTCTCGAAAAATCTCTCCTTAAACCTATCCCAAGTCATTACCCCTTGACCTCCTCGAGTTTTATTAGCTTGCCACCAATAACTAGCCTCTGCTTTCAGCATAAACATTGTAAAAGTAGTCTTCTGATTCTCACCTACTCTAGAAACATCAACAACTTTCTTTATCTCCATGATCCAGGTCTGTGCCTTAACTAGATTCATGGATCCACGAAATTCTGGTGGTCCAACCGCCTTGAAGTTCTTAAATGTCACAGCATGATTTTGTGGCTGATTCTGCAATGCTCCCGTCAGTAAAGTCTCTAACTGCTAAAATGGATTAGCCTCAGCGTTGTTGTTATTGGTAGATCCCTCCGGGGTTCTTTGTCATGGTTGACGTCTTGGAGGCATTTTCTGTTAAATACACTCATTAGATTATTATTCAATCTTCTAGGTATTATGTACTTAATTTGCACATCACAAAACTACTACATAACACACAATATCTTGAATAAATACTAACTTTTATTCATTCATAATATTTTAAAACATAATAATGATAGCATTCTTGCTTTCTACATCACTTTCCTGAACTATAAAAGTTTCAGGATAACTTCATCATCATCATATCCCATTGGTTATATAATACCCAGGATTTACATCTTATTTACTAACTAATCACATAGTAATTACATTTATGACGACCTACTAAAATACTGCATAGCCTTACGATGCTCCTCTTCCATAATACGGAACATTGTTCGACGATCCAACATGTACGATGGCAGCGTCTCGAACTGAATCGGATAACACATGACCAAATTTTGAGCTCGATTGATCACGGTGTTGAAAACACTATTCATCTCTTCCATCTTGATCTTCTTCACTTGTACATCTCTTTCTGCTACCCTAGCTCGTTGAGAAGCTTCTTCGTACGCGTCTTCGGCTCTTGCCCTCTTAGTAGACTCTTCTTTCAATTTGTTCTTCAGCTCCGCGATCTCCTCTGTCGTTTGCTCGTTCTCTCCTTCAGTGTGGATCAGTTTCCCTTCGACATTACTTAGACGTTCATCTTGATCCTGGATCTCGCTGTCCTTCTATGCCATCAAGGTCTGCTGTTCAGCTACTATCTCTTCCAACTCCTCGACTTTATCCTACAATTCCACATTGCGGTCGTATACTTCATCATACATACGGGCAGCGATCGAGTTTAGTGGAAACTCTTCTTCCTCATCCTCCTCATCCTCATCCGACTGTGGCAGCTCAACGGGGTCCTCCTCATCCGTCACTACATCATCATCCTCATCAGGTTTCTCCTGCACAACCACTGTAACCAACGGAGATGACACCCGTGGCAGTAGTTGTTCCCAAACCACCTGAATATGTTGAGGCTCCTCCTCTCTAGGCATCCGAGATCCTTCCTCTCTAGCCTGACTTTATTCTCCTACATTAGCCATCCTGACAACAAAATTTTAAGTTTTAATTACTAATCATTACTACTCAACACTCACGAGCACATAGGTTGAATCCACATAAGCACATAAAGTGTTTTATTACTTCTTTCCTAAAACTCAATAAGAGTTCATCACCACTATCTTTTCCATCTTCTATAAGGTTACCTCCTAAGGCTTTTCCCTACCTAAGGTTCATAACCTAAAACTCTAATACCGACCTGTGACACCCCCAAATCCGTGTACTTCATTCCCATAAGACTTGGTGTTCACTTTCTATACATTCATACTAACTATCCAAATATAATAGATTTTAAACCATAAATCCTCCCTTTAAAAGGGTTACATCATTAAATCAAAAAATCTCAAAGGTTATCTAACCTTTAACATAAATCAAGTGCGAAAATAAAAATAGTTACATCACATCATTTAAATAAAGTCTATTAACATAAAGGCCTGTAAATTACAAGTCTTCATCACTTGTACATTTTTCCTTTTCCTTTGTTTGTAGTAGGTTTATCGACCTTCTCAACCTTAGCTGCAATAATTATATTTATGCAAGAGTGAGCAAAAAAAAATGCTCACTAAATATAGCAATGAACAATAAGAGAATAATAACTGCCAATGAATAGGCTCATTAGAACTGAATAATACTCTATCAATGATAACCAAAAATTGGAATCAAAATATGAAATATATCTGAGGGTCATAAGACAACGAACTATGTCCACGGTTACAAGTAATCTTTCAACTTTAACTTAAACAGTTATACTATAGGGACTTCACGTACTTAGTGGGATCAACCCTTCGTACCATGTATTGTGCACAAACATCTAAACGCATCCCGTACCCCAAAAATAGGGTTGTTCTTCTCAATTTTAGAGTACAAGTCCGTACCAAATAAAGTTTGGTTTGGATAAGCTTCAGGGATAATTTAGAGTTTCACGATCATCAACTAAAGGATTAGTTGAATCAACAAAGTTTGATAACACTACGGTTGATCAATAACAACATAATATAGAACAATTGAGAATCATAGGTGAACCAACTATATATTAGACTCATGCTTGGAAATAACTAGAAAGCATAAGCATTGAATAAAATGATAAACCTTTGCTTGAACAATAATAAGCTAGGCTATGATCTTGTGAAATTAGAAATTAAATTACTGAACATGCATTTAACTGACAACAAACTGGAAACAAAGTGTGCTCATCATAATAATAACTTGTGCAAATTAAATGAAATATTAAAGCTCAATATTGGAGATTAGAGTTAAAGGAGTTGTATTTACTATGAGGGATTGAAACTAAAGAAACTTGCTTAACTATAAACAAGTTAGAATAACTCAACAATGATTAGAGTTCAAAACTTGCTCGAATAAAATTAAGGTTAGAAAGCTTGCTTGACAACAAAAGGTAAACATAGTTATGAAACTTGCATTCATTATGAAGAGAATGAAGTTAGGAAACTTGCCTCGAGTGTAAGCTACATAATGTTTACAAACGTTCGCCAAATACCCTACATATACCATTAAAATCACAATACCAATTAGTTATACTAAAAGTAACTTCATGGGTTTACTTCTCATTCTAGTCAAGTCTATAATCTCTAGTTTAAGACTTGATTATCCTACTCATTCACATACCATGGATTTGAACTCCTAATTATATAACAGTACTCGACATGGTGATTGTATAACAACACTAATTCTCATGACATCACATACTAAATCATAATCTTTTAGTTCCAACATTATGATTATTATATGTTATTACGTCTTATAGCATGCATTAAGCCCTTTTATAATCACTAAAATATGTTAAGTTAACATTCTCTAGACTTTGCTGTTAACAGTTCTTCATTGGGTCTGACTGACCACTAGCGCGGCCGCGCTCGGCACCAGTACCAATTTTGCAGAACACAAGTTTAGACTCTGTTCTAAGCCAACTATCACGAATTTCATCCACAAAATAGTCAATTAAATATACCCAAATACTATAGCACTCATATATACATGATTCCTCACATATATCCTAACTCAGAAGAATTAAACAACAAATTCAACTAATTTAAATCCTTTAAATTCCATGTTTTATTCAAAAATACCATTTTTGACATCCTTCACAAAAATTAGCACTATGATCACAATTCTACACCAAATTAACTCATTCAAACTACACTCTCTTCGTACTTACTGAATTAACACATCCAAGGCTTAATTTACAGATTAGTATACAGATAATTTGGTACTTTCACAAGCCATATGTATAAACATACATTGAAAATAGTTTTCTTTCTTTTTAACGTAATTAGCACACTAATTCTTATCTAAATGCTAGTTCTAACATCACAAATACATATAAATACAACAATTCAGTTTATAACAAAAATTCACTCAACATAAATTCACAAAAAACATAAGACTCGTGAATATAAAATATTCATATATATAATATTTAGGGTTATGGAATCATACCTTCTCTTTGCTTGGTAATCCTTGCTAACCATAGAGAATTGTTTTGGAAATCTCAAGAATCCTCTCTCAACTCTCTCTCAAACTCTCTCTCTCAATATCTCTGAAAACTCTTTTCTCTTTTCTCTTATTAGGCTTAGGCCAAAAGCTTTTCACGTAATATAAAATAGACGCTCCTAAAATGTATATAACTGCTATATAATTATTATTATAATAATTACATATCAGTTATAAAATATTATATATATTATTTTGATTTATTTTATTTATTATAATTTCAATTCAAAATTCAAAAGCCATAAGACTATGTTTGGGTAAAACACTTTAAAAATAAAGACTTAATATTTTTAAGTCTTGTTTGGACAAATTCACTTAAACTACTTTAATTTATTCTAATAACTCATTTATATTATAGTTTATAGTCACATATTATTTATTTAGATTTGCATATCAAATAAACACATTAAATAAATTTTTCACTTAATTCAATTATCACAAAATTATAATCTTATTATAATTTTATTTAAATTAACATATCACTTTCATTATTAAATTAAAATAATAATATAACCATTCATGTAATTTTTCACAACTCTCTAACTATTATATTAACTTAGAGTATTATCTAGTAAATTTAATTCACCAATATCCACAAACAATCAACTACATCAATATAATATTTATTTAATTTAAAAAATATTTTAAATTACAAATAAAATCTTGGATTGTTACATCCCCGACGAGGTTTTCAGTGTTAGGATCTGTGCCCCGACAGACTTCTGCCCCATTGAACTTTATATAGTACAAAATCTCCCCCCAACGAGAAATGTAGAGAAAGAGCTGTTCGTTTTGTGTTGATTTCAGACCATAGTATGATGAGTTAACTTAATCTAATGAACTTGATAATGTGTTAGATATGTAACAAGATACTATAACATATTATTAACATGTAAATAATGATTTCATGTGGTTAATTAATAAGTTGGATGTGTACTTCAATTTGCTATTCAAAAGGTTAATAATGTGTTTAAGAGTTAAGTTTGTGCTATGTGAATAATATAGTCAGATCTAAAGTTAATATTAAAAGAGAAGTATACCAATGATGTTAGTTACATTATACTTAATTGGTATTGTGATTCTAAACGGTATGTGTAGGTTATTTGTGAACGTGAGTTGTAAATTGTATAGCTTACGGACGAGGTAAGTTCCTTAACTTGTCTTGATTATGATTATACAAGTTCTTAAACTCTACTTTTACATTATGCAAGTTTCTTGAATCTATTATTCAACTGAGCAAGTTCTCTAACCCTAATATTTTATTATGCAAGTTTCTATTCCTAAATTGTTATTGATATGTATATTCTCTAATCCTAATCGTTATCCTAACTCTACTTTCCATTGAGCAAATTATTTATCTCTATCTTGTTTACAATTATGCAAGTCCTCTAACTTTTGCTACTCAGTAAGGTTTTTGATTTAGTTCAGTTCTTATATTCTTAAATAAGCTTTCTAATTATCTCTAAAAGCACTACTTTAATAAATGATAATTACCTAGTGGTGAATCATTGAGACTATGTTAGTTGTTGAAATATGAATTGCTTATGTACCTCTATAGTCTTGAAAGCACGATTTCGATGATTAATACTTGTTTATTTATAACCCATTGAGACTCTATCTCTTATTCGTTCGTTGTTATACTTTGTTCATGATGATATTGTAATCAAACTCTTGAAAAGTTATTGATCCCTATTTACTTCAACTAGTACTTGGTTGATGAACGCTCTAAAGATCTAGAATTCCTTTGAAGCTAATTCCAAACTAAACTATTTTTGGTATGAAACCTAATGATTAAAGCTGAGATGAACAACCCTATATCAGGGGATTATGTTAGAGCTACACAATAGCGTTAAAATGTTTGCGCAATATATAGTACGAAGGGTTGATCACCTGGAGTACAAGATGATGGTTCATATATTCGTTTAGACTGTTAAATGTTACAGTAGAAATACTTGACAACCTAGAACATAGTTCGTGGTCTCGTGATCCTTAGTGTATTCCTTTGATATTGATATCTATTTTTTAATTTAAATGTTCTTTATTCCTTTGAAATCATAGCTCTTGAAGTAAAGCTTATTATTTTCGGTAAGATTATATTACCAACTAAAGCTCAGGTGATTGTCATTCATAAACTATTATTGGAAATTGTTCTTCTTGTGGGCAATTGTTTGCTCACTCTTGCACAAAACAATGCAGATGAGGTCAAGAAGTCCGAAGAGCTTTCTACAAGCAAGGGGAAGGGCAAGATGCTTGAATAGATGATGTTTAGTCTGCTGTTTATTTATGAAGCTTATGTAATAGACTTGATTATGTTTTGTTTTATTATTCCGCTGATGATGTAATAATTAAGGTTAGATGACCTGGGATTTCGTTTGATGATGTAAACCCTTTGATGGGATTATTATTTATGAAATTTTTACTATCCTTTATTTTGGGTAGATATATATGATTTTAATGGATAGTGAACACTAGATCTGTGGAATCGGAGTACCCAAATTTAAGGGTGTCACAAGTTGGTATCAAAGTCATAGGTTATGAACCTTAGGCGGGGAAACCTTAGGTAGTAGCCTTATAGGATATCGAAAACATAGTGATGATGAACTCTTATTGAGTCCTAAGGAATGAATTAAGGAATTCATAGAAGACAATTAATAAAAGACTTTGTGTTATATGCTTATGTGTTAACAACCTATGTGCCATAAGTGGTATCGAGTAATAACTAAAACTTAAAACTTTGTGGTCAGAATGACTGTTGAAGGAGGACCCAAGAGCATAGTGAGTAAGGGCCTTGAGACATTTATATAATATAGGAACGGTTAGTATCGGGGAAGCCATACCCGTTGATTTCAGTTGTGGGTCAAGAGCATGAGTCTAAGTTTGATCAGGAGGAAGACTCTAAGGAGATAGTGTGATGCCCCCAAATTTGGACCGCCACTTTGTAACGCCCCCATATTATACTCTCATGGTATCTGATATGGTGCTTAAAAAAATTCAATATAATGCATTTAAATCTATACACCCATGGTACCTGATTATAAGCTTATATTAAATTAAGGGACTATCAGATATAATTCCCATAGATCCAAGATTCACAGTATCCCATAACAGAAGACAATTCTCAAGAGAACTATTACTGTGTTTGGATACCCTCACTTGGATATATAAACTGTATCTGTGAAAAGAATCTATCTATCCGAAATCTAGAATATCAGTAATAACATGAACAATCCATATTACTAATATCCTCACCCAGATGTATAGTCTATGTCATGTGAATTTATACTATCGTATCGATAATAACTATTTATCCAAAATCTAGAATATCAGTAACAACATGAACAGTCCATATTACAAATATCCTCACTCAAATGAATAGTTCCCAAGGATCTTAACAAGATTCCAAGAATTCTACATTTACATCTATATATGTAAGAAAACACGGTTGCGAAAATAAAAGATGTTATATATATATATATATATATATATATATATATATTAAAATTCGATTACATGATTCTTATTACAGAGTATTCAACTAGACATGAATATAACCTAATCTAAGCAGGGACGCTTCCCTTTATCTACTCCAGATGTTCCAGGATTACCATCTAAAATTACAAAGGGAATAATTTGCAAGGGTGAGCTATGACATGCTCAGCAAGTTTTGTATTTATAACAATATATGATTTGAAGAAATACAACAATTCAAATTTCGACTAATAGTTGTTACCATTTTAATATGGATTTTTATTTTTGTCAGTCACACAGACTTAGAAATTTTGTTTATATATGAGATAGGGGATCAGCCTATTCAATATCTTAGGAGTATGCATCTCATCCTACCTGTAACAACCCCAAAATAGGTCCATACCATCCAACCCATTTTGAGTTGCCAAATACATGGTACAGAAAACAACTACAACTTTATTACAACAATTGTCGTACAAAATAGAACAACACATATACTGTGAGTTTGGATACAAGTATATACCAAATGTGACACATGTCCCAACCGTGGACAGTGCCTCACAGTGACACCTTACATAAAGGTATAGTCAAAAATTATTTTAGAAATTAAAATCTTTGGGAAGTGCTCAAGGAAACCTTCATACATGGGAGTCCATGCGTCTAGATTATGATAGATATCATATGTCCACAGAATTATCCTTGGTTGACCCAATAGACCCCAAAGAAGAACAAGAAGATTACTATCATATTCTTCCCAATTGTGAGTCTTCTCTTGACTTATCATTATCTCCAATGTCTCTAATTGAGAATTATACTTCAAACAAACACCAAAATTATATAGGTAGTGCTCGTAAATATACTCAGCAAGTGGATGAGCACATTCTTGTCTTATGATGATACGAGGTTGTATGTCATTAAACATCTTGTATGATAGTGACAAAACACCCTTCCAACGTTGGGTTCGCCTCACCCTCAACAGCTATAGACCATCGTTCTATTCCCCTGTTATCCCCCACTCGACCCAGCTATACTTTTATTACCTGAAAGGAATTGTGAAGCAAAAGGGTGAGCACAACTAGCCTAGTAAAGAATATCATGGCTAAAGATAAATAAATTATCAATAGCCTTCAACAGTAATAAATCAGAGATATAGAACATATGGTAGATGATAAAAATTTTCAACCATAGTTGCAGCGGAACGAACAATCCATTAGAAGAATCAAATAGACTATAAAGTCTATTATCTTCTCCACGTTAAAAGTCCACCAACAATATTTTATCCCTGTAACATCAATCAACAGTTCCTTTCCACAATCATAGGAATAACTCATAATCACAATTGTGATTCTAAATTCCTCTTCTCATCCAGGACGAAGATAATTTTCATCACCTATCTTTACCTGAAACATCAAAGATCATGGTTACACTAAATCACATTTTCTGTTCATAATCATACTAATAACTTTATCTTTGTACTACGGGCCAAAGATATTCGTCACTAGTTCATCTTTGCACTACTGGCCAAAGATATTCAACAACATGTCATCTTTGCACTACGGGCCAAAGATATTCATCAATAAGTCATCTTTGTACTACGGACCAAATATATTCATATCTCAACGAAATATATAATCAATTTAGAATTTATATAAACAATAATTATAACCATGTTGATCAATTCACCTTTACACTTAAGCTAAAGATATTCAATTATAAATTCAATGGTCATGATCATACTAGTCACAATTCAACTTTTCACTACTGGCCAAAGAGAACCCTAGTCATGATCATACCAATAATCTATTCATCTTTACACTCAAGTGAAAGAGAATTTCAACATCAGGGTTATAAAAATGTTATATATAATAATAAAAATAATATGATCAACATATAGTTTTAATCTCAAGAGTAATATTCATAAATCAACTATAATTTGATCAGAAAAAGAAACCAACTTTGACATGAATAGTAACTCGTGCTCGTGAATAGTAACTCATGAATAGTAAACCCGACACAAAAAAGTAGAAATTCCACAATAAAATACATACCAATATTTCGGTATAATAATATTGAAAGAATAATATTTCTTAAGCTTATAAACAATTTATTTTAATTATTTACACTTTACTAAATAATACATTTAATCATCCCAAAATGTCAAACTCATAAGATTTTATTATCAATAACCACAACCCTCATCAAAAATCTGCATATACCTCATATAAGATTCTCAAGCCATAAAATCCTATTTTCTAATTTTCTTACTTCACATAACATATTTAATTCATTTACTCATAACTAGTCCATTTTCATGAAAAATACCAAATTAGTTCCAAAAATATTTCTTTTCTGGGATTTAGCAGAATATAGTCCCATATTGAACATATATTTTTCTCAGAATTTTTTAAAATTCATTTACTATTTTTCATATGGCTAAAACCGCCGAATATTTAGACATTTATCATAAATTGTACTTCTATCCAAAAATTTCGAAATTCACATAGTACACTAATATTATATAGATATACTTCTAATAAAATTTTTATCAATTTTGGAGTTAACCACAAGGAGTTATAAGCGGTTACTTTTAAAATAGTCTTTTCCCGTAAAATTCATAACTCTTAATCTATACATCCAAAAATTACCATTTTTGGACACAATCAATAAAACTCATCAAAATATCATTTTAAATTTTTTCAGAATTTTCTGAAGGTCAGAAGAATTACGAACTGAAAAACATAATAAACCTTAAAATCTCTTACTATCCCTTACCCCAAAAGAGCAGCACTTCTGACCGGATATCAGATATAACGCTGAAGGAAACTTGCACTGATGAATAGCAATTCACCAAGTATCTAAATACTCACAAAATATACTCAATAATCTATAGAGAGAAAGAGAGAAAACTTGCTTCTGGTGTGATTTTCAATTCTAACTTAGCCCACTATTTATAGGAAAATATTAGCACACCAAAGCAGACTTGACCTGTAACTCGATGGTTTACCTGCTACTATTCCCACCCACCACATTTGAATAAAAATCTCAGACCAACTAAAAGTGGGGCCCACCAATTCTAGAATTTATTAAATTCTAGAAATTTATTGAATTATTAATAATATCTAAATAAAAATATCATAAATTAATTATAATTATTTAATATAATTTTTAAAACTATTTTTGTATTTATTTATAATTAGTTATTAATTATTTCTAATTTTTATAATTTAATTTTTAGAAAAATCAATTTCTGTCCGTCGCTAAAGCCCTTCAGTGACAGAAAGTGTCGTTGTAGGTGTTCTTGAGTTTCTGGGCAACAGTTTGGTCATGGTCGAGTGACCAGTTTGACCATGGTTTATTTAGCTACTGATTATGATTTTGGGTTTGTTCAGGTATTGATGTTATAGTACTCTTACAGTAGTACAACATTAAGCAAACTTTATGTTGTAACCTACATATAACAAGAAGTTATAGAGGCTCAAAGTCACTGTCAAAGCTGTTCTTGAGTTTCTGGGCAACCCAGAACAGTGGTCATGGCCGGTCAGCGGTTTTCTGGCTTTAATATCTTGGATTCTATGTATTGGATGTGTGTTGTGTTTATTGTATCATGTAGTATATACGTCAGGGTACATGTATATAACATTAACATGAACAAATCAAAACTCTAAGGTCTCTAATTATGCTGGTCAAAGTACATCCAAACGTTGTTCTTCATGTTCTTCAGTTTTCTGGGTAACCAAGAAAACTTGGTCAAGTTCGGTCAACGGATTTTGACCAATAATTCCAGTAATCCTATGAGTTGTTTATGCAATTTAAGATCATAGATATGTAGTACATATATCAGGGTGTTAATCTAAAACAAAACATTACAAAAATAACAAACAGAAAGCGATCAAAAAGGTTGGTCAAAGTAACTGGTTCGACTGTTCTTGAGTTTTCTGGGTAACCTAGAAAACTACAATTCGTGAACGGTCAACGCACTTTAACCACTTATAACTTGCAATCTATAGTTCTAATGAACTTGCTTTCTTTTCCAAATTAAAGACCTACTAACAGGCTACAAGTAACATATAATTAACAGGCCTAAACATAAACACATACGAATCTACAAGCCCTGATATTTGGCTGTCAGACTAGATTTTTCAAAATTTCTAGATTTCTAAAAACACTTAATTAAGGCATCTAGATGTTATGAAAACGTGTTCTGCCAATCCAACATACTTTCTGACATACTAATACATATTTCTAAACATCTAAACAACAAAATTAACAAAGGATCAAAGAGCTAATTATGAATTAGGGTTTGCACCTTTTTCTTGATTGATTTTTGATTCTAGCTACTGAATTTGATGCTGCTATCACCCAGGCTTGATTTGGTATGTTTATAAGAGTGTAAAGGCTTAGAGAATTCGTAGGTTTGGCCAAAGGATTTGTTGCTATTTATAGACTTAAGCAACTTAGGTTTTTTGTTCTTTTTCACCTACTTGCCTCTCTAAATAACTGATGATAAGTTACTTGTGTTGCTTAGGGTTTGTTATCAGCTTATGTACTACCTTAGGACTTGGTTTGGTGACTCCTAACGTACTTGTGAGCTAGTTAGGTTAGTTTAGTAGTTTAATTTTGCCCTATTCTTCACTAATCTTGATTAGGGTTTTGTTTTTAATGATTAGAATTGTTAAATGATGTTTATTAGTACGTAATTGAAGTTTACTAACCATGATTAGGTGTTAAGACAATCTAATTAGGGTTAAATTAGCTAATTAGGGTTAGGTTTACAATTTAGGGTTAGGGTTTTGCTAATTAGGGTTAGAATTTGTTAAGCTAGGGTTACTAACCTAGATTTCTCACTAATCCTAACAAGCACGACAAAGCATTTTGTCAGTGTAAGCACGATAAAGCAACTTGTCCCAACAAATATACCGAAAAGTCCATTTTCGAAAAAAAATTTTAAGCACGAGGTGTTAAGCACGACGTTTTTTGGACAAAATTTTATTTGATCAAATTTGTTAAACATAATATTTATTAACACATAACACATTCAGAACAGAGAAATTATTGATATAATTGGACTTTACATAACTAAATCTTATTAGGGTTTTGGGTTTTTACATTCACCCCCACTAATAAGAATTTCGTCCTCAAAATTAAAGTAAAAGTTAAGTAAATAATTGAGGATAATTCTCTCGCATTTTATCCTCGAGCTCCCATGTAGCCTCCTCAACATTTTGATTTCTCCAGATCACTTTAACCGAAGCTATCACTTTATTTCTCAAGACTTGCTCCTTACAGTTGACGATCTGCATAGGTTCTTCTACATAAGAAAGATCTTCTTCTATTTGGATTGACTCATAATTTATAACATGTTTATAATCAGGTTTGTATGGTCATAATACAGACACATGAAACACATTATGGATATGATTCAACTTAGGAGGTAATGCTATTTCATAAGCAACTTCACCAATCCTTCTCAAAATTTCAAAAGGTCCAATGAATCTCGGACTTAGTTTTTTCTTTCTTGCCAAAACGTATTTTGCCCTTCCAAGGAGATACCTTCAAGAATACGTGGCTTCCTATGTTAAAGTTTTGTTGTTGACGATGTGGATCCGCATATTTCCTTTGTCGATCTTAAGATGCTTGTAATCGTTCACGTATAATTCTGATGGTTTCAGTTGTTTGTTGAATTATTTCAGGTCCTAACATTTATCTTTCCCCGACTTCATCCCAACACACATGTTTTCTACACTTTTTGCCATATAAGGCTTCATAGGGTGGCATACCTATGCTAGTATGAAAACTATTGTTATAGGCAAACTCTACTAAAGGTAACTGATCTCCCAAACTTCCTTTGAAGTCTATGATACATATTCTCAACATATCTTCTAATGTTTGTATGGTTCTCTCACTCTGTCCATCAGTCTGCGGATGATAAGTTATACTCAATCTTAATTGTGTTCCTAAGTGTTTCTGATGACTTTTCCAAAAATTTGAAGTAAAACGTGGATCTCGATCTGATACTATGGAAACAGGCACACCATGTCTAGAGATAATTTCATTAATGTACAGCTTGGCAAGGTGATCTAAGTTATGAGTAATTTTAATAGCTAAAAAGTGAGCTGATTTAGTTAAACGGTCAACAATTACCCAAATGGCATTATGGCCCTTTTGTGTAGCTGGAAGGCCTACAACAAAGTCCATGGTTATATGTTCCCACTTCCACTCAGGAATTGGTAAGGGTTGAAGTAAACCACTTGGCTTTTGATGCTCAGCCTTAACCCTTTGACACGTGAGACACTTGCTTACCCATTCAACTATTTTTCTTTTCATATTTGACCACCAAAAGTGTCGACTTAAACCCTTGTACATTTTAGTACTGCCAGGATGTATGGAAAATTTAGAATTATGAGTTTCGTTTAAGATTTCGTCTTTTAAAGCTTGATTTAACGGAACCCAAACTCTGTTTTCTTGTCTTATTGTTCCATCCTTATCTATTCTGAATTTGTTATACTTGTCCTGAGTTAGATTAGACTTATTCTTCAGACATTCTTCATCATTTTCCTACATCTCTTTGATTCTATCAAGTAGAGATGAAACTCCTTCTAAAATGTATCATTTTTGGGCAGAGGTAGTTGGACATTCCACCTCAATTTCTAACTTTTCAAAATCTTTTATTAACCTATCATTGGTGGTTACTGCGTTCAATTTATCCTGATTCTTTCTACTCAACGGATCAGCTACGACATTAGCTTTACCGGGATGATATAAGATTTCACAGTCAAAATCCTTTATCAGTTCTAACCATCTTCTCTGCCTTGGATTTAGTTCCTTTTGTGTAAAAATATATTTCAGACTTTTATGATCTGTATATATTTTTCACTTCTCCCCGTACAAGTAATGTCTCCAATTTTTTTGAGCAAAAACTACCGCGGCTAACTCTAGGTCATGAGTTTGATACCTCTTCTCATAATCTTTGAGTTGTCGTGATGCATAAGCAATCACTTTCCCATGTTGCATCAACACACACCCTAAACCTCTGTGTGATGCATCACTAAATACTACAAGGCCTCCTGTCTCATCTGGTAAGGACAACACTGGAGCCATGCTCAGTCGCTTCTTCAACTCTTGGAAGCTCTCTCAACATTTATGTAAGACCCCGAATTTTATGAAATAAAAGTATTTAATTTTTCTTATAATTACTATTCAGTAAATGGTTAAATTGATAAATGTTAAAGTTAAGGGTGATATATGATTTTTTTCAAAATACACAAGTGGTTATAAAATAATCATTGTTGTCAGGGAATATTCGTTTGGTCGTGGAATATTCTTTCTGTCGGAGAATATTCGTACGACGGCACAGCTATTTGTGGGCCCCATAACGAATAACTGTCGGGTGAAGAAAACGACAAATTTGAGTTTTTACAAATAACGACGTAGTTGTTACTGTTAATACTGTTGAAATACCCGGTGGTTAAAATACAGTAATACGCGTTATTGCACAGTAGCACACGGTATTGCACAGTATTTTTGAAATTATTGATTCTTACGTAAGAAGGCACTACTCAATAATTATTACAGTAGTTACTGTTCAATAATTTATTTTATTGATTCAATAATTGATGCGTTGATATTTTATATTATTGTTGTTTCAATAATTGTTGCTGCACAGTATTTCCCATTATCAGATCAATAATTCATATTATTTGAATAATATTATTAGATAACATTATTGGAAATGTCTAGAAAGTTCTGTCTAAGGAGAGGTTTGGTCATCTAATTGCGCGCCAGTAAGGAGAAATCCTTATTGGAAAGCCCCCTCTTTCCTGGGAACGGCCTGGTTGTCATAAATGTGATTCTATAATATTATTTATGAATAATTAATTATTGATTCATATGATAAGGAAATATTTATTTTATGTGGATATAAACGAGGGATATATTTTTGTGGTTAAAAATGAAGGAGTTAATGTTGAGATTTTTATCCGTATTTTTGTCGGAATGGATGTATTAAAAATCAGGGTTTTTGAGATATTTTACGGGGGTTATAATTTTTAATCCGACCGTTGGATCGTGGTAATTTTTGGATATGTTATACATATATAAGTTGAGTATATGCCCACAAATTTTGAACCGTTAAAAATGAACGTATGATTTATTATGAATTTTACGAGATGACTGGTTCAGAAATTGTTGAATTTTCGGAGTTTATCATTTTGGTGGAAAATTCTAGAATTGGTGGGCCCCACTTGTGGTTGGTGAAGAAATGTGCTGAATTATATTTCAAATGTGGTGGGTGGGAATAGTAGCAGGTAAAGCCATCAGGTTGCAGGTCAAACCTACCAAAATTTTCCTATAAATAGAGGGCTAAGTTAGAATTGAAAATCACATCAGAAACATAAGCTTTCTCTCTTTCTCTCTCTATATTATGAGGCATATTTTGTGAGTTTTTAGATACTTGGTGAGTTGCTATTCATCAGTGCAAGTTTCCTTCGGCTTTGCATTCTAGTCAGAAATACTGCACTTTTGAGGTAAGGGATAGTAAGGGATATTAAGGGATTTTAAGGGTTGTTATGATTTTCAGTTTCGTAATTTTTCTGATCTTCAAAAATTCTGGAAAAATTTGAAATGATATTTTGATGAGTTTTCTTGATTGTGTCCAAAAATGGTGATTTTTGGATGTATAGATTGAGAGTTATGAATTTTATGAGAAAAGACTATTTTAAAAGTAACCGCTTATAATTCCTTGTGGTTAACTCCAAAATTGATGAAATTTTTATTGGGAGTACATGTATATGATAGAAGTATACTCTGTAAATTTCAGAATTTTTAGACAAAAGTACAATTTTTGATAAATGTCTAAATATTCGGCTATTTTGGCCATATGAAAAATAGTAAATGACTTTTAAAAATTTTGAGAAAAATATATGTTCACTATGGGACTATATTATGCTAAATCCCAGAAAAGAAATATTTTTGGAACTGATTTGGTATTTTTCATGAAAATAGTCTAGTTATGAGTAAATGAATTAAATATGTTTTGTGAAGAAAGAAAATTAGAAAATAGGATTTTATGGCTTGAGAATCCTATATGAGGTATATGCAGATTTTTGATGAGGGTTTTGGTTATTGATGATGAAATTGTAAGAGTTGGCATCTTATGATGATTAAATGCATTAATTAGTAAAGTGTAAACAATTTAAATAAATTGTTTATAAGCTTAAGAAATGTTATTCTTTCAATATCATTATACCGAAGTATTGGTATGAATTTTATTGTGGAATTTCTACCTTTTTGAGTCGGTGTTACTATTCACGAGTTACTATTCATGAGTTACTATTCACGAGTTACTATTCACGATAAAATTGGTTTCTTTTACTAACCAAATTATAGTTGATTTATGAATATTACTCTTGAGATTAAATCTATATGTTGATTATATTGATTTTATTATCATATATAACATTTTTATAACTCTGACGTTGAATTTCTCTTTCACTGGAGTGTAAAGATGGGTAGAATATTGGTATGATCATGACTAGGGTTCTCTTTGGCCCGTAGTGCAAAGATGGTTTGTTGATGAATATCTTTGGCCCGTAGTGCAAAGATGGCTTGTTGATGAATATCTTTGGCCTGTAGTGCAAAGATGAACTGTTGTTGAATATCTTTGGCCCGTAGTGCAAAGATGGTTTGTTGATGAATATCTTTGGCCCGTAGTGTAAAGATGACATGTTGTTGAATATCTTTGGCCAGTAGTGCAAAGATGAACAGATATTGAGATAAACATGACCAACTGGTGATACAAATGAATATCTTTGACTGTAGTGCAAAGATGAAGTTATTAGTATGATTATGAACAGGAAATGTGATTTGGTGTAACCATGATCTTTGATGTTTCAGGAAAAGATAGGTGATGGAAATTATCTTCGTCCTGGATGAGAAGAGGAATTTAGAACTATAGTTATGATTATGAGTTATTCATATGATTGTGGACCAGAATTGTTGATTGATGTTACAGGGATTAAACATTGTTGACGGATTTTTAACATGGAGAAGATAATAGACTTTATAGTCTATTTGACTCTTCTAATGGATTGCATGTTCCGCTGCAACTATGGTTGAAATTTTTTATCATCTACCATATGTTCTAAATCTCTGATTTATTATTGATGAAGGCTATTGATAATTTAATTATCTTTAGTCATGATATTCTTTACTGAGCTAGTTGTGCTCACCCTTTTGCTTCACAATTCCTTTCAGGTAATAAGAGTGTAGCTGGGTCGAGCGGGGGTAACAAGGGAATAGAACGGTGGTCATCATTTAGTAGTTATATTTGGTGAAGAAAATAGGGTGAGGCGAACCCAACGTTGGAAGGGTGTTTTGTCACTATCATACAAGATGTCTAACGACATACAACCTCGTGTCATCATAAGACATGATTGTGCTCATCCACTTGCTGAGTATATCTATGGGCACTACCTATATAATCTTGGTGTTTGTTTGAAGTATAATTCTCAATTAGAGACAGTGGAGATAATGATAAGTCAAGAGAAGACTCACCATTGGGAAGAATATGATAGTAATCTTCTCGTTTTTCTTTGGGGTCTATTGGGTCAACCAAGGATAATTCTGTGGTCATATGATATCTATCATAACCTAGACGCGTGGCCTCCCATGTACGAAGGTTTCCTTGAGCACTTCCCAAAGATTCTAATTTCTAAAACAGTTTTTGACTATACCTTTATGTAAGGTGTTATTGTGAGGTGATGTCCACGGTTGGAACATGAGTCACATTTGGTATATATTTGTATCCAAACTCACAGCATATGTGTTGTTGTATTTTGCACGACAATTGTTGTAATAAAGTTGTAGTTGTTTTCTGTACCATGTATTTGACGACTCAGAATGGGTTGGGTGGAATGGACCTATTTTGGGGTCGTTACATTTGGTATCAGAGCTATAAGTAAAGAGCCCCGAGCCTCTCGCTGGTGACTTCCTGTTGATGGGGGATGCACCGAAGCCAGACTCTCCGTAGGGGACGCCGTTCTGCGGTGGCAAACTGATAGGTATCAATGTAAGGTGCTGACATAGGTTGGTGTCCAGAGTTACATTTGGTATCAGAGCTTGGGGATATGATCTCTGGCGGAGATTGGGGAATACAACTAGGAGGGGAGAGATGAGTAAATCCTTCGCTAGTGTGTCCTACCTAAGCTTATTTGTTGGTCAGTCATAATATCGGGATATTATGTGATATGTTAATTTGTTAAATTAACACTTGTTTTGAAGCTGTATTCTAGAATGTTATTTGAAATACAGGAGATGAGCAATGGAGAAATTATGATGACAGAGAAGATGGAATTTAAAATGAAAGGAAGGTATTCTCAACTCTTTGAAATACCAGGTACGTAAATTTCGGGGACGAAATTTCATAAGAAGGGGAGATTGTAAGACCCCGAATTTTATGAAATAAAAGTATTTAATTTTTCTTATAATTACTATTCAGTAAATGGTTAAATTGATAAATGTTAAAGTTAAGGGTGATATATGATTTTTTTCAAAATACACAAGTGGTTATAAAATAATCATTGTTGTCAGGGAATATTCGTTTGGTCGTGGAATATTCTTTCTGTCGGAGAATATTCGTACGACGGCACAGCTATTTGTGGGCCCCATAACGAATAACTGTCGGGTGAAGAAAACGACAAATTTGAGTTTTTACAAATAACGGTAGTAGTTGTTACTGTTAATACTGTTGAAATACCGGTGGTTAAAATACAGTAATACGCGTTATTGCACAGTAGCACACGGTATTGCACAGTATTTTTGAAATTATTGATTCTTACGTAAGAAGGCACTACTCAATAATTGTTACAGTAGTTACTGTTCAATAATTTATTTTATTGATTCAATAATTGATGCGTTGATATTTTATATTATTGTTGTTTCAATAATTGTTGCTGCACAGTATTTCCCATTATCAGATCAATAATTCATATTATTTGAATAATATTATTAGATAACATTATTGGCAATGTCTAGAAAGTTCTGTCTAAGGAGAGGTTTGGTCATCTAATTGCGCGCCAGTAAGGAGAAATCCTTATTGGAAAGCCCCCTCTTTCCTGGGAACGGCCTGGTTGTCATAAATGTGATTCTATAATATTATTTATGAATAATTAATTATTGATTCATATGATAAGGAAATATTTATTTTATGTGGATATAAACGAGGGATATATTTTTGTGGTTAAAAATGAAGGAGTTAATGTTGAGATTTTTATCCGTATTTTTGTCGGAATGGATGTATTAAAAATCAGGGTTTTTGAGATATTTTACGGGGGTTATAATTTTTAATCCGACCGTTGGATCGTGGTAATTTTTGGATATGTTATACATATATAAGTTGAGTATATGCCCACAAATTTTGAACCGTTAAAAATGAACGTATGATTTATTATGAATTTTACGAGATGACTGGTTCAGAAATTGCTGAATTTTCGGAGTTTATCATGTTGGTGGAAAATTCTAGAATTGGTGGGCCCCACTTGTGGTTGGTGAAGAAATGTGCTGAATTATATTTCAAATGTGGTGGGTGGGAATAGTAGCAGGTAAAGCCATCAGGTTGCAGGTCAAACCTAACAAAATTTTCCTATAAATAGAGGGCTAAGTTAGAATTGAAAATCACATCAGAAACATAAGCTTTCTCTCTTTCTCTCTCTATATTATGAGGCATATTTTGTGAGTTTTTAGATACTTGGTGAGTTGCTATTCATCAGTGCAAGTTTCCTTCGGCTTTGCATTCTAGTCAGAAATACTGCACTTTTGAGGTAAGGGATAGTAAGGGATATTAAGGGATTTTAAGGGTTGTTATGATTTTCAGTTTCGTAATTTTTCTGATCTTCAAAAATTCTGGAAAAATTTGAAATGATATTTTGATGAGTTTTCTTGATTGTGTCCAAAAATGGTGATTTTTGGATGTATAGATTGAGAGTTATGAATTTTATGAGAAAAGACTATTTTAAAAGTAACCGCTTATAATTCCTTGTGGTTAACTCCAAAATTGATGAAATTTTTATTGGGAGTACATGTATATGATAGAAGTATACTCTGTAAATTTCAGAATTTTTAGACAAAAGTACAATTTTTGATAAATGTCTAAATATTCGGCTATTTTGGCCATATGAAAAATAGTAAATGACTTTTAAAAATTTTGAGAAAAATATATGTTCACTATGGGACTATATTATGCTAAATCCCAGAAAAGAAATATTTTTGGAACTGATTTGGTATTTTTCATGAAAATAGTCTAGTTATGAGTAAATGAATTAAATATGTTTTGTGAAGAAAGAAAATTAGAAAATAGGATTTTATGGCTTGAGAATCCTATATGAGGTATATGCAGATTTTTGATGAGGGTTTTGGTTATTGATGATGAAATTGTAAGAGTTGGCATCTTATGATGATTAAATGCATTAATTAGTAAAGTGTAAACAATTTAAATAAATTGTTTATAAGCTTAAGAAATGTTATTCTTTCAAATTGTTTATTGTGGAATTTCTACCTTTTTGAGTCGGTGTTACTATTCACGAGTTACTATTCATGAGTTACTATTCACGAGTTACTATTCACGACAAAATTGGTTTCTTTTACTAACCAAATTATAGTTGATTTATGAATATTACTCTTGAGATTAAATCTATATGTTGATTATATTGATTTTATTATCATATATAACATTTTTATAACTCTGACGTTGAATTTCTCTTTCACTGGAGTGTAAAGATGGGTAGATTATTGGTATGATCATGACTAGGGTTCTCTTTGGCCTGTAGTGCAAAGTTGAATTGTGACTGGTATGATCATGACCATTGAATTTATAATTGAATATCTTAAGCTTAAGTGCAAAGGTGAATTGATCAACATGGTTATAATTATTGTTTATATAAATTCTGAAATGATTATATATTTCTTTGAGATATGAATATATTTGGCCTGTAGTGCAAATATAAATTGTTGATGAATATCTTTGGCATGTAGTGCAAAGATGGCTTGTTGATGAATATCTTTGGCCTGTAGTGCAAAGATGAACTGTTGTTGAATATCTTTGGCCCGTAGTGCAAAGATGGTTTGTTGATGAATATCTTTGGCCCGTAGTGCAAAGATGGTTTGTTGATGAATATCTTTGGCCCGTAGTGTAAAGATGACATGTTGTTGAATATCTTTGGCCAGTAGTGCAAAGATGAACAGATATTGAGATAAACATGACCAACTGGTGATACAAATGAATATCTTTGACTGTAGTGCAAAGATGAAGTTATTAGTATGATTATGAACAGGAAATGTGATTTGGTGTAACCATGATCTTTGATGTTTCAGGAAAAGATAGGTGATGGAAATTATCTTCGTCCTGGATGAGAAGAGGAATTTAGAACTATAGTTATGATTATGAGTTATTCATATGATTGTGGACCAGAATTGTTGATTGATGTTACAGGGATTAAACATTGTTAACGGATTTTTAACATGGAGAAGATAATAGACTTTATAGTCTATTTGACTCTTCTAATGGATTGCATGTTCCGCTGCAACTATGGTTGAAATTTTTTATCATCTACCATATGTTCTAAATCTCTGATTTATTATTGATGAAGGCTATTGATAATTTAATTATCTTTAGTCATGATATTCTTTACTGAGCTAGTTGTGCTCACCCTTTTGCTTCACAATTCCTTTCAGGTAATAAGAGTGTAGCTGGGTCGAGCGGGGGTAACAAGGGAATAGAACGGTGGTCATCATTTAGTAGTTATATTTGGTGAAGAAAATAGGGTGAGGCGAACCCAACGTTGGAAGGGTGTTTTGTCACTATCATACAAGATGTCTAACGACATACAACCTCGTGTCATCATAAGACATGATTGTGCTCATCCACTTGCTGAGTATATCTATGGGCACTACCTATATAATCTTGGTGTTTGTTTGAAGTATAATTCTCAATTAGAGACAGTGGAGATAATGATAAGTCAAGAGAAGACTCACCATTGGGAAGAATATGATAGTAATCTTCTCGTTTTTCTTTGGGGTCTATTGGGTCAACCAAGGATAATTCTGTGGTCATATGATATCTATCATAACCTAGACGCGTGGCCTCCCATGTACGAAGGTTTCCTTGAGCACTTCCCAAAGATTCTAATTTCTAAAACAGTTTTTGACTATACCTTTATGTAAGGTGTTATTGTGAGGTGATGTCCACGGTTGGAACATGAGTCACATTTGGTATATATTTGTATCCAAACTCACAGCATATGTGTTGTTGTATTTTGCACGACAATTGTTGTAATAAAGTTGTAGTTGTTTTCTGTACCATGTATTTGACGACTCAGAATGGGTTGGGTGGAATGGACCTATTTTGGGGTCGTTACAATTTATCTGTCTAGACGTATTTTATTCTCTTTCGAGTAAAATTGGTTAATGGGGTTGCTATTTTTGAAAAATCTTTTGTAAACCGTAGATAATAACCCGCTAAATTGAGAAAACTTCGTACTTCTGTTGGAGTTGTTGGTTGTTCCCAATTCACAATCGTTTCGATCTTAGTTGGATCTATAGATATTCCATACTTGTCAATTACATGACCTAAAAATTGAACTCTTTTTAACCAGAATTCACACTTGGAAAACTTTGCATAAAGTTGTTCCTTTCGTAATATCTCCAAAACGACTCTTAAGTGTTCAGTATGCTCTTCCCATGTTTTTGAGTATACCAGAATATCGTCGATAAACACTACAACAAATTTGTCTAAGCATAGTTTAAACACTCGATTCATTAAATCCATAAATGTTGCAGGTGCATTTGTTAATCCCAAAGACATTACGAGAAACTCATAATGTCCATAGCGTGTCCTAAATGCTGTTTTTGGCACATCCTCCTTTCTTACCTTTAATTGATGATAACCTGTTCTAAGGTCAATATTTGAAAAATGTTCGGCCCCCTTTAATTGGCCAAACAAATCATTAATCATTGGTAAAGGATATTTATTCTTAATAGTTAATTTATTTAGCTCTCTATAGTCTATACATAACCTCATAGTTCCATCCTTTTTCTTTACAAACAATACTGGTGCTCCCAGGGTGAAACACTAGGTTATATATACTTTTTAGCTAAGAGTTCTTGTACCTGTATAAGTAACTCTTTCAGTTATATAGGTGTCATTATGTACGGTGCCTTAGAAACTGGTGTCGTTCCCAGTGCAAGATCAATGACAAACTCAATTTCCCTATCTGGAGGTAAACCTGGTAAGTCATCCGAAAATACATCAGGAAAACTTTAACTATAGGTATTTGATCTAATCTTACTCCTTCCTGTCGAGTATCAACTATATAGGCCAAATACCCTAAACAACCCTTTCTAAGTAATCTTTCTGCCTGAACTATAATCAAACATCGAGATTGTTTAGATGAACAACTACTGTTGAACATTACCTTTGACTTCGATACAATCAAAAGGTTTATACGTTTTTGATGACAATCAATCATCGCGTTATGGTTAACTAACCAACCCATTCCTAAAATTACATCAAATTCTCCTAACTAGATTGGTAAAAGATCTACTATAAAATTATATCCTTTTATCACCACACTACAGTTCCTAAATATGGTTTCAATCGGAATCCTATCTTTATTAGTAATTTCTACATAAAATTATTTGTTTAACTTTTCACAAGGTATATTCAAGTTTTTAGAAAAACTTTCAGACACAAATGAACAAGTAGCTCCAGAATCAAATAACACATGCATTTAAAGTGTTGACAGGGATGATACCTATCACCACATCATGTGAAGCAACAGCATGCCTCACCAACATATTAAATGTTCTCGCTGTAGGTCGATTCTAAACCCCAACTGCAGCTACTGATGACTGATTATATTCTGGTACTCTATTCCCCTTTCCTCCTTGGTTCCTAGGTTTGGGACAATTCTTTGAAAAAGGGTCTAACGAACCATAATTAAAACATTTATTTTTATTTGGGAGAGGACGCTGTGGAGAAAGATGTCTTGATTGTCCACAATTATAACATTTTCTATAAAAGCATAGTCCTTTATGTTTCTTTCCACAAGTAGGACAAGGTTTAATGATATTATTACTAAAGTTATTATACCTATCTTTTTCCCCAGGTTGTTAGAAAAAGTATTATCCCATTTTCGCTTGTTATTAAACCCACCTGAACTGGGTTCTGTCCTAAGTTTCCCTTTCTCATTTTGACTCTTCTTGTCCTGGTGAAATTTAGTGAGACTTTCATTTTCACTTTCGGCTATAGTAGCTTTCTCCAATATTTCAAAGAAAGTCTTTATTTGGAGTACTGACAACTTACTCCGAATCTGAGGTTTTAAGCCTTCCTGAAACCTACGAGTCTTTCTAAGTTCAGTGGTTACCTGATGCGGAGCAAACCTGGACAGTTCATTGAACTTGGCTGTATACTGGGTTACAGTCAGGTCTCCTTGTTTCAAATCTAAAAATTTTATTTCCGTGCGATCTTTCAGGGATTGAGAAAAATAGTTTTCAAAGAACAACTCTTTGAATCTATCCCAAGGAACAATTTCAGTTTCTACCCGACCTTTGTTTGATTTCCACCAATAATTAGCCTCACCTTTTAAGACAAAGGTTGCAAAACTTGTCTTTTGATTATTATTGACATTGGTTACTAGAAAAAAATTCTCTATCTCAGAATCCAAATTTGTGCGTCTACAAGTTCTGATGTACCTTTAAATTTAGGTGGTCCAACTAATTTAAAATCTTTAAAAGATGTGTTTTGGTTCATAGGTCTATTCATAGCTCCTAGCATAAGGTCTACTAACTGCTGAGTAGAATTATCATCATTATTCATTTCTCTTTGGGGTCTTCTGGTTGGTGGCATGATTCTATACAAAATAACAATAAAATTCACATAAGAATTTGGATAATACAAACATATCGTTTATTTATATCACAAAAGTCGTACAAAATAACTTAATAGTAAAATATCCTACTATCTTACAAAACACTGGTTACAATACAAGCCTTGAATGCTTCTTTATTCATACTAATATAAAGCATTCAACCACCTATACTACTCTCTAGAATTCATTGAAATCATCAAAGGAATCCTGAATCATGTGACAAACCACAGATCGATCAATGAGATAAGCAGTTTTCTTCTCCTCTACCGGATATCAAACTATTCGGCGCTGCAAATCATTAAAAGTATCTCGAACACCCAGTGATGTTTTAAGAAGTCTTGACTGAATTTTCTTCCTGCCCGTTTGTGCATGGTGCAGTTGTACATTTAGTCGGTGATTATGTTTCCTCTCATGTTATAGCATTCCCTCAGCTATATCAGCCCTAAACTTCATTTTATTATTCTCATATTTTGTTGTCTTCATTAGTGATGCCATTGCTTCATCATGCTCATCAATTCTCATTAATTGTCCTGCTACTGGATCTTCCTCTTCCTCAACATCTAGCAGTTGTTGATCATGAAGCAATTCTTCATCTTCTGCATCACTAGCTAAAAAAGACTCAATTTGTGGTGGATTGTTTACTATCACCATTTCTTCAGTATTGGATTTGGCCATCTATAAAAGAAAACTCCCTTAATATTGGTATAGAAATTTACACAACATAATAATTTTAATGTTATATTTTAGGTGTACTTTAAAATTTTTACGGACACAAAGACTATATACTAAGATTTGTCTTCCTTATATCTGTAGCCTTGGACTTTGATATCAAACTTGTAACGCCCCCAGATCTATACTCCCATGGTATCTGATATGGTGCTTACAACAAATCAGTATAATGCATTTAAATCTATACACTCATGGTATCTGATTATAAGCTTATATTAAATTAAGGGACTATCAGATATAATTCCCATATTCAAGATTCACAGTATCCCATAACAGATGACAATTCTCAAGAGAACTACTACTGTGTTTGGATATCCTCACTTGGATATATGAATTATATCTGTGAATAGAATATATCTATCTGAAATCCAGAATATCAGTAATAACATGAACAGTCCATATTACTAATATCCTCACTCAGATGAATAGTTCCCAAGGATCTCAACTAAATTCCAAGAATTCTAAATTTACATCTATATATGTAAGAAAACACGGTTGCATAAATAAAAGATGTTATATATATATATATATATATATATATATATATATATTATATATATATATATATATATATATATATATATATCATATTATTAAGATTCGATTACATGATTCTCATAACGAGTTTCTTATTACATAGTATTCAACTAGACATGAATATAACCTAATTTATCTACTCCAGATGTTCCAGGATTACCATCTAAAATTGTAAAGTGAATAATTTGCAAGGGTGAGCTATGACATGCTCAGCAAGTTTTATATTTATAACAATATATGATTTAAAGAAATATAACAATTCAAATTTTGACTGATAGTTGTTACCATTTCAATATTGATTTTTATTTCTGTCAGTCACACATACTTAGAAATTTTGTTTCGATATTAGATAGGGGATCAGTCTATTCAATATCTTAGGAGTATGCATCTCATCCTACCAGTGCTCAAATGCACCCAAATTAGTGTTAATATATTATCGACCGAATGATCCCATATGGGATACCCAACTTCAGAATAGGATGTCTTACCAAACAATTTGGTTTGAAACAACAATTTAAGCTTAACAATCAATATGAATAAATAGTTCATTTCTTAGTTATGCTGAAGCTGTAGCAATAACCTTACAATAAATGGTAATTCAAATATAGGTGTAATATATTATATCAACAGTATATCAAGATAAAATCTTGTTTAACGAATAAACAAGGTTTAAGAAATTTGCATAACTAAGTTAAGGTTTTAGAAGAACTAGTCTGAGCGTAGATCAGTCAAGTTATGTTACTCAACTCGTTTAATAAATACCTATGATGTTCATATATATAAATCTCACACATTAGTATTGATAACAATACTCAAATATAACATTTATATAAAAATCGGGTTAGATTCGATAAGGTTTAGGTGTTAAAAGTCTTTACTGAATATTAAATAAGTTGATATATGGACTAAATTTTATTTATAAATTTTTTTATATTTTTTAGATAATTTATACAACCATTATAATAATTTTTAGAAGTTTTAAAATATTTATTTAACCTTTAAATGATTTTTAAAGCATTTATTTATATTTTTACGTAATTAATATTTACTTAAAATTTTACAAAAATATTGTTTATTATTTTTGAATAATTTATAACCAATTATTATGATTTTTATATCATTAATATTATTTTTCAATAATTATTTAGTATTTATAAATAATTATTCTAATTACTTTATTATTAAGTTAATTATTAATAATATCTAAATAAAATAAAAATATTTATTGAATTTATATAAAAGTATCAAAAATTAATTATAATTATTTAATATAATTTTTAAAACTGTTTTTTTATTTATTATAATTATTTATTAATTATTTCTAATTTTTATAATTTAATTTTTAGAAAAATCAATTTCTGTCCATCGCTAAAGCCCTTCAGTGACAGAAAGTGTCGTTGTAGGTGTTCTTGAGTTTCTGGGCAACAGTTTGGTCATGGTCGAGTGACCAGTTTGACCATGGTTTATTTAGCAATTGATTATGATTTTGGGTTTGTTCAGGTATTGATGTTATAGTACTCTTACAGTAGTACAACATCAAGCAAACTTTATGCTGTAACTTACATATAACAAGAAGTTATAGAGGGTCAAAGTCACTGTCAGAGCTGTTCTTGAGCTTCTGGGCAACCCAGAACAGTGGTCATGGTCGGTCAACGGTTTTGTGGCTTTAATATCTTTGATTCTGTGTATTGGATGTGTGTTGTGTTTGTTGTATCATGTAGTATATATGTCAGGGTACATATATATAACATTAACATGAACAAATCAAAACTCTAAGGTCTCTAATTATGTTGGTCAAAGTACAGTCAAACGTTGTTCTTCGTGTTCTTCAGTTTTCTGGGTAACCAAGAAATCTTGTTCAAGTTCGTTCAACGGATTTTGACCAATAATTCCAGTAATCCTATGAGTTGTTTATGCAATTTAAGATCATAGATATATAGTACATATATCAGGGTGTTAATCTAAAACAAAACATTACAAAAACAACAAACAGAAAGCGATCAAAAAGGTAGGTCAAAGTAACCGGTTTGACTATTCTTGAGTTTTATTGGTAACCTAGAAAACTACAATCTGTGAACGGTCAATGCAATTTGACCACTTATAACTTGCAATCTATGGTTCTAATGAACTTGTTTTCTTTTCCAAATTAAAGGCCTACTAATAGTCTACAAGTAACATACAATTAACAGGCCTAAATATAAACACATATGAATCTACAGGCCCTGACATTTGGCTGTCAGACTAGAATTTTCAAAATTTCCAGATTTCTAAAAACACTTAATTAAGGCATCTAGATGTTATGAAAACGTGTTCTACCAATCTAACATACTTTCTAACATCCTAATACATATTTCTAAACATCTAAACAATAAAATTAACAAAGGAACAAAGAGCTAATTATGAATTAGGGTTTGCACATTTTCTTGATAGATTTTTGATTCTAGCTACTGAATTTGATGCTGCTATCACCCAGGCTTGATTTGGTATGTTTATAAGAGTGTAAAGGCTTAGAGAATTCGTTGGTTTGGCCAGAGGATGTGTTGCTATTTATAGACTTAAGCACCTTAGGTTTTTTGGTCTTTTTCACCTACTTGCCTCTCTAAATATCTGATGTTAAGTTACTTGTGTTGCTTAGGTTTTATTATCAGCTCATGTGCAGCCTTGGGACTTTGTTTGGTGACTCCTAACGTACTTGTGAGCTAGTTAGGTTAGTTTAGTAGTTTAATTTTGCCCTAATCTTCACTAATCTTGATTAGGGTTTTGTTTTTAATGATTATGATTGTTAAATGATGTTTATTAGTACGTAATTGAAATTTACTAACCATGATTAGGTGTTAAGACAATCTAATTAGGGTTAAATTAGCTAATTAGGGTTAGGTTTACAATTTAGGGTTAGGGTTTTGCTGATTAGGGTTAGAGTTTGTTAAGCTAGGGTTACTAACCTAGATTTCTCACTAATCCTAGCAAGCACGACAAAGCGTTTTGTAAGTGTAAGCAGGACAAAGCAACTTGTCCCAACAAATATACCGAAAAGTTTGTTTTCGAAAGAAAACTTTAAGCACGAGGTGTCAAGCACGACGTTTTTCGGACAAAATTTTATTTAATCAAATTTGTTAAACAGAATATTTATTAACACATAACACATTCAGAACGGAGAAATTTTATTGATATAATTGGATTTTACATAACCAAATATTGTTAGGGTTTTGGGTTTTTACACACTTGGTCACTCGAATTCGGTTCATCACGTGCTCATGTTAATACAGAAATATCTAGAATTACACATGCACGGCGAAAAAATCTAATTTAGAATAATATACAATGATTTATTATAATTATTCTCCCAAGTCTCGCAACCTACAATACTTAATAGATTACATAATAATATCGTATAAAAACTTATTACATAATCCTACTTAAGCTTAAACATAGTCTGAAAATAGTCTTAATACAACATAACACTTTTAAACATAAACCAACAAGCTAGTCTGTAGCCTTTCCCTTGCCCTTGTCTTTCCCAAAGACACTTCCATGTTCTTCCTTAACTGAAAGGTTTTAAATAAGTAAGAATGACCACAAATTGTGCAGCAAGTAATTTACAACAAGGGTAAAGAGTTGTATAATACGAGCTTGAAATATCGAAGTATCATCTCTAAGATAGTTCAGGGTTTCAGAACAATATCATGAATAACGAATATCAATAATTCTTGAATCAAACCCTTTGGAATATGAAACGATAATTCAATATATATATTATATATATATATATATATATATTATATATATATATATATATATATATATATGAATTAAGAGGCTATCAACGTATCCAACTGGATAAACAATTTATACTGAGCACCCACTAAGGACTATTGAACATCTACTAGAATCATCAATATTAAACTGATAACCCAAAAGAATTTAAGTACGATAGATGATCAGTCTACAATACTCTATGTTATGCATAACACCACAGTAATATTCACGCGTGTGTTGGGGCTTCCAACAATAATCACTCCCCATATCATAAGGATTGTTCAACTCAGTTTTCGAGATTTTCATACCAGTCAATTGGTTTGGACAGTTTTATAAACATGCATATAGTCCAACCAAATCAATTGGCATAGACACTTTCAAGATATTCAAGAACAATACCAAGTTCAACATGAATAATAGTTTTCTCAAGAGTTTAACATACTAGCTCAATTGAACGAGCAAGTAAGATAACTTGCATTCAAAGAGATAAGATTTGCTTATGACATTCGTCGAAGAAAGTAATGTAAGGGTTTAGGATACTTGCCTTAAGCATTGATTACCACTTATAGCGTGAAATCACTTCAATGAACTATATTATCCTATTTATGTATGTATAGGTACTCATTAGTCACACACTTTGACATAAATCTCAACATGCATTTATCACATATATATCTATCCATACACATTAAAACTCATAGATGTATAATCCACATTGTTCTTACTTTTAAAAACCTTAGAAACATTTTATCAAATTTTAGTCTCATCTACTCATTTCATGTTTGCATACGTGAAATATTACTTAAGTAACGCATTCTAGATTAAGTCGTTCACACATACGTGTTAAGGAACTTTTAAACTAAGTTTGGTCTTCTTTATTTACTTTCAATAATTATTATTTTTACTCATAAAATTTCTATTTCACAAGTTAAGAAAAATTACTGCATCAAAGATTAACCATATCATTTATTAAACCACATAACAATGCTAAATAACTTTTTCAAAGCATTCTTACATATATTAGGTTTATTTGAACGTAGCTAGTATAAGTCTGTACCTAGAAATTCATTTTAGTTTATGCGTGGGTAGTTTATATCAAATTAATAATATTTATCAATTAATCTAGCATTTTCCAAAGTCACGACGCTGTTTCCAAATCCAAAGACATCCCACAACGTTCGAACCCGAAGACATCTTCCAAAGTTGAAGACATCATCTCCGAACCCGAAGACATCTCGTCACGTTCGAACCCGAAGACATCTTCTGAAGTCAAAGACATTATCTCCGAACTCGAAGACGTCTCGTTGTCTCTGATTTCGAAACATCTTCCGAAGTCGAAGACATTATCTCCGAACCCGAAGACATGACGTTGTCTCTGATTCAGATGATTTCAGAAACAACTTCAGTCAAAATTTATTTACTACAAATAAAATAACTTTCTATTATTTTACTTATTTAATGAATAGTTCACTTTATTTTATTTATCCATTTCTCATTATATAAATAAAGTATTCTTACTTTACTTAGTATTATTATTATATTTTATCTTGTTATTAATCCTATTTTATTTCATTTTATCTTAAAAAAAACAAGCCTCAACCCGTTTGACCCAACCCGAACCGGACCGACCCAACACAGAAAATGGCCTAACGCCTAGGTGCTTGAAATAAGCCTGGGTTGAGCGCCTAGGCGCTTCCCAACAAAAACCAAAAATCCGATTTTTCAACATTTTGAGTTTTGACCCTTTTTGATTCAATCTTGCATAACTTGCTCATTTTATATCCAAATGAGTTCAAACCACTTCTATTATCTCATAAACTTACATATCTTCAATATTTGATACCTTTAGCAATTTTTCAAAATATTTATTTAATCAAATTATTTATTTTTCCAAGCTAGGGTTCTCATGTTAGCTTGTCTTACCAATTATTTTGCTATGAGTTCGTTTTATGCCCGAATCCGATGATTCAACTTGGGTTATGATCGTATTTCATATATTCTTAATATAACCTTTTAGAATTATACATATATCTAACACCTTTTAATCACAATTATCAAAATTTCAAGTATACTAAGCTAGGTTTCATGCTCACATGCTTTTACATGATTCATTTTAACTTAGATCACATACCAAGACATATAAATTACATATTCTCCTTCCAATACTCATCCTTATACTTTTAGATACATCATGATCACACAACACACAAACTTCCCACAATCAAACATGCATTCTTAACTAATATCTACATTTACTAACTTAACTTGACAAAAATAAAGCTAGGTTATGAACTTACTTCTTCAAGGCTTTCTTCCTCTTAGCTAGGAATCTTAAGTAGCTCTCCACCTTTGTTTCTCCATCTTGAACTCCTCTTGAACCACCAAAGTGCAAGAGTTCCTCTAGGTATTTTCTACTTCCCTCAATTTCTCTCTAGCTCTTACTATACTACTAATACTTATGAATTTTCAAGTAAATGACGTAATGTACTAGGAGGGGTCCTATTTATAGGCAAGGTCTATGTATAAAATACATGTACTAATACTTGGTATAATACTTGTATTTGTACACCCAACTAGTTAATAACCATTGGTAAAAGGTGATTAGGTAAAAAAAAATTCCAACTACTTCACCAACTATGTCCTCCTTCATCATGAGCTCACATGAGATTACTTGTAAGCATTTTTGGGCAACAAAGATCATCACTTAGGTTTAATAGGGCAAAGATTTCGGTTATGGGGGGTAGTATCCATATGTTGCACTTTCATTTTATCATTTATACAATATGCTAGCTTATTTGTTACCTTTACACATACATCACTATACCTATATATATACACTCCTATATATATAAGTATACTTATCTTGTATATACATGTATTCATATAATCCATGTACATTGGGTTTGTCCAAATTAATATTTGAATTGGGCTAAGTACAAACACTTATACACATTGGGCTAAACATTAGTCTACCAATTCAAATTCTTAGGCTAAACTCCCAACTTATCCAAGTATGTTACATTATTAATGTTTGGCTTGGATATATCCTAGATCCAACACTTCATTAAGTTATCCATTAATTAATCTCATTAAGAAATTAATTATGCCACAAACACAAAAGGCTTAACACTTAAGCTTAATTAATCATAACCAAGCTTATCAACATTATCAATATATTTCTTAATCCTTTCATACATGATTCAATTAAATTTTCATTCTCACATTTCATGACACACCAAAATATATATGTGTTCAAAATAAATATTCAAACACTTTTATTTCTAATTTATAAAAATCTCGGGTATTACATCATCCCCCCTTTATAAAAATTCTGTCCTCGGAATTGGTATAAGGTTACACAAATAGATGGGGATAGTCCCTCCTCATCTTAACTTCTAACTCCTACGTTGCCTCCTCGACATCGTGGTTACGCCAAAGTACTTTTACAGAAGAAATGACTTTGTTTTTTAAAGTTTGCTCTTTCTTATCTAGAATCTGAACAGGAATTTCTTCATATGCTAAGTTCTTCTCCACTTGAATGGGTTAATAAGAAATCACGTGCTTGTAGTCTGGCTTGTACGGACGCAACACGGATATGTGAAACACGTTATGGATGTGCTCCAACTCTGGTGGTAATGCAACTTTATATGCCTATTCACCCACTCGCTTCAGTATCTCGAATGGTCCTATGAATCTTCGACTCAGTTTTCCTTTCTTGCCGAAACGGATCTTTCCCTTCCATGGAGATACCTTCAAGAATACGAAACTGCCGACTTTAAAGTCTTGGTCCTGTTGATGCAAATCTGCGTATTTCTTCTGGTGATCTTGAGCAGCTACTAGTCTGGCTCTTATTACTGTCACCACGTCTGCAGTTTGTTGTACTAACTCTGGTCCGAGTATTCGTCGCTCTCCGACTTTGTCCCAATATAATGGCATTATGCACTTTCTTCCATAAAGAGCTTCGTATGGTGGCATGCAGATACTCGGATGGTAACTATTATTATACGTAAATTCGACTAAGGGTAAGTCGTCGTCCCAATTTCCCTTGAAGTCTATCACGTAAGTCCTAAAAATGTCCTCTAGCATTTGTATTATTCGCTCACTCTGTCCGTCCATCTGAGGATGATAAGCAGTACTCAACCTTAACTGTGTTCCCATCCTCTCTTGCAAGCTTTTCCAAAAATTTGACGTGAAGCGCTGATCTCGATCAGAGATAATAGATACTGGCACTCCATGTCGTGAGACAATCTCCTTTATGTATAGGCTCGCTAATTGGTTCAAACTATAGTGGATCTTGATCTGTAGAAAATGTTCAGTCTTTATAAGTCGATCCATGATAACCCAAATGGCATCATAACCTTTATGCGTAACTGGAAGTCCTACCACGAAATCCATCGTAATATGCTTCCATTTCCACTCTAGTATTTCCAATGGTTGTAGTAAACCACTCGATCGCTGATGCTCTACTTTTACACGTTGGCAAGTCAAACATCTAGTAACGCACTCTGCGACTTCCCGTTTCAAATTGGGCCACCAAAAATGTTGTCTCAAGTCTCGGTACATCTTAGTGCCTCTCGGATGAACGAAATACGTCGTATTGTGTGCCTCATACAAAATCTCTTCTCTTAACTCGGTTACCACTGGTACCCACACTCTTCCTTCCAATCTTAAGATACCGTCCTTATCCATTCAAAATTTCTCTCCCTCATTTTCTGGAATCCTTTTCCTGATCTTCTCACATTCTTCATCTTTCTCCTGGGCTTCTTTTACTCTATCCAACAACGTCAGACAAGCTTCCATTACAAATAACTTCTCTTCAGACCTCTCTGGTCCTTTTATCTCTATTTCCAATTTCTCCATTTCTCTTATTAACTCTTCCTGAGTCATTAATTGAAACAATTTCTCCCTTCCTTTCCTGCTTAGAGCGTCGACAACCATGTTTACCTGCCCCGGGTGATAAAGAATATTACAATCATAATCTTTGATCAATTCTAACCACCTTCTCCAATGCATATTCAACTCCTTATATGTGAAGATATATTTCAGACTTTTGTGGTCCGTGTATGTTTCACATTTCTCTGTACCAATAATGCCTTCATATTTTTAACTCAAAAACTACTGTCGTTAACTCTAAGTCGTGAGTAGGGTATCATTTTTCATAATCCTTTAGTTGTCGTGATGCATATGTAATGACTTTATCGTGTTGCATGAGCACACAACCAAGTCCCTTGTGCGATGCGTCACTATACAACATAAAATTTCCCGCATCATCTGGAAGTGATAATACAGGCGCTTCGCTCAATCTCCTTTTCAATTCTTGAAAGCTCTCTTCGCATTTGTCAGTCCATACAAATTTCACCGTCTTCCTCGTCAGGTTAGTCAACGGGGTCGCTATCTTAGAAAAATCTTGGATGAATCTTCGATAGTACCCAGCTAACCCTAAGAAACTTCTCACCTCCGTCGGTGTTCTCGGTTGTTCCCAATTACTTATCGCTTCAACCTTTACAGGGTCTACTGAGATTCCATTCTCATCCACCACGTGGCCTAAGAATTGAACCTTCTTCATCCAAAATTCACAATTTGAAAATTTTGTATACATCTTTTCATTTCGCAGTGCCTCCAAAACAATTTTCAAATGTTCGGCGTGTTCTTCATCTGTCTTCGAGTAGATCAAAATATCATCGATGAAAACTACTACGAATTTATCTAAGAATGGCTTGAAGACTCGGTTCATCAAGTCCATAAATGCTACCGAAGCATTAGTCAAACCAAATGACATTGCCAAAAACTCGTAATGTCCATAACGGGTTCGAAACGAAATCTTTGGTATGTCCTCATCCCGCACTTTCAATTAGTGATATCTTGTCTGTAGGTCGATCTTTGAGAAACATTTTGCTCCCTTCAGTTGATCAAATAAGTCATCTATCCTCGGTAGCGGATATCTATTCTTGATCGTTACTCTGTTTAATTCTCGATAATCGATACAGAGCCTCATCAATCTGTCCTTTTTCTTAACGAATAACACTGGTGCTCCCCAAGGAGACACACTCGATCGAATGTAACCCTTATCTAATAACTCTTGAAGTTGTATCATCAATTCCTTCATTTCTACCGGCGCCATATGATATGGAGCTTTCGAAATCGGTGTCGTTCCCGGTGCTAAGTCTATTACGAATTTGATTTCTCCGTCTGGCGGAAGACCAGGCAGATCATCCGAAAACACATCTTGAAATTCATTTACTACGGATATATCTTTAATTTCTACTCCATTTTTTCGAGTATCTACGATGTAAGCTAAATAACCTACACATCCTTTCCTTAAAAATTTCTTGGCCTGCATCATCGTAACGTAACACGATTGCTTAAGCGATAAGCTACCATAATACACTACCTTAGACTTACTCAGAGTCTGAAGGTTTACACACTTATTCTGACAGTCAATTACTACCGCATGGTCATACAACCAATCCATTCCCAGTATTACATCAAATTCTCCTAGTCTGATAGGAATCAAGTCTATGCTCAGTTCATGTTATCTAATGTTTGTGCGATAATTTCAATAAACATATTCTACATGGATTATTTGCTTATTTGCAACTTCTACATTCAAGGAATTTTCGAAACGCTCTCGGGGTGTAATAAGTTTACTAGCAAATTCTTCGGATATAAAAGAACAGGTGGCACCTGAATCAAATAATACATAAACATTTATATCATTGATTGGGATTATACCTGACACTATGTCCTTCGTAGCTACTGCGTCCTGGACGGCCATGTAAAAGGTTTGGGCGGGTTGCGCGGGTCCACCAATCATTAACTTGCTTCCTCTTCCCTGGCCCCTGCCAGTTGTACTACTCTCTTTCTTTGGGCAATCCTTTATCTGGTGCTCTGTTGATCCACAAGCAAAACATCCCCTGACCTTCTTTGGTTTTGGGCAATTTGGCGATATGTGCCCCTCTTGGCCATAATTATTGTAGACACTCAAAATTTTTTGTACACCTGTAACTAATATTGTAGGAGAGCAGATTCGTCTTTTAAGAGGGAACCCTGAAAGACGATCCATATCCATGCCGGATACTACCGAAAGTTTAGCATCAACCCCGAATCGCAATCTGGGAGTAACAATTCTAATCTCGGAGAAAACCCTGAGGCATGCAAATCAATACCGGAACACACACCGGAGAAGACCGATTAATCTCGGAGATAACCCCGAGGTATCCAGTCTTAGTCCCAACCATGGGAATAGCCACCAACCTTGGTGATAACCCCAAGGAATGCAATTTCGGCAATAACCCCGAAAATGCTTGTTGCAAATGCAACCAGCTTCAATCTCGGTGCTCACAACGTGATACACTGTACCAGCCCGGCGATAACATCGGGAAGACAGGCACACCTCAAAGATGACTATGAGGACCTTCAACAAATTGCAGCAGTCCAATCTCAGCGAAGCTGAGCAACGTCTGCTTTATCAGCCCAATCCGGCGATAACACTGGTGAGGGGCAACATCGTCATCTGACCAATATGATGCCACGTCACGTCGTCTCAACGTCTCTACGCAATAGTGTCCCACAAGACTAACCAATCCCGAGTGACTATTGTGCGGGGTAACGGATGAAAGTTGAAGCTTGATGACCGGAGGGCACCGTCCCATCTTCAATGACTTCGCACAAACTCTAATCCCATGCCATCGTACAACTCTTGACAACGGCGGTCCGAAATAGGTCCTGTATACCTCAACGGATGCCCGGATTGCACTTCTTAAAGTTCGAGTGGACATTATAGTGCCTTAGTACACGTACTTCGAGACGACCCGACCCAGAAAACCCGGGCCAACCCTGGTTGCCTCTGGTCTACCTGTGGCCCAGCCGCAGGTACGACGAGAAAGCCCTGCCCAATTTGCTCTGTACTCACCCCAGACTGAGTGATTTTTCATTTTAAACACTTGTGAGCTCACATATAGCTTATTTTATACCTACAAAAGCCAGTGTTTACCCACTTTAAAGATATTGAAGTCTTCTTTGGCAGCCCACTATAAGCCTTCTTTCACAGTTTAAAGTTTTTCTCTTCATCTTTACACACACCCTTCTACACGTTGAGAGTCGTGTTACACACTTTTGCCTAGACTTCGGTCCGTGGTTTATTTTTAATTTGTATATACATATATATTTATATATATATTTATATATATGGACTAACATTATAGAGTTATGCCTCGATTGCGCCTAGACTTCGGTCTGGAGCGTTTAATTGCTTTTGTATATATATACATTTATATATATGAACTGTGTATCGAACTCTGTTCGATGAGCCTAGACTTATGTCTGGTGCATTTAATGGCTTTCTTATATATATAATTATATATATGAACTGCTATCGAACTCTATTTGGTGAGCCTGAATATCACATCCGGTGCGTTTACTGCTTTAATATATATATACTTAAAAATATTAACTGTAGTTGGACTTTGTCCGATGAGCCTGGATTTTATATCCGGTGCGTTTACATGCTTATATATATATATATATATATATATATATATATATATATATATATATATATATATTTACATTTCGTCCCACCTGGAGTTTACTTCGTGGTGGTTGACCGTTTTTACAGCTTTTTGTACATTTCGTCCCGCTTGGAGTTTCCTCAGTGGTGGTTGATAGCTTTTACAGCTTTATTTATATTTCTGATCCCCCATGGATGCGCTCCGTGGCTGGTGATCATGTATGTATATATATATATATATATATATATATATATATATATATATATATATATATATATATATATATATATTTACGGCTTTTATATATATACATGCTTAATGCTTTTAAATTAATTGCGGAATTATGTGAGCCTAGGAATCATGTGATCACAGATTCAGTCCCCTGAATCTAGATTCGGTTCCCGTGATGGACCTTTTCTGCTGTAAGCAGCTTGTAAATATATCTGTGATGTTTGGATTTCCTCAGATGGTTTTCATACCCACGAGGAATTCAACACCTTTTTGTACATTATTTTCAAATGGATGCTTCGCATCTGTCAAATAAAATCAATCCAGCCGAATACGGAATAAAGTGAGAGTGTAAAAGGTCTCAATTACTATTGAGCATCAGGGTTTGAAAAACCTCTTTTATAAAACATCATTGTCATATCTTGCTTAAAATTGAATTTTTACATAAAATTCAAACCTTGCGTATATAGGTGCGAACGAGGCCTCGCACTACTTCCAAATAACAGCACAGCGACTCTGCTGGGGACTCCAGTAAGAGGACTTAAGCAACTATTACAATTTTTTGAAAATTGGTATATGCTTATGTGTGGATGTTGCATTTACATTTTATGATGAATGTGTACGAATGCATTTCCTTACTTAGTGCTTCGCACTATAAACTGCTTGTGATATTAGTTCTTCGCACTATAAACTGCTTGATATTAGTGCTTCCCACCATATCTGCTTGTGATATTAGTGCTTCGCACATATCAACATTTTTATGTGGTAAGACGCGATGTATGTGAATGTATGTTGTGTGGTCCCTCCACCAGGAGGCTATCCCGTCGGTGTTTGATTACTGGACTCGTGAGAAGACTAATTCTCCGAGGCTTAGGAAAGGCACCACCCAAATTCGCTCCAGTTGAAAGACCAGATTAACTTCCCGTCAAGTAGTTTGCGCTAATTTGGGAACCTTCATGCCAAAAAGCCGCGAGAGTAACCTAAGATAGGTCAGCCTCTGTTAAACCCAAAACAGAGGAAGGTCTCTTCATGCTCTCATTTCAATTACTTGTAATTATCTTCCATATCTATCTCCATGTAATGAGAAATATGAAGAAATGTGTACACATACATGCTACAAACAGCTGACATCCGTTTTGCAGGATAAAATTCCTAAACTGGACATATCACATAGCATGTTATTCTCCACCTTCCCTAAAGACTAAACTATGAAAGTCTTTTGTAGGGAATCAATCGGACCTACCACCCGTTCAAAGTCTAAAAAGGCAACAGGCCTACATTCAATCATGTCGTCATCCGACCAAACCGAACTTAATCCAGTTTCTCGCAAAGAATTCGATGGATTAAGCAAACAGATTATAGATTTGGCTGTTCTACTAAAAGAATTACACCAGTCTACACAAGGCCAGAAAATACCCGTACATGATGAATCCTCCACACAAGGAGTAACTCAGGTCATTACAATACCTGAACTGCAGTTGGATCCGACCAACAAAACTCATGATGCTGCCCATCCCACTGGAGATCCAGACACTGGTGACATCAAAAAGAAAGTCCTCCAAATGGAAGAGACTCTTCGCACTATGAAAGGAATTAGAACACACGGGAGTGTTTCATATGTCAATTTGTGTATTTTCCCTAGTATTCATTATTTAGAAAAATTTAAGACTCCTGACTTTGAAAAATATGACGGGTTAGGAGATCCTTACACACATCTAAAGATGTTTATTGGAGAACTGGTATCTTATGTAGAGGATGAAAAGCTCATAATGCAACTATTCTAAAAAAGTCTAACTGGAGAAGCCTGTTCGTGGTACACAAGATTAGACAATTCAAAGATCCATAGTTGGGAAGAGCTGGCACACGCTTTCCTCACTCAATACAACTTTCAATCTCAAATGGCTCCTGATCGGTATCAAATTACCAAGATCAAGAAACAGTCTAATGAGTCTTTCAGAGAGTATGCTCAGAGGTGGAGACGCCTGGCTGCCCAAGTTAGTCCTTCCATGATAGAATCAGAGATGGTCATGACTTTTATAGACATACAAGAAGCACCTTTTTATGAAAGAGTTTTAGCCGGCATCGACAAACCATTTTCTGAAATGGTCAAACATGGGGAGATGGCTGAAATGGGATTGAAAATCGGAAGGATTCAAGACCTAGCTGCACTCAAAGCTGTTGCTGATCACATCCAATCTGGAAATTATGGGAACAACCCCCGGAGGGTATATAAAAAGAAAGAAGAGGATGTTTTCCTGATACTACAGGGTCAAAAAGGCAGTCAAAACATGCCTATCCAGAGGAGAAATTACACTCCCTTTCAGGCAGAGTCTTCAAACCCTCCAGTACCAAAAGGTGGAGAAGTCAAACGACCTCGAGTATTCACACCCTTAGGGGACACCCTCGAGAACATTCTCAATCTTCTAACAACACAGAAGAAAATTAAGCATCTGCTTCCACCAGCCAGCCTTAATGGACGGGGTTTTAATACTGCTCGGAAATGTGCTTATCATGCCAGGGCACCTGGACATGATACTCAGGATTGTTGGGCCTTGAAACACAAAATTCAAGACCTGATAGACAACGGTGAAATCGTGGTCGCCAAACCCGATCAGCCTCACGTTCAAGACAACCCTCTTCCTCAACACAAGGAAGAAGAGGTCAACATGATCAATTGGATCAGCGGATAGAGTTCCAAATTTAGCTGTGAATCCTCCCAGACCCCCAAAGATGGTGATGACAGATGGGATTATGCTAAGTTCCAATTCACAATGGAACGAAAGATGAAAGCTCTCTGTAAACAAATTGAGAAATTGGCAGAACTAGTGACTTATCAGCATCAAGTGACTCGTCAGCTAATCAGCCAGGAGCATGCCAGTCTCCTACCTATTGTCATGAATATTCCCTCTTCACTTTCAGAAAATGAAATGCTGGAAGACAAAGTGACGAAGAGAGCGAATGCTAAGGCCCGTCTGGATTTTTCCAACAAAAGGGAATTCACACATTTGGGCCAACCTATAGAGCAAATCCTTCATATGTTAATCAATGAAGGAAGGATTAGTTCCCTTCTACCTCCAATCAACCCCCGTTCAGGACGATACAACTCTGAGGGAGTATGTCAATATCATTCTCAATCTCGCGGTCACAGCACAGAAGAATGCTGGGCACTTCGCCACCTTATTCAAAATTTAATCGACAGTGGCGTACTGCGTCTGGCAGATAACGACACTGTGCTATGGGCAAGTGAGGATTCGTGTCCTACTAAGTGGAAGAGTGTAGTAGCAGTCATATCCACTGAAAATGATGGAGTTAACAAATCACTTGTTATGCCAGTAATTCAACTCAAGGGAATCAATAATCCTTTAAAAGTGGCCGCTCCCGAGCCAATCAACTTGCCGTGCAGAGCACAATATCCTATTGTTAGCTTGCGCGTAGTTCCATGGAATTATGGAGAAGGTGAAGGATCCACCTCGCATATAACTGCTGCAGTGTCAAATGAGAATCCACTGTATCTTCCCCAACGAGTAATGAAGCCTGTCATCAAGTCTAAGGGGAAAATACCCATTGAGAAGATTGAAAATTTCCTCCGCACTATGGGTCACAACGAAGCTAAGGTGGTTTTAAGCTTGAAAGAAGCTCCACAACAGATATCAATCTTGGACTTGGTCCTGACTTTCGAGAATCACCGGAAGGTCTTGTTAAAGGTTTTAGAAGAAGCCTATCTACAGACATCAGTTGATACGGAAAAGTTTTAACATCTGGTTGATCACATTTTCAACAATAATGTGATATCCTTCACTGATGATGACATACCGCCCGAAGGGACTGGTCATTGCAAATCGTTGCACATTACGGTCTTGTCCTCCGGATATATGGTGGCTGGAGTTTTAATAGATGGAGGTTCCTATCTGAATATCTGCCCATACACTACCTTGGTGAAGATGAATATCAATCCCAATCGAATTCGGAGTAGCCATACCATTATCAAAGCTTTTGATCGAGCCCGCCGTAACTCGGTCGGAGTAGTTGACCTGCCAATTGAGATTGGTCCTCATACATTCTACGTATCCTTCCATGTGCTCAAGATAGATTCGGGATACAACCTGCTCTTGGGACGACCATGGATTCATATGGCAGGGGCAGTCCCCTCCATTCTTCACCAACAATTGAAATACATCATCAATAATAGCCTGGTCACATTCAACGCTGAACTGGAGATTCCTCAGCACGAGGACATGCCACTCATCAATGCCAATAAGGATGTTGAGCCAATTAGTTTTCATACTTTGGAAATAAGCAATATCTAATACCATGCTATTGGAACGCCACTGCCCGAACCCCAGATTTCTGCCGAGGTAATGTCGGTCATGCAAGAAATGATGTTATTGGGTCATAAATTGGGACAAGGGTTGGGTAAAGATTGCCAGGGTATCAAGTACCCTATTCGCTTAACCAAGCAAATTAGGACAGCTGGACTAGGCTATTCTGCCAGCTCTAGTCACAGGAATCCTCATAAGCATCATCAGATTCCTTCAGCTTCAACCATGCGGCGTTTATCTTCGCCTTCAAGCTCCGAGTCCGCACAACCTCCCGTAAAGGTGCCAGCCAATATAATGGCAATGTTATTTCCCAAGCCGGTAGTAGTGAAGGAGAAAGAAATCTTTGTTCCAGATCCCACAGTGGAGGAAGAGGAACGAAGAATCAAGCAAGACGTCATACGGATGATGTCCGGCATACGCATCATCGTTCATGATGAACATACCAACAAATACACCCCAGACGATGATTGCCCAGACGTAATGGCTATCATTCAGGACAGGGAAGATGATGATAATCCCTCTATCACTGCGGTTCACCCGAAATTTGCTCTTGCCAATTGGAACAACATTCCTTGCATTGGTCGTCAAGGGTAAAGCGGGCGGAAACTCTTTATGCCCTATAGATATAATAACTGCTTACTTTTATGTGCAGTATTAGCGGTTTATTTTGCCATTATATGCTAACACTGTGTATGATCAACACATTTCATATATACTAAGTGAAAGCATATTTTGTTTCAGGACTCTGAATTTAGATGTGCCGGTACTTGCTGATACGTTGCCTCTTCTCCACAAGGATTATACCTTTGATGTAGAGATGAATTCAGCCTTGGTGGATATACAGGATGACATTGAGGTGCCTCCAGAAATTCAAGAATGGGTCAAGGACAAACCCAAACCCAACCTTGATCAAACCACTCCTTTCAATCTCGGAACCTTAGAAAACCCTAAGTTAATCCAGATTGGTTTAGACCTTACCCCAAACCGGCAGAATGACATGGTTACGCTACTAACCCAGTTCCAAGATGTGTTTGCATGGTCTCATGAGGATATGGTGGGTTTGTCCACTGACATTTTCCTTCATCGCCTTCCCATTAAAGAGGGATTTAAGTCAGTCAAACAGAAGCTCAGGCGATTGAAACCTGAATGGAGTTTAAAGGTGAAAGAAGAAATTGTGAAACAATTTCAAGCTGACATCATAATGGTGTCTACATATCCTGAGTGGATATCCAACATCGTGCCCGTACCTAAACCTGGAGGGAAGGTGCGAGTTTGCGTGGATTACTGGGACTTGAACAAAGTTTGCTTAAAAGATAGCTTTCTCGTGCCATTTATCAACATTCTCATTGACAATAATGCGCAATACGACATGTACTCCTTTGCAGATTGCTTTGCGGGGTATCATCAGATCATGGTTGCCGAGGAAGATCGTGAAAAAACTACTTTCATCACTCCTTAGGGAACTTTTTGCTATAGATGGTTGTCATTCGGCCTCATCAATGCAGGAGCTACCTATCAACAAGCTATGGTGGTTCTTTTCCACGACTTAATGCATAAGGAGATCGAGATCTACGTGGATGACATTATTGTCAAATCTCGGAAGGAGGATGACCATATAGACCATCTCAGGAAGTTGTTTTACAGGTTGCGTAAGTACAACTTGAAGTTGAATCCAGCTAAGTGCGCCTTTGGCGTTAAATCAGGCAAGTTACTAGTATTTCTAGTCAGCCACAAAGGGATAGAGCTGGATCCTACCAAAATCCAAGCCATCACGGAAATGCCCATTCCTCAGACAGAAAAGGAAATAAGGGGATTTTTGGGAAGAATCAACTTTATTAGCAGATTTATGTCTCAACTCACAGAAACCTGTGAGCCTATCTTCAAGCTGTTAAGAAAGAACTCCCCCATGAAATGGAATGAGGAGTGCCAGAATGCCTTCCTTACAATCAAGAAACAGCTAATCAAAGCTCTCATCTTGGTACCACCTAGGGATGATGTTCCCCTATTTAAGTATCTGTCTGTAAGTGACAATGCCATGGGCTGCCTGCTGGGACAGAAGGACGATAGAGGCCTAGAACGAGCTATCTATTACCTCAGCAAACGATTCAACAGCAGTGAACACAAGTACACTCTGATCGAAAAGATGTGTTGTGCTTTAGCATGGGCTGCCATGAGGTTACAACATTACCTCCATGGGCACACAACCCATCTCATATCCCGCGTGGATCCTCTCAAGTACGTGTTCAGTAAACCCATACTGAATTGTCGGCTATCCAGATGGCAGTTGATCCTACAACAATTTGACATCGTATATGTGACTCAAAAGTCCATCAAAGGTCAAGGAATTGCAGATCAACTGGCCGCCGCACCATCAGGGGATTTTAAACCCTTGGAAACCTACTTCCCTGATGAAGGAGTAATGACAATTCAGCAACACCATCAGTACGATACACGCCAAACATGGAAGATGCATTTCGATGGAGCTGTCAATATGGAAGGTTCTGGAGCTGGAGCAGTTCTAGTATCTGATACGGGGGAGCAGTATCCCGTCGCCGTCAAATTACAGTTTATCAGCACCAACAATACGACTGAATATGAAGGCTGTTTTATGGGGCTAAAACTTGCCCATTCAATGGGCATCAGGCGGTTAACTGTCCTTGGAGATTCGGAGTTGGTAATCAGACAATCCACCGGAATCTATCAAACCAAGGAACTACATTTGCTGCCTTACCATCGGCATATTTTAAAGATAGCTTTGGGATTCGAAGAAATATCCTTTCTACACATTCCTCGTAATAGGAATGATTTCGCAGATGCGTTAGCAACTTTGGCCTCCTTGATTCGCATATCAGACAAGGAACACTTGCCAAGCGTCATAATTTCCCTGCACAAGGCTCCAGCCTATGGGAATTACGTTGGAGAAGTATCGGATGAGCTACCTCCCATCCAAAATCCTTGGTATCAGCATATCAAGGCATATCTGCGATCTACACCCGCTGAGGCGAGCCCGACTGAGAAAAGGCGGATCCATTGATTTGCTATGAAATTCTATCTGAGTGGAGATGCGCTCTACAAAAGAGATGCAGGACTAGGTCTCCTCAGATGTTTAGACAAAGATCAAGCCCAAAGGCTTATGGATAAAATTAATGGTGTAGTCTGTGGCCCCCACATGAGTGGCCCCCTCCTTATCAAGAAAGTCCTCAAGACAGGACATTATTGGCTATCTCTCAAAGCTGATTGTAATGACCATGTCAGGAGATGCTATCAGTGCCAGATTCATGGGAATGCTATACACGCTCCTCCACGGGAACTTCACAATATGAGTTCACCTTGGCCCTTCTCAATGTAGGGAATGGACGTTATCGGGCCCACTGAGCCTAAAGCCAATAATGGTCATAGATTTATCTTCACCATCATCGACTACTTCACCAAGTGGGTAGAAGCAGCCTCTTTCCCCAGGGTTACTAAAGAAGTCATCATTACTTTCATCAGAAACAATGTCATTTGTCGATATGGACAACCAGAGGTGATTGTGTCCGACAATGCCAAGAACCTCAACAACAAAATGATGGAGGAATTATGCAGTAAATTCCACATCAAACATCTCAACTCAGTCATCTATCGTCCGAAGATGAATGGTGTTGTTGAAGTGGCTAACAAGAACATCAAGAAGATTATGCATAAGATGTCCACCAATCACAAAAATTGGCCTGACCTATTGCCTCTGACTCTGTTAGCCTACAGAACGTCAACGCGCACCTCTACTGGGGCAACCCCCTATGCATTAACCTATGGGATGGAAGCAGTGCTCCCCATAGAAGTTGAGATGGAATCCCTCAGAGTATTGATAGACGCTCAGTTGGATGAAGACCAATGGGTACAAGATAGGTATCACCAATTGTCTCTAATAGACGCAATGGTCAGTTATATCAGTAATGGAGCGCCCGATCCTACAACAAAAAAGTCCGACTACGGCAATTCAGACAACATGACTTGGTTTTGAAGAAAATCCTGGACAACCATCAACTCAGGCTAAGGGAAAATTCGCTCCTAACTGGGAAGGCCCGTTTATTGTCAAGGAAGTATTGACATGAGGCGCTCTCAGGTTGCAAGAAATGGACGGCGATGAATTTCAGCAACTCATGAACTCAGACGCCGTGAAACGGTACTATGTCTGAAGAAATTCGCAAGCACCCTGGTGTGGAACCATCATATCACAAGTCCTTCTGGTTCTTTAAACCTTTACCACAAATAACTTTTCTACACTTTGCCCCTCAGGGAAACATACCTTTCAAGCCAGCAACATGGCTTTCTCCTTTGCGTTCCTACAACTTAGGTCATCCCACCGTGGATTGAACCTCTTGCGTTTGCAGTTTGGCTACCCATACCTGGGATCAAACTTCTCATACCTACAGTTTATCCTTAACCTAGGATTAAAACTTTCTCCTCCTCGCACTCTGACCTGCACATGGGATTACGCTTTTTATCTTGCCCTGTGGGGCGAACTACGTCGGCCTGATCTCCTCTTCAATAGGAGTACGTAGGCAACCATTTCATATGGCCCGGTCGCAATAAAATAAAAACAACAAAAACATTTCCACTCTTTTCCTTACCAAAAAAAAACATTCCTACACCATTCCTGCCACATACAGCGTTGAACCCCTTACACCAGGTTCGAACTACGCATACCTGATCTCCTCTTCAATAGGAGTACGTAGGAAGTCATTCATGGTGCGGTCTCACCCCCTACCAAAACACAAACCCTTGTCAGTTGGTACTGGGATCATCCTTCAATCCACTACATTTCATTCGGCTTCAGACCAAAGGGGTGGAATTACCTGAACTCCTCCCAACTAGGAGATTCGGCGACTATCTAAGCTGCGGTCATACCTTGAAGAGAAACACCAATCTATAAGATATGAAATTAACTAGGCTTCTCCTAAATAGAAGTACTGGCAACCATCTGTGGTTCGGTCAATCTCAGAGAGGAAAGCCACACTCCTCCCCTCATTTCCATACAGAAACCAGTCCCAAGACACCGAAAGATGGTAGAGATACATCCAGATCAATGATCCATTCTGAACTATCCAGAGATAACTCAATGTCTATCCACCCAGGAGAAATTCAGAATACATCAAGATCACAAGCCCTGAAGCAGCAGGCAAAATATCAAGCAAGTAGCAAAGCATATCTAAAAGGGAAGTGATCCAAAAATATATTTTCCTATCATATATATAATGATATTTGATATACACAATGTAAACTGTACATGACAAAATGGCTAAGCTAGTCTGTACTGGAAATTACAAGATCATCTACAAGTTAGGGTATATGCGAGCTAACAAGCCCAACATGGCATCCCTCTCAGAAGATGGAGGTGAAGTTGTGGTCTCCTGTATGAGAATTTCCACACGACCCAACAGATCTGCAGCCATCTGCATAGTGACCATATGATCATCAATATATGCGCTCATCTCTGCGATTATGCCAGTGGTAAGGGACCTCACTGCAGTACTATCTGTGACGGCTACATCCCAGACAGATATGGCGATATCCCGCTCAACTATCACTGCATCTCTAGCTGATATAGCCTCATCCCGCTCAATGACGGCGGCATCTCTACGAGCCAATGCCTCGTCTCTCTCCAAGAGAGCGGCCTCCCTCCCATCAAGAGCAGTCGACATCATAGATCGAATTTGATCTCTCTCAAAGGTCATCAGATGAAGACTCTTCTCTAAATACTATGCCGAGTGCTGAATCACAACAGTACTAGTACTAGGAGAATCCGAAAGAAATGCTGACAACCCAGCAGTGGGCTCCTCCTCGATGTAGGTATCAATGTCCTGCATGGGCTCTACATCATCTAACTCGCGTTCCGGTCTGCAAATACTGCTGTAGCCGATAAAATCTCTATCTCCATCCACGCGGAATAACCAGGATGACTGACAGAAAAAGCCGCTATCTCGCGCTGATCCTAGCAGGCGTATACCTGAGATCGTTCCTCTGCTGAGAGGTACCGAGAAGCTGAACGCTGACCTGTCGCCCCCTCAAAAGGATGAAAATTCTGGAACTGGTCGAACTGCGACATCACGGCCAATGGGTGATAAGTGGTCACTCCCCTCAAACCAGCCAGAGGGAGATAGTCCATGCCCAGAGCATGAGTAATGAAGCTGTATGGTGAGCTAAGCCCCGAGCACGGCAATATGCTGAATGGATCTCTGATATCTGCCAAGAATGTGGACCAGGACAGAGCATCTACACACTCTGATGGCTAAAAAGAGTATGACATAGCTACATCATGGGTGAAGCAGTACCCATGCCGTCTAAGAGTGCCAATCGGTCTCAAGTGTGACATGAACCACACATATAGCATGATTGAAGTCCCAGTGAACACTCATGTCAGATAAGTGCAGCAGTAGGATGCCGACTGCAGGGTCCCTACTATAATCATAGGTACAATGGTACGACCCTCCCTGAGAGCTCTCACCGCCATGGCAACGCCTATATCTATCTCATCCATATACCGCGGCATATACACATATGACAATACACATAGCATCAGTATGTCAACTTTGGCCAAACGCCAATGATCCTCCGATGCGGTGAAATCCCCAGAATGTCGTGAATAGCTATCCTCCGAGCCAAATCTGTCATACAGAAAATGCTGGGATATCACGTGGCCAGATGTTAACTCATCCTGTACCACTCTGCGCCTCAATCCTGTGAGAGTCATGAATCGTCTGCTCATGTTTCCCAAAGCCAGATGCATGCAAGGTCTGTCTAAAGGAAGCATCGTCAAACGTGCATACTCCTCTAGAGTAGGAGTCAACTCATGGGTGACGAATCGGAATACCTGCCTATCCGGTAGCCAATGCTCTATCATCCCGTCCACAAATCCTGCGGGAACCTGAAAAGTCAAAAAGGTCATGGTATGCTTCAATAAATGATCTACAGTCACCCTGTCCGGTGGTGACATACTATCATACCACGATCTCATACCCGATGCCCCCACTGAAGGTGGGGTATGATCTATACGGCTAACTGTCGAAGAAGACATCTGTGCGGGTCGTGTCATAAGACCATCCAGGGGTCAATGCCGAATATCTTTGGATATACATACATATGCATAACATGATACTTGCATAACAGATAATTGATGGCAATATGATATAGGGAATGGAAAAAAATAGTGCATACATTCCTAAGTATATCATCATCTAACATATCATCTCTGTACAGATACAAATACAGGGAAATGGGGCACAGACGCCCTACTACTGACAGAGGCCTATCAAAAGCTATAGCGAGAATGGGGCACATCCACCCAATATCTAATAGAGGCCTATCAAAAGATATAACGAGAATACACATCAGAAGAAGATAATGGTGTCGATGTCCACATCATCAATCCTGTCCACCTGATGTAACTCCTCCTAAGTCACTGGATCTCTATCAACAGGGGTGTCAGGCCTATATAAAAGAGGATCCACGTCAGTAAAACCAATTGGGTCACCTGAGGGGCCAGCGCCTAAGCTGGAAGGATCAAATGAAGCCGCCTCTGCAGGATCTCTGCCCAAATGCCGAAAAAATATGTGTGCCTGGTCCAACTGCCGGGTCAAACTATCAATCTGGGTCATATGAGTCGGATCTCAGACACAAGCTATCCAATTCGTCATCATCAAGGATCCTAGAACCATATCCCCCATAAACTGTGTTGCGCGGGACTAAGCTCCAATAGTGCAAGGGGACCACCATCGATAGAATGTCTCTTGAGTACATGGACCCTCTAACAATGCAAAACCGTCAACCCCCAACAATGGGATATCAGTGATGGGTGACTGCGATACATGCCAATAACGCCTGGCAGGAGGCAAGATCGGTATACGAATCTCCCCTGTGGTGCTCCTAATAGCACGCTCTCCTAAATAGAGCTCCCAGCCTCCATCTGTGAAGAAAAGAACTCTCCTGGTGGAAATCACATATTCGACTCCTGTAGGGTATCCATCCTCAAAACCCACAGTCAGGTGTTCCCCGGAATAGGGAAGCCATGTGATGGTGTCGGCCGTCAGCAACTCCAGCTGCATATGGCAATGAGTGGATCCCTCAGCTACACGGACCTCTGGCAGAATCGAATGATGCCATCGTCGTCCTCGTGGATAGGTGTCTAAACCTAACACACTCACGGGACGCAAGCATGGAAGCCTCTCATAGGCCCAAAACTGCCAACACAAAGGCAAACATCTGCTGTCAGTTAACACTCTTAATCTATACATGGTAAATGATAAGAGAAATACTCACCAGTAGAAATGGCTAAAATCCTATCCAAGCCTAGGTCAAACCCTGTGAGCGCATACGCATGCCCCGGGGGAAATAGGCAAAGGTGTAGGAACCCCAATCATACTTTCTAATACCGTCCACATCACGTGTAGCGCTGATCAAAGTGAAAGATACCGTGGAAGAGTTATCTGCTATGAAGCAGCCTCGAATGATCATCAGGAACAATCGTCGCAGAACGCGATCCCTGATTCTGACATCATCAGGCATAGGCTCACTCAATAGCCTGCTCATAGCATCTACGCTCAAAGGACCTGAACGGACAGTCCTGCCTTTGAGCGCCGCCGCCGGAACTCCTAATAAAGATCTAACGGCAGTAGGGATAATATTTGCCATACAAGGCACTGGCTCCCTTCCGAACTCCATACCTGTGATAAATCGCCAATCCATAGGCGTCATCATCACCTCGCAATCCAGCAGATGGAGTGACTGAGTCTGATGAAACCATCGCTTAGACAATGCCCTGAGATAACCCCAGGGACAACGACGGGGAAGGATGGAGAAGAATGCCCCAAATCCCCACTCATGCACTATCGCTCTATAGTCAGGATGAAACGCCTGATACATGGAGTGAATGCTGAACCAGTTCCCTCGAGGCTGTGTAAAACCAGGAACCTATATGAAATGCAGATCAACATCAAAACCTTTTAATCCTCATCAATAGGAAAGAAGGAAGATCAAAGTCGTTAGCATGCAAATACATCGATGGATGTCTGCCCAAATCACCCAGCAACTCTAGATTCACCACCTGAATGCTCGGAAGCTCCCTGCGAGGGACATGTGCAGCAGGAGCAGGATCCTCTATCGGAATATCCGCCTCCTCATCCTCAACGTCTGGAACATCTACCTGGACAGGACGTATCATGGCCTCCACCAACCGACGAGGTTGTCTGATAGAATGGGGATGAGGCACTTCAGAAGCCCTCCGCCGTACGCCAGAAGTGGTCCTATAGGAACTGCTCGGCTGATCCGGATCCATAGTATCTGGACAACAAGTCTCCAAATCACCTCAGAAAGGGTGTGGTATTTCCTTACCTAGAGCTTTCTAGAATGCATTTTATGACTATATGCATGCACGCATTTACTTTAACATATAATAGAGTTAAAATGCATGACTACCCAATGCCTACATTTGGAAAATTTTTGCCATAGTTCCCTTTGAAAATAGGACTATCCACATGCATACATGCATGTCTAGGTGGCCATTAAGTAGCACACCTGCCCTAAAGTCATATACATAATATATGCATTAAAAAATTAAAATCATCATGCATAAAGCCAACCTCAATACTAGGAGTACTTTGCCTTGCTACCTTATGCTCATTGGCCCTCAAATAGGACAAAAAATAGCAGAAAAAGGTGCCAATTTGACTGTCTCAAAAGTCAAATTTTTTCACATCATTATGTTCAACATGGTTTAATACTAACATTTACTATGTTGAATATTTTTTATCTAGTCATTTGTGCATACATAATCACTACTATGTGTTTAGATGCATTTCAAGCGGTAACTCAAAATCCAACGGACAGAAATGATAGAAAATACAGGCATATATTACCAGGATAGTGTAGAACACTTGTACGGTGACAAAATTTACAGAAAGTAGCCCAAACTCAGCAGATCTGAAGATAGCTAGCGGTTTTCTCTATGCGAAGCAAGTTGAAAGTGACTTGTGAGACCAACCTGCTGGATTATATCATCCACGGTTGGCCGCATGCCCATCTACTGCTGCAGCAGGTGCACATACGACACCCCCATATGGGTCCCATCCCTCCGGCTCGGTCTAATTCAAGTTGCAAAGGAGTTCTTACAAGCTGAAAAGGCCAAATCAGGGATAAAAATGCTACGCGATTGAGCAGAATAGCCTAAAACCCTGGTTTTTCTGGATCCAACTATGGTTTTCTTTTCATCCATTGGTATTCACCCGAACATAGGGTTTACTATACCGGTGATTTAAATCTTTGCATACCACATTCGGCAATACCGTACAGAGGTCATATGTCGTCAGTGTAAGGTTGTCACCCCAATCTTTTCACAAAAGAGGTCCCCGGCGGGGGTCACAACGCATGCTCATCCGTTGACACACAAATCAACGAAGGTCAAGCAGCCTTGACGTTGTTTCAGTCAATGGCAAGTAAACCCATCGAAGCATGGAAAGTTATTCAATCATTGCGTACGTTTATATTCATCACTCCCCTGTGGATCCCCGACGGGGGTTACAATATGAAGTCACGGCAGGGGGTTACAACGCATGCTCATCCGTTGACACACATATCAATGAAGGTCAAGCAGCCTTGACATTATTATAGCCGATAGCGATTTAAACCTATCAGAGCTCTGAAGCTATTCGAGGTTTTCACACCCGACCGCTCGTATTCCTCAGCAGATCCCTGGCGGGGGTCACAACGTAATGTTTCGGTAATCTACACGACAGCGGAGGTCAACCAACCTTGACAGTATATCCCATAGAATTTTTTAACCGTTGATTCACATATTGGTGAAATACACAATAACGAAGGTCGGGTATCCCTGACAGCATTTGCTGTTGGTAATAAATCCAACAGAATCGTGACATGTCCTGATGATACAAATCAGGAGATTGTCATCAAGGAGGATTGATGATGGAATATGTTATACACATCCTCAAGCAGATCAAGCTTCATCCCCATAGATCTCTCACACATAAGAGGTACATCTTCGGGATCAAGTCATAATCAAAGACACATGACTTTGGTGATAACTCCAACATCAACATCCTAACAGATTCAGATTACACATCAAATCTGGTCATCGTTGCCAATCCCCAGTTGAAGCAACAGGGAGCCAGCAATCATCCCTAGCGTGTTGGGCTACAACCCCGTACACATGCATCGTACATTTGCATCATGTTGCTATCCATAGTACCATGTTCGTCTTGTTACGTTTCAAGTGTCTAGGATTCTTTATCCTACTCATGCATCGCCATGCATGAGTAAGATAAAGAGGGGCATCTGTAGACAATCAAAATTTTCTATACACCTGTCACTAACATTGCAGGAGAGCAGATTCGTGTTTTAAGAGGGAACCCTGAAAGACGATCTATATCCATGCCGGATACTACCGGAAGTTCGGCATCAACCCCGGATCACAATCTGGGAGTAACAATTCCAATCTCAGAGATAACCCCGAGGTATGTAGATCAATATTGGAACACACACCGAAGAAGACCGATTAATCTCGGAGATAACCCCGAGGTATCCAGTCTCAGTGCCAACCACGGGAATAGCCACCAACCTTGGTGATAACCCCAAGGAATGCAATTTCGGCAATAACCCTGGAAATGCTTGTTATAAATGTAACTAGCTTCAATCTCGGTGCTCACAATGAAATACATTGTACCAGCCCGGCGATAACATCGGGAAGACAGGCACACCTCAAAGATGATCATGAGGACCTTCAACAAATTATAGCAGTCCAATCTCAGCGAAGCTGAGCAACGTCTGCTTTATCAGCCCAATCCGACGATAACACGGGTGAGGGGCAACATCGTCATCTGACCAACATGATGCCATGCCATGTAATCTCAACATCTCTACACAATAGTGTCCCACAAGACTAACCAATCCCGAGTGACTATTGTGCGGGGTAACGGATGAAAGTTAAAGCTTGAAGATCGGAGGGCACCGTCCCATCTTCAATGACTTCGTACAAACTCTAATCCCATGCCATCGTACAACCCTCGACAACGGCGATCCGAAATAGGTCCTGCATACCTCAAACAGATGCCCGGATTGCACTTCTGAAAGTCTGAGCGGACATTATAGTGCCTGAGTGCACGTACTTCGAGACGACCCGATCCGAAAAACTTAGGCCAACCCCAGTTGCCTCTGGTCTACCTGTGGCCCAGCCGGAGGTACACCTGTGGCCCAGCCGCAGGTACACCTGCGGCTCCACCCTCTATAAATAGAGGGCTTATGGTGGCCATTTTGTAAGAGAAAACGGCGAGGAAGCCCTGCCCAATTTGCTCTGTACTCACCCCAGACTGAGTGCTTTCTCGTTTTAAACACTTGTGAGCTCACATATAGTTTATTTTATACCTACAAAAGCCATTCTTTACCCACTTTAAAGATATTGAAGTCTTCTTTGGCAGCCCACTGTAGGCCTTCTTTCACACTTTAAAGATTTTCTCTTCATATTTGCACACACCCTTCTGCACGTTGAGAGTCGTGTTGCACATTTTTGCCCAGACTTCGGTCCGTGGCTTATTTTTAGTTTGTATATACATATATATTTATATATATGGACTAACATTATCGAGTTATGCCTCGATTGAGCCTAGACTTCGGTCTGGAGCGTTTAATTACTTTTGTATATATATACATTTATATATATGAACTTCGTGTCGAATTCTGTTCGATGAGCCTAGACTTATGTTTGGTGGGTTTAATGGCTTTCTTATATATATAATTATATATATGAACTGCTATCGAACTCTGTTCGGTGAGCCTGGATTTCACATCCGGTGCGTTTACTGCTTTAATATATATATACTTATATATATTAACTGTAGTTGGACTTTGTCCGATGAGCCTGGATTTTATATCCGGTGCGTTTACATGCTTATATATATATATATATATATATATATATATATATATATATATACATTTCGTCCCACCTGGAGTTTACTTCGTGGTGGTTGACCGTTTATACAACTTTTTATACATTTCGTCCCGCTTGGAGTTTCCTCCATGGCGGTTGATAGCTTTTACAGTTTTATTTATATTTCTGATCCCCCATGGATGTGCTCCATGGCTGGTGATCATGTATGTATATATATATTTACGGTTTATATATATATACCTACTTAATGCTTTTATATCAATTGCGGCATCATGTGAGCCTAGGAATCATGTGATCACAGATTCAGTCCCCTGAATCTAGATTTGGTTCCCATGATGGACCTTTTCAGCTGTAAGCAGCTTGTAAATATATCTATGATGTTTGGATTTCCTCAGATGGTTTTCATACCCACGAGGAATTCAGCACCTTTTTGTACATTATTTTCGTACGGATGCTTCTCATCTGTCAAATAAAATCAATCCAGCCGGATACGGAATAAAATGGGAGTGTAAAAGGTCTCAATTACTATTGAGCATCAGGGTTTGAAAAACCTCTTTTATAAAACATCACTGCCATATCTTGCTTAAAATTGAATTTTTACATAAAATTCAAACCCTGTGTATATAGGTGCGAACGAGGCCTCACACTACTTCTAAATAACAGCACATTGACCCAAACACACACATTCAGATAACAGGTTCTTGAAAAGAGGCGGTCACCGTGGTAACACAGATGTCGGGGGGTGCCTAACACCTTCCCTCTGCATAACCAAGTCCCCGGACCCTAATAAATCTCGGTTTCACTGACCCGTTTAGCAGTGTCACATCACTGGGTCAATGTACAAACCTTTTCTCGGTTGTATTGGTACAACCAGTTAAAAAACTAACTAGCGACTCTTATAGTCCAATCGTCGACATTATATATGTCGGACCTTTTTCACTTGTTTTTTCAAACAAATCTCACCTAAAATGAGAACACCAAAGAACAAGTAACGGAAAGGAATAATTAAAAATCCCGACATCGACAATTATAACACGTGCTCTTTCCTTTCTAGCACTCCCCCTGATGACTCCTCCCACACTTGTTACAAGCTTTAGTCCTTTTCTTAAAGTTTCCCTGGTGACACCCACCTTGATTATTATTTCTCTTGTTGTTGTTGTTTTCCCATTTTCTCTTTCTGGAGTTACTTCCTCCACTACTGTTTCCTCCACGATACTCACTCCCAGTGTTATTGTTTTTCTTCTCCTTATGATACAGACTTAAGGCCTCACTACCACTTTCCTCAATGATTGCCTTCTTTAACAATATTATAAATGAATCAATTTAAAGAACTAATACCTTATTATACAGCCATGGCTTCAGCCCTTGCTCGAAGCGTCTCGCCTTTCTTTCCTCATCCCAAACTTGGTGTTTCATAAATCACACTAGTTCGTTAAATTTAGTTGTGTATTGCGCCACCGTCATATCACCTTATTTTTATTCTAGAAATTTCACCTCTATTCAATTCTTCATGCTCTTAGGGAAGTAATTCTCGACGAATAACGTCTTAAACCTTTCCCATGTTATTGTTCCTTCGCTAGCTCTCTACTGATTAGCCTCCCACCAATAGTTTGCTTCTCCCCTCATCATATACGTAGCAAACACCGTCTTCTGATCTTCGCCCACTCGAGCTATAGTGAAAGCTTTTTCGTTCTCCTTGATCCAGGTTTGCACAACTATCGGGTTTGTAGTTCCTACGAATTCCAGAGGTCCCACACTCTTAAAATATTAAAGTTTGTGACAGGAGCTGCTTGGGGAACGGGTGGTACTGGTTCATTCCTTCCCCTAAGAGCCTCTCCTAACAAATTTACAAGCATCTGCATCGGATCTACTGGTCCTCTCTCATCATTAACTGATTCTTCCGGTATAGTTATTCTACGACTTGGTGTCATGATCTTCATCACAAATTTTCATTTTATTATTATTCAGTTATATCACTTAAGTATTTCTCTTACTATCAAGAAGAATAACTTTATAACACTTTTCTAAATTAAAACTCATTTATATTCATATGCCAAATCGTTACAATTACATGATTCTCTCTAGCATACTGTTATAAATGATAACACATATCCCGCTATATCACAAAAGCTGGGGAGCACACTAGCTTACTACCCCTCTAACATTTTACAAAAGTTTGGGGTTTACAACTATCTCACATCTTACACAAAAGACTGAGATTTCAACAACATATTTAAACAACACATAAATAAATGTAATACAACTACTAAGCTTCTTCCTCTAGACTCAATCTAACATCCCACGCTCTACGGCACTCTGGTATTCCTTCTGAGCAATGTGCACCACCATATCTCAGTTTATGGTATGTCGGGTCTATCCCTGCTCTGTCGGGTAGTGATTTACCCCATCAATCAACCTCTCCATGGCCATGCGTAGAGCATAGCCTATCTTGTTCGTCTTCCTTCTCTTACACCTTACTTCATCCTATAGATCATTAGCCCGATCATTAGCTCCTTCCCACTTCTCCTCGAATTGGATCCTATCCATCACCTCAATCTCTAGCTGAGTGCGAAGTGCTTCCTTCTCAGCCTTCCCACTAAGCTCCCTCTGCTCAGACTCTTCTAGCTTCCCTGCCAGCTCCATATTCCTAGCCACTGATCGGTGAAACAAAGTTCCCATTTGGATCACTGCCTCCTTACGGCGAGTAATTTCTACTTCCATCTCCTGTATCACTAATTTCCTCTGGTGGTCCTCATCCCTCGATTTTTGGAACTTGGACTCCCTTTCCCTAGCCTCAGTCTCTAATTCCTCCACTCTACATCCCAATTCCAAAATCTGCTCCTCATACTCTCCCAACATCTGATCCTCAAAAGTAACCTCGTCGGAGTCCTCCATAGGCTCAGGTTCCTCCTCCATAGGCTCCTCCTCCGGATCAGACTCCTCAGGTAAAGGATCCATCTCCTCCTCCTCATCATCCTCATCAATAAGGGCCACTACTGATATGGGCTCCACTATCAATGGTGCCTCATATACCATGTGGATATCATACGGCTCCTCCTCTACTACTCGGCTAGGTCATCCCATGTCAGTCATCCTACAATCACAACATAAGACAAGACAAATAACAACTCCATTAGAATGTTAAATAACATAAGTTCATTGAATAGAATGAAGTTATATTCAATAACACACTAAGTCACTTTCTAGGAAATCCCTATATGAGTCTCATCTCTCTCTATCTTCTAAGTTATAATCTAAGGACTCTCGTTCCTAAGGTTTATAACTAAGGCTCTGATACCAACCTATGATGCCCCCAAATTCGGATCGCCACTTGGTCACTCAAATTCGGTTCATCACGTGCTCATGGTAATACAATAATATCTATAATTACACATCCACAGCGGAAAAATTTAATTTAGAATACTATACAATGATTTATTATAATTATTCTCTCAAGTCTCGTAACCTACAATACTTAATAGATTACATAATAATATCGAATAAAGACTTATTATATAATCCTAATTAACCGTAAACATAGTCTGAAAATAGTCTTAATACAACATAACACTTTTAAACATAAAGGAACAAGCTAGTCGGTAGCCTTTCTCTTGCCCTTCTCTTTCCTAGAGACACTTCCCTGTTCTGCCTTAACTGAAAGGTTTTAAATAAGAAAGAATGAGCAAAAATTGCCCAACAAGTAATATACAACAAGGGTAAAGAGTTTTATAACACGAGTTTAAACTATCGAAGTATCATCTCTAAGATAGTTCAGGATTTTAGAATAATATCATGAATAACGAATATCAACAATTCTTGAATCAAATCCTTTGGAATATGAAACGATAATTCAATATAAATCAACAGATATATATGAATTCAGAGGCTATCAACGTATCCAACTAGATAAATAATTTATACTGAGCAGCCACTAAGGACTATTGAATATCTACTAGAATCATCAATATTAAACTGATAACCCAAAAAAATTTAAGTACGATAGATGATCAGTCTACAATACTCTATGTTATGCATAACACCACAGTAATATTCACGCGTGTGTTGGGGCTTCCAACAATAATCACTCCCCTTATCATAAGGGTTGTTTAACTTAGTTTTCAAGACTTCCGCACCAGTCAATTGGTTTGGACAATTTTATAAACATGCATATAATCTAGCTGAATCAAATGGCATAGACACTTTCACAATATTCAAGAACAATACCAAGTTCAACATGAATAATAATTTTCTCAAGAGTTTAACATACTAGCTCAATTGAACGAGCAAGTAAGATAACTTGCATTCAAAGAGATAAGGTTTGCTTACGACATTCGTCGAATAAAGTAATGCAAGGGTTTAGGATACTTGCCTTAAGCGTTGATTACCACTTATAGCGTAAAATCACCTCAATGAACTATATTATCCTATTTATGTATGTATAGGTACTCATTAGTCACACACTTTGACATAAATCTCAAAATGCATTTATCACACATATATCTATCTATACACATTAAAACTCATAGATGTATAATCCATATTGTTCTTACTTTTGAAAAGCTTAGAAACATTTTAGCAAATTTTAGTCTCATATACTCATTTCATGTTTGCATATTCGGATACTTGAAACCCGAACTCGGTGCTTCACAATACCATTTTTATGAGCAGAATAATACTAATAATAATAACAATAATATAGATACCAACTTAATTTACATAATTATCAGAGTCTGAATCCCAAGTACGTAACCTTTAAATATTCATTACAACCCATGATAGATAATTAATATCATTATCTTACTAAGGATAACTATTACATAAAATAGCACCAACTTATTCTACAACCTTCCCTTTCTCTTTGTTCTTAGCTAATCCATCTGATTGCTCACACTTAGCTGAAAATATTTAAATTAAGCAAGGATGAACATTTGAGTGCCCAGCAAGTAATAATAATTATATATATATAAGCTGAAAGAATTTAAATATTTTCTTTATACTACCCTTCTACAACAGATCAATAGTTGTGAAGTATCTTATACCGATAATAATAACATAACAACCCTCTTTCAAATTTTTGAAACTACGTAATGACTATAACTAGGATTAAGGTGACATACTATGAACATTGTTTTCATTTTTGAATAGGTTAAACAGAAATTCATCTGCAAACCGTCATAACTTACGGGCACGGGGGTGATCAGCCCGTTGTACCCTGCATTGATCAATACTACATGCAAGAACGAGGGTATCGTTCACTCTGTCCGCCTTGGGCGCATAAAAGTTTTCCCGTGTAGGGATGTTCATACTTGTCTGGGTTCCAAATCAAAGGTTTTATCTTGTTCAACAATAATATATAATTCAACATATATATATACGGGTAATTGACAAAGGTGTATCAACATGTGATTAAATACAATGATTATTCAAGTGGGGACACGTGTATAACCATTTGTAGAAATTAACGAACATATATATATATATATATATATATATATATATATATATATATATATATATGAATTACCATATACTAACATGTTGATAATCAATAAGCGTATATAATATAGGGTTAATAATCTGTACCATAATAATATAATTCTGAAACATTCTTACTCATGTCCACTGCATAAAGAAAATACAAAGGTAGGATACTTGCTTGATGCGCTGCTTACAATTTGCAACTTAGTTTTATCTTTTAAATCACGACCTATCATTAATCAGATCATTCGTTCGATTAGAACAATATACTATAACACATAGTACTGCATTTCGCAGTCAACATATAACCTAATCACATTATCACACATGTTCAACAACCATTGAATCACAAATAAATACATATCTATCTAAGTCCAGATCAATTTCTAAAACATGTCGGGGTACCGACAGCTTTATCGGGTATTTATCGAGTCTAAGACTCTAATCTGTAACTCAATATCTGTAAGTATCAGTCATATTATTTTTAAATGACTTATAATAATTTTTAAAAATTTATTATTATTTATCATGAATTTTCAAACATCAGAATCATATTTAAATGATTTAAATACTAATCAATTCTATTATCATTAATATTTTATTAATATTAAACTATTAATGAAACCATTGCCAAAATATAAAAGTTATTTATAATAACTCAAAATACCTTTAAAGTATTAATATTACCCTTAAATGATTTTTAAACTATTTAAAATTATTTTTAAATAATTATCATTAATATTAAAGTACTAATGTATTATTTATCAAAATATTAAAAGTCATTAAGTATAACTTAATAATATTTTTAATTCATTCATATCCTTTTTAAATAATTTTTAAATTAAAACCATTTTTAAACTATTTATTTAATATAATTATTAAATAAATTTAATATTATTAATAATAAATTAATAATCATTAATATTAAATTATTAATGAAATTATCCTTTAAATATTAAAAGTTATATTTTATAACTTCAAATACTTTTAAACTATTTATTTTTATTTAAAATGATTTTTTTCTAATTATAAAATCATTTTTAATTAATTTATTTAATGCATTTATTAAATAAATAAAATATAAATAATATCCAAATAATTATTAATATTTATGAAAAATATGTTAAATTATTAAAAGTTAATTTTTATAACTTAAAATAATTTTTAAAACTATTTTTGGAATTTTTAATAATTAATTTCTATTTTTAAATGATTTTTAGAAAATAAATTAAATAAAATTATTAAATCTGTCGCTATAGCCTTAAGCGACAGAAAGCGCCGCCTTAGGTGTTCCTGAGCTCTCAAGAACATTCATAGCACAGTTTCGAGTGACCTACTTTAACCAAGTATTAAACACTGATCTTATCGTTTCTGGGCAATCTACTGACTGGAGGTTGTAGTACACGTGCAACACTATACGATCCAACAACAACCAAAGTCATAACATGCATAACATAGAAGATATAAGAGCCTAAAGTAGCTATCAGAGGTTGTTCTTCAATTCTGGGTTGCCCAGAAATGAAGAACAGTTCTAGTATGCATCTTTGGGCTTCCACAACTTGATATCCTATTGATGTTTAATTGATTTAAGGCTTTCAGGTTCTAGACCATATGTAGTACTATAGATCTATCACAAAACATCAACATAACAACAACACATCAACCCAATATGGACCGGTCAAAGTAGTGGTCAGAAACTGCTTATGAAGGTTTTTGGGTTACCCAGAAACTTCATCCGGCAGTTTCGTCCACACCACTTTGACCACTGATTACTTTGATTCAGAGAAGGATATAAAGATTCTAGAGGCATGGTCATGTAGCCTACACTTCAGACAACAACATTACCACAATAACAAAGTCTAACACGTAAAAATAAGCAAGATCTAAACGTATGAACATGTTGTCAGACTTTTTGGGCACGTTCTGGGTTACCCAGAAACGTTCGGTCAATGCCGATCAACGTGGTTTGACCACTAATAACTTTCAATCAGCTTATGATCTGACTCTGATTCCAGTTTCATATCAAAGATCTCATGGCATAATACAAGATCAAAGCTTAAAAACACAAAAACTAAACACAAAAGAATATCTACAAGGCCTGACATTCGTTGTCAGACAACAAAATTTTATTTTTCCAGAATTTGTAAATCTTCAAATCCGAGAGTCTAGATGTTATGGATCAAACATCTAGCAACCCAGATCATCTTTATACACTACATACAATATATCTAACACAAAAAACTAACATCTAACATAGAATCAAAAGTCAAATTTCGTTTTAGGGTTTATACCTCCTATGAGCAGTCTTTGATTCTTGGCTACTGATTTGGTTTTGGAATTCGTGGGGCTTGATTCAAGGACTGATATGCTAAGAGAATTCGTATCTTAGAGAGAGAGAGAGAGACTTGATGGAGTGTTGGTGAATAAATGAGCATAATGTACACTTTTTTCCTTTCTCCTAACCTATTTATATGTCTTAGATTCAATGAATTTAACTTGCAAGGGGTCAAAGAGGATAAGCTTGGGTGATATATTAAGCATATGCTATAATCTAGGGTGATGACTTGCAATCTAGCTTATTAAATAAATACCAAAAAGGCTATTTTAGTAAACTAACAAAGTAATTTAAGGGTATATTTGTCCATGATGCTTGAATCTAGGTTAAGATCAATAGATCTTAAACCTTAAGGTTTCCCAAATAATTTTTAGGGTTTAAAAATTTAAGTTTAAAGTTCAATAAAATTTTAATTAGAACTTACTAATTAAAATTTAGGGTTTTTTAAATAATTAGGGTTCCTTAATATTATTAGGGCTTTCTAATTAACATCATAATTTACTAAAATAATTATTAAGATCACCATTTTAGCGATTAGGATTTACAACTAGTAATTAGGTTTTGATATTACTAATTAGGGTTACCTAATTTAGAAATTAGGATTCTAAAATATTAATTTCGAGCTTTCACTTAAGAATTAGGGTTTCTAATTTCACGATTAGGATTTTTCTAATTAATGTTAATCTTAATAATAATTGTCATAAATCACAATTCACAGTTACCAAATAGCTTTGAACTCGTATTCGAGTTTTAAATTAGAGTTTCACAATAAAACTAGGATTTGTCATATAACACCATAATTGACCAACCATTATCGTTCCACATATACAGTACATATCTATAGCACTGAAAAATTAAAATATAATTAGTATTATATTTTTATTCTTATTCCTTGATCAAAATCCAAAATTTGGGTTTGGATTCCATATCTGATTTATTCCTCATATTTAACCTTAATAATTAAGGTAAAATAATTAACTTAATAATCTGTACAAAAATTCATATAATAAAATAATTATTATAGTTATTCTAAAAATTACTCCATATATTATTTAAATAATATAGGATTATATTTTCATGGAAAATAATTAATAAAAATATTTCTACTTTAAAATTAATTATTATAAGAATATACTTTATAATAATCAATAATTCTAAAATAAATTTATATGTAAACATTTATGTAATAAATATATTTTTATTTACCACATAAATACATATACACAATATCTTGCACAAATCATCATCCTTAAAATATATATAAAAAAAATTTATACGCAAAATTTCTTATTTATTTATATAGAAAATATCAGGTTTTTACATTCACCCTCCCTTATAAAGATTCCGTCTCCGGAATCACCGTTTTAAAACCTATACATACACGGGTACATAACATACACAATCATCGCAAGTAGATCTCGATCAACTTTGATCGAACTGATCTTTACACATAAAGCTTGTCTTTCTGATTAAACGGAAAAATTGGTTTCTAAAAGAACTCAAATTCCTCCTCAAAATTTCTTTATAAAATAATTTACTATATGTTGGAAAATCATGTATAAGAAAATAGAAGTTGTACGATTAATACCTGGAGTTCCATTGCCAGCTGCCGCCGTATCCTGAACTGTCATATTGTAGACTCTTGCTGTGGATTTTGTTGGCTTGCTCGATGATATAGGTCCCGTGATTGCTAAAGTTCCGCTGCCAGTGCCCGTGTTCACACTACCTGCCTCCACCCTCCTCTTCAGACAATCTTTCACCTTGTGCTCAGTCGATCCGCACAGAAAATACCCACTATTCATCCTAGGATTGGGGCAGTTGGGAGAGATATGGCCCTCTTTCCCGTACTTATAGCAAACAAACTTTCCTTTCAAACACTCCCTCGAGTGGTTCTTCCCACATATCTTACACTGCACCACCTGCTTCTTAGCACCTTCTTGTTTTACCTGAACATTTCCAAAGTTGTTCACCTTCATCTTGCCATCTCCACTCCTGGTCCCACTATTAATTCCTACTTTCCCAGCTTCTTCAACCTTGCCCTTATTCTTCCTCTCCTTATTGTAGAGGCTCATGGACTCACTTCCCTCCTCAGTAATAATCACCTTCTCTATGAGTGCTGCAAATGTAGGGATCTGCAACATTGTCACCTTGTTGTAGAGCCAGGGTTTTAATCCCAGCTTAAACCTTCTCGCTTTCCTAGCCTCTGTATCCACTTGATGCGGGGCAAACCTAGCTAACTCATTAAATTTTGTGGCGTATTCCGCAATAGTCATATTCTCCTGCTTCAATTCTAAAAATTTAACCTCCATCCTTGTCTGCATACTAGACGAGAAATAGTTCTCGAAGAACAGTGTTTTGAACCTATTCCATGTAACTAAACCTTATCCTGCCCTCGCCTGATTTGCTTCCCACCAAAAATTTGCCTCACCCTTCATCATGCAGGTGGCAAAAGTAGTCTTCTGCCCCTCAGCTATCCTAGCTATCACGAATGCTTTTTCAATCTCTTTAACCCAAGTCTGGGCTTCAACAGGGTCAGTTGTACCTTTGAATTCTGGCGGTCCTACAGCCTTAAAATCTTTAAAGTTAGCTAAACGGTTGTCCGGCTGGTTCCCTACAGCTGGTATTCCTTGTTGAATAGCTTGAGCTATCATGTTTGCGAAGTTTTGCATCGGGTCTGCTTGTTGTTGTCCTTCAACGTTGTTGACAGATTCTTCTGCCCTTTGATTTCGAGTTCGTCGTCTTGGCGGCATTATCCGATTAGATAAAATCATAAATTTAACTTACATTCTAAACCTTATCATTTAAGTTTAATATATTAAACTCGTTTCATTACCCAAACATAGATTCATATTCATTCAACGAATATTTTACAAAGCATAACACATAATGCTTTAAACATCAGCTATCCCTTTGTGACCATAAAAGTCGGGATTCGCTTCTACTACTTGTACAAAAGTTCTTAGAATATTACATTACATAGACATACTTATCATATATATTACATTAAACACACCTATATCACAGAACCTATACTACCTATTCGCTACACCTTTTTCCTTGGACAACCTCTCACCTGATGACCTTCTATCCCACAAATAAAACATGCACCTAGTTTATAGTCAGGACAATACAGAATAGTATATCCATCATAACCGCAAAGATAACATATTTTTCTCCCTTTCTTCTTATCAGGTTTTCCTACGTCATGATCTTCTATCTTTCTTTTCCCCTTATTGCTCGGAGCTGCACACGAACTATTGCTTGTGGCTCCTATCTGATCAATTTGGATTTTAAGTTTATCTTGTTATTCCATTATTTCTATTAACGCCTGATGCAACTGACTATTCAACAGCTTTTCTACCTCCCACAGCCTTTCTAGAGAAGAAACCTTGTTCCTCAGATCCTGCACCTCCGTTGATGCTTAATCAGCTTCAACTGTAGTGTCTGAATCACTATCTCTCAACTCCATCATTTCCAGATCTGGTATTACATTTTCTATAATAATCACCTCGTCCGAGTTATTTTCATTGTGAGCCTCTATTTCAGCTATTGGCTTTGATATCAGCTCGGGTGTATGGATTTGATCCTTCTTCATGCTATAAGCATATAACAAGCCTTTTCCACTAGACATCTACACACACAAGTTATCCTAATTAGCATATAGTATATACACATAGCAAATAAGAGTTTTATATAAGTTATCTTTTATTTTATTTGACGATGAATTTATTCAATTCATCTCCTTTTTAAACTCTATATGAGTTATTTATATTTTCAACGTTTCCCTCTCTTCTAAGGTTATAGCCTAAGGTCTAGCCCACCTAAGGTTTTTAACCCCTTAGCTCTGATACCATAATATGACGCCCCTAAATCCAGATACTTGAAACCCGAACTCGGTGCTTCACGATACCATTTCTATGAGCGGAATAGTACTAATAATAATAACAATAATATAGATACCAACTTAATTTATATAATTATCATAGTCTGAATCCCAAGTACATAACCTTTAAACATTTATTACAACTCATGATAGATAATTAATATCATTATCTTAATAAGGATAACTATTACATAAAATAGCACCAACTTATTCTGCAACCTTCCCTTTCCCTTTGTTCTTAGCCAAGCCTTTTGGTTGCTCACACTTAGCTGAAAACATTTAAATTAAGCAAGGATGAGCATTTGAGTGTCCAGCAAGTAATAACAATTATTTATATATAAGCTGAAAGAATTTAAATGTTTTCTTTATACTACCCTTTTACAACAGATCAATAGTTGTGAAGTATCTTATACCGATAATAATAACATAACAACCCTCTTTCAAATTTTTAAAACTATGTAATGACTATAACTAGGGTTAAGGTGACATACTATGAACATTATTTTCATTTTCGAAAAGGTTAAACAAAAATTCATCTGCAAACCGTCATAACTTACGGGCACGGGGGTGATCAGCCCATTGTACCCTGCATTGATCAATACTACATGCAAGAACGAGGGTATCGTTCACTCTGTCCGCCTTGGGCGCATAAAAGTTTTCCCATATAGAGATGTTCATACTTGTCTGGGTTCCAAATCAAAGGTTTTATCTTGTTCAACAATAATATATAATTCATATATATATATAATATATATATATATATATATATATATATATATATATATATATATATATATACTGGTAATTGACAAAGGTGTATCAACATGTGATTAAATACAATGATTATTCAAGTGGGACACTTGTATAACTATTTGTAGAAATTAACGAACAAAATATATATCTGAATTACCATATACTAACTTGTTGATAATCAATAAGCGTATATAATATAGGGTTAATAATCTGTACAGTAATAATATAATTCTGAAGCATTCTTACTCATGTCTATTGCATAAAGAAAATGCAAAGGTAGGATACTTGCCTGATGCTCTGCTTACAATTTGCAACTTAGTTTTATCTTTTAAATCACGACCTATCATTAATCAGATCATTCGTTCGATTAGAACAATATACTATAACGCATAGTACTGCATTTCGCAGTCAACACATAACCTAATCACATTATCACACATGTTCAACAACTATTGAATCACAAATAAATACATATATAATCAAAATATCTAAGTCCAGAACAATTTCAGAAATATGTCGGGGTACCGACAGCTTTATCGGATATTTATCGAGTCTAAGACTCTAATCTGTAACTCAATATCTGTAAGTATCGGTCATATTATTTTTAAATGACTTATAATAATTTTTAAACATTTATTATTATTTATCATGAATTTTCAAACATCGGAATCATATTTAAATTATTTAAATACTAATCAATTCTATTATCATTAATATTTAATTAATATTAAACTATTAATGAAACTATTGCCAAAATATAAAAGTTATTTATAATAACTCAAAATACCTTTAAAGTATTAATATTACCCTTAAATGATTTTTAATCTATTTAAAATTATTTTTAAATAATTATCATTAATATTAAAGTACTAATGTATTTTTTATCAAAATATTAAAAGTCATTAAGTATAACTTAATAATATTTTTAATTCATTCATATCCTTTTTAAATAATTTTTAAATTAAAACCATTTGTAAACTATTTATTTAATATAATTATTAAATAAATTTAATATTATTAATAATAAATTAATAATCATTAATATTAAATTATTAATGAAATTATCCTTTAAATATTAAAAGTTATATTTTATAACTTAAAATATTTTTAAACTATTTATTTTCATTTAAAATGATTTTTTTCTAATTATAAAATTATTTTTAATTAATTTATTTAATGCATTTATTAAATAAATAAAATATAAATAATATCCAAATAATTATTAATATTTATGAAAAATATGTCAAATTATTAAAAGTTAATTTTTATAACTTAAAATAATTTTTAAAACTATTTTTGGAATTTTTAATAATTAATTTCTATTTTTAAATGATTTTTAGAAAATAAATTAAATAAAATTATTAAATCTGTCGCTATAGCCTTTAGCGACAGAAAGCGTCGCCTTAGGTGTTCTTGAGCTATTAAGAACATTCATAGCACAGTTTCGGGTGACCTACTTTGACCAAGTATTAAACACTGATCTTATCGTTTCTGGGCAATCTACTGACTGGAGGTTGTAGTACACGTGCAACACTATACGATCCAACAACAACCAAAGTCATAACATGCATAACATAAAAGATATAAGAGTCTAAAGTAACTGTCAGAGGCTATTCTTCATTTCTGGGTTGCCCAGAAGTGAAGAACAGTTTGAGTATGCATCTTTGGGCTTCCACAACTTGATATCCTGTTGATGTTTAAGTGATTTAAGGCTTTCAGGTTCTAGACCACATGTAGTACTATAAATATATCACAAAACATCAACATAACAACAACACATCAACCCAATATGGACCGGTCAAAGTAGTGGTCAGAAACTGCTTATGAAGGTTTCTGGGTTACCCAGAAACTTCATCCGGCAGTTTCGTCCACACCACTTTGACCACTGATTACTTTGATTCAGAGAAGGATATAAAGATTCTAGAGGCATGGTCATGTAGCCTACACTTCGGACAACAACATTACCACAATAACAGAGTCTAACACGTAAAAATAAGCAAGATTTAAACGCATGAACATGCTGTCAGACTTTCTGGGCACGTTCTGGGTTACCCAGAAACGTCCGGTCAATGCCGGTCAATGTGGTTTGACCACAAATAACTTTCAATCAGCTTATGATCTGACTCTGATTCCAGTTTCAGATCAATGATCTCATGGCATTCTACAAGATCAAAGCTTAAAATCACAAAAACTAAACACAGAAGAAGATCTACAAGGCCTGACATTCGTTGTCAGACAACAACATTTTATTTTTCCAAATTTCGTAAATCTTCAAATCCGAGCCTCTAGATGTTATGGATCTAACATCTAGCAACCCAGATCATCTTTATACACTACATACAACATATTTAACACAAAAAAACTAACATCTAACATAGAATCAAAAGTCAGATTTCGTTTTAGGGTTTATACCTCCTATGAGCAATCTTTGATTCTTGGCTACTAATTTGGTTCTGGAATTCGTGGGGCTTGATTCAAGGACTGATATGCTAAGAGAATTCGTATCTTAGAGAGAGAGACTTGATGGAGTGTTGGTGAATAAATGAGCATAATGCACACTTTTTTCTCTCTCCTAACCTATTTATATGACTTAGATTCAATGAATTTAACTTGCAAGGTGTCAAAGAGGATAAGCTTGGGTGATATATAGAGCATGTGCTATAATCTAGGGTGATGACTTGCAATCTAGCTTATTAAATAAATACCAAAAAGGCTATTTTAGTAAACTAACAAAGTAATTTAAGGGTATTTTTGTCCATGATGCTTGAATTTAGGTTAAGATCAATAGATCTTAAACCTTAAGGTTTCCCAAATAATTTTTAAGGTTTAAAATTTTAAGTTTAAAGTTCAATAAAATTTTAATTAGAACTTACTAATTAAAATTTAGGGTTTTTTTAAATAATTAGTGTTCCTTAATATTATTAGGGTTTTCTAATTAACATCATAATTTACTAAAATAATTATTAAGATCACCATTTTAGCGATTAGGGTTTACAACTAGTCATTAGGTTTTGTAATTACTAATTAGGGTTACCTAATTTAGAAATTAGGATTCTAAAATATTAATTTAGGGCTTTCACTTAAGAATTAGGGTTTCTAATTTCACGATTAGGATTTCCCTAATTAATGTTAATCATAATAATAATTGTCATAAATCACAATTCACAGTTACCAAATAGCTTTGAACTCGTATTCGAGTTTTAAATTAGAGTTTCACAATAAAACTAGGATTTGTCATATAACACCATAATTGACCAACCATTATCGTTCCACGTATACAGTACATATCTATAGCACTAAAAAATCAAAATATAATTAATATTATATTATTATTCTTATTCCTTGATCAAAATCCAAAATTAGGGTTTGGATTCCGTATCTGATTTATTCCTCATATTTAACCTTAATAATTAAAGTAAAATAATTAACTTAATAATATGTACAAAAATTCATATAATAAAATAATTATTATAGTTATTCTAAAAATTACTCCATATATTATTTAAATAATATATGATTATATTTTTATGGAAAATAATTAATAAAAACATTTCTACTTTAAAATTAATTATTATAAGAATATACTTTATAATAATCAATAATTTTAAAATAAATTTATTTGTAAACATTAATGTAATAAATATATTTTTATTTACCACATAAATACATATACACAATATCTTGTACAAATCATCATTCTTAAAATATAAAAAAAAATATTTTTACGCAAAATTTCTTATTTATTTATATAGAAAATATCGAGTTGTTACATGCATACGTGAAATATTACTTAAGTTACACATTCTAGATTAAGTCGTTCACACATACGTGTTGAGAAACTTTTAAACTAAGTTCGGTCTTCTTTATTTACTTTCAATAATTGTTAGTTTTACTCATAAAATTTCTATTTCACAAGTTAAGAAAAATTATTGCATCAAAGATTAACCATAACATTTATTAAAACAACATAACAATGCTAAATGACTTTTTCAAAGCATGCTTACATATATTAGGTTTATTTGAACGTAGCTAGTATAACTCTCTACTTAGAAATTTATTTTAGTTCATGCGTGAGTATTTTATATCAAATTAATAATATTTATAAATTAATCCAGCCTTTTTCCAAAGTCACGACGTTGTTTCCAAATCTGAAGACATCTCGCCACGTTCGAAACCGAAGACATCTTCCGAAGTTGAAGATATCATCTCTGAACCCGAAGACATCTCGTCACGTCCGAACACGAAGACATCTTCCGAAGTCGAAGACATTATCTCCGAACCCGAAGACATCTTGTTGTCTCTGATTCCGAAGACATGTTCCGAAGTCGAAGACATTATCTCCGAACCCGAAGACATGACGTTGTCTCTGATTCCGAAGACTTTAGAATTAGCTTCAATCAAAACTTTATTTACTACAAATAAAATAACCTTCTATCATTTTACTTGTTTAATCAATTGTTCACTTTATTTCATTTATCCATGTCTCATTACATAAATAAAGTATTCTTACTTTACTTAGTATTATTATTATATTTTATCTTGTTATTAATCCTATTTTATTTCATTTTATCGTAAAAAAAAATAAGCCTTGACTCGTTTGACCCGACTCGAACCGGACCGACCCAACACAGAAAATGGCCTAGCGCCTAGGCGCTTGAAATAAGCCTGGGTTGAGCGCCTAGGCGCTTCCCAACAAAAACCAAAAATTTGATTTTTCAAAATTTTGAGTTTTAACCCATTTTGATTCAATCTTTCATAACTTGCTCATTTTATATCCAAATGAGTTTAAATCACTTCCATTATCTCATAAACTTACATATCTTCAATATTTGATACCTTGAGCAATTTTCTAAAATATTTATTTAATCAAATTATTTATTTTTCCAAGCTAGGGTTCTCATGTTAGCTTGTCTTACCAATTGTTTTGCTACGAGTTCATTTTATGCCCGAATCCGATGATTCAACTTGGGTTATGATCATATTTCATATATGCTTAATATAACCTTTTTGAATTATACGTATATCTTACACCTTTTAATCACAATTATCAAACTTTCAAGCATACTAGGCTAGGTTTCATTCTCACATGCTTTTACATGATTCATTTTAACTTAGATCACATACCAAGACATATAAATCACATATTCTCCTTCTAATACTCCTCCTTATACTTTTAGATCCATCATGATCACACAACACACAAACTTCCCACAATCAAGCATGCATTCTTACTAATATCTACGTATACTAACTTAGCTTGGCAAAAATAAAGCTAGTGTGACTCCCCCAAAATAGGTATACATCACCCATTCTGAGTCGCCAAATACATGGTAAAGAAATAAATACACCTTCATTATTACAATTGTCATGCAAAATACGATAACACATATGCTGTGAGTTTTGATACAAATATATACCAACTGTGACTCTCATCCCAACCTTGGATAGCACGTCATAATGGCACCTTACATAAAGGTGCAGTCAATAACTGTTTTAGAAATTAAAATCTTTAGGAAATGCTCAAGGAAACCTTCGTACATGGGAGGCCTTGCGTCTAGGTTATGATAGATATCATATGTCCACAGAATTATCCTTGCTTAACCCAATAGACCCCAAAGAAAAACGAAAAGATTACTATCATGTTCTTTCCAATGGTGAGTCTTCTCTTGACATATAATTATCTCCATTGTCTCCAATTGTGAATTATATTTCAACCAAACTCCAAGGTTATATAGGTAGTGCTCGTAGATATACTCAGCAAGTGGATGTGCACAACCCTGCCTTATGATGACATGAAGTCGTAGATCATTAGACATCTTGTATGATAGTGGCAAAACACCCTTCCAATGTTGGATTCGTCTCACCCTATTTGATTCACCAAATATAACTACTAAACGATGTATAAAATACAACACACTATTATAAAGTTCTCAATAAAATTATTTCAATACTATTTAGGGAGAACCTCCACAGCTAGAGACCACCGTTCTATTCCCCTGTTACCCCCGCTCGACCCAGCTACACTCTTATTACCTGAAAGGAATTGTGAAGCAAAAGGGTGAGCACAAATAGCCTAGTAAAGAATATCATAACTAAAGATAATTAAATTATCAATAGCCTTTGTCAGTAATGAATCAGAGATTTAGAACATATGGTAGATGATAAAACTTTTCCACCATAGTTGCAGCGGAACGAGCAATCCATTAGAAGAGTCAAATAGACCATAAAGTCTATTATCTTCTCCATGTTAAAAGTCCACCAACAATGTTTTATCCTTGTAACATAAATCAACAGTTCCGGTCCATAATCATGTGAATAACTCATAATCATAATTGTAGTTCTAAATTCCTCTTCTCATCCAGGACGAAGATAATTTTCATCACCTGTCTTTACCTGAAACATCAAAGATCATGGTTATACCAAATCACAGTTCCTTTTCATAATCATACTAATAAGTTCATCTTTGCACTACGGCCAAATATATTCATTAACAGTTTACCTTTGCATTACAGGCCAAAGATATTCAACAACAGGTCATCTTTGCACTACAGGAAAAATATATTGAACAACAGGTCATCTTTGCACTACAGGCCAAAGATATCAATCAACATTTTTTCTTTGCACTACAGTTCAAAGGCATACAACTGTAAAACCAATAAACAACAGGCCATCTATGCATTACGGGCCGAATATGACTTTCATCACAATATAAGCATGAGGATCATGACAAGGATATAAATAATCAATCACATGAGATAAAGGATAAATTTTAAAGACTTTAACAATTTAATTTATCCAGAATTCAATAATATCCAAATTATCAACATGATACTGCTTTGTGGAGTAAAATTCAAGAATAATATTATATCAAAAATAATTTGAACAAAAAATAATATTTCAACGAATATTTAACGAAGATAATAACATTATTCATTATATATTAACATTAAATTCATTTACTAATATTATTAATCATTAAATAATATTTTAAATCAATGATTTCATAACAACTTAATCCAAATGTAATAAATCACTTAATAATCTCATAATCTAATATTATTAATATTATCATAATATTTTAATCATTTCTTAAACTTATAAATAATTTATTTTAATTGTTTACACTTTACTAAATAATGCATTTAATAATCTTAAAATGCCAAACTCATAAGATTTCATCACCAATAACCAAAACTCTCATAAAAAATCTGCATATGCCTTATATAGGATTCTTAAGCCATAAAATCCTATTTTTCACTTTTCTTACTTCACATAACATATTTAATTCATTTACTCATAACTAGTCTATTTTCATGAAAAATACCAAAACAGTCCAAAAAATTTTTTTTTTTTGGGATTTAGCAGAATATAGACCTATATGTAACATATATTTTTTTTCGAAATTTTTAAAATTCATTTACTATTTTTCATATGGCCAAAACTGTCGAATATTTAGACATTTATCATAAACTGTACTTTTTTCCAAAAATTTTGAAATTTACAGAGTATACTGTTGTTATATACATGTACTCTCAATATAAATTTCACCAATTTTGGAGTTAACCACAAAGAGTTATAAAGGTTTACTTTTAAAATAATTTTTTCCCATAAAATTCATAACTCCTAATCTATACATCAAAAAATTGTCATTTTTTGGACACAATCTAGAAAACTCATCAGATTATCATTTCAAATTTTTTCAGAATTTTTGAGGGTCGAAAAAATTACGAAACTGAAGAACATAATAACCCTTATAATCCCTTACCTCAAAATAGTAATATTTCTGACTGGAATATCGGATATAAAGTCGAAAGAAACTTGCACTGAATAATAATTCTCAGAGTATCTAAATACTCACAAAAATACGCTCGATAATATATAGAGAGAAAACTTATGTTTCTGGTGTGATTTTTAACTCTAACTAAGCACCCTATTTATAAAAAAATGTTAGAACGCCAAAAGAGACTAAATTAATAAAATAATATTTTATTTTATTTTTTCTTCTACTTACCAACCATGACCAGCCTCCATCCTTGAACCAAGAATTCCAGCACATGTTTTCAAAAAAAAGCAAAAGTGGGTCCCACCCATATTTTTTAATAAAAATATTTAATTTCTGAAACTTCAACAATTCATATAAAATAGCTCTTTTATCAGAAAAATATGAATTTAATGTCCATTGCATAGGAATTCGAATTCTCTACAACTTTGTAGCTTTAACATTTTCTAAATTTCAAACAGAAAATGACCGAAATCTACATACGGACGTTTTTCAACACCTCTTAAAATTCATAACAAATCATACATTAATTTTTAACAGTTCAAAATATGTGAACATATACTCAACTTATATATGTATAACATATCTAAAAATCACAACGATCCAACGGTCGAATTAAAATTATAACTCACGCGATAGAGCTTTAAGAACACCGATTTGATTTTTTAATACCTCCACTCCAACAAAATACTGATAAAACACCTCAACATTAATCCCTTCATTTATAACCACATAAAATAAATAAATCTATCATTTATATCCACATCAAATAAATATTTCCTTATCATATAAATCAATAATTAATTATTCACAAATAATATTAAAGAATCACAATTATGGCAACCAGATCGTTCCCATGAAAGAGGAGGCTTTTCGATAAGAATTTCTCCTTACTTGCGCGCAATTAGGTGATCAAACCTCTCCTTAGACAGAACTTCCTTAGATATTGTCAATAATGTTATCTAACAATATTATTCAAATAATATGAATTATTGATCTGATAATGGAGATACTGTGCATTGACAATTATTGAAACAACAATAATATAAAATATCAACATTGCAATTATTGAATCAATAAAATAAAATATTAAACAGTAATTACTGTAATAATTATTGAGTAGTGCCTTCTTACGTAAGTATCAATAATTCAAAAATACTGTGTAATACCGTGTGCTACTGTGCAACCACGCGTATTACTTTATTTTAACCACGGGGTATTCCAACAGTGTTAACGGTAACAACTACGCCATTATTTATAAAAACTCAAACTTGTCGTTTTCTTCATCCGACCGTTTTTCGTTATGGGGCACACAAATGACTGCGCCATCGTACGAATATTCTCCGACAACAAGAATATTCCACGACCAAATGAATATTCCCCGACAACAATGAATATTTTATAACCACTTGCTCATTTAAAATATTTACATATATCACCCTTAACTTTAATATTTTTATCAGTTTAACTATTTGCTGAATAGTAATTATAAGAAAAATTGAATACTTTTATTTCATAAAATTCGGGGTCTTACAGTAGATTATGAACTTACTTCTTCAAGGCTTTCTTCCTCTTAGCTAGGAACCTTAAGTAGCTCTCCACCTTTTTTTCTCCTTCTTGAACTCCTCTTGAACCACCAAAGTGAAAGAGTTCCTCTAGGTTTCTTCTACTTCCCTCAATTTCTCTCTACCTCTTACTATACTACTAATACTTATGAATTTTCAAGTAAATGAAGTAATGAACTAGGAGGGGTCATATTTATAGGCAAGGTCCATGTATAAAATACATGCACTAATACTTGGTATAATACTTATATTTGTACACCCAACTAGTTAATAACCATTGGAAAAAGGTGATTAGGTAAAAAGAATTACCAACTACTTCACCAACTATGTCCGCTTTCATCATGAGCTCACATGAGATTACTTGTAAGCATTTTTGGGCAACAAAGATCATCACTTAGGTTTAATAGGGCAAAGATTTCGGTCATGGGGGGTAGTATCCATATGTTGCACTTTCATTTTATCATTTGAACAATATGCTAGCTTATTTGTTACCTTTATACATACATCACTATACCTATATATATACACTCATATATATATATATATATATATATATATATAAGTATACTTATCTTATATATACATGTATTCATATAATCCATGTACATTGGGTTCGTCCAAATTAATATTTGAATTGGGCTAGGTACAAACACTTATACACATTGTGTGACAACCCCAAAACAGGTCCATTCCATCCAACCTATTCTGAGTCGCCAAATACATGGTACAGAAAATAACTACAACTTTATTACAACAATTGTCGTGCAAAATACAACAACACATATGCTGTGAGTTTGGATACAAATACATACCAAATGTGACTAATGTCCCAATCGTGGACAGCACCTCACAATGATACCTTACATAAAGGTATAGTCAAAAACTGTTTTAGAAATTAGAATCTTTGGGAAGTGCTCAAGGAAACCTTCGTACATGGGAGGCCATGCGTCTAGGTTATGATAGATATCATATGGCCACAGAATTATCCTTGGTTGACCCAATAGACCCCAAAGAAAAATGAGAAGTTTACTATCATATTCTTCCCAATGGTGAGTCTTCTCTTGACATATCATTATCTCCACTGTCTCTAATTGAAAATTATACTTCAAACAAACACCAAAATTATATAGATAGTGCTCGTAAAGATACTCAGCAAGTGGATGAGCACAACCCTGTCTTATGATGACATGAGGTTGTATGTCATTAGACATCTTGTATGATAGTGACAAAACACCCTTTCAACGTTGGGTTTGCCTCACCCTATTTTCTTCACCAAATATAACTACTAAATGATGACCACCGTTCTATTCCCTTGTTACCCTCGCTCGACCCAGCTACACTCTTATTACCTGAAAGGAATTGTGAAACAAAAGGGTGAGCACAACTAGCTCAGTAAAGAATATCATGACTAAAGATAATTAAATTATCAATAGCTTTCATCAATAATAAATCAGAGATTTAGAACATATGGTAAATGATAAAAACTTCAACCATAGTTGCAGCGGAACGAGCAATCCATTAGAAGAGTCAAATAGACTATAAAGTCTATTATCTTCTCCATATTAAAAATCCACGAATAATATTTTATCCCTGTAACATCAATCAACAATTCTGGTCCACAATCATATGAATAACTCATAATCATAACTGTAGTTCTAAATTCCTCTTCTCATCCAGGACGAAGATAATTTTCATCACCTATCTTTACCTGAAACATCAAAGATCATGGTTACACCAAATCACATTTCCTATTCATAATCATGCTAATAACTTCATCTTTGCACTACGGCCAAAGATATTTATTTGTATCACCAGTTGGTCATGTTCATCTCAACATCTGTTCATCTTTGCACTACTGGCCAAAGGTATTCAACAACATGCCATCTTTGTACTACGGGCTAAAGATATTCATCAACAATTTATCTTTGCTCTACAGGCTAAAGATATTCATCAACAGTTCATATTTGCACTACAAGCCAAATATATTCATATCTCAAAGAAATATATAATCATTTCAGAATTTATATAAACAATAATTATAACCATGTTGATCATTTCACCTTTGCACTTAAGCTAAAGATATTCACTTATAAATTCAATGGTCATGATCATACCAGTCACCAATTCAACTTTGCGCAACTGGCCAAAGAGAACCCTAGTCATAATCATACCAATAATCTACCCATCTTTACACTCAAGTGAAAGAGAATATCATCATTAGGGTTATAAAAATGTTATATATGATAATAAAAATAATATGATCAACATATAATTTTAATCACAAGAGTAATATTCATAAATTAACTATAATTTGGTCAGAAAAAGAAACCAATTTTGTCGTGAATAGTAACTCGTGAATAGTAACTCATGAATAGTAACTCATGAATAGTATCTCGTGAATAGTAACTCATGAATAGTAACTCAACATGAAAAAGGTAAAAATTCCACAATAAAATCCATACCAATATTTTGGTAAAATGATATTGAAATAATAATATTTCTTAAGCTTATAAACAATTTATTTTAATTGTTTACAATTTACTAAATAATGCATTTAATCATCCTAAAATGCCACACTCATAAGATTTCATCACCAATAACCAAAAACCCTCATAAGAAATCTACATATACCTCATATAGGATTCTCAAGCCATAAAATCCTATTTTCTAATTTTTTTACTTCACAAAACATATTTAATTCATTTACTCATAACTAGACCATTTTCATGAAAAATACCAAATCAGTTCTAAAAATATTTTTCTTTTGGGATTTAGCATAATATAGTCCCATAGTGAACATATATTTTTCTCAGAATTTTTAAAAGTCATTTACTATTTTTCATATGGCCAAAATAGCCAAATATTTAGACATTTATCAAAAATTATACTTTTATCTAAAAATTCTGAAATTCACAGAGTATACTCCTATCATATTCATGTACTCCCAATAAACATTTTATCAATTTTGGAGTTAATCACAAGGAATTATAAGCGGTTACTTTTAAAATAGTCTTTTCTCATAAAATTCATAACTCTCAATCTATACATCCAAAAATCACCATTTTTGGACACAACCAAGAAAACTCATCAAAATATCATTTTAAATTTTTCTAGAATTTTTGAAGGTCAGAAAAATTACGAAACTGGAAAATATAACAATCCTTAAAATCCCTTACTATCCCTTACCTCAAAAATGCAGTATTTCTGACTGGAATGCAAAGCCGAAGGAAACTTGCACTGAATAGCAACTCTCAAAGTATCTAAATACTCACAAAATATGCTTCATAATATAGAGAGAGAAAGAGAGAAAACTTATGAATTCTGGTGTGATTTTCAATTCTAACTTAGCCCTCTATTTATAGGAAAATGTTAGCACGCCGAAACAGACTTAACCTGCAACATGTTTGCTTTACCTGCTACTATTTCCACCCACCACATTTGAATAAAAATCTCAGCACATTTTTTCACCAACCAAGAGTGGGGCCCACCAATTCTAGAATTTTTGACCAAAATGATTAACTTCGAAAATTTAATAATTTTTGAACCAGTCATCTCGTAAAATTCATAACAAATCATACGTTCATTTTTAACGGTTCAAAATTTGTGGACATATACTCAACTTATATATGTATAAAATATCCAAAAATCACAACGATCTAACGGTCGGATTAAAAATTATAACCCTCGTAAAATATCTCAAAAACCCTAATTTGATTTTCAATACCTCCGTTCGGACAAAAAATACTGATAAAACACCTCAACATTAACTACATCATTTTTAACCACAAAAATATATCCCTCAATTATATCCACATAAAATAAATATTTCCTTATCATATGAATCAATAATTAATTATTCACAAATAATATTACAGAATCACATTTATGACAACCAGGCCGTTCCCAGGAAAGTGGGGGCTTTCCAATAAGAATTTCTCCTTACTGGCGCACAATTTGGTGAACAAACCTCTCATTAGATAGAACTTTCTAGATATTGCCAATAATGTTATCTAATAATATTATTCAAATAATATTAATTGTTGATCCGATAATGGAAAATACTGTGCAGTGACAATTATTAAAACAACAATAATATAAAATATCAACGCAGCAATTATTGATTCAATAAAATAAAATATTGAACAGAAATTACTGTAACAATTATTGAGTACTGCTTTCTCACGTAAGAATCAATAATTAAAAAAAATACTGTGCAATACCGTGTGCTACTGTGCAACTACGCGTATTACTGTATTTTAACCACCAGGTATTCCAACAGTGTTAACGGTAACAACTACGCCGTTATTTATAAAAACTCAAATTTGTCATTTTCTTCATCCGACAGTTATTCTGTTATGGGGCCCACAAATGGCTGCGCCGTCGTACGAATATTCCCCGATAGAAAGAATATTCCACGACTAAACGAATATTCCCCGACAATAATGAATATTTTATAACCACTTGTGTATTTTAAAAAAAAAATTCATATATCACCCATAACTTTAACTTGTTATCAATTTAACCATTTACTGAATTACAATTATAAGAAAAATTGAATACTTTTATTTCATAAAATTCGGGGTCTTACAATCTCCCCTCCTTATAAAATTTCGTCCTCGAAATTTACGTACCTGGTATTTCAAAGAGTTGAGAATACCTTGCTTTCATTTCAGATTCCATCTTCCTTGTCATCATGATTTCTCCATTGCTCATCTCTTGTATTTCAGATATCATTCTAGAATACAGCTTCAAAACAAGGGTTAATTTAACAAATTAACATATCACATAATATCCCGATATTATGACTGACCAACAAATAAGCTTAGGTAGGACACACTAGCGAAGAATTTACTCGTCTCTCCCCTCCTAGTTCTATTTCCCGATCTCCGTCAGAGATCATATCCCTAAGCTCTGATACCAACAGTGACTCATGTCCCAACCGTGGACAGCACCTCACAGTGGTACCTATCAGTTTGCCACCGCAGAACGGCGTCCCCTACGGAGAGTCTGGCTTCGGTGCATCCCCCATCAACAGGAAGTCACCAGCAAGAGGCTCGGGGCTCTTTACTTATAGCTCTGATACCAACTGTGACGACCCCAAAATAGGTATACAACACCCATTCCATCCAACCTATTCTGAGTCGCCAAATACATGGTACAGAAAATAACTACAACTTTATTACAACAATTGTCGTGCAAAATACAACAACACATATGCTGTGAGTTTGGATACAAATATATACCAAATGTGACTAATGTCCCAATCGTGGACAGCACCTCACAATGATACCTTACATAAAGGTATAGTCAAAAACTGTTTTAGAAATTAGAATCTTTGGGAAGTGCTCAAGGAAACCTTCGTACATGGGAGGCCATGCGTCTAGGTTATGATAGATATCATATGGCCACAAAATTATCCTTGGTTGACCCAATAGACCCCAAAGAAAAATGAGAAGTTTACTATCATATTCTTCCCAATGGTGAGTCTTCTCTTGACATATCATTATCTCCACTGTCTCTAATTGAAAATTATACTTCAAACAAACACCAAAATTATATAGATAGTGCTCGTAAAGATATTCAGCAAGTGGATGAGCACAACCCTGTCTTATGATGACACGAGGTTGTATGTCATTAGACATCTTGTATGATGGTGACAAAACACCCTTTCAACGTTGGGTTTGCCTCACCCTATTTTCTTCACCAAATATAACTACTAAATGATGACCACCGTTCTATTCCCTTGTTACCCCCGCTTGACCCAGCTACACTCTTATTACCTGAAAAGAATTGTGAAACAAAAGGGTGAGCACAATTAGCTCAGTAAAGAATATCATGACTAAAGATAATTAAATTATCAATAGCCTTCATCAATAATAAATAAGAGATTTAGAACATATGGTAAATGATAAAAACTTCAACCATAGTTGCAACGGAACGAGCAATCCATTAGAAGAGTCAAATAGACTATAAAGTATATTATCTTCTCCATGTTAAAAATCCACCAACAATATTTTATCCCTGTAACATCAATCAATAATTCTGGTCCACAATCATATGAATAACTCATAATCATAACTGTAGTTCTAAATTCCTCTTCTCATCTAGGACGAAGATAATTTTCATCACCTATCTTTACCTGAAACATTAAAGATCATGGTTACACCAAATCACATTTCCTGTTCATAATCATGCTAATAACTTCATCTTTGCACTACGGCCAAAGATATTCATTTGTATCACCAGTTGGTCATGTTCATCTCAACATCTGTTCATCTTTGCACTACTGGCCAAAGATATTCAACAACATGCCATCTTTGCACTACGGGCCAAAGATATTCATCAACAATTTATCTTTGCACTACAGGCCAAAGATATTCATCAACAGTTCATATTTGCACTACAAGCCAAATATATTCATATCTCAAAGAAATATATAATCATTTCAGAATTTATATAAACAATAATTATAACCATGTTGATCATTTCACCTTTGCACTTAAGCTAAAGATATTCACTTATAAATTCAATGGTCATGATCATACCAGTCACCAATTCAACTTTGCAAAACTAGCCAAAGAGAACCTTAGTCATAATTATACCAATAATCTACCCATCTTTACACTCAAGTGAAAGAGAATATCATTATTAGGGTTATAAAAATGTTATATATGATAATAAAAAAAATATGATCAAAATATAGTTTTAATCACAAGAGTAATATTCATAAATCAACTATAATTTGGTAAGAAAAAGAAACTAATTTTGTCGTGAATAGTAACTCGTGAATAGTAACTCATGAATAGTAACTCATGAATAGTATCTCGTAAATAGTAACTCATGAATAGTAATTTAACATGAAAAAGGTAAAAATTCTACAATAAAATCCATACCAATATTTTGGTATAATGATATTGAAATAATAATATTTCTTAGGCTTATAAACAATTTATTTTAATTGTTTACAATTTACTAAATAATGCATTTAATCATCCTAAAATGCCACACTCATAAGATTTCATCACCAATAACCAAAAACCCTCATAAAAAATCTACATATACCTCATATAGGATTCTCAAGCCATAAAATCCTATTTTCTAATTTTTTTACTTCACAAAACATATTTAATTCATTTACTCATAACTAGACCATTTTCATGAAAAATACCAAATCAGTTCTAAAAATATTTTTCTTTTGGGATTTAGCATAATATAGTCCCATAGTGAACATATATTTTTCTCAGAATTTTTAAAAGTCATTTACTATTTTTCATATGGCCAAAATAGCCAAATATTTAGACATTTATCAAAAATTATACTTTTATCTAAAAATTCTGAAATTCACAGAGTATACTCCTATCATATTCATGTACTCCCAATAAAAATTTTATCAATTTTGGAGTTAATCACAAGGAATTATAAGCGGTTACTTTTAAAATAGTCTTTTCTCATAAAATTCATAACTCTCAATCTATACATCCAAAAATCACCATTTTTGGACACAACCAAGAAAACTCATCAAAATATCATTTTAAATTTTTCCAAAATTTTTGAAGGTCAGAAAAATTACGAAACTGGAAAATATAACAATCCTTAAAATCCCTTACTATCCCTTACCTCAAAAATGCAGTATTTCTGACTGGAATGCAAAGCCGAAGGAAACTTGCACTGAATAGCAACTCTCAAAGTATCTAAATACTCACAAAATATGCTTCATAATATAGAGAGAGAAAGACAGAAAACTTATGAATTCTGGTGTGATTTTCAATTCTAACTTAGCCCTCTATTTATAGGAAAATGTTAGCACGCCGAAGCAGACTTAACCTGCAACATGTTTGCTTTACCTGCTACTATTTCCACCCACCACATTTGAATAAAAATCTCAGCACATTTTTTCACCAACCAAGAGTGGGGCCCACCAATTCTAGAATTTTTGACCAAAATGATTAACTTCGAAAATTTAATAATTTTTGAACCAGTCATCTCGTAAAATTCATAACAAATCATACGTTCATTTTTAACGGTTCAAAATTTGTGGACATATACTCAACTTATATATGTATAAAATATCCAAAAATCACAACGATCTAACGGTCGGATTAAAAATTATAACCCTCGTAAAATATCTCAAAAACCCTAATTTGATTTTCAATACCTCCGTTCGGATAAAAAATACTGATAAAACACCTCAACATTAACTACATCATTTTTAACCACAAAAATATATCCCTCAATTATATCCACATAAAATAAATATTTTCTTATCATATGAATCAATAATTAATTATTCACAAATAATATTACAGAATCACATTTATGACAACCAGGCCATTCCCAGGAAAGAGGGGGCTTTCCAATAAGAATTTCTCCTTACTGACGCACAATTAGGTGACCAAACCTCTCCTTAGACAGAACTTTCTAGATATTGCTAATAATGTTATCTAATAATATTATTCAAATAATATTAATTGTTGATCGGATAATAGAAAATACTGTGCAGTGATAATTATTAAAACAACAATAATATAAAATATCAACGCAGTAATTATTGATTCAATAAAATAAAATATTGAACAGAAATTACTGTAACAATTATTGAGTAGTGCCTTGTCACGTAAGAATCAATAATTAAAAAAAATAATGTGCAATACCGTGTGCTACTGTGCAACTACGCGTATTACTGTATTTTAACCACCAGGTATTCCAACAGTGTTAACGGTAACAACTACGCCGTTATTTATAAAAACTCAAATTTGTCATATTCTTCATCCGATAGTTATTCTGTTATGGGGCCCACAAATGGCTGCGCCGTCGTACTAATATTCCCCGATAGAAAGAATATTCCACGACTAAACGAATATTCCCCGACAACAATGAATATTTTATAACCACTTGTGTATTTTGAAAAAAAAATCATATATCACCCTTAACTTTAACTTGTTATCAATTTAACCATTTACTGAATTGTAATTATAAGAAAAATTGAATACTTTTATTTCATAAAATTCGGGGTCTTACACATTGGGCTAAACATTAGTCTACCAATTCAAATTATTGGGCTAAACTCCCAACTTATGCAAGTATGTTACATTATTAATGTTGGGCTTGGATATATCCTAGATCCAACACTTCATTAAGCTATCCATTAATTAATCTCATTAAGAAATTAATTATGCCACAATAGGCTTAACACTTAAGCTTAATTAATTGTAATAACCCGATATTTTCTATATAAATAAATAAGAAATTTTGCATATAATATTTTTTAAAGGTGGGAATATGTGCCAAGTAATGTATATGTATATATGTGATAAATAAAATTTATTTATTACATAAATAATTTTAAATAATTTTATTTTAGAATTATTGGTCATTATAAAGTATATTCTTACAATAATTAATTTTATAGTAGAAATGTCTTTATTATTTATTTTCTATGAAAATATAAATTTTATATTATTTAAATAATGTATGAAATGATTATTGGAATTATTATAATTACTATTTTGTTATATGAATTTTAGTTCAGATTATTAAGTTAATTATTTTAACTTAATTAATAATGTAATATATGAAAGATAAATCAAATTTAGAATCCAAACCCTAATTTTAGATTTTGAGCAATGAATGAGAACAATACTATTATATTAAATATAATATTATTTTTCAGTGTTATAAATATATACAATATGTACGTATTGTTAATGGTTAGTCAATTATGGTGAATAATTTCCAAACCCTAATATTAATTTGTTAAACTCTATTTTGAAACTCAAATGAGAGATTCAAGAATGTGTAGTAATTGTGTTATATGAAGTATGTTGCATATTATAGAATTTTTGTTAATTAGGAAAACCCTAATTAATATTTGAAAACCCTAATTCAAATTAGAAACCCTAATTTGCTATGTAATAACCCGATATTTTCTATATAAATAAATAAATAAATAATTTTGTATATAAATTTATTTTTTATTTTAAATGTGGGAATATGTGCCAAGTAATGTATACGTATATATGTGATAAATAAAATTTATTTATTACATGAATAATTTCAAATAATTTTATTTTTGAATTATTGATCATTATAAAGTATATTCTTATAATAATTAATTTTATAGTAGAAATGTCTTTATTATTTATTTTCTATGAAAATATGATTTTTATATTATTTAAATAATGTATGAAATGATTATTGGAATTATTATAATTACTATTTTATTATATGAATTTTAGTTCAGATTATTAAGTTAATTATTTTAACTGAATTAATAATGTTATATATGAAAGATAAATCAGATATGGAATCAAAACCCTAATTATGGATTTTGAGCAATGAATGAGAATAATAATATTATATTAAATATAATATTATTTTTCAGTGTTATAAAAATATACAATATGTACGTATTGTTAATGGTTTGTCAATTATGGTGAATAATGTCAAAACCCTAATATTAATTTATTAAACCCTGTTTTGAAACTCAAATGGGAGATTCAAGAAAGAGTAGTAATTGTGTTATATGAATTATGTTGCATATTATAGAATTTTTGTTAATTAGGAAAATCATAATTAATATTTGAAAACCCTAATTAAAATTAAAAACCCTAATTTGCCAATTAGGAACCTAATTGCTAAAGTTAGAAACCCTAATTATTATTTTAGTAAATTGAATTGTTAATTTGGGAACCCTAATGATATTAAGGAAACCTAATTATTCAAAACCCTAATTTTCTATTCAAAACCCTAATTTTAATTAGTGTGTTTTAATTAAAATTTTATTAAACTTTAAACTTAATTTTTTCAAACCTTATAAAATATTTGAGAAACATTAATATTTAAAATCTAGTGATTAAACCCTAGATTCAAGTACCATGGATAAGAATACCATTAAAATTGCTAACCAAATGACTAAAGTACCCTTTTTGTCCCATTCTTGAAATAATTGCTAGCAAATCTTGCCAAATCTTGGCAAGTCATCAACCCAGTCTAAGCTAGGGGCTAAGAAACACCAGCTCTCAGCCTTTAGCCATCCAAATACAATGCATACAAGTTTTACATATAGATCAAGAGAGAGAAAAAGTCACATTCATGCTCATTTGTTCACAACCCTCATCCAAGACTCTCTCTCTCTAAAACCTCCGAAATTTCCCTTGCTAGATCAGTCACAAAACAAGGCCCACTATCACTTATATCAGATCAGAAGCTAAGAATCAACATTTTGTAAAGAGAGGTACAAAACCCTAAACTAGAATCTGATCTTGGTCGGTATGTTAAATGTTATGATTTTGTGTTAAAACATGTAGTATGTAGTATATATTGATGATCTGGGTTACTAGATGTTAGATCCATAACATCTAGAGGCTCGTATTTGAAGTTTTTAAAAATCTGGAAAAATTTTATATTATGTCTGACAAGCAAAAGTCAGAGGTTGTAGATCTCTCTCTGTTTATGATTTTGTGTGTTTTATGTTTTGGACTTGTAATTTGCTATGAGATCTGTGAACTGGAACTTGAATCAGGGTCAGATCTAGCATAGATTGAAAGTTATTAATGGTCAAAGTGGGTTGACCGACCATGACCAAGCCTTTTTGGGTAACCCAGAACTTACCCAGATGTCTCTTACAAGAAGTTCATGTCCTTAGATCTTGCTCGTGTTTGTTGTTTTGATTCTTTTGTTGTAACCAGATTATTTTATGTTAGGTGGACTACATTCTTATACTCTTAGTTCACTAAAAAATCAAGCAGGTTGTATTTGGTGGACGGTCAAACCAGGCAGGATGTTCACGAAATGTGTTTTCTGGGTAACCCAGAAAACATATGAGCGTGACTTCTGACATGGTTTGACCGAACGATATATTATGATTTTGTTGTTGTTAATCTGATTTTATGTAATACATTTGTTCATTGGCATGCTTACTACAACCTAGAACCCCTAGATCACTAAAACCTCACCTTTAAAACAAGTACTGGAAGCCCAATTATGACCAGCCGAACTGTTCTTCATTTCTGGGTAACCTAGAAATGAAGAACAGCCTCTGACAGCATTTTCTGTAGCTTAAATCTTTTTTTATTGATGATGTTTAGACTTGAGAAATGATCAAACAAGATACCCTGTTAGTTAGTCTACAAGGCCCGACGCCTAACACAACTATAACATGAACTGATTGACTAGAATAAGGCCAAAAAGGGCGTTGACCGACCATGACCTTAGGATTCTGGGCAGCCCAGAAACTTGAAGAACCGTCTGATAGTAATTTCAAAGCTTTATAACTTGGGATTATGATGTTGTATGACCTTGTTATTTGCTGGATCGTGTAATGTTACATTAGTAGTACATGATCAAAGTTATAGCATACCCAGAAACCTCATAACCTGACATTTATGCTTGGTCAAAGTATGCAACTCGATCACTGACTTTGAAGGTCTGGGTTGCTCAAGAACACCTAAGGTGACAGATTTTGTCGCCAAAGGCTATAGCGACAATCTTATTTAATTTATTTAAATTAATTTTTAAAAATCATTTAAAAATAGAAGTTTATTATTAAATATTCCAAAAATAATTTTTAAAATTATTTTAAGTTATAAAATTTAACTTTTAATAATTTGACATATTTTTCATAAATATTAAAATTTAATTGGATATTATTGATATTTTATTTATTTAATAAATGCATTAAATAAATTAATTAAAAATCATTTTATTATATTAAAAATCATTTTAAATGATAAAAAGGTATTTAATAATATTTTAAATTATAAAATATAACTTTTAATAATTTGAGAAAAATTTCATTAATTATTTAATATTAATAATATTAGATTTATTTAATAATTATATTAAATAAATTAATTAAAAATGATTTTAATATTATAAAAATCATTTTTAAATGAAAATAAATAGTTTAAAAATATTTTAAGTTATAAAATATAACTTTTAATATTTAATGGTAAATTTCATTAATAATTTAATGTTAAATGATATTAGAGTTATTTAATAATTATATTAAGTAAATAGTTTTAAAATGATTTTATTGAATTAAAAATCATTTAAAAAGGATATAAATAATTTAAAAATATTTTAAGTAATAATAAATAACTTTTAATATTTTGGTGAATAATATATTAATATTTAAATATTAATGGTAATTATTTAAAAATGATTTTTATTTGTTTTAAAAATCATTTAAGGGTAATAAAAATGTTTTAAAAATATTTTGAGTTATTATAAATAACTTTAATATTTTTGTAATGGTTTCACTAATTATTTAATATTTATTAAATATTAATGATAATAGAATTAGTTAATATTTAAATCATTTAATAATGATTCCGATGTTTGAAAAATCATGATAAATTATAATAATTATTTAAAAATTATTATAAGTCATTTAAAAATAATATGACTGATATTAAATTATTGAATAGAGTTTTAGACTCGATAATTACTCGATAAAGTCGTCGGTATACTGAAATATTTCAGAAATTGATCCGGACTTAGATAATTGAACTAGATACATGTTTGTTTATGATTTAATGACTGTTAAACATGTATGACAATGTGATTAGGTTATATGCTGACTGTAAATAGCAGTACTATGTGATATGATATATTATTCTAATCGAACGAATGATTTTATTAATGATAGGTTACGGTATAAAAGATAAAACTAAGTTGCGTTATTATAAGCAGCAGCTCATCCAAGTATCCTAACTTTGCATTTACTTTATACAATGGACATGAGTAAGAAAGTTTCAGAATTATATTATCATTATGCCAGATTATTAACTCTATTGTTATCGATTATATATCCAATCTTTATATTTATACAAGTTCTTAAATTATCCGATCATTGTTTATCAACACAGTATTACTGTATAATTCAGATATTTATTATGTTCGTTGATTCCTAAATAAGGTTAGACAAGTGTCCTCACTTGGATAATCATTGTATTTAATCACATGTTGATACCTACTTATTGGTTTCCATTATGTATATGTTGACTTAAAAAGTCGTCTAATCTATTTGATTCAGCTAGACATAAACTTAAAAATATTATTAAACAAGATAGAACTTTATTGTATCCAACCAGATTGTTTTGGTTCGGATTCCCGACTAAGTATGAACATCCTGAACACAGAAAAACTTTTCTGCACCTAAGGTGGATAAGATGAGCGATAATATCGTTCTTGCATGTAGTATTGATCAATACAGGGCATAACGGGTTGATCACCACGTTGCCTATAAGTTATGACGGTCTACAGATGAATTTCTGTATACCTTTTTGAAAATAGAAAACAAAGTTCATAGTCTATTGACTAATCTCCGATTATAGTCAGTACGTAATTTTAAAAATTTGATATAGAAGTGATATATTGTTATTATTGGTTCAGCTTACTTCACAACTGTTGATTCGTTGTAGAAGTATTATTCAAAGAAGACAATTAATCATTTTAGCTAATATTAATTGTTACTATTACTTGTTGGGCAATCAAATGCTCATTTTGGCTTTAAATTTAAATATTTTCAGCCAAGTATGATCAACCAGAAGGTTCAGGCAGGAACAAGGGGAAAGGAAAACTGTTCGAATGAGTTTTATGATATTCTGTGTAATAGTTAAAGTTTATTAAGACAATGATATTTATTATCTATGATGTAATGAATGTTTAAAGGTCTCGTACCTAGGATTAGACTTTGATATATGTAAATTAAGTTTGATATTTATATTATTATTATTAGTATTATTCTGCTCGTAAAAATGGTATCGTGAAGCACCGAGTTTGGGTTTCAAGTATCTAAATTTTGGGGGGTCACAGATTGGTATCAAAGCTTTAGGGTTAGAAATCTTAGGTGGGATAAGGCCTTAGGTTAGAAACCTTAGGTAGGACCACCAAAATTCAAGGGAACTGCTGACCCTATAGAAGCCCAGACATGGGTTAACGAAATAGAAAAGGCGTTCATAATTTTTAGGGTAGATGAGGGGCAAAAGACCGCTTTTGCCACCTATATGATGAAAGGGGAGGCGAACTTTTGGTGGGAAGCAAATCAAGAGAGGGCAGGGGATGGTGTGGTAACTTGGGCTAGGTTTAAGACTTTGTTTTTCGATAACTATCTCTCAGCTAGCATGCAGGCTAGGATGGAGGTGAAATTTCTAGAGTTAAAGCAAGATAACATGATTGTTACGAAATATGCCATAAAATTTAATGAATTAGCTAGGTTCGCTCCACACCAGGTGGATACGGAGGCTAGGAAGGCAAAGAGGTTTGAACTGTGCTTAAAACTTTGGCTCTACAACAAGGTGGCGGTGCTGCAGATCAATACTTTTACATCACTCATGGAAAAGGCTATCATAGCTAAGGAGGGGAGTGAGGCCATGAGCCTCTACAACAAGGATAAGAGGAACAAAGGCAAGGCCATAGGAGCTGTGAAGGTGGAACTAATACTGGGAATAGGGGTGAAAAGAGAAAAGGGAATTATTTTGGAAATATCCAGGTAAAATAGGAAGGTGTGAAGAAGCAGGTAGTTTAGTGTGGGAACTGTAGGAAGAATCACTCTGGTGAGTGTCCAAAGGGTAAGTTTGTATGTTACAAGTACGGGCAGGAGGGCCATATTTCTCCTAACTGCCCCAACCCAAGGATGAACAATGGATGTTTTTTGTGTGGGTCGATGGAACATAAGGTGAAAGATTGTCCAAAGAGGAAAATGGAGGCGGGGAGTGTAACCATGGGAAAAGGCAGCGGGACACTAGCGATCACAAGACCGACTTTAACCAACAAACCAACAAAAGCAACCGCGAGAGTCTTCAATATGATGGTCCAAGATACTGTGGCAGCTGAGAATGGAGCTCCAGGTATTATTCGAATAAGTTTTATTTTCGTATATATATGATTTTCCTATATATAGAAAATTATGTTATAAAGAAATTTTGAAGGAAGAATTTGAGTTCTTTTAGAAATCAAACTTCTGTTTAATCAGACAGACAAGTTTTATATGAATAGTTAAATATTTCTTCAATCAATTATGATCGAGATCTATTTGCAATGATTATGTAAGCTATGTACCCTTGTATGTATGACACTACAAGAAAAGGAGTTATTTGCCACAGAATTATTTCTCATAGAATAAATCCCATCAGAAACAACCTATTCCCGATGAATAATCCATCGCAATTATCTCCGTCGTAACTAACTAATTAATTTGGTGCCTTTTCTTTTAGTACTTTCCCGCATGTTGTCACTGCCTAACTCTGTCTCTCTCATTTCACCAGTCATGCAGAAATAAAAAGAAAAATCTCACTCTTAACCACTTCTAGATCTGACGGTGATGCCCTCTAACTCCTTATAGATCGACGACCTTTGCAGCACATCTCATTCTCCTCCCTCTCGACTCCCTCTAACCCTAAAAATAGTGGCGGCATAGTGGTGGCGGCAGCAGTGATATAGTGGTGACTTCTCCTTTAACTTATCTTCCATTATTGCCCAATTGAAGGTTTTAATTTCCCCCCTTATTTTTTTTCCTAAAAATTAGGTTTTAATTAGAAATTTTATGTTATTTAGAACTAATTTGGGTTGCAATTAGAATGATTATATTGTTAATTAGTTCAATTATTATATGTAATTCATTTCCAAATGTTGTAGTTTGTCAATGGGTATAGTAAGGCAGCACAATAACATCAAGTGTTTGTGAAATTGCTTGAGAGAGAGTGAGTTTATGTTAGCTACTAACTATTTGTGATATTGATTAAGAGAGTATGCTAGGATTACTTATATTGCTTATTGGGTTATCTTTACACACATCTTTCCTCTTGACAATTGAAACGATGTGTAAGAATAATTATTGGTGAAGTGCCAAATTATTTTTGTTTGGTATTCTTTGTTTCATTTAAAATAATTAGACAACAAGTTTCTCAAACAACAATTTTATGACCATGAAAATCCTCTATTAATGCAAATCCTGTAATTATTCTTGTTTGTGGACAGAATAATGAAATGTTATTTTGTATTTAAGATGCTCAACAATGCTTGCAGAAAACCTTATGTGCTTTTTTTCTTTTCTTTTCTTTTGTTGCAAAATCCAAGTTAAGTATCATGGATAATGATAAAGATTATGATGTACAATCAGAAGAGGAATCAGTGAGTCTATTTTCTTCTTTGTTTCTTTTTTGTCACGCAACGTATTAATTGACAATAGCATTTGTCTAGAAATCCATATCTAAATAGTAATTAAATTGTCCCATAGAAAAAAAGGTTTTGAAAAAAGAAGGGTCATGCATGGCTGGCCCATAGGTCTAATTTTTGGGTGACTGAGACTGACTAGCCCAGGATCAACCTTGACCTTGAAATAATATATCATATGATACCTTTGCTTATAACTACCTATAAGCTGTACAGTTGCACCATTCTAGTCAATTGTCACTTGTGACATGCTCTTAAGGTTGTTTGATGACTTTTGTTGGTCAAGAAAATGATGTTTATGCTGATATTAAAACTGAAAGAGGCAGCACACAAGAAGTTCTTGTTCATCGTTTTGTAAGTTGTACGTGTTTATGGTTTCTCTCTTGATTTTTGTGTGCAGGTTTAGTGCTCAGCATGATTGTCTTGTACTTTTTATTTGGTAATATGAGGACTTCTCATTTCAACAAGTGCTTTCTTAGTAGGTTTTAAAAATTTCTATCCGATTTATTGGTTGGCCTTTTGTAACTTAAATTCGTGAACTTTTATAGGGTATGTGTTCTGGAAATTTAGGTGTTTTTATGTTGGGTATGTGTTCTGGAAATTCAGGTGTTTTTTGACTTGGTAACCATGATACATTTTTCTTAACTTTTTGTTAAAAAGCCATTAAAGGAAATAAAATAGATTCCGAAGCTGTTTGACTACATCACTACATAGTATACTCTGACTGAAATGTTTCCCTTGTGTTATTGTTATCATTTTGCATAATTAGCTTATAGTAGTCTTTGCCTAATGGAAATGATCCCTCAAGTGCTCAAGATTTCCCTCCTGGAAGACATGTTTTGGCAGTCTATCCAGGAACAATTATATTGTATACAGCAACTGTAGTCCAAGCTCGCAAAGTAAGTGTATACTTCCTTTGTATTACTGTAATTTGTATTTTCTTAATCGTTGATGATTTAACGTATGTTACTTTCAGAAAGTAAGTGTATAAGTTTGTTTAGTCTTTTTGTTTATAATCAGTCACTACCCATGTATCAATAAAGAACTCACTTAAATGCATTAGACCAAATTCATTGAATTAGTGTATATCCATTATATTTTGAGTTGAGTTCAGTTGAATGCAGTAGACCAAATGCAACTGTGAGTAATTTTATTATCGCAAACACTTTTGTTAAGTTTTCAGTTACTTTTATTGTGTTTTTAGTTTTTATTTGTTTGTCTTGAATATTTGTTTGTGTTGAATATTGTAGGGCATGAATTGGTTTGAAAACCTAGGAAAAATTAAAAACAGATTTCTTTTAAAATTTTTTAAAAGGTTATTTCCGACGGAATTATTCGTAGGAAATAACTTAATTACGTGGGAAATAACTTATTTCCAACGGAATTTTCGTGGGAAATATTCCATCAGAAATAAGTTATTTCCCACGTAATTCTCGATGGACTTATTTTCGAGCTGCATATTTTCGGTCGAATTTTTGACGAATATTTCCGTCGAAAATAAGCTAATTCCAATGGAATTTGCTTATTTCCGACTGAAAATTCCGTCGAAAATAACTTTTTTTCTTGTAGTGTTATAATTACTATTTTATTATATGAATTTTAGTTCAGATTATTAAGTTAATTATTTTAACGTAATTAATAATGTTATATATGAAAGATAAATCAGATATAAAATCAAAACCCTAATTTTGGATTCTGAACAATGAATGAGAATAATAATATTATATTAAATATAATATTATTTTTCAGTGTCCTAAATATATATACAGTATGTACGTATTGTTAATGGTTGATCAATTATGGTGAATAATATCAAAACCCTAATATTAATTTGATAAACCCTATTTTGAAACTCAAATGAGAGATTCAAGAATGTGTAGTAATTGTGTTATATGAAGTATTAGGAGTGAGCAAAAAATGGATAAAACTGAACTACAGAATCGAACCGAACTATTTTAACTGAATTATTTCGGTTTTCGGTTATTTTTTGGAATTTCGGTTATATCCGAATTATTATTCAGTATTCGATTTCGGTTCCGGTTTTCAAAAACAGATTATTCGGGTAACCTGAATAACTGAATTTGTTTATTTAAAAATTTTATTTATTAATCATATTATCTATTAACTTCTAATCTTCTATTCGACTATCAGATTCAGAGTGAGTATCACTGTATCAGTATTCCCCCATTTTATTTTCTGAGTTTCCCCCCAATCCCATTTTGCCCTAACCCACTCCCTAGTCGCCCAGATCTGAGATCTCAAAGACTCAAATTCTCGATTCCTCACTCAGTCACTCTCGATCGACTCTCGACAAGTCTCCGGCGCGGCCTCCACCTCTCCCCGTCTCAGTCTCTGGCGCGGTCTCTGCCTCTCGTCTCGACCCTCACTGACTCTGACTCAGACTCACTAGTCAGTGACTCAGTGGTCACTGTCTCTATCTGTCTCTTCACGCCTCTCGTCGTCGCCTACTCGCCGTCTCACTGAGTCGCTGTCTTTCAAGTAAGAATTAATTATTTTGGTGGTGCTTTTTTCCTTCTATGGTTTTTGTCTGCACGTTTATTGTGATTTTTGAAACACTATACCTTTTTCACCCTGTAGTTATCTGTGTATTTGTTATGCATGATCAAACTTGAAGTAAAATGATTGCAAAGGTGGAAGAGTACATGTATATCAACTGAAATGTATGTCATATTTGTTCCTTATAACTAGACTGTTCTATTAGTTTTAGTGTGTCAGGGTTTGGATTTTTGGATAAATGAGGAAGCAGTCCTTGTTTAAGGTTTAACTCTGTTTTATTTATTTATTAATTTATTTAACTATATTGCTTCGACTCCTTTGTTTAGAAGAACATGTCTCTAAATTACCAGTGAAATTCTCATCATATACAAGGGAAAGACTTGGCAAATGCCCTTATCTACTACCATTTTCATATTGCAGCATTATAGTTGTCCAAAGTAACAATTTAACATACAAGTGAGACTATGTTTTCAGCTGCTTATTTAACCAAGTACATGCAGGATGTTTTCAGCTGCTTCAATTTCCTGCAACTTATAAAGCACATCAGATCATTTGACTTCTATTACATCTTAAGTAGATTTAGGTTCTTATAAGAATATATAGTGCATGTTAAGATTTTGGGTCATCATTGTAAACTTTTTGATTTATGCTTGAATATTAATTGCTTGAAGTTTTTGATTTATGTAAACTTTTTAAACTTTCGTTGTTAATGTAATTTGTTTGAAATTTTTAGATGATGTCAAGAAGTATTTTAAATGATTTACATATGGTGGATGATACAGACGAACCTGACCTTGATGCAATTGGACATGAGAAAGAGGGGGGTGACAGTGTTCCCACCCCCACCCCACCCCCACAACCACAACTACAAAGAGTACGGGACAGTCAGAAAATGTAACTATGCAAAGAAAGAGGATGACACCTAGATCCAAGGAGTGAACTGTGGGGCACTTCATTCCAGTTAAAGATAATGATGGTAATGTCATCAAAGGTAAGTGTACTTATTGTGGAAAAGAATTAGCTGCTGATTCATCTTCAAATGGTACTATTACTTTAAGAAATCACTTTAGAACTTGTAAAAAAAATCCCATCAACATAGATAAAGCTCAACCCCAACTTGTAGGAATTAGAGAGGGATAGGGGGAGGGAGGGGCATGTGAGGGTACACTCACCACTTGGAGGTTTGACCAAGAAGTTGTTAGGGCAGCCGTTACTTACCCTCTTATTATAGATGAGTTTCCTTTCATACATGTTGAGAAAGATGGTTTTAAACAACTTATGCAAGCTGGATGTCCTAGGTTTCAGTTACCTTCACGTTTTACATTTGCTAGAGACGGCATTCGTTTGTATGATAATAAGAAAATTAAGCTGAAAGCATTCCTTAGAAAAATTTATGAACGTGTTTGCCTCACTACTGATTCTTGGACTTCCAATCAAAGCTTGAATTATATGTGTGTTACTGCCCATTTTATTGATGAAAATTGGAAATTGCATAAGAAAATCTTAAATTTTCAAACCATCACAAGTCATAAGGGGAAGGACATTGGGGAAATGGTTGAGTCTTGTCTAAAAGAGTGGGGACTCTCTAAAGTTATGACACTCACTGTAGATAATGCTAGCTCAAATGATACAACAACTGCTTACTTAAGAGAGAGATGTTCATCTTGGAAAATCAATGTCTTGGGTGGTAAGTTCATTCACATGAGATGTATAGCTCACATTATTAATCTTGTTGTGAATGATGGGTTGAAGTTGATTGAGAAATCTGTTGAGAATGTTAGGCGTGCAGTGAAGTATGCAAAACAATCCCCGGCTAGGGTCAAGTCATTTAAGGACTATATTGAGTATTGTGATCTTCAAAACAAGAAAGGCTTAAGTCTAGATTGCCCAACTAGATGGAACTCTACTTACTTGATGTTAAGTTCAGCCTTAAAGTACAAAGAAGCTTTTGATCGATATGGATTTGAAGATGATGGCTTTGTAAAAGAGATGGGGGGCCAAGATGTTCCAACGGACTCGGATTGGAATATGGCTAAATTGTTTGTGAGATTCTTAGAACATTTTTATAATCTCACTGTGCGTATTTCCGGCTCATCTTATGTCACATCAAATACTTCATTTCATGAAATAAGTGAAACTTATGTTCTTTTGAGTGACTGGGAAAGAAGCAATGATAGAGAACTGAAACAAATGGCCAAGGCAATAAAAAGAAAATATGATAATTATTGGAGAAATGTTACAAAGATGAATATGTTGTTGTATATTCTCGCTGTGCTTGATCCTCGGTCTAAGTTGAGTTTTGTTCAATTTGTTTTAGACGAAATGTATGGAGATGATGAAATTGAAGTTGAAGATCCGTTGGTGGGTATGGGAGTAGATCTTCATTTTGATATTGATAATGAAGATAGGGATTTAGAATATCAAGCAAGGAATAGGGCCACGGGGATAGATATTGCCGATGGTGTGAAGAAAGTAATGGAAGATATGTTTAATGAGTACAAAAAAAAGTATTCAACTCAAGAAAGTGGGCCAAGTGGCACATCAAGTTTAAGTAACATGTCATCCCAAGGTTCTAATTCAATGGAATCCCAAAATACAAATAGACTTATGGATAAGTTCAAAAAGCGTCGGACCAGAGTGATACTTGGAGAAAAATCGGAGTTGGACAAATATTTAAGTGAAGATGTGGAAGAAGCCGATGAGTCTTTCAATATTTTGGTGTGGTGGAAAGCAAATAGTGCAAGATCCCTTTCCTTTCATGTATTGCCTGTGATGTGTTGGCTATTCCCATTTCTACTGTTGCTTCAGAATTCGCATTTAGCACGGGGGGCACATTCTTGATTCATTTAGGAGTTCATTGTCTCTTAATATGGTGGAAGCTCTCATATGTGCTCAAGATTGGATTAAAAAGAAGAATTGCATTGATGTGGAGGAAGATAACGACTTTGCCGATAAACTTGAGTGCGGTAATAATTATTGTTTATGCTTATTTTATTGAACTAATAAAACAATTTATAAAATAATGTGTTTAATTATATTTTTCATTTTTCAGCAATTTCCAAGTTGAGCCTTGCTACTAATGAAGCCAATGTTTCTATGACTCAACTTAATTAATGAGGTAAATTCATCTCTCGATTCATTAATTTGCATATAAGGTTCATTGAATTTGTGTTTAATTGCTTTTGTATGTTACCTAGTATTGTATTTCTATTATACAATAGAGAAAATAATTGTATACATTGATTGTATACATTGATTCATTGTATACATTTAATGAGCATCAAAAAATAATGTATTTGCAACTGATGTAGTTTCTCTTTCTTTTTATTCATTGCAGATTTGCAGTTTGGAAGTTGGCTCAGAATATCTCATGCTCATTGATTATTGTTGACTTGTTACAGTTTGGTGTTTTTGTAATATGGCTCAGATTATTCATGTTTTTGTAATATGTCTTAGTCAGTCTGTTGGTGTTGGATCAGTCTGTTGCTGTTGACTTGGTGTCTCAGTCAGTCTGTTTTTGTTTTTGGTGTCTTAGTCAGTCTGTTTTTGTTTTTGGTGCCTCAGTCTGTTTTTTTTTTGTTTTTGTAACTCTCATTCATGTTTTTGGGGTTGTCTCAGTTGGTGTTGTCTAAGACTCTCTATTGCTGTTGGCTTGGTGGATCATTCTGTTGCTTTTGTATGTTGAATGTTGTCTCACTTGTCTGTACTCTGTTGGAAATTCAAGTTATGTTGTGATGTTGTCAGTTGGTGTATTCATGTTGCACAGCTGCAGTCACTTGTCTGTATTATGATGTGTATATCAGTTGCACTTGGTGTGTATCATGCTGTGTATATCAGTTGTCTGTATCATACTATATATTAGTTGGTGTATTTATGCTGCGGTAACTTGTCTGTTGGAAATTCATGTTGTATAAATTAATTCGGTTATTAACCGAATAACCGAATAATTAATTCGGTTATTCGGTTATCAGAAAATTCGAGTAGTTGTTCGGATACTCAAAATAGCATAAATTCGGTTTTCGATTATAACCGAAATGTGTGTTCGGTTCGGTTATAACCGAATGCTCACTCATATGAAGTATGTTGCATATTATAGAATTTTTGTTAATTAGGAAAACCCTATTTAATATTTGAAAATCCTAATTCAAATTAGAAACCCTAATTTGCTAATTTGAAATGTTAATTTAGGAGCCCTAATAATATTAAGGAATCCTTATTATTTAAAACCCTAATTTTAATTAGTGTGTTTTAATTAAAATTTTATTAAACTTTAAACTTAATTTTTCAAACCCTATAAATTATTTGGGAAACTTTAAGATTTAAAATCTAGTGCCCTAGATTCAAGTACCATGGACAAGAATACCATTAAAATTGCTAACCAAATGACCACCTAAATACCCTTTTTATCCCATTCTTGAAATAATTGCTAGCAAATCTTGCCAAATCTTAGCAAGTTATCAACCTAGTCTAAGCTAGGGGCTAAGAAACACCAGCTCTCAGCCTTTAGCCATTCAAATACAATGCATACTGTAGACACTCGAAATTTTCTGTACTACTGTCACTAACATTGCAGGAGAGCAGATTCATCTTTTAAAAGGGAACCTTGAAAGACGATTCATATCCGTACCGGATACTACCAGAAGTTCAGCATCAACCCCAGATCGCAATCTGGGAGTAACAATTCCAATCTCAGAGATAACCCCGAGGCATGCAGATCAATACCGGCACACGTACCGGAGAAGACTGATTAATCTAGGAGATAACCCCGAGGTATCCAGTCTCAGTCCCAACCATGGGAATAGCCACCAACCTTGGTGATAACCCCAAGGAATGCAATTTCAGTAATGACCCCGAAAATGCTTGGTACAAGTGTGACCAGCTTTAATCTCGGCGCTCACAACGAGATCCACTGTACAAGCCCGATGATAACAACGGGAAGACAGACACACCTCAAGGATGACAATGAGGACCTTCAACCAATTACAGCAGTCCAATCCCAGCGAAGCTGAGCAACGTCTGCTTTATCAGCCCAATCCGGTAATAACACCGGTGAGGGGCAACATCGTCATCTGACCAACACGATGCCACACCACGTTGCCTCAACATATCTACGCAACAATGTCCTACAAGACTAATCAATCCCGAGTGACTATTGTACGAGGTAACGGATGAAAGTTGAAGCTTGAAGACCGGAGGGCACCGTCCCATCTTCAATGACTTTGTCCAAACTCTAATCCCACGCCATCATACAACTCTCGATAACAGCGGTCTGAAATATGTCCTGTACACCTCAAACGGATGCCCGGATTGCACTTCTAAAAATCTGAGTGGACATTATAGTGCCCGAGTGCACGTACTTCGAGACGACCCGACCCGAAAAACCCGGGCCAACCCGAGTTGCCTCTGGTACACCTGCGGCTAATATGCCTATAAATGGAGGGCTTGGGGTGCTGATTTTTCAAGAGAAAACGACGAGGAAGCCCTACCCAATTTGCTCTGCACTCATCCCATGCAGTGTACTTTCCCCTTTTAAACACCTGTGAGCTCATATATAACCTCTTTTGTACACACAAAAGCCAGTGTTTACCGACTCTAAAGATATAGAAGTCTTTTTTAGCAGTCAGCTGTAAGCCTTCTCACACACTTTAGAGTCTTTCTCTTCATCTTTGCACACACCCTTCTACACGTTGAGAGTCGTGTTGCTTGCTTTTGCCCGGGCTTCGGTCCGTGGTTTCATTCCAGTCGGTATATATATATATATATATATATATATATATATATATATATATATATATATATATATATATTATATTAACTAACATTATCGAGTTATGCCTTGATTGAGCCTAGACTTCGGTCTGGAGCGTTTAATTGCTTTTGTATATACATACATTTATATATATGAACTGCGTGTCGAACTCTGTTAGATGAGCCTAGACTTATGTCTGGTGCGTTTAATGGCTTTCTTATATATATAATTATATATATGAACTGCTATCGAACTCTGTTCAGTGAGCCTGGATTTCACATCCGGTGCGTTTACTACTTTAATATATATATATATATATATATATATATATATATATATATATATATATATTAACTGTTGTTGGACTCCGTCTGATGAGCCTGGATTTCACTTCTGGTGCGTTTACTGCTTTAATATATATATATTTATATATATTAACTATTGTTGGACTCCGTCCGATGAGCCTGAATTTTATATCTGGTGCGTTTATATGCTTATATATATATATATATATATATATTTACATTTCGTCCCACCTGGAGTTTACTTCGTGGTGATTGACCGTTTTTACAGCTTTCTGTACATTTCGTCCCGCCTGGAGTTTTCTCCGTGGCGGTTGATAGCTTTTACAGCTTTATTTATATTTCTGATCCCCCATGGATGTGCTTCGTGGTTGGTGATCATGTATGTATATATATATTTACAGCTTTTATATATATACCTTCTTACTGCGTTTATTCAATTGCGGCATCATGTGAGCCTAGGAATCATGTGATCACAGATTCAGTCCCATGAATCTAGATTCGGTTCCCGTGATGGACCTTTTTAGCTGTAAGCAGCTTGTAAAATTATCTGTGATGTTTGGATTTCCTCAGATGGTTTTCATACCCACGAGGAATTCAACACATTTTTGTGCATTTATTTTTGTACGGATGTCTCCCATCTGTCAAATAAAATCAATCAAGCCGAGCACTTAATAAAATGGGAGTGTAAAAGGTCTCAATTACTATTGAGCATCAGGGTTTGAAAAAACCTCTTTTACAAAACATCACTGCCATATCTTGCTTAAAATTGAATTTTTACATAAAATTCAAACCCTGTGTATATAGGTGCGAACGAGGCCTCGCACTACTTCCAAATAACAGCACATTGACCCACACACACACATTCAGATAAAAGTTTCTTGAAAAGAGGCGGTCATCGTGGTAACACGGATGTCGGGGGGTGCCTAACACATTCCCTCCGCATAACCAAGTCCCCGGACCCTAAAGAATCTCGGTTTCACCGACCCGCTTAGCAGTGTCACATCACTGGGTCAATGTGCAAACCTTTTCTCGGTTGTGTTGGTACAACCATTTAAAAAACCAACTGGCGACTCTTAATAGTCCATCGTCGACATTATACATGTCATACCTTTTTCACTTGTTTTTTCAAACAAATCTCACCTAAAATGATAACACCAAAGAACAAGTAACAGAAAGGGACAATTAAAAATCCCGACGTCGACAGGTGGCGACTCTGCTGGGGACTCCAGTAAGAGGACTTAAGCCGCTATTACAATTTTTTCAAAATTGTTATCTGCTTGTGTGTGGATGTTACATTTATATTTTATGATAAATGTGTACGAATGCATTTCCTTACTTAGTGCTTCGCACTATAAACTGCTTGTTATATTAGTGCTTCGCACCATATCTGCTTGTGATATTAGTACTTCACACATGTCATCATTTTCATACGGTAAGACGCAATGTATGTGAATGTATGTTGTGTGATCCCTCCACCAGGAGGCTATCCCGTCAGTGTTTGATTACTGGACTCGTGAGAAGACTAATTCTCCGAGGCTCAGGAAAGGCACCACCCAAATTCGCACCAGTTGAAAGACCGGATTAACTTCCCGTCAAGTAGATTGCGATGATTTGGGAACCTACATGCCAAAAAGCCGCGAGAGTAACCTAAGATAGGTCAACCTCTGATAAACCCAAAACGGAGGAAAGTCTATTCATGCTCTCATTTCAAATTACTGGTAAAGCACAATTACTTGTAATTGTCTTCCATATCTATCTCCATGTAATGAGAAATATGAAGAAATGTGTACATATACATGCTACAAATAGCTGACATCCGTTTTGCAGGGTAAAATTCCTAAACTGGACACATCACATAACATGTTATTATCCATCTTCCCTAAAGACTAAACTATGCAAGTCTTTTACAGGGAATCAATCAGACCTACCACCCGTTCAAAGTCCAAAAAGGCAACATGCCTACAGTCAATCATGTCGTCATCCGACCAGACCGAACTTAATCTATTTTCTCACAAAGAATTTGATGGATTAAGCAAACATATTATAGATTTGGCTTTTCTACTAAAAGAATTACACCAGTCTACACAGGGTCAGAAAATACCCGTACATGCTGAATCCTCCACACAAGGAGGAACCCAGGTCATTACAATACCTAAACTGCAGTTGGATCCGACCAACAAAACTCATGATGCTGCCCATCCCACTGGAGACCCAGAGACTAGTGACATCAAAAAGAAAGTCCTCCAAATGGAAGAGACTCTTCGCACTATCAAAGGAATTGGAACACACGGGAGTGTTTCATATGCTGATTTATGTATTTTCCCTGGTATTCATTATCCAGAAAAGTTTAAGACTCCTGACTTTGAAAAATATGATGGGTTAGGAGATCCTTACACACATCTAAAGGTGTTTATTGGAGAACTGGGATCTTATGCAGAGGATGAAAATCTCAGAATGCAACTGTTCCAAAAAAGTCTAATCGGAGAAGCCCGTTCGTGGTACACAAGATTAGACAATTCAGAGATCCATAGTTAGGAAGAGCTAGCACACGCTTTCCTCACCCAATACAACTTTCAATCTCAAATGGCTCCTGATCGGTATCAAATTACCAAGATCAAGAAATAGTTTAATGAGTCTTTCAGAGAGTATGCTCAGAGGTGGAGACGCCTGACTGCCCAAGTTAGTCCTTCCATGACAGAATCAGAGATGGTCATGACTTTCATAGACATACAAGAAGCACCTTTCTATGAAAGAGTTTTAGCCGGCATCGGCAAGCCATTTTCTGAAATGGTCAAACATGGGGAGATGGCTGAAATCGGATTGAAATCCAGAAAGATTCAGGACCTAGCTGCACTCAAAGTTGTTATTGATCACATCCAATATGGAAATTATGGGAACAACCGCCGGAGGGTCCATAAAAAGAAAGAGGAGGATGTTTCCCTGATACTACAGGGTCAAAAAGGCAATCAGAACATGCCTGTCCAGAGGAGAAATTACACTCCCTTTGAAGCATAATCTTCAAATCCTCTAGTACCAAGAGGTGGAGAAGCCAAATGCCCTCGAGTATTCACTCCCTTAGGGGACACCCTCGAGAACATTCTCAATCTTCTAACAACACAGAAGAAAATTACGCATCTGCTTCCACCAGCCAGCCCTAATGGACGGGGTTTTAATGCTGCTCGAAAATGTGCTTATCATGCCGGGGCACCTGGACATGATACTCAGGATTGTTGGGCCTTGAAACACAAAATCTAAGACCTGATAGACAACAGTGAAATCGCGATCACCAAACTCGATCAGCCTCACGTTCAAGACAACCCACTTCCTCAACACAAGGAAGAAGAGGTCAACATGATCAATTGGAGCAGCGGACAGAGTTCCAATTTTAGCTGTGAATCCTCCCAGACTCCCAAAGATGGTGATGACAGATGGGATTATGCCAAGTTCCAATTCATAATGGACCGAAAGATAAAAGCTCTCTGTAAACAAATTGAGCAATTGGCGGAACTAGTGACTTATCAGCATCAAGTGACTCGTCAACTAATCAGCTAGGAGCATGCCAGTCTCCTACCTATTGTCATGAATATTCCCTCTTCACTTTCAAAAAATGAAATGCTGGAAGACAAAGTGATGAAGAAAGCGAATGCTAAGGCCCGTCGGAATTTTGCCAACAAAAGGGAATTCACACATTTGGGCCAACCTATAGAGGAAATTCTTCATATGTTAATCAATGAAGAAAGTATTAGTTCCCTTCTACCTCCAATCAACCCCCATTTAGGTCGATACAAATCTGAGGGAGTATGTCAATATCATTCTCAATCTCGCGGTCACAGCACAGAAGAATGCTGGGCACTCCGCCACCTTATTCAAAATTTAATCGATAGTGGTGTACTGCGCCTGGCAGATAACGACACTGTGTTACGGGCAAGTGAGGATTCAGGTCCTACTAAGTGGAAGAGTGTAGTAGAAGTCATATCTGCTGAAAATGATGGGGTTAACAAATCACTTGTCATGCCAGTAATTCAACTCAAGGGAATCAACAATCCTTTGAAAGTGTCCGCTCCCGAGCCAATCAACTTGCCGTGCAGAGCACAATATCCTATTGTTAGCTTGCGCATAGTTCTGTGGAATTATGGAGAAGGTGAAGGATCCACCTCGCATACAACTGCTGTAGTGTCGAAGGAGAATCCATTGTATCTTCCCCAACGGGTAATGAAGCCTGTCATCTAGTCTAAGGGGAAAGTACCCATTGAGAAGATTGAAAATTTCCTCCGCACTATGGGTCATAACGAAGCCAAGGTGGTTTTAAGCTTGAAAGAAGCTCCACAACAGATATCAATTTTGGACTTGGTCCTGACTTCCGAGAATCACCGGAAGGTCTTGTTAAAGATTTTAGAAGAAGCCTTTCTACCGACATCAGTTGATACGAAAAAGTTTCAACATCTGGTTGATCACATTTTCAATAACAATGTGATATCCTTCACTGATGATAACATACCGCCCGAGGGGACCCGTTATTGTAAACCGTTGCACATTGCGGTCTTATCCTCTGGATATATGGTGGCTAGAGTTTTAATAGATGGAGGTTCCTCTCTGAATATCTGCCCATACGCTACCTTGGTAAAGATGAATATCAATCCCAATCGAATTCGGAGTAGCCATACCATTATCAAAGCTTTTGATGGAGCCCGCCGTAACTCGGTCGGAGTAGTTGAGCTGCCAATTGAGATTGGTCCTCATACATTCTGCGTATCCTTCCATGTGCTCAAGATAGATTCGGGATACAACCTGCTCTTGGGACGACCATGGATTCACATGGCAGGGGCTGTCCCCTCCACTCTTCACCAACAGTTGAAATACATCATCAACAATAGCCTGGTCACAGTCAACGCTGAACCAGAGATTCCTCAGCACGGGCACATACCGTTCATCAATGCCAATAAGGATGTTGAGCCAATTAGTTTTCATGCTTTGGAAATAAACAATACCCAATACCATGCTATTGGAACGCCACTGCCCGAACCCCAGATTTCTGCCGAGGTAATGTCGGCCACTCAAGAAATGATGTCGTTGGGTCATAAATCGGGACAAGGGTTGGGTAAAGATTGCCAAGGTATCAAGTACCCTATTCGTTTAACCCAGCAAATTGGGACAGCTGGACAAGGCTATTCTGCCAGCTCTAGTAACAGGAATCCTCATAAGCATCAGCAGATTCCTTCAGCTTCAACCATGCGGCGTTTAGCTTCGCCTGCAAGCTCCGAGTCCGCACAACCTCCCGTAAAGGTGCCAGCCAATATAATAGCGATGTTATTTCCCAAGCCGGTACCGGTGAAGGAGAAAGAAATCTTTTTTCTAGATCCCGCAGTGGAGGAAGAGGAATGAAGAATCAAGCAAGACGTCATGCGGATGATGTCCGACATACGCATCATCGTTTATGATGAGCATACCAACAGATACACCCCAGACGATGATTGCCCAGACGTAATGGCTATCATTCGGGACAGGGAAGATGATGATAATCCCTCTATCACTGCGGTTCACCCGAAATTATCTCTTGCCAATTGGAACAACATTCCTTGCATTGGTCGTCAAGGGTAAAGCGGGCGGAAATTCTTTCTGCCCTGTAGATAAAATAACTGCTTACTTTTCTGTACAGTATTAGCGGTTTATTTTGCCAGTATATGCTAACACTATGTATGATCAACACATTTCATATATACTAAGCGAAAGCATATTTTGTTTCAGGACTCTAAATTTAGATGTGCCTGTACTTGCTGATACGGTGCCTCTTCTCCACAAGGATTGGACCTCTGATGTAGAGATGAATTCAGCCTTGGTGGGTATACAGGATGACATTGAGGTGCCTCCAAAAATTCAAGAATGGGTCAAAGACAAACCCAAACCCAACCTTGATCAAACCACTCCTTTCAATCTCGGAACCTTAGAAAACCCTAAGTTAATCCAGATTAGTTCAGACCTTACCCCAAACCGACGGAATGACATGGTTACGCTACTAACCCAGTTCCAGGATGTGTTTGCATGGTCTCATGAGGATATGGTGGGTTTGTCCACTGACATTGTCCTTCATCGCCATCCCATTAAAGAGGGATTTAAGTCAGTCAAGCAAAAGCTCCGGCGATTGAAACCTGAATGGAGTTTAAAGGTGAAAGAAGAAATTGTGAAACAGTTTCAAGCTGGCATCATAATGGTGTCTACATATCCTGAGTGGATATCCAACATCGTGCCCGTACCTAAACCTGGATGGAAGGTGCGAGTTTGCGTGGATTACTGGGACTTGAACAAGGCTTGCTTAAAAGATAGCTTTCCCGTGCCATTTATCCAAATTCTCATTGACAATACTGCACAATACGACATGTATTCCTTTGCAGATTTCTTTGCGGGGTATCATCAGATCATGGTTGCCGAGGAAGATCGTGGGAAGACTGCTTTCATCACTCCTTGGGGAACTTATTGCTATAGACGGTTGTCATTCGGCCTCATCAATGCTGCAGCTACATATTAACGAGCTATGATGGCTCTTTTCCACGACTTAATGCATAAGGAGATCGAGATCTACGTGGATGACATTATTGTCAAATCCCGGAAGGAGTATTACCATATAGACCATCTCTGGAAGTTATTCAACAGATTGCGTAAGTACAACTTGAAGTTGAATCCAGCTAAGTGCGCCTTTGGCTTTAAATCAGGCAAGTTGCTAGGATTTCTAGTCAGCCACAAAGGGATAGAGCTGGAGCCTGCCAAAATCGAAGCCATCATAGAAATGCCCATTCCTCAGACAGAAAAGAAAATACGGGGATTTTTGGGAAGAATCAACTTCATTAGCAGATTTATCTCTCAACTCACAGCAACCTGTGAGCCAATCTTCAAGCTATTAAGGAATAACTCCTCCATGAAATGGAATGAGGAGTGCCAGAATGCCTTCCTTACATTCAAGAAACAGCTAATCAAAGCTCCCATCTTGGTACCACCCAGTGATGATGTTCCCCTGTTTATGTATATGTCCGTAAGTGACCATGCCATGGGCTGCATGCTGGGACAGAAGGACGATAGAGGCCTAGAACGAGCTATCTATTACCTCAGCAAAAGATTCAGTAGCAGTGAACACAAGTACACTTTGATCAAAAAGACGTGTTGTGCTTTAGCATGGGCTTCCATGAGGTTACAGCATTATCTCCATGGTCACACAACCCATCTCATATCCCGCGTCGATCCTCTCAAGTACGTGTTCAACAAACCCATGTTAAATTGCCGGCTGTCCAGATGGCAGTTGATCCTACAACAATTTGACATCGTATATGTGACTCAAAAGTCCATCAAAGGTCAAGGAATTGCGGATTAACTGGCCGCCGCACCAATAGGGGATTTCAAACCCTTGGAGACATATTTCCCCGATGAAGGAGTAATGACAGTTCAGCAACACCATCAGTACGATACACGCCAAACGTGGAAGATGTATTTTGATGGAGCTGTTAATATGGAAGGTTCTGGAGCTGGAGCAGTTCTAGTATCTGATACGGGGGAGCAGTATCCCGTCACCGTCAAATTATAGTTTGTCAGCACCAACAATACGGCTGAGTATGAAGGCTGTCTTATGGGGCTAAAACTTGCCCATTCAATGGGCATCAGGCGGTTAACTGTCCTTGGAGATTCGGAGTTGGTAATCAGACAATCCACCGAAATCTATCAAACCAAGGAACTACATTTGCTGCCTTACCATCGGCAGGTTTTAAAGATGGCTTTGGGGTTCAAAGAAATATCCTTTCTACACATTCCTCGTAATAGGAATGATTTCGCGGACGCGTTAGCAACTTTGGCCTCCTTGATCCGCATATCAGATAAGGAACACTTGCCAAGCGTCACAATTTCCCTGTACAAGGCTCCAGCCTATAGGAATTACATTGGAGAAGTATCGGATGAGCTACCTCCCATCCAACATCATTGGTATCAGCATATCAATGAATATCTACGTGATGGATCTACACCCGCTGAGGCGAGCCCGACTGAGAAAAGGCGGATCCATCGATTTGCTATGAAATTCTACCTGCGTGGAGATGCGTTCTACAAAAGAGATGCAGGATTAGGTCTCCTCAGATGTTTAGACAAAGATCAAGCCCAAAGGCATATTGATGAAATCCATGGCGGAGTCTGTGGCCCCCACCTGAGTGGCCCCCTCCTTGTCAAGAAAGTCCTCAAGACAGGACATTATTGGCTATCTATCAAAGCTAATTGCAATGACCACGTCAGGAGATGCTATCAGTGCCAGATTCATGGGAATGCTATACACGCCCCTCCACGGGAACTTCACAATATGAGTTCACCTTGGCACTTCTCAATGTGGGGAATGGACGTTATCGGGCCCATTGAGCCTAAAGCCAGTAATGGTCATCGATTTATCTTCACCATGATCGACTACTTCACAAAGTGGGTAGAAGCAGCCTCCTTCCCCAGGGTTACTAAAGAAGTCATCATTACTTTCATCAGAAACAATGTCATTTGTCGATATGGACAACCAGAGGTGATTGTGTCCGACAATTCCAAGAACCTCAACAAAAAAATGATGGAGGAATTATGCAGTAAATTCCACATCAAACATCTCAACTCAGTCATCTATCATCCAAAGATGAATGGTGCTGTTGAAGCGCCTAACAAGAACATCAAGAAGATTATCCAAAAGATGTCCACCAATCACAAAAATTGGCCAGACCTATTGCCTCTGACTCTGTTAGCCTACAGAACCTCAATGCGCACTTCCACTGGGGCAACCCCCTACGCATTAACCTATGGGATGAAAACGGTACTCCCCATAGAAGTTGAGATGGAATCCCTCAGAGTATTGACAGACGCTCAGTTGGATGAAGACCAATGGATACAAGATAGGTATCACCAATTGGCTTTAATAGACGAAAGGCGAACCACGACTATCTTCCATGGTCAATTATATCAACAAAGGATCACTAGATCCTACAACAAAAAAGTCCAGCTACGACAATTCAGACAATATGACTTGGTTTTGAAGAAAATCTTTAACAACAAAGATCAGTCTAAGGGAAAATTCGCTCCTAATTGGGAAGGCCCGTTTATTGTCAAGGAAGTATTGACAGGAGGCGCTCTCATATTGCAAGAAATGGACTTCAATGAATTTGCACAACTCATCAACTCAAACACCGTGAAACGATACTATGTCTGAAGTTGCCATCAAGTAAACATCCTGGTGGTAGACCATCAGGTCACCAGTCATTCCGGTTCTTTAAACCTTTACCACAAACAACTTTTCTACACTTCACCCCTCAGGGAAACATACCTTTCAAGCCAGCAGCCTGGCTCTCCTTTGCACTCATGCAACATAGGTCATCCCACCACGGATTGAACCTCGTGCGTATACAGTTTGGCTACCCATACTTGGGATCAAACTTTTCACCTGCAGTTTATCCTCAACCTAGGATTAAACTTTCTCTTCCCTGCACTTTGACCTGCACACGGGATTACGCTTTTCACCTCGCCCTGAGGGGCGAACTACGTCGACCTGATCTCCTCTTCATTAGGAGTACGTAGGCAACCATTTCATATGGCCCGGTCGCAATAAAACAAAAACAACAAAAATATTTCCACCATTTTCCTTACAAAAACAAAAATAAAACAAACATTCCCACACCATTCCTGCCATATACAGCGTTGAACCTCTTACACCAGGTTTGAACTACGCAGACCTGATCTCCTCTTCAATAGGAGTACGTAGGCAGCCATTCATGGTGCGGTCTCACCCCCTACCAAAACATAAACCCTTGTCAGTCAGTGCTGGGATCATCCTTCAAACCACTACATTTCATTCGGCTTCAAACCAAAGGGATGAAATTACCTCAACTCCTCCCAACTAGGAGATTCGGCGACCATCTAAGCTGCGGTCATACCTTGAAGAGCAACACCAATCCATAAGAGATGGAATTAACTAGGCTTCTCCTAAATACAAGTATTGGCAACCATCTGTGGTACGGTTAATCTCAGAGAGGAAAGCCATACTCCTCTCCTTATTTCCATAAAGAAACCAGTTCCAAGACACCAAAGATGGTAGGGATACATCCAGATCGATGATCCATTTTGAACTATCCAGAGACAACTCAATGTCTATCCACCCAGGAGAAATTTAGAATACATCAAGATCACAAGCCCTGAAGCAGCAGGCAAAATATTAAGCAAGTAGTAAAGCATATTTAAAAGGGAAGTGATCAAAAATATATTTCCCTATCATATATATAATGTTGTTTGATATACACAATGTAAACTGTACATGACAAAATGGCTAAGCTAGACTGTGCAGGAAAATACAAGATCATCTACAAGTCAGGGTATATGCAAGCTAACAAGCCCAACATGGCGTCCCTCTCAGAAGATGGAGGTGAAGCTATGGTCTCCTGTATGAGAATATCCACACGACCCAACAGATCTGCAGCCATCTGCATGGTGACCATATGATCATCAATATATGCGCTCATCTCTACGATCATGCCAGTGGTAAGGGACCTCACTGCAGTGCTATCTGTGACGGCTACATCCCGGCCAGATATGGCGATATCCCGCTCAACTATCACTGCATCTCTGGCTGATATAGCCTCATCCTGCTCAACGACGATGGCATCTTTACGAGCCAATTCCTCGTCTCTCTCCAATAGAGCGACCTCCCTCCCATCAAGAGCAGTCGACATCATAGATCGAATCTAATCTTTCTTAAAGGTCATCAGATGAAGACTCTGCTCTAAGTATTGTGCCGAGTGCTGAATCACAATAGTACTGGTACTAGGAGAATCCGGAAGAAATCTTGGCAACCCAACAGTGGGCTCCTCCTCGATGTAGGTATCAATGTCCTCCATGGGCTCTACATCATCTAACTCACGCTCCGGTACTGCAAATACTGCTGCAGCCGATAAAATCTATGTCTCCATCCACGCGGAATACTCTGTAGAATAACCAGAATGACTGACAGAAAAAGTTGCTATCTCGCGCTGATCCCATCAGGCATATACTCGAGATCGGTCCTCTACTGAGAGGTACCGAGAAGCTGAACGCTGACCTGTCGCCCCCTCAAAGGATTAAAATCCTGGAACTGGTCGAACTGCAACATCACGACCAATGGGTGATAAATGGTCGCTCCCCTCAAACCATCCAGAGGGAGATAATCCATGCCCGAAGCATGAGTAATGAAGTTGTATGGTGAGCTAAGCCCCGAACATGGCAATATGTTGAATGGATCTTTGATATCTGCCAAGAATGTGGACCATGACAGAGCATCTATACACTCTGATGGCTAAAAAGAGTATGAAATAGCTACATCATGGGTGAAGTAGTACCCATGCCGTCTAAGAGTGCCAATCGGTCTCCAGTGTGACATGAACCACACATATAACATGACTGAGCTACCTGTGAACACTCCTGTAGGATACATGCAACAATACGATGCCGACTGTAGCGTCTCTACTACAATCATAGGTACAATGGTATGACCCTCCCTAAGAGCTCTCCCGGCCATGATAACGCCTATATCTATCTCATCCATATATCGTGGCATATACACATATGACAATACACATAGCATCAGTATGTCAACTCTGGCCAAACGCCAATGATCCTCCGGTGCGGTGAAATCCCGGGAATGTCGTGAATAGCTATCCTCCGAGCCAAATCTGTCGTACAGAAAACGCTGGGATATCACGTGACCAGATGTCAACTCATCTTGTAATACTATGCGCCTCAATCCTGTGAGAGTCATGAATCATCTGCTCATGTCTCCCAAAGCCAGATGCACGCAAGGTCTGTCTAAAGGCAGCATCATCAAACGTGCATACTCCTCCAGTGTAGGAGTCAACTCATGGGTGCCGAATCGGAATACCTGCCTATTCGATAGCCAATGCTCTATCATCCCGTCCACAAATCCTGCGGGAACCTGAAAAGCCAAAAAGGTCATGGTCTGCTGTAATAAATGATCTACAGTCACCCTGTCTGGTGGTGACATGCTATCATACCACGATCGCATACCCGACGCCACTATTGACGGTGGGGTATGATCTATACGGCTAACTGTCGAAGAAGACATCTGTGCGGGTCGTGTCATAAGACCATCCAGGGGTCAATGCCGAATATCTCTATACATACATACATATGCATAACATGATACATGCATAACATATAATAGATGGCAATATGATATAGGGAATAGAAATAATGTGCATACATTCCTAAGTATATCATCATCTAATACATCATCTCTGTACAGCTACAAATACAGGGAAATGGGGCACAGACACCCTACTACTAACAGAGGCCTATCAAAAGATATAGCGAGAATGGGGAACAGCCACCCAATATCTAACAGAGGCCTATCAAAAGATATAACGAGAATATACATCAGAAGAAGACCAGGGTCTCGATATCCACATCATCAATTCTGTCGACCTGATGTAACTCCTCCTGAGTCACTGGATCTCTATCAACAGGGATGTCAGGCCTATAAAGAGGAGGATCTACACCAATAAAATTGAATGGGTCGTTTGAGGGGCCAGCGCCTGAGCTGGAAGGAACAAATGACTTCGCCTCTGCTAGATCTCTACCCAAATGCCGGATAAATATATGTGCCCTATCTAACTGTCGGGTCAAGCCATCAATCTGGGTCATATGAGTCGGAGCTCGGACACAAGCTACCCAATTCATCATCATCAAGGATCCTAGAACCATGTCCCCCATAAACTGTGTGGCGCGGGACTGGGCTCCAATAGTGCGAGGGAACCACCAACGCTGGAATATCTCCTGAGTACATGGACCCTCTGACAATGTAAATCCGTCAACCCCCAACAACGGGATATCAATTGCGGGTGATAGTGATACGGGCCAAGAACGCCTAGCAGGAGGTAAGATCGGTATACGGATCTCCCCTGTGGTGCTCCTGATGGCACGCTCTCCCAAATAGAGCTCCCAGCCTCCATCCGTGAAGAAAGGAACTCTACTGGTGGAAATCGCATACTCGGCTCCTGTCAGGTATCCATCCTCAAAACCCACGGTGTGATGGTGTCGGCCGTCAGCAACTCCAGCTGCATACGGTAATGAGTGAATCCATTAGCTATAGGAACCTCTGGCAGAATTGAATGGTGCCATCGTCGTCCTCGTGGATAGGTGTCTAAACCTAACACACTCACAGGACGTAAACACAGAAGCCTCTCATAGGCCCAGAACTGCCAATACAATAAAAAAGTATATCTGCTATCAGTTAACACTCTTAACCTATAAAGATGAAATGATAAGAGAAATACTCACCAGCAGAAATGGGTAAAATCCTAGCCAAGCCTTGGTCAAACCATGTGAGCGCATACACATGCCCCGGAGGAAATAGGCGAAGGTATAAGAGCCCCAATCATACTCTCCAATACGGTCCACATCACGTGTAGCGCTGATCAAAGCGAAAGATACCGTGGAAGAGTTATCTGCTATGAAGCAGCCTCGAATGATCATCAGGAACAATCGCCGCAGAACGCGATCCCTAATCCTGACATCATCAGACATGGGCTCACTCAATAGCCTGCTCATAGCATCTACGCTCAAAGGACCTGAACGGACAGTCCTGCCTTTGAGCGCCGCCGCCAGAACTCCTAATAAAGATCTAACGGCAGTAGGGATAATATTTGCCATACAAGGCACTGGCTCCCTTCCGAACTCCATACCTGTGATAAATCACCAATCCATAGGCGTCATCATCACCTCGCAATCCAGCAGATGGAGTGACTGAGTCTGATGAAACCATCGCTCAGACAATGCCCTGAGATAACCCTAGGGACAACGACGGGGAAGGATAGAGAAAAATGCCACAAATCCCCACTCATGCACTACCGCTCTATAGTCAGGATGAAGCGCCTGGTACATGGAGTGAATGCTGAACCAGTTCCCTCGAGGCTATGTAAAACCAGGGATCTGAATGAAATGCAGATCAACATCAAAACCCTTTAATCCTCATCAGTAGGAAAGAAGGAAGATCAAAGTCTAACACCATACCTCGTTAGCATGCAAATACATCGATGGATGTCTGCCCAAATCACCTAGCAACTCTGGGTTCACCACCTGAATGCTCGGAAGCTCCCTACGAGGGACATGTGCAGCAGGAGTGAGGTCCTCTATCGGAATATCCGCCTCCTTGTCCTCAACGTCTAGAACATCTACCTGAACAGGATGTATCACAGCCTCCACCAATCGACGAGGCTGTCTGACAGAACGAGGACGAGGTACTTCAGAAGCCCTCCGCCGTATACCAGAAGTAGTCCTATAGGAACTGCTTGGCTGATCCGGATCCATAATATCTGGACAACAAGTCTCCAAATCACCTCAGAAAGGGTGTGGTATTTCCTTACCTGGAACTTTCTATAATGTATTCTATGACTATATGCATGCATGCATTTACTTTAACATATAATAGAGTTAAAAATGTATGACTAACCAATGCCTACATTTGGAAAATTTTTACCATAGTCCTCTTTGAAAATAGGACTATCCACATGCATACAGGCATGTTTAGGTGGCCATTCAGCAGCACACCTGCCCCAAAGTCATATACATAATATATGCATTAAAAATTAAAATCATCATGCATAAGGCCAACCTCAATACTAGGAGTACTTTGCCTTGCTACCTTATGCTCATTTGGACCTCAAATAGGACAAAAAATAGCAGAAAAATGTGCCAATTTGACTATCTCAAAAGTCTAATTTTTTTCACATCATTATGTTCAGCATGGTTTAATACTAACATTTACTATGTTGAATATTTTTTATCAAGTCATTTATGCATACATAATCACTAATATGTGTTTAGATGCATTTCATGCGATAACTCAAAATCCAACGGACAGAAATGAGAGAAAATACAGGCATATGTTACCAAGATAGTGTAGAACACTTGTACGGTGAGAGAATTTGCAGAAAGTAGCCCAAACTCAGCAGATCTGAAGATGGTTCGCCGTTTTCTCTATGCGAAGCAAGTTGAAAGTGACTTGTGAAGACCAACCTGTAAAATTTATAATCCACAGTTGGCCGCAGGCCCATCTGCAGCTACAGCAGATGCACCTGTGGCACAATGTGGGACCCACCCCTCCGGCTCAGTCCAGTTCTAGTTGCAAAGGAGTTCTTGTAGATTAGCAAAGTCAAATCGGAAATAAAAATGCCATGCGATTGAGCAAAACTGCATACAATCCTGGTCCTCTCAGATTAGACTTTGAATCTGTACATCACTCATTGGTAGTCACCTGAGTATAAGGTATACCCTGCCAATGATCCCAGTTGTCACAAATCACAGACGACAATACCTTATACAAGTCTGATGCCACCAACTCCGGGTCATTACCCTACATAAAATCCCCGACGGGGGTTACAACGTGAGGTCCCCGGCGGGGGTTACAACGCATGCTCATCCGTTGACACACAAATCAACGAATGTCAAGCAGCCTTGACGTTGTTTCAGCCGATGGAAAATAAACCCATCGAAGCATAGAAAGTTGTTCAATCATTGCGTACGTTTATATTCATCACTCCTAGTGGATCCCCAACGGGGGTTACAATATGAAGTCACGGTAGGGGATTACCACGTACATGCAAGTCATTGACACATATATCAACGAAGGTCAAGCAGCCTTGACATTATTACAGCCGATAGCGATTTAAACCTATCAGAGCTCTGGAGCTATTCGAGGTTTTCACACCCGACTGCTCGTATTCGCCAGCGGATCCCCGGCGGGGGTCACAACGCACTGTTCCGGTGATCTACATGACAGCGGATGTCAAGCAACCTTGACAATCTACCCACAAAGTTTCAGCCATTGATTCACACATCGACGAAGGGAATGTCAATAAATAGGATAGATGATGGAATATGTTATACACATCCTCAAACAGATCAAGCTTCATCCCATAGATCTCTCACACATAAGAGGTACATCTTCGGGATCAAGTCATAATAGAAGACACAGAACTTTGGTGATAACTCCAACATCAACATCCTAACAGATTCAAATTACATATCAAATCTGGTCATCGTTGCCAACCCCCAGGTGAAGCAACAGGGAGCCAGCAATCATCCCTAGCGTGTTGGGCTACAACCCCGTACACATGCATCATACATTTGCATCATGTTGCTATCCATAGTACAATGTTCGTCTTGTTACGTTTCAAGTGACGAGGATTCTTTATCCTACCCATGCATCGCCATGCATGAGTAAGATAAAGAGGGGCATCTGTAGACACTCAAAATTTTCTGTACTACTGTCACTAACATTGCAGGAGAGCAGATTCGTCTTTTAAGAGGGAACCCTGAAAGACGATCCATATCCGTACCAGATACTACCAAAAGTTAAGCATCAACCCCAGATCGCAATCTGGGAGTAACAATTCTAATCTCGGAGATAACCCCGAGGCATGCAGATCAGTATCGGCACACACATCAGAAAAGACCGATTAATCTCGGAGATAACCCCGAGGTATCCAGTCTCAGTCCCAACCATGGGAATAGCCACCAACCTTGGTGATAACCCCAAGGAATGCAATTTCGGCAATAACCCTGGAAATGCTTGTTACAAGTGCGACCAGCTTCAATATCGGCGCTCACAACGAGATCCACTGTACCAGCCCGACGATAGCATCGGGAAGACAGACACACCTCAAGGATGACAATGAGGACCTTCAACCAATTATAGCAGTCCAATCCCAGCGAAGCTGAGCAACGTCTGCTTTATCAGCCCAATCCGGCAATAACACCGGTGAAGGGCAACATCGTCATCTGACCAACACGATGCCACGCCATGTCACCTCAATATATCTACGCAATAATGTCCTACAAGACTAATCAATCCCGAGTGACTATTGTGTGAGGTAACGGATGAAAGTTGAAGCTTGAAGACTGGAGGGCACCGTCCCATCTTCAATGACTTCGTACAAACTCTAATCCCATGCCATCGTACAACTCTCGACAACGGTGGTTCGAAATAGGTCCTGTACACCTCAAACGGATGCCTGGATTATACACATCTAAAAATCTAAGTGGACATTACAGTGCCCGAGTGCACGTACTTCGAGACGTCCTGACCTAAAAAACCCGGGCCAACCCGGGTTGCCTCTAGTACACCTGCGGCTGAGCCGCAGGTACACCTACGGCTAATATGCCTATAAATAGAGGGCTTGGGGTGCTGATTTTTCAAGAGAAAATGGCGAGGAAGCTCTGCCCAATTTGCTCTGCACTAATACCATGCAGTGTACTTTCCTCTTTTAAACACCTGTGAGCTCATATATAGCCTATTTTGTACCCACAAAAGCCAGTGTTTACCCACTCTAAAGATATAGAAGCCTTTTTTAGCAGTCAGCTGTAAGCCTTCTCACGCACTTTAGAGTCTTTCTCTTCATCTTTGCACACACCCCTCTACACGTTGAGAGTCGTGTTGCTTACTTTTTCCCGGGCTTCGGTCCGTGGTTTCATTCCAGTATATATATATATATATATATATATATATATATATATATATATATATATATATATATATATATATATATATATATATATATAATATATATATCTAGTTATGCCTCGATTGAGCCTAGACTTCGGTCTGGAGCGTTTAAATGCTTTTGTGTATATATATATATATATATATATATATATATATATATATATATATATATATATATATATATATATATATATGAACTGCGTGTCGAACTCTATTCGATGAGCCTAGACTTATGTCTGGTGCGTTTAATGGCTTTCTTATATATATAATTATATATATGAACTACTATCGAACTCTGTTCGGTGAGCCTGGATTTTGGTGCGTTTATTTCTTTAATATATATATACTTATATATATTAATTATTGTTGGACTCCGTCCGATGAGCCTGAATTTTACATCCGGTGTGTTTACTGCTTTAATATATATATATATATATATATATATATATATATATATATATATATACATTTCGTCCCACCTGGAGTTTACTTCGTGGTGGTTAACCGTTTTTACAACTTTCTGTACATTTCGTCCCGCCTGGAATTTCCTCCATGGCGGTTGATAGCTTTTACAACTTTATTTATATTTCTGATCCCCCATGGATGTGCTTCGTGGTTGGTGATCATGTATGTATATATATATTTATAGCTTTTATATATATACATGCTTACTGCGTTTATATCAATTGCGGCATCATGTGAGCCTAGGAATCATGTGATCAAAGATTAAGTCCCCTGAATCTAGATTCGGTTCCCGTGATGGACCTTTTCAGCTGTAAGTTGCTTGTAAATTTATCTGTGATGTTTGGATTTCCTCAGATGGTTTTCATACCCACAAGGAATTCAACACCTTTTTGTACATTTATTTTTGTACGGATGCCTCGCATCTGTCAAATAAAATCAATCAAACCGAGCACTTAATAAAATGGGAGTGTAAAAGGTCTCAATTACTATTGAGCATCAGGGTTTAAAAAAACCTTTTTTTATAAAACATCACTGCCATATCTTGCTTAAAATTAAATTTTTACATAAAATTCAAACTCTGTGTATATAGGTGCGAACGAGGCCTCGCACTACTTCCTAATAACAGCACATTGACCCACACACACACATTCAGATACCAGTTTCTTGAAAAGAGGCTGTCACTATGGTAACACGGATGTCAGGGGGTGCCTAACACCTTCCCTCCGCATAACCAAGTCCTCGGACCCTAATGAATCTCAGTTTCACCGACCCGCTTAGCAGTGTCACATCACTGGGTCAATGTGCAAACTTTTTCTCGGTTGTATTGGTACAACCATTTAAAAAACTAACTGGCGACTCTTAACAGTCCATCGTCGACATTATACATATCGGACCTTTTTCACTTATTTTTTCAAATAAATCTCACCTAAAATGAGAACACCAAAGAACAAGTAACGGAAAGGGACAATTAAAAATCCCGACGTCGACACATACAAGTTTTACATATAGATCAAGAGAGAGAAAAAGTCACATTCATGCTCATTTGTTCACAACCCTCATCCAAGATTCTCTCTCTCTCACTCTCTAAAACCTCCGAAATTTTCTTTGCTAGATCAGTCACAAAACAAGCCCCACTATCACTTATATCAGATCAGAAGCTAAGAATCAAGATTTTGTAAAGAGAGGTATAAAACCCTAAACTAGAATCTGATCTTGGTTGCTATGTTAAATGTTATGATTTTGTGTTAAAACATGTAGTATGTAGTATATATTGATGATCTGGGTTGCTAGATGTTACATCCATAACATCTAGAGGCTCGAATTTGAAGTTTTTAAAAATCTAAAAAAATTTTATATTATGTCTGATAAGCAAAAGTCAGAGGTTGTAGATCTCTCTCTGTTTATGATTTTGTGTGTTTTATGTTTTGGACTTGTAATTTGCTATGAGATCTGTGAACTAGAACTTGAATCAGGGTCAGATCTAGTATAGATTGAAATTTATTAATGGTCAAAAGTCGGTTGACCGACCATGACCAAGCCTTTCTGGGTAACCCAGAACTTACCCAGATGGCTCTGACAAGAAGTTCATGTCCTCAGATCTTGCTCATGTTTATTTTTTTGATTCTTTTGTTGTAACCAGATTATTTTATGTTAGATGGACTACGTTCTTATACTCTTAGTTCACTAAAAAATCAAGCAGGTAGTATTTAGTGGACAGTCAAACCGGGCAGGATGTTCACGAAATGTGTTTTCTGGGTAACCTAGAAAACATATGAGCGTCACTTATGACATGGTTTGACCGAACGATATCTCGTGATTTTGTTGTTGCTAAACTGATTTTATGTATTACATCTGTTCATTGGCATGCTTACTACAACCTAGAACCCTTAGATCACTAAAACCTCACCTTTATAACAAGTAGTGGAAGCCCAAATATGACCAGCCGAACTGTTCTTCATTTCTAGGTAACCTAGAAATGAAGAACAGCCTCTGACATGATTTTATGTAGCTTAGATCTTTCTTATTGATGATGTTTAGACTTGAGAAATGATCAAACAAGATACCATGTTAGTTAGTCTATAAGGCCCAACGTCTAGCACAACTATAACATGAACCGATTGACTGGAATAAGGTCAAAAAGGGCGTTGACCGGCCACGACCTTAGGATTCTGGGCAGCCCAGAAACTTGAAGAACCGTCTGACAGTAATTTCAAAGCTTTATAACTTAGGATTATGATGTTGTATGACCTTGTTATTTGCTGGATCGTGTAGTGTTACATTAGTAGTACATGATCAAAGTTATAGCATGCCTAGAAACCTCATAACCTGACATTTATGCTTGGTCAAAGTATGCAACTCGATCACTGACTTTGAAGGTCTGGGTTGCTCAAGAACACCTAAGGCGACGGATTTTGTCGCCAAAGGCTATAGCGACGGTCTTATTTAATTTATTTAAATTAATTTCCAAAAAATCATTTAAAAATAGATATTTATTATTAAAAATTTTAAAAATAGTTTTAAAAATTATTTTAAGTTATTAAAATTAACTTTTAATAATTTAACATATTTTTCATAAATATTAATATTTAATTGGATATTATTTATATTTTATTTATTTAATAAATACATTAAATAAATTAATTAAAAATGATTTTATTATATTAAAAATTATTTTAAATGATAATAAGGTATTTAATAATATTTTAAGTTATAAAACATAACTTTTAATATTTTAAGGTAAGTTTAATTAATTATTAAATATTAATGATATTAGATTTATTTGGTAATTACATTAAATAAATTAATTAAAAATGATTTTAATATTATAAAAATTATTTTAAATGAAAAGAAATAATATAAAAATATTTTAAGTTATAAAATATAGCTTCTGATATTTAAAGGTAAATTTCATTAATAATTTTATATTAATGATATTTGATTTATTTAATAATTATATTGAATAAATAAATTAAAAATGGTTTTATTGATTTAAAAAGGATATAAATGAATTATAAATATTTTAAGTTATAATAAATGACTTTTAATATTTTGATGAATAATACATTAATATTTAAATATTAATGGTAATTATTGAAAAATAATTTTAAATGTTTTAAAAATTATTTAAGGATAATAAAAATGTTTTAAAAATATTTTGAGTTATTATAAATAACTTTAATTTTTTGGCAAATGGTTTCACTAATAGTTTAATATTAATTAAATATTAATAATAATAGAATTAGTTAATATTTAAATTATTTAATAATGATTCCGATATTTAAAAAATCATGATAAATTATAATAATTATTTAAAAATTATTATAAGTCATTTAAAAATAATATGACTGATATTTACAGTTATTGAATTACTAAATGGAGTTTTAGACTCGATAATTACTCGGTAAAGCCGTCGGTGTACCGAAATATTTTAGAAATTGATCCGGACTTAGATAATTGGACTAGATACGTGTTTGTTTATAATTCAATGATTGCTAAATATATGTGACAATGTGATTAGGTTATGTGCTGACCGTAAATAGCAGTACTATGCGATATGATATATTATTCTAATCGAACGAATGATCTTATTAATGATAAGTTTGGGTATAAAAGATAAAACTATGTTGCGTTATGGTAAGCAGCAGCTTAGGCAAATATCCTAACTTTGCATTTACTTTTACAATAGACATGAGTAAGAAAGTTTTAGAATCATATTATCGTGCCAGATTCTTAAGTCTATTATTATTGATTATGTATCCAATTATTCATATTCATACAAGTTCTTAAATTATCCGATCATTGTTTATCAACACAGTATTAGTGCATAATCTAGATATTTATTCTGTTCGTTAGTTTCTAAATATGGTTATACAAGTGTCCTCACTTGGATAATCATTGTATTTAATCACATGTTGATACATACTTATTGGTTTTCATTATGTATACATTGACTTAAAAAGCTGTCTAAGCTATTTGATTCAGCTAGACATAAAAATATTGTTGAACAAGATATAACTTTATTGTATCCAACCAAATTATTTTGGTTCGAATTCCTGACTAAGTAGGAATATCCCGAACATGGGAAAACTTTTGTGCACCTAAGGTGGATAAGATGACCGATGATATCATTCTTGCATGTAGTATTGATCAATACAGGGCGCATTGGGATGATCACCCTTGTGCCCGTAAGTTATAACGGTTTATGGATGAAGTTCTACTAAACCTTAGAGAAAATTGAAAACAAAGTTCATAGTCTGTCGACTGCTCTTCATTTATATTCAGTGCGTAGTTTCAAAAAATTGATATAGAATTGATATGTTATTATTATTGGTTCATCTTACTTCACAACTGTTGATTCGTTGTAGAAGTGTCATTCAAAGAAAACATTTAATCCTTTCAGCTTATATTTATTGTTGCTATTACTTGCTGAGCAATCAAATGCTCATTCTTGCTTTAAATTTAAATGTTTTCAGCTAAGCGTGATCAACCGGAATGTTCAGGCCAGAACAAAGGAAAAGGAAAGCAACCAGAATAATCTTATGTTATCTTATGTAATAGTTTGACTTTATTAAGACAATGATATCTATTAATTATCATGTAATGAATGTTTAAAGGTCGCGTACCTGGGATTAGACTTTGATATATGTAAATTAAGTTTGGTATTTATATTATTGTTATTATTATTAGTATTATTCTGCTCATAAAAATGGTATCATGAAGCACCGAGTTCGGATTTTAAGTACCTGAATTTGAGGCGTCACATTAATCATAACCAAGCTTATCAACATTATCAATATATTTCTTAATCCTTTCATACATGATTCAATTAAATTTTCATTCTCACATTTCATGACACACCAAAATATATATTCAAACACTTTTATTTCTAATTTATAAAAGTCTTGGGTATTATAGATAGAGGTGGAGAATGAGGATGAGAAGGATTTGGAGGAATTGGCAGATATGCGTTAGACTGCTATAGAGTAGAAGGATGATAAGAATGAGAATCTTGATGCACATCTTGGAGACGTGGAATAGAAAGCTAGTTCAGGTAGAGAGTTATAAGGAACAATTATTGGCTGAAGTTGAGAAATAGAAAGGTGACCTGAGCGAGGAGACAACAAAGCGCGCGAGAGCTGAAGACGCTTGATTGAAGGCTTATAAACACATAGATTATGTTGAAGACGATTCAAAGAAGGACAAGTGATTGATAGAGCTCATGATTTAGTCTTCCGTTATCTTGTGCAGGTTGGGGATTATCTGTAAGACCCCAACTTTTATAAATAAAGACGAATTTTCTATAAATATCATTTTTGAATATTATGGAGTTAATTTGATATAATGTTATAGTTGTGGGTAATATTTATAAATTTTGCAAAGTACGCAAGTTGTTATATAATATTCGATTGGTCGGAGAATATTCGTTTTAACAGGAAATATTCGTACAACGGCACAATCATTGGTGGACCCCACAACGAATTATTGTCAGATTGAGAAAACGACAAAAATATTTTATTAAAAATAACGGCGGAAGTTTTACCATTATTACTGTTGAACAACTCGGTAGTAAAAGTACAGTAATACGTGTGGTTGCATAGTAACACACGGTATTGATTATTAATGCTTATGTGAGAAGTCACTCAGTTTGATTCAATTATTGTCAGTTAATAATATGAATTATTTAGCGATAATGACGTTTTGTTTTATTCGTATTATTAACGTAATAAAACAGAAACATCTTTTTATATAAAACAGAATACTTTATTAAAGTTATTCTATAAATAGAATATATTATATTTTATTTAAAAGATTTTTCTTTAAATATGGACCGTCAATTAAAGTAATCAATCTGGACCGTTCATGGATTAGTTACTATGCATTCTATTTTTCTATAAATAGCAGCTCATTCCTTCATTATTTCTTACGAATTCACTGAACTCTAGAGAGAGAAACTATAGACAGAGAAAAGAAGAGTATTCTACTACTTAACTACTTCCTTATTTCAGCTCTTCTTTAAAACGGTAAGGGGTGTTATTCTTTCTTATTCATGAAGAGAACTGTTGTTATTCCATTTTTTATTATTCTGTTGGAATAACCTGTATACGCGGACTACCCTATACTTGGTGACATTCTTCTATTATTCTGTTGGAACATCCTATCTGTGTGTTTTACACCGGACCTGGTTCCGTTTTTATTATTATTCTGTTGCAACATCCTGTCTGTGTGTTTTACACAGGACCTGGTTCCATTTTTATTATTATTCTGTTGGAACATCCTGTCTGTGTGTTTTACACCGGACCTGGTTCCGTCTTGTTATTATTCTGTTGGAACATCCTGTCTGTGTGTTTTACACCAGACCTGGTTCCATTATTTATTAATCTGTCAGAATATCCTGTCTGTGCGTTTACGCCGGACCTGGTTCCATTATTTATTATTCTGTTGGAATAACCTGTCTGTGCTGTCTATCGCATTCCGGGTGATTTCTTTTGTTATTCCATTCTTTATTATACTTAGTTGGTTAAGTTTCGACTTCTATACTCCATGAAATTAGTGGAATATCCTTGATAATTGCGGTTCATCCAGTATCTTTTCATGAAAATATTCTTCTAAGTATTCTTGAATTTTACTCCACAAAGCAGTATCATGTTGACAATTTGGACGTTGTTAATTTTTGGATAAATTAATTCTTGAACTTGTTTTATTGAATTCTTATATCATTGTGATCATCCTCATGTTTATAAAATATTGAAAGTCATCTGTGGCCTATAGTGCATAGATGGACTTGGTATGATTATGACCAGGGATTATTCGGTATAATCATGACCGTAATGTTACAAATGAGCCCGTAGTACATTGATGGACAGTTGTTGGCATGATCATGACCATTAATGAATGCACGAATATCCTTGGCCGTAGTGCAGGGGTGATTCGATGATGTGGATTATTTTATTAAGCTGAGTCCCAGCGATCACAATGTTGAAAAACCTTTTAAATCGTAAAAGATAGTAGAGTTTATTTTCTACTTGACTCTTTTAATGGATTGCTTGTTCCGCTGCAGTTAAACTTGATGTCTATTATATTTTATCAGTTTAACATTGTTGAAGGCTAATGATAATTTATTCTGCATTATCTTAGTCATAATATTTCTTACTGGGCTAGTTGAGCTCACCCTTTCTTTCACTGTTCTCTCCAGGAAATGAGAATGTAGCTGGGGCAAGTCCCGGAACGGAGTGATGGTCCGAATGATAGTATTTGTTAGTAGTCCTCACTATTCTATGTAATAGTGTGTTAATAAATGTAATGAGGACTCCTTTTGAGTATGAATACTCTCTAGAAGATAATATTTGTATTCAAACTCACAGTTTATGTTTTGTCGTATTGTACACGACAGTTGTATTAGTAAGTTATATTTGTATTCTATACTATGTATCTGACGACCCAAGATGGGTGATGTATACCTAATTTTGGGGGGCGTCACAGTTGGTATCAGAGCTTAGGGATATGATCCCTGGCTAAGATGTGAGAATAGAACTAGGAGGGGAAAGACGGGGAATTCCTTCGCTAGTATGACCTACCTAAGTTTATTTGCATGGTATTTAATTGGTCGGTCATAATATAAGGATAACTTTTATTTGTGGCAGTATCTAAAAATGGCATCTGAGAATGTTGAGAATAGCAATGGAGCACAGGCGACTGTTGATTCACCACATATCAATAATCAGGATAATGTGTATTAAGAAGGTGACAATCCTCATGCAAACAACAACACTGACCAGATGATGAATGATGGAATGTTCAGAAACTTTATGCAGTTCATGCAACAACAGGCGAGAGCGGCTCCTGTCCAAAATATAGGTGGAAACACTGAAAACTCTCGGACGGTCACTGCTAAACAGTTTAAGGAGCTGGGACCACCAGAGTTTAAGGGAGAGCCAAAACCACTTATAGCGAAAACATGAATAAAGCAGATTACCAAGATATTTGATGTCTTGGGATACTCCGAGGAGTAAAAGGTTCCCTTTGCCGCCTTTATGTTGCGAGGAGAGGTAGATTACTGGTGGAAATCGATTAAGCGTACTCAACCTGCCACACTGAAGATGTCTTGGGAGAAGTTTCAAGAGCTGTTCAATGACAAATACTTTTCCGAAAGTATTCGTCACATGAAGGAGGTGGAGTTCATCAAATTGGAGCAGAATAATATGATTGTGTCGTAGTATGAGGCTAAATTTGCTGAGTTATCTCGATTTACGTCCCACTTGGTGGATAATGAAGATGGAATAACGCGAATGTTTTTGCGAGGTTTGAAACCTGAGATACGTCAACATCTTATTTCTCATAAACCGTGTTCGTATTCGGATGTTGTGAATAGGGCTCAGTTAGTGGAGCGCGATAACGAGTCAACGCAACCAAAAGAGAGCAGTCGGCAAAATGATAATACCAGTGAGAGCAGTCATCGAAGCGGTGACAACAAACGTGGAGGGAATCAACAGGCCAGAAATGGTAACCACTTCGGTGGTAATCAGGGCCAAAATAATAAGAACGGTCATTTCAAGAAGAGGAGATTCAACAATGATGGAAAGACGTCAGCACCAGCACCCGTTGTTAAGGAAGGAGAACGACCACCTATCATATGTTTCAAATGCAGAGGGGAGGGGCACATCAGTCCAAACTGCGCGATGCCGTCTAAAGCATGTTATAATTGTGGAAGAGAAGGTCATTTAGCTCGATTTTGTCGTTTACCAAAAACAAGTTCAGCCAAGATGGAGACACCAAAGGCCGTCCCAAAAAAATCAAAATCGGTAGTGCAAGGGAGAGCGTTTGTTGTGACCTCCCAGAAAGCAAGGAACCCGAATGAGGTCATCACGGGTAAGCTTATCATAAACTCTAACGAAGTCTATACTTTATTTGATACCGGTTCTACCCATTCTTTTATTTCTCCTACTTGCTCTCATCGATTAAATTTGACTCCGGAGAAATTAGACTTGGACTTATCTATTGAAACTTCATTGGGAGAAACCTTCATTACATCCACGATTTATAAGTCTTTTTTGGTTCAAGTTGGTACCCACACATTACCTGTCGATCTTATTTCATTAAAAATACTTGCATTTGACGTGATTCTAGGGATTGATTGGTTAACTACTCATCATGCAAAAATTGATTATTTTCGTAAGGTTGTTGGCTTTCATATTCCTAATCGACCTATTATGCGAATTCAAGCAACCAAACTATTAAAATCAATCGCTGTCATCTCAAGCCATAAAGCTATTCGTTTATTAAAAAATGGATGTCATGCTTTCTTAGCTCATGTCACGGATCTAAACAAAAATACGTCAGTTTTGAATGATATTTCTATTGTTAATAAATTCCCTGACGTATTCCTTGAAGAACTTCATGGCCTACCCCCAGAGCGTGAAATTGAATTTTGTATCGACCTTAAACCCGGTACAAAACCCATTTCCAAAGCCCCATATCGAATGGCTCCTATTGAACTTCAGGAGTTAAAGATCCAACTACAGGAATTGTTAGACATTGGCTTTATTCGTCCTAGTACTTCTCCTTGGGGTGCTCCTGTGCTATTCGTGAAGAAGAAAGATGGAAGTATGCGACTTTGTATTGATTATCGGGAGTTAAATCATGTCACCATCAAAAATAGGTACCCATTGCCACGTATTGATGACCTGTTTGACCAGTTGTAAAGAGCATAATTCTTTTCAAAGATCGATCTTCGTTCTGGATATCATCAGCTGAAGGTTAGAACTGAGGATATTCCAAAGACGGCTTTCAGAACTCGGTACGGGCATTATGAATTCGTAGTCATGTCCTTTGGATTGACTAATGCTCCTGCTACCTTCATGGATATGATGAACCAGGTATTCAAGGAATATTTGGATCACTTTGTGGTCGTCTTTATTGATGACATCCTTATTTATTCCAAAAGTCGTGAAGATCATGAGCAACACTTGAGGCTGGTACTCCAAAAGTTTCGTGAATACAAGCTTTATGCCAAGTTGAAGAAATGCGAGTTCTGGCTAGAGGAGGTAGCATTCCTTGGGCACATAGTATCAAGTCATGGAATATCTGTTGACCCGGCAAAGATTGAAGCTATTCAAAGCTGGGAGCAACCTAAATCAGTGACCGAAGTACGTAGCTTTCTTGGTTTAGCTAGTTATTATCGGAGATTCGTGGAAGGATTTTCTCGAATCGCTACACCATTAACTCTGCTGACTCGAAAAGATACAAATTTCGGTTGGAGCGAAGAATGTGAGAAGAGTTTTCAAGAACTCAAGAGGAGACTCATTTCAGCACCTGTTCTAATAATACCATCTGGCTAGGAGGGATTTGTCATCTACAGTAATGCTTCGAGCAAAGGGTTGGGATGCGTTCTCATGCAACATGAAAAAGTCATAGCCTATGCATCAAGACAACTCAAGGAATATGAGAGAAATTATCCTACTCATGATATAGAGTTAGCAGCTGTTGTCTTTGCACTTAAAATTTGGAGGCATTACTTATATGGGGAGAAGGTGGAGATCTTTACGGATCATAAAAGCCTCAAATATTTCTTCACTCAAAAGGAACTCAACATGCGACAACGACGTTGGCTTGAACTGTTGAAAGATTATGGTTGTGACATCCCAGATTTTTAGAAATTATAAATGAGAATTTTATAAACAAAAGTATTATTTATGAGATATGTTGGGTGTGAGTATGTGTATGTCATATATTGTAGAATATGTGAATTGATGTGAAGAGAATGTTATATATTAATTTTAATATATATAAATATTTAATTGAATTATTTATTGAGTTAAATAAATAAATTTTGTTTTGATTATAGAGTAATGTAATTAAGTGTAGCAGATTAATTAAATGAATATTTAGTATTTAATTTAATTAATATAATAATTTTATGTTATAGTTTTAATTTAATTGAGATAATTAAATTAGATGAGTTATGTGATGATTGTTACACAAAATTATAATTAACAGCTAAATATAATTATGGGACAATTTGATGAGATTGATTGATGTTAAGCTATTGATTAATTAAAATAATGAGTATTTGCCAAACATGGTCTTAGGCTTTTCAAGTTCAAATTGGTGTAACCTATGTATTAACTAGTAATTAGTATATCTAATAATTACTAGGAGTTACATATATTATATATTACTAGTATTGTATATTATATGTATATACTACAAGTTAGTATGTTAGTTTTAGAAAACAAACTAAAGAAAGAAGAAGAGAGTTAGAGAGAGTTGTAGGAGAAGAAGAAGAGGAAGAAAAAGAAGAAGGGAAAGTTTTGAGAAGACAAAACAAGCCCCATCATCATCATCATCTTCATCTCTCTCTTAAATTCATACTAATAAGACTATAATCTAAATACCTTGTTTTAATTATATTTTATGTTCTTCAAAATGTAGGATAATGGTTCTATAGAAGTTGTATTGAGAAATCTAGAGAGATAGAGGAATTGAGATAAGCTAGAAGAAGAAGAAGAAAAAGTTAGAAGAAGGTAACTTCTAAACTCTTATTTAATCCTTGATTTTTTTGGGTAGATTTATGTTCTAGGATAGTAGATCATGCTTAATCTGTTTGTATTGGTTTAATCTTGGACTATCAAGAATCAAACAAGAGGATTCAAGAAAGAAAATGAAATGGAAAGAAAATTTGAAGAACAAAATTCGTAGGTTTTGAGTAATTGTGGACATATCTTGTGAAATTCATATCTCTTTGGGTATAATGAGTTAGAAAATGAGCATTATATCAAATCGAAGATATGGAAGTAAGCTATATTCTGAAAGTGGAATCACGTGAAAACTCCTTGTAGATTTCTCGCAATCTCTGTTTTAGTAAGGCTGGTCCGAAGGGAAAATAATCTGTCTAGAAAATCAAAACTGTTACGGTTTCTGACTTTGAAAAATTCTTATAAATTCGTGTGTTTTGAATCTGAAGAAACTTAAAACTGCAAAGTTGTAGATATGGATGTTTACTAGCTAGACTCGCGAGATTGAGCCATTTTATGGACCGGATCATGTCCGAAATAAATTGTTTAGCAAGGATGTCCAGAAAATGAAATTTTTCTACACTAGTTGATGAATTGCAGAATCTGGTTTAGATGGATAAGGGTCTGACTTTAAGGCCTAGATGAGGTTGTAGTACACTGAGTAAGGGTTAATTTTATATAAAAAGGAACAAAAACGGACATGTAACGAAGGAGATACGTTAAAAACGAAAACAATGTTTTGTTAAAGAAATTGTGAAGATGAGTTTTATAATTATGTTTGAATTAAGATTTTGGGTGATGGTATATTTTGATGATTAAAAATATGTTTTGACATATGTAATGAATATAGATATGTGTTATCATATTCTATGCATAATTAACCATTTAAGATCAAGAGTTGAGATAAGTTAATGTGTGCACATAACGTGCTCGATAAAATGCTAAAAAGTAATAGTGTTTCTAAACTTCGGTATACAAAGTGCCTAACTAATGGCTAATATTGGATATCTAAGTATGAAAAGATGATAATACAAGAATAATAATGGAAAGAAATCGAAAAAGGGAAATTTTTGATTTATGAAGGAAAATTAAACATGTAAACAATGTGTTGAATATGCATTTTTGAAACCAAATTGGTAAAATAAAATGGTGTGGTATATGCACATTAAACTACAAGTGAGATAGTCTAGCATGTGTGGTGATGAAAATGAAAATAAAACCGAGTTGCATATAAAATATAATTAGATGTCTATAAAGATATTATAAAGGATAATAAGATAAAGTAAGGTCTTAGAATAAATTTGACCATGAGATTGAGTATTGATTTTATTTATTATCAATCTCGCACACAGTGTAGGTTGTGCAATGATGCGAAGTATTAGCGTGTTGGTAAAACGCCGGTTAAGGCAAGCCTTTCAGTTCCTTTTTGCTATGTGAACTTGATGATGAACTACTTTAAAATTTTAGTGTATGATGTATTGTATATGTCAAAAGTATGAAATCTGAAAGTCAATCTATGACTATGATGATTGAACTATGAATGTTGATTGAGTAAGGAACTCAATCTTTATAGTTGTTATGTGAACTAAACATGTATGATATGTTTGTTTATGATTATTCTTGTATGTTGAGCATGTTATTATGTGCTACGTGATGCATGAAAATTGTTAGATTTTGCTGAGCTGTCGAGCTCATTCTTGCAAATAACCATTTTTGCAGATTCAACAATTGAAGGTAACGCTATGTGCTACTTGATTGTTATGGATCAAAAGTGATATATGAAGATTTAATATCCTAGCTAAGTTGTTATTGTTGTAAACCATGTCTAATGTTTCGAATAATGTATTAATGTTGAATTTTAATATTGTTTTGCGAATGTAAACTATTGTAGTATTAAAATGATTCTGAGATATTTAGATGTAAAGGTTGAAGGTTTTGGGAACGAGGATAGTTTGTAATAGAAAATTTTAATTATTCCGCAAATTTCAATGGTTGTATTATCGTTTAATGATGTAAAATTAGAGGTTGAATGTATTATTAACGACCGAAATCGAGAATTAAATTGTATGAATTTTGGGATCGTTACAGTTGGTATCAAAGCTGTAGGTTATAAACCTTAGGTAGGAGTACTGTAGGCTATAACCTTAGAGAAGAGAGGTGAAGATAATGAAAGAATAAGCTCAAATAGAGTTTGAACAGTAAGAATTAATTTAAGCAATTTATAAATAGGGGATTTAAACTTGCGTGAAAGGATTCAAAGAAGAATCTCGCAGAGTTATCAGGAATATGAATGTGGGGTTACCCAACTCCAATAATAAGGATGTAAGGTGGTAATAAATAGACAATGTCTATAAAAAGAGAATGATAAAGAAGTTAAGAAAATAGAGTTATATCTAAGTATGGTGCAATTGTACTCTTTAGTAGTTGATGTATGGTATCTGGACTAAACGATTCCTTCATAGAGCGAAGGTATATACGAACTAGCAACTCGAAACCTAGTTTGTTGGTTGTTTGTGGGAAACCACTCAGCGTACCATACTGAAACTGTTAGAGACTCGATGTGTACCAAGTGTAGAGAATGGATGTGTATGATGAAAGTGTAGAACTCGAATGAAATGTTAAGCGATGTAAATGAAGTTAGAATTCTTAAAGGAAGAATTGTTATATAAACAAGAAGATTCAAAGAAGAATCTTGAAGAGATATAAAGCTAAGAAATGGGAGTTTCCTAACTCCGATAGCCAAGATAACGAATAATGTCGTAAATGATGAAAAAGAGAAAGAATGAGGATCGTAAAACAAAACGATCACGAGTTAACAAAAGAATTTTAAGAGAGATGATTATAGAATAAGGTCACGACGTGATCTATTTAAGTTATAAAAGAAAGATGGCTTGTAATGTTTGAATGATTATAGCTTGATGCTATGAAGATAATGTACTATGATATAGTACGAGATAACTCATGAGGAGTTATAGATGATGTGATACGAGGAATTCATATCGAGCAAAGAACAAGTTAAAAGAAAGATAGAGTTAGGTGGGATTTTAATTGAGAACTCATGTGATGGCTGAGTTGTACAAACCTTTGTATGGGCGAGGGTTTTGTGCTTACACTCAGTTTATCACATTGATAATCATTAGATTGTTTGTGTCGCGCTATTTGCTATATGCCTGTTGAGAAGGTGATTCTTTTCTCATGTGTATAACAGATAGGTAGAGTATAGTTAGAGAATATTATAAGGTTAAGTGCGAGTTCTTAAAACTCATACTTATGGTAGGTTCGTGACTCATAATTATATGGTATGTTTTTGAACCCCTCAGCGAATAGACGCCTATGGTCTGACTAGGATAAGTTCTTAAACTCATATGATTGTGGCAAGTTCCTGAACTCATAACGTGTGGTAAGTTTGATGAACTAGGATATAATTAAGTGTGAATGGAGTATTGAGGATGATAGGAATAGATAGACCTATTAAGCAATGGATCATTATAGAAAGTGGAGTTGATGGTGGAAGCACATGTATTCTAAATCTACTAGCTATGCTAGACTTTCGAAATTTATTGACTTCGTGCTGATGTTTACACTTTTATTTTTTGAAAAACATTGGATCAAATGATGGAACCAATGAATTTTAACAACAATACTATTATTCGTATGTCTATGCTAATTACTTCGGCTAGACAAAAATGATTTGCAATATATCAAAATGTATTTTATATCATTAATACATCATGCAACCTGGTGCAAAGATGATAAAAACGATGGAGTCATCAATGCAGTATTACCTAGTGTTGGATGTGATCTAAGGATCGTCAGCCCACTATGGTATGATGTAGTATGATAAAATCACCATATGACGGAATCCTCAACGGACTGTAAATATAGTGCGGTATCATGACGTCATAAAAAGATTTTTGAGATTTCTTTAAGATATGAGAATACATATATATGTATGTATATGTATATTTCGATTGATGTTCGAATTGTTGTAGAGGTCTATGCTATTTGATTCAGCTAGACAAATATTGAAAGATGTTCATGAAATGCATGCGTATCTTGAGAAGTTATGCCAAATCAAATTGTTTTGGTGCGGATTCAGATGTTGAAAAGCTGAGATGAACAACCCTTTTATAGGGGATTACGCGGAGGCGTTGAAATGGTTGTGCACAATACATTGTACGAAGGGCTGATCACCCTAAGTACGAGGAGTCCCTATAGTCTTATGATTGTTAAAGTTTAAGTTGAAAGATTACGTATAACTATGGACATACGCATAGCGTTTAAATGTTTGTGCACAATACATCGTACGAAAGGCTTAACACCCTAAGTACGGGGGTCCTTATAGTCTTATGACTGTTAAAGTTGAAGTTGAAAGATTACTTGCAACTGTGGACATAGTTCGTGGTCTTGTGACCCTCAGCATGATTTGGAATCTTTTATATTCCTGAGTTATTCATACTACTTCCCAATTATTGAACAATTGTGGAAGATTCTTGTTATTCTGTAAGATGGAAGTGAAAAAGGAAATATTCCTTAGAAAGAAGTAAGTCGTAGAATACGACACTGAATGATGAATGTGTTGATTAAATGAGAAAAGAGATTTTGAAGTGAGAAGTAGATGAGTTATCAAAGAATAATGTGAAACTTTTAATAGAAAAGTTTAATAATTGTAGAATGATATTTGTGGAAAGAAAGTGGTTATAGAAGCCAATGATTGAATGAAGTAGTGACGTAAAAATCTACTTTGATAGATTAAATGAATAAAAATTAATAAATAAAATTTCGAGGACGAAATTCTTAGAAGAAAGGGTGAATGTAATATCCCGAGTGTTTATGATAGCGATTCCCAAGTGTTTATGATAACGATCCTTAGAAAATGAAATGAATGGGTTAAAAGATATATAATACTCAAAATATAATTGAGTCTAAGTAAATGTTATGAAATAAAACTTATAAGAATTTATTATCAAGAATGGTGAGAGTAGAAAACATAAAACCTATATTAAGGTAATGTGTTGAAGTTATTCAATGAATAGATTTGAGGAAAACCTGAGTAAGGTAGGGTTTCTGTGATTCCGAGGACAGAATCCTTATAAGGAGGGAAGGATGTGACATCCCAGATTTTTAGAAATTATAAATGAGAATTTTATAAACAAAAGTATTATTTATGAGATATGTTGGGTGTGAGTATGTGTATGTCATATATTGTAGAATATGTGAATTGATGTGAAGAGAATGTTATATATTAATTTTAATATATATAAATATTTAATTGAATTATTTATTGAGTTAAATAAATAAATTTTGTTTTGATTATAGAGTAATGTAATTAAGTGTAGCAGATTAATTAAATGAATATTTAGTATTTAATTTAATTAATATAATAATTTTATGTTATAGTTTTAATTTAATTGGGATAATTAAATTAGATGAGTTATGTGATGATTGTTACACAAAATTATAATTAACAAATAAATATAATTATGGGACAATTTGATGAGATTGATTGATGTTAAGCTATTGATTAATTAAAATAATGAGTATTTGCCAAACATGGTTTTAGGCTTTTCAAGTTCAAAATGGTGTAACCTATGTATTAACTAGTAATTAGTATATCTAATAATTACTAGGAGTTACATATATTATATATTACTAGTATTGTATATTATATGTATATACTACAAGTTAGTATGTTAGTTTTAGAAAACAAACTAAAGAAAGAAGAAGAGAGTTAGAGAGAGTTGTAGGAGAAGAAGAAGAGGAAGAAAAAGAAGAAGAAGGGAAAGTTTTGAGAAGACAAAACAAGCCCCATCATCATCATCATCTTCATCTCTCTCTTAAATTCATACTAATAAGACTATAATCTAAATACCTAGTTTTAATTATATTTTATGTTCTTCAAATTGTAGGATAATGGTTCTATAGAAGTTGTATTGAGAAATCTAGAGAGATAGAGGAATTGAGATGAGCTAGAAGAAGAAGAAGAAAAAGTTAGAAGAAGGTAACTTCTAAACTCTTATTTAATCCTTAATTTTTTTGGGTAGATTTATGTTCTAGGATAGTAGATCATGCTTAATCTGTTTGTATTGGTTTAATCTTGGACTATCAAGAATCAAACAAGAGGATTCAAGAAAGAAAATGAAATGGAAAGAAAATTTGAAGAACAAAATTCGTAGGTTTTGAGTAATTATGGACATATCTTGTGAAATTCATATCTCTTTGGGTATAATGAGTTAGAAAATGAGCCTTATATCAAATCGAAGATATGGAAGTAAGCTATATTCTGAAAGTGGAATCACATGAAAACTCCTTGTATATTTCTCGTAATCTCTGTTTTAGTAAGGCTGGTCCGAAGGGAAAATAATCTGTCTAGAAAATCAAAACTGTTACGGTTTCTGACTTTGAAAAATTCTTATAAATTCGTGTGTTTTGAATCTGAAAAAACTTAAAACTGCAAAGGTGTAGATATGGATGTTTACTAGCTAGACTCGCGAGATTGAGCCATTTTATGGACCGGATCATGTCCGAAATAAATTGTTTAGCAAGGATGTCCAGAAAATGAAATTTTTCTACACTAGTTGATGAATTACAGAATCTGGTTTAGATGGATAAGGGTCTGACTTTAAGGCCTAGATGAGGTTGTAGTACACTGAGTAAGGGTTAATTTTATATAAAAAGGAACAAAAACGGACATGTAACGAAGGAGATACGTTAAAAACGAAAACAACGTTTTGTTAAAGAAATTGTGAAGATGAGTTTTATAATTATGTTTGAATTAAGATTTTGGGTGATGGTATATTTTGATGATTAAAAATATGTTTTGACATATGTAATGAATATAGATATGTGTTATCATATTCTATGCATAAATAACCATTTAAGATCAAGAGTTGAGATAAGTTAATGTGTGCACATAACGTGCTCGATAAAATGCCTAAAAGTAATAGTGTTTCTAAACGTCGGTATACAAAGTGCCTAACTAATGGCTAATATTGGATATCTAAGTATGAAAAGATGATAATACAAGAATAATAATGGAAAGAAATCAAAAAAGGGAAATTTTTGATTTATGAAGGAAAATTAAACATGTAAACAATGTGTTGAATATGCATTTTTAAAACCAAATTGGTAAAATAAAATGGTGTGGTATATGCACATTAAACTACAAGTGAGATAGTCTAGCATGTGTGGTGATGAAAATGAAAATAAAACCGAGTTGCATATAAAATACAATTAGATGTCTATAAAGATATTATAAAGGATAATAAGATAAAGTAAGGTCTTAGAATAAATTTGACCATAAGATTGAGTATTGATTTTATTTATTATCAATCTCGCACACAGTGTAGGTTGTGCAATGATGCGAAGTATTAGCGTGTTGGTAAAACGCCGGTTAAGGCAAGTCTTTCAGTTCCTTTTTGCCATGTGAACTTGATGATGAACTACTTTAAAATTTTAGTGTATGATGTATTGTATATGTCAAAAGTATGAAATCTGAAAGTCAATCTATGACTATGATGATTGAACTATGAATGTTGATTGAGTAAGGAACTCAATCTTTATAGTTGTTATGTGAACTAAACATGTATGATATGTTTGTTTATGATTATTCTTGTATGTTGAGCATGTTATTATGTGCTACGTGATGCATGAAAATTGTTAGATTTTGCTGAGCTGTCGAGCTCATTCTTGCAAATAACCATTTTTGCAGATTCAACAATTGAAGGTAACGCTATGTGCTACTTGATTGTTATGGATCAAAAGTGATATATGAAGATTTAATATCCTAGCTAAGTTGTTATTGTTGTAAACCATGTCTAATGTTTCGAATAATGTATTAATGTTGAATTTTAATATTGTTTTACGAATGTAAACTATTGTAGTATTAAAATGATTCTGAGATATTTAGATGTAAAGGTTGAAGGTTTTGGGAACGAAGATAGTTTGTAATAGAAAATTTTAATTATTCCGCAAATTTCAATGGTTGTATTATCGTTTAATGATGTAAAATTAGAGGTTGAATGTATTAATAACGACCGAAGTCGAGAATTAAATTGTATGAATTTGGGGGTCGTTATAATGATCGTACCATTCAATACCATCATGGAAAAGCGAACGTGGTAGCTGACGCATTGAGTAGAAGATCATATGCAAGTACGAGTGCGATATTGTCAACACAAATGCCCATTTTGTGTGATTTGCAAAGGATAGAGATAGAGTTAAAGACTCCAGGGACCCATGTGATGATGGCAAATATACGAGTAGAACCGACTTTAATCGATAAAGTTAAAGCTGCTCAAGCTACAGACCTGGAGCTGATGCGTATGAGGAAGAAAGTGCAAGAAGGTGCTATGCCGGAAGAAAAAATCGATGAAGAAGGAATACTTCGAGTCAACTCCAGATTTTGTGTTCCTAACAACCCTGATTTAAAGTATGAAATCATGATGGAGGCGCACAACACACCGTTTCCAATCCATCCTGGAAGTATCAAAATGTATCATGATCTTCGTTATATATTTTGGTGGAGCAATATGAAGAGAGAGATTGCGTTGTTTATCTCAAGGTGCTTAACTTATCAACGAGTCAAAGTGGAGCATCAAGTACCAAAAGGTCCATTGCAACCACTTGAAATTCCAAAATGGAAGTGAGAGCACATTACCATGCATTTCGTTACCGGTCTTCCTAGGGTTTCTTAAGGTATTGATGCGATTTGGGTCATTATCGATAGATTGACCAAGTCTACTTATTTCTTACCGATACGAGAAACTTATACACTTGAACGTCTTGCTCATATGTATATAAACGAGATTGTAAGACTGCATGGTATGCCAGTATCCATAGTTTCTGATCGAGACCCAAGATTCACTTCACGATTTTGGGTTAGTTTACAAAAAGCTATGGACACAGATTTACGGTTTAGTTCGGCATATCATCCTCTGACGGACGGACAATCAGAGAGGACTATTCAAACTCTAGAAGATTTATTAAGACTCTGTGTCCTTGACTTCAAGGGAAGTTGGGACAAGTTCTTACCATTGGTGGAGTTTTCCTACAACAACAGTTATCAAGCAAGTATTGGCATGGCTCCATTCGAAGCATTGTATGGAAGAAAATGTCGTTCTCCAGTATGCTGGGATGAGGTGGGTGAAGCAACGTTGTTGGGACCGGAGTTGGTACGTATAAACGATCCGACAACGTATAAAAACCTCACAAGATCGACAAAAGAGTTATGATGATCTTCATTGAAAGGACGTGGAATTTGATGTAGGAGATCATGTGTTCTTACGTGTTGCTCCATGGAATGGAGTTACGAGATTTAGAAAGAGAGGAAAGCTCAATCCTCGATTCATCGGTCTATTTTTAATCCTCGATCGAGTAGGAACTGTGGCTTATAGACTCGCTTTACCGCCAAGTATGTCTCGTGTTCATAATATTTTTCACATATCCATGTTACGCAAATATGTGGAAGACCCGAACCACATTATTGAGTTAGAACCGGACGAAATAGCAGAAGATTTGACGTATGAAGAAGTTCCTGTTCAAATCTTGGATAAGAAGGAACATATTCTACGCTCCAAGGTTATACCTCAAGTCAAAGTTTTGTGGAGAAACCACGATGTTGAGGAAATGACTTATGAGTTAGAATCTGAAATAAAATCAAGGTATCCTTACCTCTTTGACATACCAGGTACGTACCCTAATTTCGAGGGCGAAATTTCATAAGAAGGGGAGGTTGTAAGACCCCAACTTTTATAAATAAAGACGAATTTTCTATAAATATCATTTTTGAATATTATGGAGTTAATTTGATATAATGTTATAGTTGTGGGTAATATTTATAAATTTTGCAAAGTACGCAAGTTGTTATATAATATTCGATTGGTCGGAGAATATTCGTTTTAACTGGGAATATTCGTACAACGGCACAATCATTGGTGGACCCCACAACGGAATTATTGTTAGATTGAGAAAATGACAAAAATATTTTATTAAAAATAACGGCGAAAGTTTTACCATTGTAACTGTTGAACTACTCGGTAGTAAAAGTACAGTTACGTGTGGTTGTATAGTAACACACGGTATTGATTATTAATGCTTAGGTGAGAAGTCACTCAGTTTGATTCAATTATTGTCAGTTAATAATATGAATTATTTAGCGATAACGACATTTTGTTTTATTCGTATTATTAACGTAATAAAATAGAAACATCTTTTTATATAAAACAGAATACTTTATTAAAGTTATTCTATAAATAGAATATATTGTATTTTATTTAAAAGATTTTTCTTTAAATATGGACCGTCAGATTAAAGTAATCAATCTGGACCGTTCATGGATTAGTTACTATGCATTCTATTTTTCTATAAATAGCAGCTCATTCCTTCATTATTTCTTACGAATTCACTGAACTCTAAAGAGAGAAACTCTAGAGAGAGAAGAAGAGTATTCTACTACTTAACTACTTCTTTATTTCAGCTCTTCTTTAAAACGGTAAGGGGTGTTATTCTTTCTTATTCATGAAGAGAACTGTTGTTATTCCATTTCTTATTATTCTGTTGGAATAACCTGTATACGCGGTCTACCCTATACTTGGTGACATTCTTCTATTATTCTGTTGGAACATCCTGTCTGTGTGTTTTACACCGGACCGGGTTTCGTTTTTATTATTATTCTGTTGGAATATCCTGTCTGTGTGTTTTACACCGGACCTGGTTCCGTTTATATTATTATTTTGTTGGAACATCCTGTCTGTGTGTTTTACACCGGACCTGGTTCCGTCTTGTTATTATTCTGTTGGAACATCCTGTCTGTGTGTTTTACACCGGACCTGGTTCCATTATTTATTATTTTGTCGGAATATCCTGTTTGTGCGTTTACGCCGGACCTGGTTCCATTATTTATTATTCTATTGGAATAACATGTCTGTGCGGTCTATCGCATGCCGTGTGATTTCTTTTGTTATTCCATTCTTTATTATACTCAGTTGGTTAAGTTTTGACTTCTATACTCCATGAAATTAGTGGAATATCTTTGATAATTGCAGTTCATCCAGTATCTCTTCATGAAAATATTCTTCTAAGTATTCTTGAATTTTACTCCACAAAGTAGTATCATGTTGACAATTTGGACGTTGTTAATTCTTGGATAAATTAATTCTTGAACTTGTTTTATTGAATTCTTATATCATTGTCATCATCCTCATGTTTATAAAATGTTGAAAGTCATTTGTGGCCTGTAGTGCATAGATGGACTTGGTATGATTATGACCAAGGATTATTCGGTATAATCATGATCGTAATGTTACAAATGATGTGGTAAAAGTCCTCATTGGCCCGTAGTGCATTGATGGACAGTTGTTGGCATGATCATGACCATTAATAAATACACGAATATCCTTGGCCATAGTGCATTGGTGATTCGATGATGTGGATTATTTTATTAAGCTGAGTCCCAGCGATCACAATGTTGAAAAACCTTTTAAATCATAAAAGATAGTAGAGTTTATTTTCTACTTGACTCTTTTAATTTATTGCTTGTTCTGCTGCAGTTAAACTTGATGTCTATTATGTTTTATCAGTTTAACATTGTTGAAGGCTAATGATAATTTATTCTGCATTATCTTAGTCATAATATTTCTTACAGTCACCCTTTCTTTCACTGTTCTCTTCAGGAAATGAGAACGTAGCTGGGGCAAGTCGGGGAACGGAGTGATGGTCCGAATGATAGTATTAGTTAGTAGTCCTCACTATTCTATGTAATAGTGTGTTAATAAATGTAATGAGGACTCCTTTTGAGTATGAATACTCTCTAGAAGATAATATTTGTATTCAAATTCACAGTTTATGTTTTGTCGTATTGTACACGACAGTTGTATTAATAAGTTGTATTTGTATTCTATACTATGTATCTGACGACCCAAGATGGGTGATGTATACCTAATTTTGGGGGGCGTCACATTATCTTTGGTATGTAATGGATCGTAGGATGATGATTCATATCATGGAGCAAAAGCGCAATGAAGCTGTGAAACGTAGGATGTTCTTGTAGGTTGCGAGAAAAATAATAAGATGATATATAAATCATGATGAAAGATAATAAGATGTAAATCCTAAGTTTTTGAGCAAATAATGGGATATGATGAGGCAATCCTAGAATTATCTTATTATAAGATATATGATGTAAATAGTGGTGAGGCTATTTTTTGTTATGTTTTAGAGCTATAACTGAATAAAAATATCATTATTTATTAAGATATAACATTTGTTATCTAAATGTAGTTAAGATAAGCTTAGTATTTTAATAATTGAATGAACGATGATCTAATAGTGAAAATTTTAAACAATAAGATGCCGCCTAGAAGAAGACAACAACGTCATCAGACCCCCGAGGAATATACATACAATAATGAAGCTGACGCCAACTCGGTGTCACAGTGGTGAATTTGCTAGTGGGAGCACTTGTAAATCAACTGAATTCCTGGTTGTATAGTCAAATCTCGATGTTTTGGCCGAATTCATTCACAACAGGCCGGAGAGAATGATTTTCATATACGGGGAAGGTAATGCGCTGACATACAATCAAGAGCAGAGGGAAAAGAGAGGTGAAAATAGAAATAAGGTAGGAGGTGGATGTAGTGGTAATGTTCAGAAAAGAAAGTGGAATGAAAATGTCACCACTGGAAAATCAGCAAGAAAATGAGAAAAGAAAGTGGAGAAGTGTAGCAAGTGCAGAAAGAAACATGTAGGTGTTTGTTTGAAAAGAAAGAGGGCATGTTTCAATTGTGGCTTGGGGGCCATATTGCACCAAATTGTCTATGCCTAAAAAAGGGAGCATGTTTCACGTGTGGGTCGAAGGAGTATTTAGCTCGAGATTGCCCAAAGAAAGTGGCTAGAAATGTAAGCGAAAGCAACGGGGCAGCAACAGTGGCAAGCTGGCTATTATAGAATCAGCATCGCCTAGTCGACTAACCGAACATAAATTCAACATGACGGTGCATGATTGGCAAGGTATTATTCTGATGATTAATCTAAGCGCTCGTGTATTATTTGATTTGTGTGCTACTTGTTAATTTATGTCCGACAAATTTGACTAGAAATTAGATTTGCTTAAAGAAGAGTTAAACGATTTCCTGAATATAGAAATTGCTAATAATGATTCCAGTTAGGTTGGTACATAGAAATTGATGTGTAGATGTTGTAACGCCCCAGAAAATCGGATTTTTTGAGAATTAAATTTTTATTTTTTATTAAATGAATTTAATTGATTATTTATGGAGCAAGCTAATCGAAGGTCGTTCTATGACCTAGAATTGTCAGAACGTCGTAGTATTTTGGCTACATGATAGAATTAAAGTGTTTGAATTTACAAGATGAAAATAAAAGCTTTCCGAGAATTTTTTCGAAAAAAACTATTCACGCATTTCTACTCGGAAATTATTTTTGAACTTCCGAGAAATACGTAATGATAGAATATCGATATGAGATGGAATATCCAATAATATTTCAGTTATGAAAAACACAGTTTTTCGCTTGCGGACTTAAAACCTAACATTTAAGGAAAATGATTTACGAGAAGAAAATGTAATACGATTAATGAATTAAGTAATGATCGTATAGTACGTAGGTATTATATGAAGTAATGAATATGAGTATGATACGAGGTATTATACGAGTACGTATGAATGATGGTATGTTGAATACGATGAATAAGTATGTGAGTTAGAATACGAGAATTATACGTGGAGTATATGTTGTAAGGCTTTAAGCAAATTGTAATGAGTTTGTAGAATTGGTAGGATTTGTTAAGTATTATGTGAGCCAAGTATTGAATGTAAGTATAATACGACGTATTGTACTATTATGTATGAAGAATGAGATAACGTATATTAAGAATTAATATACGAGATAGCATACGAAAATTATACGTGGGGTATAAATGTTAAGTTATGTAATTTAAAGGGATGTGACTTGTAGGATTATAAACTTAATAATAGGAGTCCAATATAATGTGACAATCAAGCCCAAGTGTTTGGTATATCATGAGTCCAAACTATGTAGCATAAGCCCATTAAGAAAGTAGTTGGCTTAATTAACAAAGCCCAATGAATTAGCCATGATCCATGGAGCAATCCAAGTGTAAAGTGGGTAGACTTGATGGGCAAACAAATTGTGTGATGAGCAAGTAGACTTCAAGGATAAGTTTTGTGGGGAGCAAGCAAGAGATAAAAGTTGTGGAGGCCAAGTAAACTTGGTGAGCAAATAAAGAATAGTAAGGAGGTGGAGTGGCCTAAAAGACTAAACTACCCTCACTTGGACATGCCTATAAATATAGAGCTTGGAATTCATTTTGTGTGTTGATCATTTCATCCCACATATATGTTACGAGCTTATTTGGTTGAGAGAATAAGCACAAATAAGTTAAACTTTCCTTGTTAGATTTTTCACCAACAACTAATAAGTTGAGAGCTTATTTGGTTGAGAGAAAAAGCTAGAGTTTTCATTAAGCAAGAATCATGAAGGAGATTAAAGATTTTCCAAGTGTTATTCAAGAGTAAGTGTTCTTGAACCATGTTTCTCTTTCTCTTCTATTGTTAGAGAAGGGGTATTGGTAGAACAAGCATGCTTAGAATAGATTGGAATAATGAATGGTTAATGGACTTAAGCCGTAATAGGTTATGAATAAGTCATTTATACTTATAAGTTAAGAACTTGTGAAGAACAATAATGAACTTATAAGAATTGTAAGAACTTGTAACATGATTACACAAACAAAGTTAGCATGATATTAAGAAGCAAAAGTATTGGTTAGAAGTCATTAACCATGATAAGCCATATGAAAAGAAGGCGTAAGTTATGAGAAATGAATATCTAAGTAATTGAAATGGTATAAGTCATAAGCTCACAATGAGCAAGTAATAACTTACCATGTTTATAGGTTAACAAAGCATGTATGTCAAGATGATAATATGATGGATTGAATCCAAGTGAAATGGTCTATAAATCTCAAGTAACGAAGTTTCGCCGGAATTCACACGATTAGACGACGATCGTCGAATTCGTGAAATTCTCGGATTGGAAGTCGAATTTTGATATTGAGCTTGGAAACATTGGTTTTCAATGGAGACAAGTCGTATTTGTCATTATAGAGTTGCGGACTCGAAAATGGCCGGATTCTGACTTAGAACGAAGAAACGAGCGTTGAACGTTCACGAACGTTTAGCGTTTTCGTTAAAAATGGACTAATAGGTGAATTTTTAGAAAACGAAGTCGAATAGGTAAAATTCTTGAATTATCATGTAGATTACGTAATTTGTGAACCTTAGGCTTTTGAAAGAGCGAATTCGGACTTATAACTAAGAAGTTATGCGTCCGGGAAGTTCAATAAATTTCAAAACTGAAAATTTTTCTGGTGCACAGCGGCGCCAACCCAAGGTAAAATGACCCACGCCGCGGAGCGGAACTGTAACCAAGTACACTGCAAACTCGCGCCGCAGTGCGATAGTTAACAAAGGGACTCGCGCCGCAGCGCCGAGTCCAGTCTCCAAGCCCTAATGGGCGACGCTGCAGCGCAGCACAACAAAGGATCACCGGCGCCGCATCGCCAGTCTTAAAAGCTAGACAGTAAAGAATGATTGCAAGTAGAGCTTGAATGGAATTGTTTAACAATAAACTAAAGGACTTAATAAAACATTATTAAGTCATAATTAAAACCCAAGTATGATCACTTAGGATTAAAAGAAAGTCGAGTAAGATGAACGCAAATGGTATGTAGTAAGCATACTTAATCAATGACGATCGAGTTTTGATTAATAACATACGAACGTTAGTAAGCCGTAAGGAAAGATGTTTAACTCGAACCGAGTTGTATTAGTGAAATAATTTCACTTAAGTATAAGAGAACGAAGTTGGTAAGGATGATGTAAAAGAATGACGGAAAGCCGGAACCCATAATAACAAATCTAATACGGGATTAGATTGAGAAGAAGGGTAAGATTCTTTAGGAACCAAGTATGTTCGTTCATGACCTAATGTGGTATGTTATGTGATTATGTATTGTAGAGACTGTAAATACTCAAAGGAAACGTAATTGTACTGTAGCGGACGCTGAAGGCAAGTTTTTCTTAAACACTTGTCTAACCTTCGTGTTAGCCAGGTTTTCAAATGATTCAAGTTATGAGATGCATGTATGGTTTTAAAGAAAGAGTCGATGCCAGTTTTAGCTCGGCTAGACTAATCGTAAGAGATTGATTAAACTGTTTATTAATCTTTCAATATAGAATTGCTAACGCTATCCTATGCCAACTAATTGGTACGGATTCAAGGTAAGCCTGAATATGAATAAACAAATGTATTTTCATCGAGTATTCGATGGGCACGTGAGGTTGCCACAACTTAAACATACACACGTTTAATGGATGTAGTGTTGATCAACATAGAGTACTATGAGCTGATCACTCAGAAGTGCTCGTAAGCTATGCCAGACTTACGGACTTAGTGCCGGGTTGTCCTTTTCAAAGAAACTATAAGACGTTCACGCCTTGAACCAGAATTGATGAATTTCATATTATTGTTATTGTAAAATGTTTTGAAGGAAAAAGGAAGCTATTTTGAATTATTGATAGTACTTCGTAACTATCATCCAGTTATTGAAGATATACGATTCTTATGTTTCAAGCATGCTTTTAAAATGAAATTGTTGTACTTGCTGAACTTGTTATGCTCACACTTGCTTGAACCATATGATTGCAGCTTAGACGATATGATCAAAGGATTCGACAAGGTTAAAGTGGAGGCTAAAGCGAACTTGTAGCATACCTATGTAATAGTATAGGTTTGTAAGGATAATATTTGATATTATGACAAGAAAAAATGTAACGGTTATAAAGAACCTGGGGAATGGTAGTATTGTTTTGGAATATATGTAAGACATATTCGTTCTTTTGAGGCTTTTTCAATTGAATGTTGTGTGAACTATAGCACCGTGAAGCACCATCTGCCGGGTTGAAAGAGACCCGAATTTGGGGGCGTCACAGGTTGGTATCAGAGCATTAGGTTATAAAACTTAAGGGGGAAAAAACCTTAGGCTAATAACCTCGTTAAGGAAGAGAAGTCCGAAGAAAAACTTGAGCTTTACTTGAGTTGAATAAGTCAATAAGGTATTAAGGAAACTCAGTATCAGAAGATTTAAAAGATGGAAAGTAACCCTAAATAAATTAAATATGATTTGCACTTATACGATTCTGTGTTATGTACTAATCAACATATGTGTTATTGTAGGATGTCGATTGATAGCTTGATGTATATAGATATACACACGGTGAGCGAAGAGCTTGTGAACCGAGTAGAGCCTGTACCTATGCCGGTGGCGGAGGTTCCATTTCTGATTCTAGAGGAGTCGGAGACAGAGGAGTACTTTTCTGAGGAAGATTACTCCGAGGGAGAGATGGATATAACGTTATACCTTAGTATGATGAATGAGATGGAGGCAGAAAGAGAGGTAACATCGGTTACTACGGCGGTACCTACATTGGAGTCATCACCTCCAGATGCAATGGAAGCATTGTATCTAGCAGCACTTGACAAGAATGTGCAACTGGGTACAGTTGTGCAGAATCAAAGTGAAGAGATTAGTTATCTCCATGTAGCGAAGGAGTCTGCAGAAGCAGATTTTGAGTTAGAGCACGATAAGCAGGTGCTTATGGCAGAGCAGGCTAGGAATTTTAAGAAGGAGGCCGATGAGCTTCGTAGAGAACTGGGGGAGAAGGACAGGAAGATAGCACAGATGTCTTACATCCATGAGAGTGCTCATAAGGATTTCAAGTTGAAAGTTGCTTGTTATTCGAATGAGTCAGGACAAACTCGTCATACTACTAGTCGGGATACCGTAGCAATGATTGCGAATGAGAAACACGAGGATGCTGTTATGCATTACTAAAATGTTAGAGTTGTAAAAACATGAGTAGTGACGTAAAACCCTCTTTTAAAGGGTAGTCTTTTGTAAATCCCAACTTTTGTGAAGTTCAATTGCGGGATAGAAATGTAATAGCTTTTGGCTATGAGAACAAATTGTAAATATTTTCAGACTATGAAGAAGCATATGTATATAATGAAGTTTTCATGGAAATGATTTATTATGGTGCGAGTTGGTATGTGGCGATTAATAATAAAGTAAGTCAATAGATGATAATGAAATTTTATTTGACAATTCCCCAAGGAAAAGACAACGTAATCAAGGAAGCGGAATCACATAATGATAGTGAAGGGGGTTTGAGCAACCCTATGCAAGAGTTCGTTAAGTTATTAACGGCTGCATTTACCCAAACCTGGGGTAGAATACTCACGAGACCTAGAGTAGCCAGAACGACTATCTTTAAAGAAGTTTAAAAGAGTAGGTCCGCCGGATTTCAAAGGAACGACGGACCCAATAGAGGCCTAAACCTGGGTAAAAGAAATAGAGAAGGCGTTTGTTATTACAAACGTAGGTGAGCCGCATAAGTTTTCTTTTGTGACTTACATAGAGAAGAGTGAAGCCAACCTTTGGTGGGAGGCTCACCAGGGTGGGGCTAGAACAGAGGAGGTAACGTGGGAACAATTCAAGAAAGTTTTCTTTGAGAATTATTTCCCTACAATTATGCGGGAGAGGATGGACATTTAGTTTTTTTTAATTAGGGAAGATGACGGTTCCTCAAGATGAGGCCAAATGGAATTGGCAATGTTTTTTTCACATCAAGTGGACACGGAGGAGGTGAAGGCTCGTAGGTTGGAGCAGGGCCTGAAACCCTAGCTCTATGGTAAGATTGCAGTGACCCAGAGTGTTTCCTATGAGACCATTCTGGAGAAAGTGATTATAACATAAGGTGATAGTGAGTTGTAGACTCAATACCATAAAGAGGGAAAGAATGAGAGTAAGAGAGAGGGAGGAACCAAGGCAAAGAATGCCAATGGCATTATACTAAAGTGGAAGAATTTTCAACTCTGGGAATACTGGAGTGGGACAAGGGGATCCTAAGTGTAGGATCGAGATGTGTAAGACATGTGGAAAGATTTATCTAGGAGTCTATCTGAATGGGATTATAAATACCTTTAAAACATTAAGGTAGAGGAAGAGGAAATAATTTTTGTTAAATTATATTCGTGAAAAATTATTTTATGGATAATCGAAGTAAGTAGGTATCAGTAGATAAGTATTGTTCATGTTGAGAGAATTTGAGGAAATTCTCAGTATGAATGGGTTGATTAACCATAGAGCTAAAACAAATAGTTATAAGAAAAGTGTGAACCTTTAGTTTTCTCAGAAAATCTAAGGTAGTAATTTACGGTAATAAAACACCAAGACGCCTTGTCGTCTAACCTGGACGTAAGTCAGGAGGATATTAAGGAAGATGATGAGTTGTTACGGTTGTATATCGACCATCGTAATAGGAGTAAGGTAGCGGTTAAGGATAAATATACCCATGGCCCTGGATCGATGATCTATTTGATCAGTTGAAGAGGGGCAAAGAATTTTCTAGTATAGATTTGCGTACAGGTATAGTTGGTTAAAAGTAAGGAGGAGATACCAAAGATGACATGATTGCGTGCTCGTATAGCATGGTAATGTCATTGTGTATGCATCACGCCAATTAAATGATTATGAGGAGGTCTATCCTACTTATGATCTATAATTGGCAAATGTAGTTGTTAAATTAAAAATTTTGAAGATAGTATTAATACGGGGAGAAGTGTGAGATGTACAAGGATTTTAAGAGTCTGAAATATATCTTCACACAAAAGGAGTTGAATATACGGTAGAGAGATGACTATGATATCTTATATCATTCAGGAAAGGTAAACATAGAAGCTGATGCGTTAAGTAGGAAGGGTAAGGAAAAGCTATTGTGGTTAACGACTCAGAATGAGTTAATAACGGCAATGGTAAGATCAGAGTTAGAAGTTAAATTACGGAATGAATGGGTAGAATTGTTATTTATAACATAGACTCAATTCATGATAATGAAACGAGTTAATGGAGTACAACTAGGTAATGAAGAATGTAAGCAAATGAAGAAGAAGATGATGTAGGATAAGTAGAAAACTAAGTATAGTGAAATGTGTTAATAAGTGTTTAACTTCCAACTCAAAGTATTGATAGGAAGTGATAAGTCATGTGTGAACAGATAATACCTTCGATGAAGGTGGAATGAAAGAACCACAATGTCGAAGCAACATTGTGGGAACTCGAGATTAAAATAAAGGGAAGTTATCCTCTGTGGGTAGGTATTATTAGCGAGATTCTGGGGACAGAATCCTTATAAGGAGGGAAGAGTGTAACGCCCCAGAAAATCGGATTTTTTTGAGAATTAAATTTTTATTTTTGATTAAATGAATTTAATTGATTATTTATGGAGCAAGCTAATCGAAGGTCGTTCTATGACCTAGAAATGTCAGAACGTCGTAGTATTTTGGCTACGTGATAGAATTAAAGTGTTTGAACTTTCAAGACAAAAATAAAAGCTTTCTGAGAAATTTTTTGAAAAACACTATTCACGCATTTCTGCTCGGGAATTATTTTTGAACTTCCGAGAAATACGTAATGATAGAATATCGATGTGAGATGGAATATCCAATAATATTTCAGTTATGAAAAATGCAGTTTTTCGCCTGCGAACTTAAAACCTAACGTTTAAGGAAAATGATTTATGAGAAGGAAATGTAATACAATTAATGAATTAAGTAATGATCGTATAATACGTAGGTATTATACAAAGTAATAAATATGAGTATGATACGAGGTATTATACGAGTACGTATGAATGATGGTATGTTGAATACGATAAATACGATAAATAAGTATGCGAGTTAGAATACGAGAATTATACGTGGAGTATATGTTGTAAGGCTTTAAGCCAATTGTAATGAATTTGTAGAATTGGTAGGATTTGTTAAGTATTATGTGAGCCAAGTATTGAATGTAAGTATAATACGACGTATTGTACTATTATGTATGAAGAATGAGATAACGTATATTAAGAATTAATATACGAGATAGCATACGAAAATTATACGTGGGGTATAAATGTTAAGTTATGTAATTTAAAGGGATGTGACTTGTAGGATTATAAACTTAATAATAGGAGTCCAATATAATGTGACAATCAAGCCCAAGTGTTTGGTATATCATGAGTCCAAACTATGTAGCATAAGCCCATTAAGAAAGTAGTTGGCTTAATTAACAAAGCCCAATGAATTAGCCATGATCCATGGAGCAATCCAAGTGTAAAGTGGGTAGACTTGATGGGCAAACAAATTGTGTGATGAGCAAGTAGACTTCAAGGATAAGTTTTGTGGGGAGCAAGCAAGAGATAAAAGTTGTGGAGGCCAAGTAAACTTGGTGAGAAAATAAAGAATAGTAAGGAGGTGGAGTGGCCTAAAAGTCTAAACTACCCTCACTTGGACATGCCTATAAATAGGGAGCTTGGAATTCATTTTGTGTGTTGATCATTTCATCCCACATATAAGTTAGGAGCTTATTTGGTTGAGAGATTAAGCACAAATAAGTTAAACTTTCCTTGTTAGATTTTCCACCAACAACTAATAAGTTGAGAGCTTATTTGGTTGAGAGAAAAAGCTAGAGAAGCTAGAGTTTTCATTAAGCAAGAATCAAGAAGGAGATTAAAGATTTTCCAAGTGTTATTCAAGAGTAAGTGTTCTTGACCCATGTTTCTCTTTCTCTTCTATTGTTAGAGAAGGGGGTGTTGGTAGAACAAGCATGCTTAGAAGAGATTGGAATAATGAATGGTTAATGGACTTAAGCCGTAATAGGTTATGAATAAGTCATTTATACTTATAAGTTCAGAACTTGTGAAGAACAATAATGAACTTATAAGAATTGTAAGAACTTGTAACATAATTACACAAATAAAGTTAGCATGATATTAAGAAGCAAAAGTATTGGTTAGAAGTCATTAACCATGATAAGCCATATGAAAAGAAGGCATAAGTTATGAGAAATGAATATCTAAGTAATTGAAATGGTATAAGTCATAAGCTCACAAGGAGCAAGTAATAACTTATCATGTTTATAAGTTAACAAAGCATGTATGTCAAGATGATAATATGATGGATTGAATCCAAGTGAAATGGTCTATAAATCTCAAGTAACGAAGTTTCGCCGGAATTCACACGACTAGACGACGATCGTCGAATTCGTGAAATTCTCGGAATGGAAGTCGAATTTTGATATTGAGCTTGGAAACATTGATTTTCAAAGGAGACAAGTCATATTTGTCATTATAGAGTTGCGGACTCAAAAATGGCCGAATTCTGACTTAGAACGAAGAAACGAGCGTTGAACGTTCATGAACGTTTATCGTTTTCGTTAAAAATGGACTAATAGGTGAATTTTTAGCAAACGAAGTCGAATTGATAAAATTCTTGAATTATCATGTAGATTACGTAATTTGTGAACCTTAGGCTTTTGAAAGAGCCAATTCGAACTTATAACGAAGAAGTTATGCGTCCGGGAAGTTAACAAAATTTCAAAACTGAAAATTTTTCTGGTGCACAGAGTTGGCGCCACGGCGCCAACCCAAGGCAAAATGACCCACGCCGCGGCGCGGAACAGTAACCGAGTACACTGCAAACTCGCGCCGCAGCGCGATAGTTAACAAGGGGACTCGCGCCGCAGCGCCGAGTCCGGTCTCCAAGCCCTAATGGGCGATGCCGCAGCGCGGCACATCAAAGGATCAACGGCGCCGCAGTGCCAATCTTAAAAGCTAGACAGTAAAGAATGATTGCAAGTAGTGCTTGAATGGAATTGTCTAACAATAAACTAAAGGACTTAATAAAACATTATTAAGTCATAATTAAAACCCAAGTATGATCACTTAGGATTAAAAGAAAGTCAAGTAAGATGAACGCAAATGGTATGTAGTAAGCATACTTAATCAATGACGATCGAGTTTTGATTAATAACATACGAACGTTAGTAAGCCGTAAGGAAAGATGTTTAACTTGAACCGAGTTGTATTAGTGAAATAATTTCACTTAAGTATAAGAGAACGAAGTTGGTAAGGATGATGTAAAAGAATGACGGAAAGCCAGAACCCATAATAACAAATCTAATACGGGATTAGATTGAGAAGAAGGGTAAGATTCTTTAGGAACCAAGTATGTTCGTTCATGACCTAATGTGGTATGTTATGTGATTATATATTGTAGAGACTGTAAATATTCAAAGGAAACGTAATTGTACTGTAGCGGACGTTGAAGGCAAGTTTTTCTTAAACGCTTGTCTAACCTTCGTGTTAGCCAGGTTTTCAAATGATTCAAGTTATGAGATGCATGTATGGTTTTAAAGAAAGAGTCGTTGCCAGTTTTAGCTTGGCTAGACTAATCGTAAGAGATTGATTGAACTGTTTATAAGTTTTTCAATATAGAATTGCTAACGCTATCATATGCCAACTAATTGGTACGGATTCAAGGTAAGCCTGAATATGAATAAACAAATATATTTTCATCGAGTATTCGATGGGCACGTGAGGTTGCCACAACTTAAACGTACACACGTTTAATGGATGTAGTGTTGATCAACATAGAGTACTATGAACTGATCACTCAGAAGTGCTCGTAAGCTATGCCGGACTTACGGACTTAGTGCCGGGTTGTCCTTTTCAAAGAAACTATAAGATGTTCACGTCTTGAACCAGAATTGATGAATTTCAGATTATTGTTATTGTAAAATGTTTTGAAGGAAAAAGGAAGTTATTTTGAATTATTGATAGTACTTCGTAACTATCATCCAGTTATTGAAGATATACGATTCTTATGTTTCAAGCATGCTTTTAAAATAAAATTGTTGTACTTGCTGAACTTGTTATGCTCACACTTGCTTGAACCATATGATTGCAGCTTAGACGATATGATCAAAGGATTCGACAAGGTTAAAGTGGAGGCTAAAGCGAACTTGTAGCATACCTATGTAATAGTATAGGTTTGTAATGATAATATTTGATATTATGACTAGAACAAATGTAACGGTTATAAAGAACCTGGGGAATGGTAGTATTGTTTTGGAATATATGTAAGACATATTCGTTCTTTTGAGGCTTTTTCAATTGAATGTTGTGTGAACTGTAGCACCGTGAAGCTCTATCTGCCGGGTTGAAAAAGACCCAAATTTGGGGGCGTCACGGATGTTATAGATTGTGTGTTGGTGGTGGATTTAATTCCAATTCGATTTGGGAAAATCTGGGGTTATCCTAGGATTGGATGGTTGTTATACTACGGGGCAATAAGTGATTGCCAAATAAAGTGTGTAACCCTCATGACTCGAAAGAAGTCAAAAGTTGTATTTTATTTTTCGGTAACTAGTCGCCTAGACAATTGAGTTATTTAACGATGATGCAAGCTAAGAGGTGGTTAAGAAAAGGTGTGCGGAATACACTAAAGTTTTCAAGTAGATAGAGTGTGGAATTTTTGGGATACGTGCTTGAAAAAAAATGGAATTTTGGTAGATCCAACAAAGAGTTTAGGCTGTGATGTATTGTGATCACACCGTTAAAAGTGAGGAGTTCCTTAGGATTCAATATTTCTCCAAGATAGTTACTCCATTGGTTAGTTTGGCGCGAAAATTGGTAAAATTCATATGGTCAAGAGGTCATTAAGATAGTTTTTATGAATTGAAGAAGAAGCTAAGTGGGGCACCTATATTGTCTTTGTCAGATGATATAGAGAATCTTATGGTGTATAGCAATGCATCGTACGGTGGACTGGGCTGTGTGTTCAGTTAAAAATTACAGCAAAGGGTATCCTACTCATGATTCAGGGTTAGCTATAGTAGTGTTTGCCTTGAAGATTTGGAGGTATTATTTCTTTGGGAAGGAATGTGGGATATATACATACCATTAATGTCTGAAGTATATCATCACATAGAAAGATTTAAGTATGCAATAAAGGTGATAAGTTGAACTTGATTGCAAATCCTGAATAGATGTGGATTCCGACGCTTTAAGTAGGGAGGGTCGGGAGAAGTTATCTTTGTTAACTATTCAAGAGAGGTTCATAATAGGAATAGTTAAGTTGTAGTTGGAGGTAAGATGTACGAAGAAGTCGGAAGGGAAGTTGTTAAAATGGAAAATCGTTCAACTTTATTGGATAGAGTAAAGGAAGCGTAACTTCAAGATGAGGAGTGTGAGAAGATACGGAAGAGAGTGCTCGAGGGGGGAGGATGTCAAATTCAAGATCGACACCGAAGGGTGGTTGAGAGTTGAAGGAAGGAATTAGGTTCCGTTAATATAAAAAATTGGAGATATAGTTTTGCATAAAACTCATAATTCGATATGTTCGATATGACTAAGGAGCACAAAAATGTATTAAGACCTTCAATAATACTTTTGGTGGCAAAAATATTAAGCGAGAGGTTACTGAGTGTGTTGCAAAGAGCTAAATATGTCAAAAGTCAAAGTAGAACGTTAGAAGCCAATTGATTGTTGCATTTATTGAATATACCAGAATAGATGTGGGAGCATGTGGCGATAGATTTCGTGGACGTTAGAATTAGCATATTTCTTGTCGATAAGAATTAAATTTAATTTGGATTATTTGGCGAAGTTATATGTCAAAGAAATTATTTCAAGGCACAATGCTTTGGTATCAATCGGGTTGGACTAAGGTCCGCAATTCACGTCGAATAACCTGGAAAGTTTAACAACAACGCATGGGAATGCAGATGAGAATGAGCACGCCATTGGAAGGATTATTTACTATTTACCTTGAGTTTATTTACGACAATAGCTATAACGCAAATCATTAGTATGCTCTTATGAAGCGTCGTACGAAAAGAAGTGCAATATGCTGGAATGAGAACGACGAGCGTGGATTACATCGATCTTCATAGTGATAAGAGTAAGATTTTTAGCTGCTTCAGACAGATAAACAAAAAAAATTATGAACTAGTATTGTCATAAATAAGAATTTGTAGTAGTAAGTTTCATTTTCTTGAAGGGAAAGCTGAATTCAAGGATCTTCGTTATTTGTTTGTTTTTGGGAAGAGTATGTGAAGTTAGGTATGAGGTGGCCTTACCTCTACAGTTAGAGCAAATTTAAAATGTTTTTTAGGTTTCGGTGCTACGACCATACAAATTTGATTATAAGTGTGTCATAGAGTGTGAACTATTACGAGTTAAGAAATATTTGTTTATAAGGAAGTACATGTTCGAATAGTTGACAGGAAAAGACAAACTCAAAAATAAAGTAATACCTTCTGTTAAGGTAATCTGGAGCAACCACAACGCTTAAGAGGATGTGTGGTAACTCGAAGACAACGTGATGAAAAATTATCCTCAGTTATTTACTTAATTTGTGTGTAGCGATTCTGGGGACAATCTTTGTAAGGGGGAGAGAATGTAAATGGACAAATTAATTGAATCGTGATTCTAGGGACATAATCCTTTTAAGGAGGGAATGATACGACGAACGAGATTTTCGTAATTTATTTTAAATATTTATTTAATTAAATAAATATTTTTGTTGATTAATTTATTGAGTTAAAATAAATATTTGATGGAATTGTTGTGGATTAATTTGAGTAAATGGTATACATTAATTAAATTCATGTCGAATAATTTTATAGTTCGAAGTTTGAATTTAACTGGGATAATTAAATTAAATGAGTTGTTTAATAACTATAATGTTAATCTAATTAATTAGAGATTTATTGATTTGTTATAATTAATAAATAAGAATTATAAGTATTTGGTGAATTAACTTAACAAAGTTATATTACCTTTAATTTAATTGATTTTAAATATTAGAATTTGATTAACTAAAGTGTGACAAATAAACTATCTGATAAGTGAACTAATAAAAACAAATTAAAAAGAGCTTTAAGGAACTAGTCAAACATGGCCTTGAGAACATGGGATCAATTTAAGTCATGATGCGCTTAACTGATACCCACATCCTGTGAGGTTTATAAGATTCATGAACGCAATCAAATTAAACAAAGTAAGCGAAAATGTGATAAAATAGAGTTTTAAAATTTTACAAACTATATACTCGGATCATCGATCATCCTTTATGTGTGAGGACCCCAAATTCAGGTACTTGAAACCCGAACTCGGTTCTTCACGATACCATTTCTATGAGCGGAATAATACTAATAATAATAACAATAATATAAAAGATCAAATTAATTTACATAATTATCAGAGTCTAACTCCCAAGTACGAAACCTTTAAACATTCATTACAACCCATGATAGATAATATATATCATAATTGTCTTAATAACATTAAACTATTACATAACATAGTAATTCGTTCATTCAGCAACCTTCCCTTTTCCTTTGTTCTTAGCAGAGTTCTCTGGTCGTTCGCACTTAGCTGAAAACATTTAAATTTAAGCAAGGATGAGCATTTGAGTGCCCAACAAGCAATAACAATTATATATATATAAGCTGAAAGGATTTAAATATTTTCTTTGTACTATTCTTCTACAACCAGTCAATAGTTGTGAAGTATACTGGACCAATAATAATAACATAACAACTCTCTTTCAAATTTTTTGAAACTACATAATGACTATAACTGGGGTTATGGTGACATGCCATGAACATTGTTTTCATTTTCGAAAAGGTTAAACAGAAATTCATCTGTAAACAGTCATAACTTACGGGCACGGGGGTGATCAGCCCGTTATGCCCTGCATTGATCAATACTACATTGCTAGAACGATATTATCGTTCATCCTTTGTCCGCCGGAGCGCATAAAAATTTTCCCATGTAGGGATGTTCATACCTGTCTGGGTTCTAAATCAAAGGTTTTATCTTGTTCAACAATAATCTTTAATTCAATATATCTGTATACGGGTAATTGACAAAGGTATATCAACATGTGATTAAATACAATGATTATCCAAGTGGGGACACTTGTTTAACCACTTCTAGAAATTAACGAACAGAATATATATATCCGAATTATCATATACTAACATGTTGATATTCAATGAGCTTATATAATATAAAGTTCATAATCTGTACAATAATAATATAGTTTAGAAACATTCTTACTCACATCCATTGCATAAAGAAAATGCAAAGGTTAGATACTTGCCTGAAGCGCTGCTTACAACTTGTAATTAAGATCTATCGCTTATCTCACGACCTATCATTAATAAGATAGTTCGTTAGATTAGAACAATATACTATAACACGTAATACTGCTTATTGCAGTCAACACATAACCTAATCACATTAGCACCTATGTTAAATAACCATTGAATCACAAATAATCACTTATCTAATCACATTATCTAAGTCCAGATCAATTTCTGAAATATGTCAGTCTACCGACAACTTTATCGGGTAATTATCGAGTCTAAGACTCTATTTTATAACTTAACATCAGTACGTATCAGTCATTTTATTTTTAAATGACTCAATATAATTTTAAAATATTTATTATAATTTATCATAAATTTTCAAACATCGGAATCATATTAAAATGATTTAAATACTAATCAATTCTATTATCATTAATATTTAATTAGTATTAAACTATTAATGAAATCATTTCAAAAATATTAAAGTTATGTATAATAACTCAAAATACTTTTAAAGTATTAATATTACCCTTAAATGATTTTTAAAACATTTAAAATCATTTTTAAATAATTATCATTAATATTAAAGTATTAATGTTCTATTTATCAAAATATTAAAAGTCATTATTCATAACTTAAAATATTTTTAATTCATTTATATCCTTTTTAAATGATTTTTAAAGTAATAAAACCATTTATAAACTATTTATTTAATATAATTATTAAATAAATTTAATATCATAACTAATAACTTAATAATCATTAATATTTAATTATTAATGAAATTATCCTTTAAATATTCAAAGTTATATTTTATAACTTCAAATATTTTTAAACACTTTATTTTCATTTAATATGATTTTTAATATAATAAAATTATTTTTAATTAATTTATTTAATTCATTTAGTAAATAAATTAATTACCATTAATATCAATTTATTAATGAAATTTATCATAAAATATTGAAAGTCATTAAAAATAACTTAAAATATTTTCTTATATCATAATATAATTTTTATTGATTTTTCTAATATTAAAATCATTTTTAAATAATTTATTTAATATTATAATTAAGTACTTTTAATATTTCAAAGATATTAAATATTTATGAAATATATTAAAAATAATTAAAAACTAATTTTTGGAATTTTTAATAATTTTTAATAATTTATTTTGTATTTTTAATAATTAAAAACTAATTTTTTCTATTTAATAATTAATTTCCGAAAAATATTAAATAATCTGTCGCTAAAGACCACCTATAGCGACAAAACCGTCGCTATAGGTGTTCTTCATGTTCTGGGCCAAACCCAGAAATTCATAGTCAGTTTTCGAGTTGCTTACTTTGACCAACAATAATTCAGTGTGTAGTGTGATTCTGAACCAACTAAGCATTAGAGCATGTAGTACTAGTGTAACACTTCAGGCTACAACAACAATCATGACCATACTACATAAACCGAACGAGATCTGGCCTTCCCAAAAACCTTGTCAGAGCTGTTCTTCATTTCTGGGTTTTCCAGAAATGAAGAACAGTTCATACTGCCTTCTCTCGATCTTTATATCTTGCAACACATGAACGAGTTTCGTGATCTTAGGCTTTCAGGTTGTAGAACACATGTAAGTCTAGAGATCCATTACATAAAATCATAATAACAACAACAAAATCAAAAGACATAAGCTGGTCAAACCTTGTCAAAGATCATGCACTTAAGTTTTCTGGGTTACCCAGAAAACTAAGTTCGTGATCTTCCGGCCTGGTTTGACCATCCACTGACTTCGATCCACTAGATATTTAGGCGATATACAAGCTTAATCTTGAAGTCCATATACCATAGTACAAACATATTACAACATCAACAACAAATAAACTAACACCTGCAAGATCCAAGGCCATGAATCTACTGCCAGACATGTTCTAGAAGCTTTCTGGGTAACCCAAAAATGGCCCGGTCAATGCCGGTCAACGAGCTTTGACCGGTTATAACTTACAATCTACAACTGATCTAAGCCTGATTCTTGATCCAGATCAAAGCCAACATATCAGACTACAATATCCAACACTTAAAACATAAAACACAATTACAGAAATGGATCTACAAGGTCTGACATTCGTTGTCAGACCATAACATGAAATTTTTCCAGAAATTTGAAAATCATTGATTTGAGCATTTAGATGTTATGGACTTATAATATACCAACCCAGATCATTAAAGTAGACTATAAACAACATCTTTTAACAACAAATTACAAGATCTAACAACAGATCATTGAAAAAAAATTATGGTTAGGGTTTATACCTTTGATGAACAAATTTTTGATTTTGTGTTTCTGATTTGGGTATGGTGTTAGTGGGGCTTGATAATGGAACTATAATGCTAGATAATTTCGTTGGTTTGGAGAGAGGGAGGTCTTGGATGTGTATTGTGAAAAATGTAAGTAACAAATAGCATTTCTCTCTCCTCCAATCTATTTATACAAGTCTTGATGCATGAATGGCTGATGAAAGTAGCTTGTGGCTGTCATTTTCAGCACATGGAGTTGTTGGGTTTGGTTCACCAACTAAACCTAATGTCAAAACCTACATATTAGCCAAAATAATGTAACTAGGGGCAAAATGGTCAATTGGTAATTCATTAAATGACATACTTGGACTTGGCAAACCCTTAGGGTTTAACCCTAAGGTTTTCCAACATTTACTTTTCTAGAATTACATTTTAGGGTTTACACAAAAATAAATAAAATCAAATAACAAAAATTAAATAAAATTTTAGTTTCCTAAAATTTTGAAATTAGGATTTTCTAATTGTGATTAATTTTATAATTACCTTATAGAGGAACATTAGGGTTTAAATCATATAATTATCATTAACTTTGCTAAAATAGCAATCAGGGTTTACAAATGGTAATTAAGTTTTATAATTTCTAATTAGGGTTACTAATTATAGAAATTAGGGTTTCTAGAAATTAATATTTCAAAATGTTAACTAGGGTTTACCTAATTATGCATAAAATCACATAACATCGCTACATAATAATCTCGAACTCATAATTGAGTTTCAAACTAGGGTTTAACACTTAAAATAGGGTTTTTAATAAATTTATTAGGGTTTCTAAAACCTTAATTAGGGTTTACCTAATTAATCACTTAATACACAACATAAAACATATAACATAGTTATATAACAGTCTTAAGCTCACAATTGATTTTCAATTTAGAGTTTTCCTAAGTAAAATTAGGGTTTAACCAATTAATACTAGGGTTTTAAAATTAAACACCATAATTGACCATTTATTATCAATACAAATATACTGTACATATTCATTGCACTGAAAAATCAAAATATAATTAATATTATATTATTATTCTCATACCTTGACAATAATCCAAAATTAGGGTTTGGATACCATATTTGATTTATTCTTCCTATTTAATCTTAATAATTAGGGTAAAATAATTAACTTAATAACCTGTACTAAAATTTATATAATAAAATAATTATTATATTTATTCTAAAAATCACTCCATATATTATTTAAATAATATATGATTATATATTTTCATGGAAAATAATTATTAAAATATTTCTACCATAAATTAATTATTATAATTATATACTTTTTAATAATCAATAATTTTAAAATAAATTCATTTGTAAATAATTATGTAATAAATATATTTTTACTTACCACATAAATACATATACACATAATCTTGTACAAATCCTCGTCCTTAATATAAAAAAAAATTTATTCACAAAATTTCTTATTTATTTATATAGAAAATATCGGGTTGCTACATTCACCCTCCCTTATAAAGATTCCGTCCCCGGAATCACCGTTTTAAAACCTATACATACACGGTCACATAGTGTACACAATCATCGCAAGTAGATCTCGATCAACTTTGATCGAACTGATCTTTAACTATTCACATGAAGCTTGCCTTTCTGATTACACAGAAAAATTAGTTTCTAACAGAACTCAAATTCCTCTTTAAAATTTCTTTATAAAATAATTTTACTATATATAGGAAAATCATGCATAAGAAAATAAAAAGGCATACGAATAATACCTGGAGTTCCAGTGCCAGCTGCTGCCGTATCCTGAACTGTCATGTTGTAGACCCTTGCCGTAGATTTTGTTGGCTTGCTTGACGAAGTCGGTCCCGTGATTGCTAACGTTCCGCTGCCAGTGCCCATGTTCACACTTCCTATCTCCACCCTCCTTTTTGGACAATCTTTCACCCTGTGCTCTGTCGATCCGCATATAAAACATCCACTATTCATCCTAGGATTGGGGCAGTTGGGAGAAATATGGCCCTCCTGTCCGCACTTATAGCAAACAAATTTTCCTTGTAAACACTCCCCCGAGTGATTCTTCCCACATGTCTTACATGACACTATCTGTTTCTTAACACCTTCCTGTTTCACTTGTACACTTGCAAAACTGCTCACCTTCCTCTTACTATCTCCACTCCTGCTCCCACTATTAATTTCCACCTTCCTAGCTCCTTCTATCTTACCCTTATTCTTCATCTCCTTATTGTAAAGGCTCATGGCCTCACTTCCCTCCTCAGCTATGATCGCTTTCTCCATGAGTGCTGCAAATGTAGGAATTTGCAACACCACCACTTTGTTATAGAGCCAGGGTTTCAATCCCAGCTCAAACCTTCTAGCTTTCCTAGCCTCCGTATCAACTTGATGCGGAGCAAACCTAGCTAACTCATTGAATTTGGCGGCGTATTCAGACACCGTCATATTCTCCTGCTTCAACTCTAAAAATTTAACCTCCATCCTCGCCTGCATACTTGGTGAAAAATAATTTTCGAAAAATAAAGTTTTAAATCTATCCCATGTGACTACACCTTCTCCTGCCCTAGCCTGATTCGCTTCCCACCAAAAATTTGCTTCCCCCTTCATCATATAGGTGGCAAAAGCAGTTTTCTTCCCCTCATCTACCCTAGCTACCATAAACGCTTTTTCAATTTCCTTAACCCAAGTTTGAGCTTCTACAGGGTCAGCTGTACCTTTGAATTCTGGTGGTCCTACAGCCTTAAAGTCTTTGAAGTTCGCTAAGCGGTTGCCCGGCTAGTTTTCAGTGACCGGTATTCCCTGTTGCATAGCCTGAGCTATCATGTTCGCAAATTGCCGCATCGAATCTGGTTGTTGTTGTCCCTCAACGTTGTTGACAGATTCCTCTGCCCTTTGATTGCGAGTTCGACGTCTTGGCGGCATTATCTGATTGAAAAAAAATCATAATTTAACTTACATTCTAAACCTTATCACATAAGTTTAATATTTTAAACTTATTTCATCATTTCTCAAACATAGATTCATATTCATTTAACGAATATTTTATATAGCACAAAATGCTTTGAACTTCAGCTATCCCTTTATGACCTCAAAAGTCGGGATTTACAGTCTTGACTTAATACAAAAATTGGAAACATTACATTACACAAACATACTTATCATATGCATTACATTAAACACTCTTACACAACAGAACCTATACTACCTATTTATTACACCTTTTCCTTGGACATTCTCTCGCCTGATGACCTTCTATACCACAGACATAACATGCTCCTTTTTTGTAGTCAGGACAGTACGGAGTGGTATGTCCTTCATAGCCGCAAAGATAACATATTCTTTTCCATTTCTTCTTATTGGATTTTCCTAAGTCATGGTCTTCTATCTTTCTTTTCCCCTTCTTATCCGGAGCTGCACACGATGTGCTGCTTGTGGCTCCCATCTGACCAATTTGGATTTTAAGCTTATCTTGTCCTTCCAATGTTTCTATTAACGCTTGACGCAACTGACTATTCAACAGCCTTTCTATCTCCCACAGCCTTTCCAGAGAAGAAACCTTGTTCTTCAGATTCTGCACCTCTGTTGATGCTTGATCAGCTCCAACTTTAGTGTCTGAATCGCTATCTGTCAGCTCCACCATCTCCGGATCTGGTACTATATTTTCTATAATAACCACATCTTCTGAATTATTTTCATTGTGAGCCTCTATTTCAGTTATCGGCTTCGATATTGGCTCCTTCTTTACGATCCGAGGGTAATCGAATCCTTTTTCACCTGACATCTACACACATAAGTTATCCTAATTAGCATATAGTATATACACACAACAAATAAGAGTTTTATACAAGTTATCTTTTATTTAGTTTGACGATGAATTTAGTCAATTCATCTCTTTTTAAACTCTATATGAGTTATTTATATTTTCAACGTTTCCCTCTGTTCTAAGGTTATAGCCTAAGGTCTAGCCCACCTAAGGTTTCTAACCCTATAGCTCTGATACCAACCTGTGGGGACCCCAAATTCAGGTACTTGAAACCCGAACTCGGTTCTTCACGATACCATTTCTATGAGCGGAATAATACTAATAATAATAACAATAATATAAAAGATCAAATTAATTTACATAATTATCAGAGTCTAACTCCCAAGTACGAAACCTTTAAACATTCATTACAACCCATGATAGATAATATATATCATAATTGTCTTAATAACATTAAACTATTACATAACATAGTAATTCGTTCATTCAGCAACCTTCCCTTTTCCTTTGTTCTTAGCAGAGTTCTCTGGTCGTTCGCACTTAGCTGAAAACATTTAAATTTAAGCAAGGATGAGCATTTGAGTGCCCAGCAAGCAATAGGAATTATATATATATAAGCTGAAAGGATTTAAATATTTTCTTTGTACTATTCTTCTACAACCAGTCAATAGTTGTGAAGTATACTGGACCAATAATAATAACATAACAACTCTCTTTCAAATTTTTTGAAACTACATAATGACTATAATTGGGGTTATGGTGACATGCCATGAACATTGTTTTCATTTTCGAAAAGGTTAAACAGAAATTCATCTGTAAACCGTCATAACTTATGGGCACGGGGGTGATCAGCCCGTTATGCCCTGCATTGATCAATACTACATTGCTAGAACGATATTATCGTTCATCCTTTGTCCGCCGGAGCGCATAAAAATTTTCCCATGTAGGGATGTTCATACCTGTCTGGGTTCTAAATCAAAGGTTTTATCTTGTTCAACAATAATCTTTAATTCAATATATCTGTATACGGGTAATTGACAAAGGTATATCAACATGTGATTAAATACAATGATTATCCAAGTGGGGACACTTGTTTAACCACTTCTAGAAATTAACGAACAGAATATATATATCCGAATTATCATATACTAACATGTTGATATTCAATGAGCTTATATAATATAAAGTTCATAATCTGTACAATAATAATATAGTTTAGAAACATTCTTACTCACATCCATTGCATAAAGAAAATGCAAAGGTTAGATACTTGCCTGAAGCGCTGCTTACAACTTGTAATTAAGATCTATCGCTTATCTCACGACCTATCATTAATAAGATAGTTCGTTAGATTAGAACAATATACTATAACACGTAATACTGCTTATTGCAGTCAACACATAACCTAATCACATTAGCACCTATGTTAAATAACCATTGAATCACAAATAATCACTTATCTAATCACATTATCTAAGTCCAGATCAATTTCTGAAATATGTCAGTCTACCGACAACTTTATCGGGTAATTATCGAGTCTAAGACTCTATTTTATAACTTAACATCAGTACGTATCAGTCATTTTATTTTTAAATGACTCAATATAATTTTAAAATATTTATTATAATTTATCATAAATTTTCAAACATCGGAATCATATTAAAATGATTTAAATACTAATCAATTCTATTATCATTAATATTTAATTAGTATTAAACTATTAATGAAATCATTTCAAAAATATTAAAGTTATGTATAATAACTCAAAATACTTTTAAAGTATTAATATTACCCTTAAATGATTTTTAAAACATTTAAAATCATTTTTAAATAATTATCATTAATATTAAAGTATTAATGTTCTATTTATCAAAATATTAAAAGTCATTATTCATAACTTAAAATATTTTTAATTCATTTATATCCTTTTTAAATGATTTTTAAAGTAATAAAACCATTTATAAACTATTTATTTAATATAATTATTAAATAAATTTAATATCATAACTAATAACTTAATAATCATTAATATTTAATTATTAATAAAATTATCCTTTAAATATTAAAAGTTATATTTTATAACTTAAAATATTTTTAAACACTTTATTTTCATTTAATATGATTTTTAATATAATAAAATCATTTTTAATTAATTTATTTAATTCATTTAGTAAATAAATTAATTACCATTAATATCAATTTATTAATGAAATTTATCATAAAATATTAAAAGTCATTAAAAATAACTTAAAATATTTTCTTATATCATAATATAATTTTTAATGATTTTTCTAATATTAAAATCATTTTTAAATAATTTATTTAATATTATAATTAAGTACTTTTAATATTTCAAAGATATTAAATATTTATAAAATATATTAAAAATAATTAAAAACTAATTTTCAGAATTTTTAATAATTTTTAATAATTTATTTTGTATTTTTAATAATTAAAAACTAATTTTTTCTATTTAATAATTAATTTCTGAAAAATATTAAATAATCTGTCGCTAAAGACCACCTATAGCGACAGAACCGTCGCTATAGGTGTTCTTCATGTTCTTGGCCAAACCCAGAAATTCATAGTCAGTTTCCGAGTTGCTTACTTTGACAAACAATAATTCAGTGTGTAGTGTGATTCTGGACCAACTAAGCATTAGAGCATGTAGTACTAGTGTAACACTTCAGGCTATAACAACAATCATGACCATACTACATAAACCGAACGAGATCTGGCCTTCCCAAAAACCTTGTCAGAGCTGTTCTTCATTTCTGGGTTTTCCAGAAATGAAGAACAGTTCATACTGCCTTCTCTCGATCTTTATATCTTGCAACACATGAACGAGTTTCGTGATCTTAGGCTTTCAGGTTGTAGAACACATGTAAGTCTAGAGATCCATTACATAAAATCATAATAACAACAACAAAATCAAAAGACATAAGCTGGTCAAACCTTGTCAAAGATCATGCACTTAAGTTTTCTGGGTTACCCAGAAAACTAAGTTCGTGATCTTCCGGCCTGGTTTGACCATCCACTGACTTCGATCCACTAGATATTTAGGCGATATACAAGCTTAATCTTGAAGTCCATATACCATAGTACAAACATATTACAACATCAACAACAAATAAACTAACACCTGCAAGATCCAAGGCCATGAATCTACTGCCAGACATGTTCTAGAAGCTTTCTGGGTAACCCAGAAATGGCCCGGTCAATGCCGGTCAACGAGCTTTGACCGGTTATAACTTACAATCTACAACTGATCTAAGCCTGATTCTTGATCCAGATCAAAGCCAACATACCATACTACAATATCCAACACATAAAACACAAAACACAATTACAGAAATGGATCTACAAGGTCTGACATTCGTTGTCAGACCATAACATGAAATTTTTCCAGAAATTTGAAAATCATTGATTTGAGCATTTAGATGTTATGGACTTATAATATACCAACCCAGATCACTAAAGTAGACTATAAACAACATCTTTTAACAACAAATTACAAGATCTAACAACAGATCATTGAAAAAAAATTATGGTTAGTGTTTATACCTTTGATGAACAAATTTTTGATTTTGTGTTTCTGATTTGGGTATGGTGTTAGTGGGGCTTGATAATGGAACTATAATGCTAGATAATTTCGTTGGTTTGGAGAGAGGGAGGTCTTGGATGTGTATTGTGAAAAATGTAAGTAACAAATAGCATTTCTCTCTCCTCCAATCTATTTATACAAGTCTTGATGCATGAATGGCTGATGAAAGTAGCTTGTGGCTGTCATTTTCAGCACATGGAGTTGTTGGGTTTGGTTCACCAACTAAACCTAATGTCAAAACCTACATATTAGCCAAAATAATGTAACTAGGGGCAAAATGGTCAATTGGTAATTCATTAAATGGCATACTTGGACTTGGCAAACCCTTAGGGTTTAACCCTTAGGGTTTAACCCTAAGGTTTTTCAACATTTACTTTTCTAGAATTACATTTTAGGGTTTACACAAAAATAAATAAAATCAAATAAAAAAAATTAAATAAAATTTTAGTTTCCTAAAATTTTGAAATTAGGATTTTCTAATTGTGATTAATTTTATAATTACCTTATACAGGAACATTAGGGTTTAAATCATATAATTATCATTAACTTTGCTAAAATAGCAATCAGGGTTTACAAATGGTAATTAAGTTTTATAATTTCTAATTAGGGTTACTAATTATAGAAATTAGGGTTTCTATAAATTAATATTTCAAAATGTTAACTAGGGTTTACCTAATTATGCATAAAATCACATAACATCGCTACATAATAATCTCGAACTCATAATTGAGTTTCAAACTAGGGTTTAACACTTAAAATAGGGTTTTTAATAAATTTATTAGGGTTTCTAAAACTTTAATTAGGGTTTACCTAATTAATCACTTAATACACAACATAAAACATATAACATAGTTATATAACAGTCTTAAGCTCACAATTGATTTTTAATTTAGAGTTTTCCTAAGTAAAATTAGGGTTTAACCAATTAATACTAGGGTTTTGAAATTAAACACCATAATTGACCATTTATTATCAATACAAATATACTGTACATATTCATAGCACTAAAAAATCAAAATATAATTAATATTATATTATTATTCTCATACCTTGGCAATAATCCAAAATTAGGGTTTGGATACCATATTTGATTTATTCTTCCTATTTAACCTTAATAATTAAGGTAAAATAATTAACTTAATAACCTGTACTAAAATTCATATAATAAAATAATTATTATATTTATTCTAAAAATCACTCCATATATTATTTAAATAATATATGATTATATATTTTCATGGAAAATAATTATTAAAATATTTCTACCATAAATTAATTATTATAATTATATACTTTTTAATAATCAATAATTTTAAAATAAATTCATTTGTAAATAATTATGTAATAAATATATTTTTACTTACCACATAAATACATATACACATAATCTTGTACAAATCCTCATCCTTAATATAAAAAAAAATTTATTCCACAAAATTTCTTATTTATTTATATAGAAAATATCGGGTTGCTACATTATGCACAATTATTAATTAAACGAAAAGATAAAGAACAAGAATTATACCCTTGAAGATTCGAGCTTCCTCAGGTACAAGTTCACCTCCAAATCCTTTTCGCGTTCATCTTGAATCTACCGGTTTTGATTCCTTACTTCGATTAACGTTAGCCACCCAAGTGTTTGGCCTCTAGAGGTGATCCACCAAGGAAGAATAAAGATTCAAGAAGATGGGTGTTTGGCAAAACTCTAGTTTTTCTATCTCTATAGCAAATACGTACTCTCCCAACTCTTGAAATTATTATTCACGTGTCTTGTGAAAACATCAACCCCACACACCCATAATAAGACTCCTCTTATTTATAGACGTAGGCAACCCTCCTTAACAATTAAGGAATTGAGTTTTATTTTAATTAAATAAACTCCTTTAATTAATTAGGATCCCAATCTTATTAAGAATAATTAATTAAACTCTTTTAATTAATTAGCCTCTTAATCTTATTAGGAATCTATGAGAGTACTTTTATTAATTAATTTCCAACTTTTTAGAAATTAAAATAATAATAATTGTAATAATATTAGTAAGACTCCTTTTATTAATTTATATATTTAATATTTTTAAAATATTAAATAATAAATATTAAGTTATTTAATTTATTCAATCACCATAGATTAAATGAAATATACTTAACATATTATTATGATTATGTCATTAACTTCTTAAATAATTATTCTTTCTTTTATGGTGTGACCCTTTAGGTTCTCCATATTAAATCGGTTGTGAATAAATCAATTAAAACAATTCTAATCTTATTTAAATAAATAAATTAAACAATTAATTTATTTAAATAAATAATATTTATTCTATAATAGGGATAAGCCTCCCTTGTGACGCCCCCAAATCCGTGTAACATCGATTACAGGACTTGGTGCTCGCGATACAACATACATCATCATCTATCTAAGTAAACTTTAACAATAAGGAATAATAATATTAACTATTACATAATTATTCAAAATAAAATCCCAAGTCTTTACAACCTTAAAACATACTGGAACTTAGTCTTAGCGTTTATCGCTACATTACACATATGCGGAAATAATTAACTTATTACATAAACATTAGCATCACTTCATCTTAGTCTTTCCCTTGTCCTTGCCCGAACCCTCAGCCTTCTCACCCTTAACTGAAAGGTTGAAACAAGAATGAGCACGAATTGCCCAGCAAGTATATATGAAATTTGAAAACATACATCAGGAGTGAAAACAGTTGAATAGTTAAACCTCAATAGTTGAAATGATTATCAAGCGTTAAATAGGAACATCAAGATTAGAAATTTAAGAATTTTCAATATCATACTAAGGGGTGTAAAATACCCTGAACATATTTTCTTTCATCAAAAACCATCAGACGGTTTAACAATCAAATAGACTGTAAACGGTCTCTGCAAGTACGCCAGGTGATCAGCCTATTGTACCCTACATTGTGCACAAGTATTAAGTTTTAAGCTGCATAAGCAAAATGGGACTATTTGCCCGACATCTGTTTGCCCGTTTATTCGGGTTGTTCATCTTAGTAATCATGTGAGACCGCACCAAAGCAATTTGGATTGGTAAACATTTAATAGCTTCGAAAGATTTGTTTTAAATCACTTTTTTCATGAATAATAACTAGCCGGAAACAAAGGCCAGGAACATACTTTAGAACAGTTCGATAATGAAATGAAATTTTAAACATATGACAGTTAAAAATAATAACTGAATAATCATCGATAAGTTTGCAAGATAATTGAAGTTTGTATGACTTTTCAACGAAGAAACTTGCACGAATAAATAACTATCATAAGTCCAATACTTACCCTTACTGCGATAATATTAGTAAGGATTTAATAAATATCCAATAGAAATGAGGGTTAGGAAACTTGCCTGATAAGCCTGATACAATTAACGCTAGCAATTAACCTTCACATAATCTAATCACATGTGCCTCGTTAATCACCATTCATACACAATCCAGTTTGAAGTATAAGGGTCTCCTATTGGATATACTACAAACATCATAAGAGAATATATTTAGAAAATATATACCACCCATCTTAGACATCATAGGCAGCCCAAAACAGAACTTAAAAAAAATGCGCAAACATAACAGTTTTTTAATTTATTTATTTTTCTCAGCTTTACCATATCTCGCTAAAACAGTCATAACTAATTCATTTTAAAACATTTTTGAGCGATTCTTGTGCCCACGCGAAGATAACTTCTGGGGCTACAACTTTCGTTCATGGACCATCTCCAAATTCCAAGCACAAAATTCCAGAAACTCCATGCAAGGGGACTGCCCGAATTTGTTTGACAGATTTGATGCAACTACTTTGAACAGTCATAACTCCTTGCTCCGAAGTCGGAATTAGTCCGTTCCGGAGTCTATGGAAAGCTTATACAGTGTACTATAATCACCCAAAAGCCCACAATTTTCTGGAAATTTTAACTAGCACCGAATTTTGACTTTAGGGTCAGTAGTTCACAGTTCCCTTTTTTTTCGGTTTCTAACACGTTTGTTTACGATTTTCATATCTCACTCAATATAGCTTCGATCCGAATGAAATTTGGACATGTTATACTTCATGTTACATACTATTTTACAAAATTATTACATGCAACAAATGGATTATCTAAGACATGATTTCGAGTGACCAAAAATCTTGAAAAATCATGCAAACTAGTTTAACCCAACTTTTGAGAAAATCATGATTTTGATTCTAGCATGCATGGATTTGATTCCTACTATCCAAACCACATTTACTAACATATATACACATGTTACAACAATCAAACCCTCTAACTTTTCATGTTTTGATCAAATTAGCAACTAAGAGGCATTTTATCAAATAGTTAGCATGCACACATGAATTCTATGATTCTTTATGTAATAATAACATGTTATATACCAGAATTTTCATTCTTATCATCCACATAGCAGTAATACACGAAATCATGGCATCACTAAGCCAAAACAAAACATTTATCATAGCTATACATGCATTTTTCACTATTTTTCCTCAAGAACATACAAGTGGATCTCATAGCTTACCTTGGTTGCGAATTCTTCTTGATTGGGGCTTGCTAACCACCTTCCTTGCTTGCAAGATTCTCCAGAATTCGTAGCCCACCTTGAACCACTCTAAAACCCTCAATATTTTCTTCTCTTTTTTTTTATTTTTTTTGCTCTCTAGTTAGAAAGTTGTTGTGAAAGGAAGAAGAGGCTTAGATGGAATGCATATATCTCATATATAGTGTAATGAAAGTGAAATCTCCAACCCATTACAACTCCCCCATGATCAGATATCATTACACTCACAATTCATTAGGCTAATTATGGGTAGGAGTTAAGAAAATGAAAGGTTTTTATTTAATAACACAAGAGTAACCCCCTCTCCCTCAATAATCCTTATAATATGTATACTCCCTCCCTTGTCCCATATAGATTGTCACAAGGACTCCCAGCAACTGAAATTTATGTAAATAAAAACATTATTTTAATCATTTAATCAATTAATAATCAGTTTGACCATTTTGCCCCTCGTAGCAAAACGTGTTCGATACTTATATCGATTCCTACTAAAGTCGACGTCCCGGACGTCATGGAACTATCTGTTTCGTCAAACTCAACTTCAAAATTAGTAGTTGACTTTTTCCCAAAAAAAAAAATCAACCGGTTGACTTTGACCAAAAAGTCAACCGTAACACATTTTCGTGGTTACAGTCCATCCTGACTAATTTCGACGTTCCGGACCCAAATACGCCGTCCGCGCCACCAAATTCCGCTCCAAACTCAAGGTCATGATTTAAGGTCATCCCACGAAATTAATTAGAATTAATTCCATCCTTAACCAATTTAAATAATTGGCCTAACTGTAACAACCATTACAATACATCTTATCACATAACATATAATGACAATAAATAATTCATTTAAAAACAATTGTCACATAAGTTCATTTATTGCACTTGTTAAATTACATAGCAAATTTAGGATATTACATTCACCCTCCCTTATAAGGATTCCGTCCCCGGAATCATATTACATCATACAAACAGATTAGGGTAATGTTTCATCATCTTCTCTTCGAGTTCTCACGTAGCCTCTTCGGCGTTGTGGTTCCTCCATACTACCTTAACAGAAGGTATTACCTTATTTCTTAACACTTGTTCTTTTCTATCAATTATTTGCACTGGAATCTCTTCGTAGGTTAAGTCTTTTTCGAACTGAATGGGTTCATACTCTATGACATGCTTGTAGTCCTGCTTATATGGTCTTAAGACTGAAATATGGAATACGTTGTGTATATGTTCTAGCTCCGGAGGTAAAGCTATTTCATAAGCTACCTCACCCACTCGCCTCAACACTTCGAAGGGTCCTATGAATCTGGGGCTAAGTTTCCCCTTCTTCCCAAATCTCATTTTCCCTTTCCAAGGTGATACTTTCAAAAACACATAAGTGCCGACGTCGAAGTCTCGTTGTTGCCGGTGTTGATCAGCATATTTCTTCTGTCGATCCTGAGCCGTCACTAGCCTTGCTCGAATAGTTTTGATCACATCCGCAGTCTGTTGTACCAATTCTGGCCCTAGTAGTTGACGTTCTCCTACTTCATCCCAGCACAATGGCGTTCTACATTTCCTTCCATATAAAGCTTCATAAGGTGGCATCCCGATGCTCGCATGGTAGCTGTTGTTGTATGCAAATTCCACCAACGGTAGGTGGTCATCCCAACTCCCTTTAAAATCCATCACACATGCTCTCAGCATATCCTCTAGCGTTTGAATAGTTCTCTCGCTCTGCCCATCTGTTTGAGGATGATACGCGGTGCTCAATCTCAGCTGCGTTCCCATGAGTTCCTGAAAACTTCTCCAGAAATTTGCTGTGAACCGCGGATCGCGATCTGACACAATTGATACTGGTACACCATGCCTGGAAACGATCTATTTGATATAAAGCCTTGCCAACTGATCCAAGGTATATCTGATCTTGATTGGCAAGAAATGCGCTGACTTGGTCAATCGGTCGACGATCACCCACACTGCATCGTAACCCTTCTGCGTAGTTGGAAGTCCTACCACAAAATCCATCGTGATATGCTCCCACTTCCATTCCGGAATCTCTAAAGGTTGAAGTAACCCGCTCGGTCTTTGATGTTCTGTCTTGACTCGCTGACAAGTTAAACACTTGCTAACGCACTCCGCGACCTCTCTTTTCATATTGGGCCACCAATAATAGTGACGAAGATCCTGATACATTTTTGTGCTTCCCGGGTGGATTGAGTAATTTGAACTATGAGCTTCCTGCAGGATTTCTTCCTTTAACTCAGATACCGCTGGCACCCAAATTCTCTCCTCAAATTTTAACAGACCATCACCACCCATGCTAAATTTAAGCTCCTCTCCGTCGAAAATTCTTTTCTTCATTTTCTCACATTCTTCATTACCGCCTTGTGCTTCCTTGATCTTGTCCAATAGAGTTGGACGAACCTCTACTGCGAACAATTTCCCATCTGGCTCTCTCGGCCTCTTTATCTCTAGCTCCAAACTGGCCATCTCCTTGATTAACTCCTCCTGAGCTGTTAGCATTGCCAATCTACCACTGCCCTTTCTGCTTAACGCGTCTGCTACCACGTTTGCTTTTCCCGGATGATATAAAATATCGCAATCGTAATCCTTTATTAGCTCCAACCATCTTCTCTGCCTCATATTTAACTCCTTTTGCGTGAAAATATACTTCAGACTTTTATGGTCCGTGTATATTTCACACTTCACACCATATAAATAGTGCCTCCAAATCTTGAGGGCAAATACTACCGCTGCCAATTCCAGGTCATGGGTAGGATATCCCTTCTCATAATCTTTTAACTGGCGCGATGCGTACGAAATGACTTTACCATGTTGCATAAGCACACAGCCAAGCCCCTTGTGTGACGCATCACTAAAAATCACGAAGTCACCTGTATCGTCTGGTAACGACAACACCGGTGCCTCACTCAATCTCTTCTTGAGTTCTCGAAAACTCTCTTCACACTTCTCAGTCCAGACAAACTTCACCGAGTTCTTCGTTAAATTCGTCAATGTTCCTGCTATCTTCGAAAAATCTTGAATGAACCGTCTGTAGTAGCCCGCCAATCCTAAGAAACTTCTCACCTCAGTCGGTGTTCTTGGTTGCTCCCAATTCTGTACCGCTTCCACCTTTGCTGGATCCACGGAGATTCCGTCCTTATCGATTACGTGGCCTAGAAACTGAACCTTCTCCAACCAGAACTCGCACTTCGAAAATTTTGCGTATAATTTATCTTTTCTCAACGCCTCCAATACCAACCTTAAATGTTCAGCATGATCTTCTTGAGTCTTAGAATAGATTAGGATATCATCAATGAACACAACTACGAATTTATCTAAATACTGTTTGAATACCCGATTCATCATGTCCATAAACGCTGCTGGCGCGTTTGTTAACCCGAATGACATTACCAGAAACTCGTAGTGACCGTAACGAGTTCTGAACGCTGTCTTAGGTACATCCTCCTTTCTCACCTTCAACTGGTGATACCCCGTCCTCAAATCGATTTTGGAAAAATATTTCGCTCCCTTCAACTGATCAAACAGGTCATCTATCCTAGGTAACGGGTATTTGTTCTTGATCGTCACCTTGTTCAGCTCTCGATAATCGATGCACAGTCTCATCGACCCGTCCTTTTTTTTTACAAACAACACTGGTGCTCCCCAAGGAGACACACTCGGTTGAATATACTTCCTATCCAATAATTCCTGCAACTGTACCATCAGCTCCTTCATCTCTGCCGGTGCCATTCTATACGGGGCTTTCGAAATCGGTGCCGTTCCCGGTACTAAATCAATAACGAATTCGACCTCTCTATCCGGCGGAAGGCCTGGCAATTCTTCCGGGAATACATCTGGAAATTCATTCACTACTGATATTTGTCCGATTTCTAACCCTACTTTCTGAGTATCGACGATATGGGCCAAATAACCTACACATCCCTTTTTTAGTAACTTCCTCGCCTGCATCATCGTCAGATAGCTCGAGTGTCTTGGCGACCTATTCCCATAGAACACTACTTTAGACTGCTCGGGAGTCTTAAGGTTTATACACTTTTTCTGGCAATCTATCATCGCTCCATGGTTAAATAACCAATCCATCCCTAGAATTACATCAAATTCTCCTAATTGAATTGGGATTAAGTCCACAAGTAACTTATATCCCCTGATATCAACAACGCAATTCCTATGAACATGTTTAACGGGAAGAACTTCCTTATTAGCAACTTCTATGATCATAGGAGATTCTAATTCTTCCTGGGGTAAGTTTAAGCGTTGGGAGAATTCAAGCGATACGAAGGAATAAGTAGCACCCGAATCAAATAATATGTAAGCAGATATATCATTGACCGGAATGATACCTGAAACCACGTCCCTGGACGCAACCGCATCCTGAACCGTCATGTTGAAAGTCCTTGCTGTTGGTCGATTCTGAGTTGGTGGTCCACCAATTGTGAGAGTTCCACCGCTTGGTCCCCTCCCTCCATTTCCTCCTGCTGAGTTCTTCTTTGGGCAGCTCCTTGCCTGATGATCTAATGCTCCACAGTTGAAACATCCATTTCTCTTCGGTGCAGAGCAGTTGGGAGAGATGTGCCCCTCCTGCCCGCAATTGAAACAGACATTCTTCCCCTTTAGACATGCCCCCGAGTGATTCCTTCCACATTCCTTGCATGCCTCAATCCTCTTCTTTGATTCCCCTGGTTTGCCCCAAGGGTTTCCCGAGTTGACATTATTGTTGTTGTTGTTGTTGTTGCTTTTCCACTTCCTCTTATTTGCACCGTTGCTGCCGCTGCCTTCTCCACGGTTTTCTCCTTCAGTCTTCTTCTTTTTCTCCTTGTTGAACTTCATTAGGGCTTCACTTCCGCCCTCAGCAATTATAGCTTTCTCCAGGAGAGTCGCGAAACTGTTCGTCTGCAGCACCGAAAGTCTGCTGTATAGCCATGGTTTGAGGCCTTGCTCAAACCTCCTCGTCTTTCTCTCCTCAGTGTCGACCTGATGAGGTGCGAACCTTGCTAGCTCGTTAAACTTTGCAGCATACTGCGGTACCGTCATATCTTCTTGTTTCAGCTCCAGGAATCGCATCTCCATGCGACTCTGCATACTAACAGGAAAATAGTTCTCGAAAAAGATTTTCTTGAACCCTTCCCAAGGTATCACACCTTCTCCAGCTCGGGTCTGACTTGCCTCCCACCAGTAGTTGGCTTCACCTTTCAGCATATACGTGGCGAAGATAGTTTTCTGGTCGTCTCCTACTCGAGCGATAGCGAATGCCTTTTTGATTTCCTTAACCCAAGTCTGGGCTTCGATAGGTTCCGTAGTTCCTTTGAACTCAGGTGGTCCCGCGCTTTTGAAGTCTTTAAAGTGTGCCACTGGAGCCACTGGAGGGTTGTTGACATTCGGGGTTCGATTTTGAAGTGCCCCTACTAACATGTCCACAAATTGCTGCATAGGGTTCGGTGGATCCCCAGCATTACCGTCTGACCCCTCGGGTGCTTGGCGACATCTTCCTCTAGGCATCTATCTGTTCAAAATGAACTTCATATTATTAACTAATAATTTACTCTACAGTATATAGAATTCATTATAACTGAACCATCACATCACATACTTAAATAAAAACATATTTATTTATAAACATAATACTCAAAGTATTTCATCGTTTTATGGCATTATGCCATTTACATCACGTTGCATCAATCACTTGGTAAAACAGAAACCAAGCTTTTTATTACATAGATAAGCATTTTATTTGCTACTAGGAAGAAGTTTATCATAATAACTAAAGACCCCGCCTAATGGCATCCTCATGCTCCTCATCCGCTATCTCTTTCACTAGCTCTCGGCTTATAACTCGACCAGACCGGCGCTCCTCACGTGGAAAGTGACGCACCCTATGTTGGAACCTTCTATGTGCCGACTTAAACACGTATTTCATCTTGTCTATCTTAACCTTCTTGTCTCTAACTTCTCCCTCCAACTCTCCGGTTAGCTTCTCAGCCCTAACACGGTCTCTTCTCTCATCTTCCCAGAAAGTGGTAATAATCTGCTTGTCAGTTTGGAGTCTCTGAATCCTCGACTCTAACCCATTAATGGTATGCCCCAAGTGGGTCCTAATAGCTTCTTTCTCATCCTCCAGCCTATCCACCTTCTGGTCTGATGCCCGCAGCTTGTCAGCTAGGTCCCCGTTCCTAATTATCAGGTGGTGCACCAATGCCTCAAGCAATGCTGCAGCTTGCTGCTCCCCCTGATATAGCTCCTTCAACTCATGGACCTTGTCGTCCAACTCCGTAATCCTATCCATCAACTCATCCAATAAAGTATCCTCAGGTGTTTCTTCCGAGTCCTCCTCGGGCTCCTCTTCCTCTTCAGGATACTCCTCTTGGTCTGAGTCAACTGCTGCCTCAGCTATAGGCTCAGGCACAGCTGCCACCAACTGCTCACTCACAACGTGGATATCTCTAACCTCGTCTTCTCCTGACATCCTTCAAACAGGAAAAAAAAAATATAACTCGGTTAGTATTTTAAAATAAATGTTTTTGTTTTTAGGATATATATATATATATATATATATATATATATATATATATATATATATATATATATTTGACACAACCCTTAAAACTCTACATGAGTTCATCTCTTTATTTCCTCCACTAACTTTCCTAAGGTTATAGTCTAAGGTTCCCCACCTAAGGTTTATAACCTATGGCTCTGATACCAACCTGTGACGCCCCCAAATCCGTGTAACATCGATTACAGGACTTGGTGCTCGCGATACAACATACATCATCATCTATCTAAGTAAACTTTAACAATAAGGAATAATAATATTAACTATTACATAATTATTCAAAATAAAATCCCAAGTCTTTACAACCTTAAAACATACTGGAACTTAGTCTTAGCGTTTATCGCTACATTACACATATGCGGAAATAATTAACTTATTACATAAACATTAGCATCACTTCATCTTAGTCTTTCCCTTGTCCTTGCCCGAACCCTCAGCCTTCTCACCCTTAACTGAAAGGTTGAAACAAGAATGAGCACGAATTGCCCAGCAAGTATATATGAAATTTGAAAACATACATCAGGAGTGAAAACAGTTGAATAGTTAAACCTCAATAGTTGAAATGATTATCAAGCGTTAAATAGGAACATCAAGATTAGAAATTTAAGAATTTTCAATATCATACTAAGGGGTGTAAAATACCCTGAACATATTTTCTTTCATCAAAAACCATCAGACGGTTTAACAATCAAATAGACTGTAAACGGTCTCTGCAAGTACGCCAGGTGATCAGCCTATTGTACCCTACATTGTGCACAAGTATTAAGTTTTAAGCTGCATAAGCAAAATGGGACTATTTGCCCGACATCTGTTTGCCCGTTTATTCGGGTTGTTCATCTTAGTAATCATGTGAGACCGCACCAAAGCAATTTGGATTGGTAAACATTTAATAGCTTCGAAAGATTTGTTTTAAATCACTTTTTTCATGAATAATAACTAGCCGGAAACAAAGGCCAGGAACATACTTTAGAACAGTTCGATAATGAAATGAAATTTTAAACATATGACAGTTAAAAATAATAACTGAATAATCATCGATAAGTTTGCAAGATAATTGAAGTTTGTATGACTTTTCAACGAAGAAACTTGCACGAATAAATAACTATCATAAGTCCAATACTTACCCTTACTGCGATAATATTAGTAAGGATTTAATAAATATCCAATAGAAATGAGGGTTAGGAAACTTGCCTGATAAGCCTGATACAATTAACGCTAGCAATTAACCTTCACATAATCTAATCACATGTGCCTCGTTAATCACCATTCATACACAATCCAGTTTGAAGTATAAGGGTCTCCTATTGGATATACTACAAACATCATAAGAGAATATATTTAGAAAATATATACCACCCATCTTAGACATCATAGGCAGCCCAAAACAGAACTTAAAAAAAATGCGCAAACATAACAGTTTTTTAATTTATTTATTTTTCTCAGCTTTACCATATCTCGCTAAAACAGTCATAACTAATTCATTTTAAAACATTTTTGAGCGATTCTTGTGCCCACGCGAAGATAACTTCTGGGGCTACAACTTTCGTTCATGGACCATCTCCAAATTCCAAGCACAAAATTCCAGAAACTCCATGCAAGGGGACTGCCCGAATTTGTTTGACAGATTTGATGCAACTACTTTGAACAGTCATAACTCCTTGCTCCGAAGTCGGAATTAGTCCGTTCCGGAGTCTATGGAAAGCTTATACAGTGTACTATAATCACCCAAAAGCCCACAATTTTCTGGAAATTTTAACTAGCACCGAATTTTGACTTTAGGGTCAGTAGTTCACAGTTCCCTTTTTTTTCGGTTTCTAACACGTTTGTTTACGATTTTCATATCTCACTCAATATAGCTTCGATCCGAATGAAATTTGGACATGTTATACTTCATGTTACATACTATTTTACAAAATTATTACATGCAACAAATGGATTATCTAAGACATGATTTCGAGTGACCAAAAATCTTGAAAAATCATGCAAACTAGTTTAACCCAACTTTTGAGAAAATCATGATTTTGATTCTAGCATGCATGGATTTGATTCCTACTATCCAAACCACATTTACTAACATATATACACATGTTACAACAATCAAACCCTCTAACTTTTCATGTTTTGATCAAATTAGCAACTAAGAGGCATTTTATCAAATAGTTAGCATGCACACATGAATTCTATGATTCTTTATGTAATAGTAACATGTTATATACCAGAATTTTCATTCTTATCATCCACATAGCAGTAATACACGAAATCATGGCATCACTAAGCCAAAACAAAACATTTATCATAGCTATACATGCATTTTTCACTATTTTTCCTCAAGAACATACAAGTGGATCTCATAGCTTACCTTGGTTGCGAATTCTTCTTGATTGGGGCTTGCTAACCACCTTCCTTGCTTGCAAGATTCTCCAGAATTCGTAGCCCACCTTGAACCACTCTAAAACCCTCAATATTTTCTTCTCTTTTTTTTTATTTTTTTTGCTCTCTAGTTAGAAAGTTGTTGTGAAAGGAAGAAGAGGCTTAGATGGAATGCATATATCTCATATATAGTGTAATGAAAGTGAAATCTCCAACCCATTACAACTCCCCCATGATCAGATATCATTACACTCACAATTCATTAGGCTAATTATGGGTAGGAGTTAAGAAAATGAAAGGTTTTTATTTAATAACACAAGAGTAACCCCCTCTCCCTCAATAATCCTTATAATATGTATACTCCCTCCCTTGTCCCATATAGATTGTCACAAGGACTCCCAGCAACTGAAATTTATGTAAATAAAAACATTATTTTAATCATTTAATCAATTAATAATCAGTTTGACCATTTTGCCCCTCGTAGCAAAACGTGTTCGATACTTATATCGATTCCTACTAAAGTCGACGTCCCGGACGTCATGGAACTATCTGTTTCGTCAAACTCAACTTCAAAATTAGTAGTTGACTTTTTCCCAAAAAAAAAAATCAACCGGTTGACTTTGACCAAAAAGTCAACCGTAACACATTTTCGTGGTTACAGTCCATCCTGACTAATTTCGACGTTCCGGACCCAAATACGCCGTCCGCGCCACCAAATTCCGCTCCAAACTCAAGGTCATGATTTAAGGTCATCCCACGAAATTAATTAGAATTAATTCCATCCTTAACCAATTTAAATAATTGGCCTAACTGTAACAACCATTACAATACATCTTATCACATAACATATAATGACAATAAATAATTCATTTAAAAACAATTGTCACATAAGTTCATTTATTGCACTTGTTAAATTACATAGCAAATTTAGGATATTACATCCCTAGCGATTAACGACTTTTCAGATAATATAAATTTTAACATTAATCATAAAAGAACCTTTGAATAAATAATTACCGTGCAATTCAATCATTCGACCATATAATGTCCCAATTAAATATAAGATATGAAATTAATGTTAAGTCTTATTTTATTTAATTATATGTATTTCGACTCTTAAATGCACAACTCCAAATAATACAAATTAAAAACTCCTTTCTAATTTTATTCTGCCTTGGCCAAGGACTACTGGTTTGTCATTTATCAAATCACATAAGAAATTTCTCTTTTTTTTTACTAGAAGCGATAGATTCTTTATTGATCATACATTATCTCCACGTACAATTTATTATAGCATACCCTTTGATATACCTTAAGGGTCTTAAGAAATAAATCAAAGTATAATTCATCATACACAAGATACTATGATGATCTCAAGTCCAAGGATCACTTGAACTACTCTTGTATTACTATCACTACAAGAATTCCTATTAACAGGCAAGTAAAACTCCATTAGGTATTCCTTATTGAGCCACGTTCAGTGTACTTATTCTCCAACAAGCACCTACATACTTGTTTTAGTGTCTCTACATAAATGATCATGATATCAATCATTATCATCCAATGAGCAAGCAACGTATGTACCAATCTATCCGGATTCACTACTCCATTTTTTAGTAATCCATCAATTGGGAACATTTTAGTTTTTAAGTTATCTAAGAATTTAGATCTCATTAGCATGATCTCATCATGATTCTAAAAGCATTGCTTAAAACTATTGGTTTTTCACATATTATAAAAATAGCACCATATAGATAAATTAAAGCCTTTAATATTAATAAACAAATAAGATTGTTATAAAGTATACACTTTATCATCAACATGATTGGCTTGTGTGCATACTACTTTCAATCTCCCACTTGCACTAAAGTAAATTATCATGGTATCTCATACCCTTACTCTCTAAGTGACGATCATCCTGCTGTTGGATAAAATTCACTAAATGGATATATAGTGTTGTTCTTGAGAGTCCACTAACTCTATAGTTATTTATCATCTTTCAATGATTCCTCTAATCAAATGAAAGTGTTGCAACCACATGTTTAGATCCAAGATGAGATTTAGGAACTATTCCTAGTTCTGTAATGAACTTTTCAACCAAATAATCAACTTGCAGCTTCATTTACAACTATATATTTTATTTTTATCACTAAACCTGTAACTCCTTTCTATTTGGAATCTTTCCAATTCACTACACCACCGTTCAAGGTAACGCTTTACCCTAAAGTGGATTTGTTGTCGTCTTGGTCAGTTGGAAAAACTTGAGTCTGTTAAGCCCTCTAGTTTTAATTCAGAACCACTATAAATATGATCATATCTTTAGTATCGGTTAAGTAATTTATGATTTTCTTCACCGTCTTACAATGATCTTCTCCAGAATATGACCGATCAACATCAGGTCTCGTACATTTCATTGCATACATGATAGTTACTCATGAGATCTTTCTTTTCAAGAGTCTATAGGGACTATTAAGAGAGATACACTCCCAGACTCATCAACATGAGACATCTCTTGGAGTTTGCTATGCTAAACAACTTTACTATCAAATGAATATACGTTCCTTGGGTTAAGCCAAGCATCCTTTTAAATCTATAAATATAGATTTGTATCCCTAATTAAGATACTTTTCCCCAATCATTCATGGATGAATGTTTAGATAACTTTATCTTTACTGATTGTAGCATTGGTATGTCATTCTTTATCCGTAGTGTATTAACATAAAATACTAGGAATCCCACTGACCCTTTTGTACACACTAGGTTCATTCTTGTTTTTGATAAAATTAAATTCTTTTGATTGTCTCATCAAAACGAATGTTCCATTTTTCAGAAGCTTGCTTCAATCCATTTCTCTAAGTGACTACAACTCTTGCCTCATCGTTTGTAACTGGATCATCATCTTCTATGATGTGTGCCTCATCATTATCATCATCTATGATGAATCCATACCTCCCAAGTATCTGCGATACTATTCCAGATTTACAATTCGATTGTGGTACAATAGGTCTATCTACAGGATCCTCTTATTCGACTTATAGTGCTTTGTGGTTCTTGAACTCTTCAAGATGTATTATCCGCCCACAAGCCCCTTCAATGATAAACACGTTTATCTTAGAAGGTTGATTGTGTCGCTACAAGCGCCTTTTGCTAAGTAAGATAATAGAACATATACCTTAAACTTACTTTAGGATGTCCCACAAATCTCCATTTGCCAAAAACTTGTCCCAAACTTATCCTTTGAAACCTTTTCACATAAGCTGGATAACCCTTATCTTAACATACTTAAGATTAGGAATCCTCCCTGTCCATAACTCTTACAAAGTCTTGGGGTCGGATTTTGAGGTTATATTTTCTTAGAAATACATATAATTATTAAATAAATCTAATATCATTAATATTAAATAATTAATGAAATTTACCTTAAAATGTTAAAAGTTATGTTTTATAACTTAACATATTTTTAAATACCTTATTATTATTTAAAATGATTTTTCATATAATAAAATTATTTTTAATAAATTTATTTAATACATTTATTAAATAAATTAAATATCAATAATATTCAAATAAATATTAATTTTAATGAAAAATATGTCAAATTATTAAAAGTTAATTTTTATAACTTAAAATAATTTTTAAAACTAATTTTGTAATTTTTATAAATTTATTTATATTTTTAATTAATTTTTGAAAAATATATTAATTAAAACTAACAAGACTGTCGCTATAGCCTTTAGCGACAGAAAGTGTCGCCTAAGGTGTTCTTGAGCCTCAAGAACATTCATAAGCAGTTGCTTGGTGCCTACTTTAACCAATGATTAATTCAATGCTCGATGTGTTTCTGGGCTATCTAATGATCATATCTTGTAGTACTAGTGTAATACTACATGATCTAATAACAAACAAGGTCATACTGCATCACACAAGCAAGATATAAAGCATTGAACAAGCTGTCAGAGCTGTTCTTCATTTTCTAGGTTACCTAGAAATGAAGAAAAATTCGAGTTGCCTCTTTTGGGCTTCCACAACTTGTTGTACATGTAACGTTTTGGTGATTTAAGGGTTCCAGGTTGTAGCCAACATGTAAAGGAACAGATCTATCACATAAAATCACTCTAACAATTAAACAATCTTAAGATCCATGCCGGTTAAACCCTATCAGAGATAGTGTTCTTGAGTTTTCTGGGTTACCTAGAAAACAAAAATCGTGATCATCTTAGCTACTTTGACCAGCCACTACGTTAAATCTATTTGTTATTTAGGTGATCTAAAGGCTTAAAACTGAAGTCCATATACCATATTACAACCTTATTACAACATTATTACCAAAGAAACAAACACGTGCTAGATCTGGGATCAAGAACAAACTGTCAGACCCATCTGGGTAAGTTCTGGGTTACCTAGAATTTTCTTAGTCATGGTCGGTCAATGCGATTTGACCATCCATAACATGCAATCAGTACATGATCTAGGCTTTATTTCAGTTCCAGATAAAAGCCCACATAACATACAACAACTACAAACTTTTAAAACTCTAAAACCATTAACATACACAAATCTATGAGACCTGACATTCGACTGTCAGACAACATTTTAAAATTTTCCAAATTTTTGAAAACTTCAATTTCGTGCATCTAGATGTTATAGATCTAATATATACCAACCTAGATCATTGATTAACACTACATATAACATATTTAAACACAAAAACCTAACATCTAACATAGGATTAAAGATCATATTTCTTGGTTAGGGTTTATTCCTCACTTTGATCCACTTGAATCTGGGCTTCTTAATCTGTTATGAAAGTGATATGAGCTTGATTTGGGACTGATCTAGTATTCTATTTCATAGGTTTAGAGAGAGAGAGAGAGAGAGGATTGGTTGAGAGTAAGTGCACAAATGAGGCTTGAAAATGAACTTTTATCTCTCTAATTCTATATATAACATATATGCAATGTCTTGGCTGATCAAAAATGGCTGATATGTTGATATTTAGAGCACATGGAAATCTTGGAGTAGTTGAGCAACTCAATTTTGGCAAGATATACAAGTTACCTACAATAATGCAAAAAGGGTAATTTAGACTTTTAGCTTGAAATTTTAATGACACATTAGTCATTTGTCTAACCCTTAGGATTTAACCCTAAGGTTTTTTTTACACCCTCCGTCCCATGATAAAAATTCTTATTACTATTTTGGTTAGTCTCATGTTAAATGTCTACTTTTTTTTAATAACCAAACTTTTACACATTTTTTCCTATTATGCTCGTAGCATTAATTATCTCATACTTTTCTTATTCTAATTCTCTCTCCATATTTAATAAGTATGGAGAGAGAATATTTTCAATTGAATAGCTAGAAAGTCACTCTCTCACCTACATTGAAAATAACTAATGACATATTATTATGAGCAATTTTGTCATTTCATTCATCTTCTTAATATGCGTGAAAAGTCCATCAGGACGTTTATCCTAGCACGGAGGGAGTATAAAATAAATAAATTAGTTTCTAGGATTTTCTAATTAGGGTTAAAATGAAAATTTTAGTTTCCTAAATTACAAATTAGGGTTTCCTAATTAGTTCACGTTTTATAATTATATTAGACTTGAACATTAGGGTTAAGGTTCCCTAATTATCATTAAACTTTCTTAATTAGTAATTAGGGTTCTTAATTTAGCAATTAAGGTTTGTAATTTAGAAATTAGGGTTTCTATTAACAATTAGGGTTTCCACTAATTAGGTTTTTCCCTAATAAAGATTATAATCTAATAATACATATCATTTATCACATATAACAGCGACTTAATAAATCTTAAGGTCTTATTTGACTTCCGAATTAGGGTTTATCATAGTAATGCTAGGGTTTTCTACTTTTACACCATAATTATTCCACAAATTAACATTACACACATATTAAACATACTTATAACACTGAAATATAATTAATATTATATTAATATTCACATTCCTTATTTAAAATCCAGAATTAGGGTTTTGAATCCGTATCCGACTTAACTTTCATTCTCAGTTACCGTATCAAATTAAATTGACTATTCTACTAATTCCATATTGCATAAATTTCAAAATATTATTCATGATACCACTATTCTTAAAATAAAATAATAATAACAATAATAAATTAAAAAAAATTATTCGTAAAAATACAGATATAATTGTTTGAAAATTACTGGTCATTACATCCAATACAAGCAAGAATTGTGCTTACCATTTTGGATTGTTGGGCCCTCAAGCATAAGATCCAGGACTTCATAGACAGTGGTGAGATCGTGGTAACCAAGCCCAAATAACCATATGTTCAAGATAACCCTCTCCCTCAACACAAGGAAGAGGATGTTAACATGATCAATAGAGGCAGTGGAGAGAGCTCCAAATACCTCAAATACGTAAGTGGTTCTCCCCAAACCAACAAAGATAATTCCGACAAATTGGATTATTCAGAGTTTCAGTTCATGATAGAATGGGAGTTAAAATCTATTGATGAACAAGTCAATCAACTAGCAGAACTGGTGATACATCAACACCAAGTCACACAATAGTTGTTCAGGCAAAAGCATGCAAGTCTCCTCTCCCTTATCACAAAAACTCCACCACAGACCCAAGAGAGTGAAACCTTAGAGGAAATGCTTGCCAAAAAAGCAAGAGCCCAAGCCCGTCGGGACTTTGCCAATAAAAGGGAGTTCACCTATTTAGGCCAACCGATGGAGGAAATATTGCATATGCTGATAAATGAGGGAAAAATCACAGCACTGCTACCTCCAGTCAACCCATGCTAAAAAAAATTTGATGATACCAGAGTCTGTCAATACCATTTTCATTCTCATGGTCACAACACTGAAGGATGTCGGGCACTCCGTCACCTCATCCAAAATATGATTGACAGCGGTGACTTGCAAATGGCAGACGATGACACCGTATCACTTCAGAGTGGACATATATTTCCTCCATGATCCCAAAGATGGAAGAAAATCATAATAGTTATATCCTCTGAGGGAGACCTGGCTGTAACACCCCTTACAAATCAATCCATCAAACTCAAAGGAGTTGAAAACCCTTTGAAGGTGGCTGCACCAGAACCACTGGTACTGCCATTCAGGCCGCATTATCCTATTATCCGCCTCAAGAAAGTCCCATGGAATTATTGAGAGGTTGAAGGATCAACATCAAACACCACTGCTGCAATATCCAAGGAAAATTCACTATATCTCCCTCAATGAGTGATGAAGCAAGTCATCAGATGTAAGGAAAAGTGCCCAAGGAGAAAATCGAAGAATTGCTCTGCCAGATGGGACATAATGAAGCCAAGGTGGTGCAAAGCTTGAAAGAAGCACCTCAACAAATATCTATTCTGGACTTGGTATTCTCTTATAAAGATCATCGGAAGGTCTTACTGAAGATATTTGAAGAAGCCCACTCGCTAAAGACAGTGGATGTAGAAAAGTTTCATCATTTGGTAGATCACATCTTCAACATCAATGTGATATCTTTCACTGATGATTACATACCTCCCGAAGGGACGGGTCATTGCAAGTCACTACATATAGCATTGATGTGTTCCAGATATGTGGTTGGAGATGTGTTAATAGATGGAGGATCATCCCTAAACATATGCCCCTATGCCACATTGGAAAGAATGAAGATCAATCTCAACCGGATTTGAAGCAACCACACAATCATTAAAGCCTTTGATGGATCTCGGTGGAATGTTGTCGAAGAGATTGAATTACCAGTTGAAATCGGTCCACATACATTCTACATATCCTTTCAAGTGCTCAAAATCACTATAGGATATAATTTACTGATGGGAAGACCTTGGATCCATATGGCGGGAGCCGTCCCATCCACTCTTCATCAACAACTCAAGTATATCATAAATAGTAATCTGGTCACTATCAATGCTGAACCAAAGTATCCTATCCAAGGTGATATGCCTCTAATCAGTTTCAATGAAGAAGTTGAGCATGTCAGCTTCCAAGCCCTTGAGGTGAGCAACACTCATTATCAACCCATCGGGGCTCCAGCTTAGAAACCCAGAGTTTTCGCTGAGGTAATGTTGGCTAGTCAAGAGATGATATCCTTGGGTTTCCAACCAGGAAAAGGGTTTGGAAAGAATCAACAAGGAATTAAATGCCCAATTCAAATTCCCAGCCAGACAAGGAAGGAAAAATTAGGCTACTCCTCTGGGTCAAGTCACAGGAACCCGCACAAGCATACATCGGTTCCTTCATCTGCAATGCTATTGCCTAAACCTACATATACAGATTCTGTACGACCTCTAAGGAAAATTCCTATCTCCGTAGAGGGTATGCTATTTCCTAAGCCGAGATCGGCTAACAAGAAAGAAGTCCTAATTCTAGACCCAGATATTGAGGAAATGAATCAAAGGTGCAAACAAGACATAAAGATACAATTGTCAAAGATATGCGTCCTGATACATACAAAGGGTATGAACAGGGACATCCTAGATGATGACTGTCCAGATGTCATGGTTATTATTCAAGAGGAGAAGGACGATAACCGCCCCTTCATTAAAGTTATCCACCAGGACTTGACCCTCAGAAATTGGAGCAGCACTCCTTGCATTGGCCGAAAAAGGTAAAATTAAAAGGGCAAAAAATCCCTCTACCCTATAGATAGCAATAACTGCTTAATTTTGTTGCATAGTATTAGCAGCTGTTTTTGTCATGCCATGCTAACACTTTGTATGATCAAACACTTTCATATATTAAGTGAAATCATTTTGTTTCAGGACTCCAGAGTTAGATTTGTCAAAACTTGCTGATTGAGTGCCAATTCTTCACAAGGACTGCAACTTTGATGTAAAGTTGGACTCTGACTAGATGGAGCTTGAACAAGAGGACTATGAGGTGCCTGAGGAGATCAAAGAATGGGTCGAAGATAAACCCAAGCCAAACCTTGATCAAACCACCTCCTTCAACCTTGGAACCTCAGAAAATCCTAAATATATCCAGATTGGTATGGACCTTACCCCAAGCCAAAGGAATGACATGGTTACTTTATTGACCCAATTCTAGGATGTGTTTGCATGGTCTCATAAAGACATGATCGGTTTGTCCACTGACATCGTCATTCATTGCCTACCCATTAAAGAGTGATTCAAGCTAGTCAAATAGAAGCTCAGGTGATTAAAACCTGAGTGGAGTTTGAAAGTCAAGGAAGAAATTATGAAACAATTTCAAGCCGACATCATCATGTTATCAACATACCCTGAGTGGCTATCAAACATAGTTCTCGTACCTAAACCCGGAGGGAAGGTGTGAGTATGCATGGATTATTGGGATTTGAACAAAGCTCATCTCAAAGATAACTTTCTAGTGCCATTTATCCACATACTCGTTGACAATACAGCTCAATATGACATGCACTCCTTTGTTGACACCAAATCATGGTTGCTGAAGAGGACCAGGAGAAGACAACATTCACCACTCCTTGGGGAACCTTTTACTACAGATGGTTGTTTTCGACCTCATCAATGACAGAGCTACCTACCAGTGAGTCATGATGGCTCTTTTCCATGATTTAATATATAAAGAGATAGAAGTCTATATGGATGACATCATTGTTAAGTCCCGAATGGAAGAAGGCCACATAAACCATCTCAAAAAGCTCTTCAACCGGTTGTGCAAGTACAACTTGAAGCTAAAATTGGCCAAGTGCTCCTTCAGCGTCAAGTCAGGCAAGTTGTTGGGATTTCTAGTGAGCCACAAAGGCATTGAGCTAGATTTTGCAAAAATTCAAGCCATTACGGAGATGCCCATGCCCTTGTGAAGAATGAAATTCATTAGCCGATTCATCTCCCAACTCAAAGCAACTTGTGAACCCATCTTCAAGTTTTTAAGGAAGAACTGCTCCAAGAAGTGGAACAAATAGTGTTAAAAAGTCTTCCTTTTCATCAAAGAGTAACTAGTCAAAGCTCTTGTCTTGGTATTTCCCAGGGATGACGTTCCATTATTTATGTCCTTGTCAATCAATGATAATGTCCTGGGCTGCATGCTGGGGCAAAAAGACGATAGGGGCCAAAAAAGAGATATCTATTACCTAAGCAAAAGATTCAGCATTAGTGAATACAAGTATACCTTGATTGAGAGGACTTGTTGTGCATTAGCATGGGCTTCCACAAGATTACAATATTATCTCCATGGTCACACAACCCATCTCATATCCTGCATAGATCCTCTCAAATATGTATTCAGTAAACTCATATTGAATTGTCGACTGTCCAAATGGCAGTTGATCCTCTAGCAATTTGACATCATCCATGTGACCCAAAAGTCTATCAAAGGTCAAGGAATTGTGGATTAACTGGCCGCAGCACCATCAAGGGATTTCTAACCCTTGGAAACATATTTCCCCAATAAAGGGGTAATGGCAATTCAGCAACACCATCAGGAGGATACAGTCTAGCCATGGAGGATGTATTTTGATGGAGCTATAAACATGGAAGGTGTCGAAGCTTGAGCAATTATGATATCTATTGCGGGTGAACAGTATCACGTTGCTATCAAATTATAGTTTGTCAACACCAACAACATAGCTGAGTATGAAGGCTGTATAATGGGGTTAAAACTAGCCCAATCCATGGACGTTAAACGGTTAACTGTCTTTGCAGATTTCGAACTGGTAATCAGATAAACCACCGGGGTCTATCATACCAAGGAATTATACTTGCTACCTTACCATCGGCAAGTTATCCAAATGGCTTCGGAGTTTGGAGAAATATCCTTATTTCATATTCCTCAGAATAGGAATGACTTTGTTGACGCACTAGCAACTTTTGCCTCTTGATCAACATAAAGGATAAAGGAAGCATTCTGAATATTACCTTTGCTAGGCAAAAGGCCCCAACCAATGGAAATTACATTGGAGAAGTATCAGATGAACTGCCTCCCATCCAACACCATTGGTATCACTCTATCAAGGAGTATCTACGAGATAGATCTACGCCCATTGGGGCGAGTCAAGCTGAAAGAAAGAGAAACCATAGAATGGCCATGAAAATCTACCAGAGCGTAGACGCACTTTATAAAAGAGATGTAGGACTAGGCCTTTTAAGATGCCTAGACAAAGACCAAGCTCATAGACTCATGGATGAAATCCATAGTGGAGTATGCGACCCACACATGAGCGGCCCTCTACTTGTCAAGAAAGTCTTAAGAACAGGGCATTACTGGCTCTCTCTCAAAGCTGATTGTGATGACCACGTCAAGAGATGTTATCAATGCCAAAATCATGGAAACACTATCAACGCCCCTCTAAGGGAGCTCTGTAATATGAGCTCAACCTGGCCCTTCTAAATGTGGGGAATGGACGTGATCGGGCCAATCGAGCCCAAAGCTAGCAATGGTCATCGGTTTATCTTCATCATGATCGACTACTTCACCAAGTGGGTAGAAGTAGCCTCTTCCCCCAGAGTTACTAAAGAGGTGATCATTGGTTTCATCAGAAATAATGTCATTTGTCGATACGGATAACTAGAGGTGATTGTATCAGAAAATGTCAAAAACCTCAACAACCAAATGATAGAGGAATTATGCAGTAAATTGTGCATCAAGCATCTCAACTCCGTCATCTATCGTCTAAAAATGAATGGTGCTGTTGAAGTAACTAATAAGAATATCAAAAAGATCATGTAAAAGATGTTCGCCAATCACAAAGGATGCCCTGACTTGTTTCCTCTGACTCTATTAGCCTACAGAACGTCAATGCACACTTCTACTAGGGAAATCCCTTACTCATTAACCTATGTCATGGAAGCAGTGCTCCCCATAGAGGTGGAAATGGAATCCCTGAGAGTATTGATAGATGCTCAGATGGATAAAGACCTATGGTTACAAGATCGGTACCACCAATTGTCTCTAATAGATGAAAGGCGGGCCACAACAATCTTCCATGGTCAATTGTAACAACAGAGGATCGTCGATCCTATAATAAGAAAGTCTGGCTACGGTAGTTCAAAGAAAATGACTTGGTCTTGAAGAAGGTCCTTGACAATCAAGATCAATCTAAAGGAAAATTTGCCCCAAACTAGGAAGGCTGGTATGTTGTCAAGGTGGTATTGACAAGACGTGCCCTCAGATTGTAAGAGATGGATGGCGAGGAATTTTCCCAACTCATCAACTCGGACATCGTCAATTATGTCTGAAGTTACCTGCAAACCAGTAACCTGGTTCTGGATCAAATCCATCATTCAATTCAGGTTAACAAAACCTTTCTAACCACATCAATTTGTCCCACCAGGGATGAACTACGCAGACCTGATCTCCCAATACATTTGAGTATGTAGGCAGCCATTTATGGTCCAGTCTAACCTTTACAAAAAACATAAACAAAAAAACCTCATAACTTTCAAGTTTGTCCCATCAGGGAAGAACTACGCAGACCTGATCTCCTGATAAGTGGATTTCATATCCACGAATCAATGTTCATTTTAAGCTTAAATTCATAGTTATTTTCTTATTTTGTGTTCATTTTCACTCGTTTCATGTTCTTTTATGTGTAGGGTGGTCATAGAGGCAAGTGGTGAAGAAAGGGGGTCTTTTGGAGCAAAGTTGGAAAAATTCATGAAGTACCAAAATTTCTTTAACAGTAGACTAGCCCGTCGGGGCGGGCATAATTTGCCTTGTACCCCCCCCCCCACTGGGGCGGGGGTGCCGAAACTTGTAGTCTCCTGGTTTGATTTGAAGACTGTTGAGAAGTGGATTGTGAGACTTTTGTTAGGCGCATGGACTCTAATAAGGAGGGACTTCGGCCAGAAAAATAGGAGTGATATATATTGCACTAAAAACAACAAATCACGTATCACGAAAAGTATATTACAGAGATAATTTCAAGATTTTGATTTCAAGTTTTAGAGGAGTGATTGGAAGAGAATTTCGTGACGGTTGCAGATTAAGGCTACGTGAAGGGTGGTTTTCGCATTATTCTTCATCTTAGTTTTATATTTGTAATTGGAAGGATGTTTCCTTTGAATTATTCATTTTTTATTTCATTCGTTATGAACTAATTCGTTTATTAGGCTTGTGATGGATCCTTGGGTGAAACGATGATTTTATAAGTTTGATTTCCAGTTCAATAAAGTATTTTCAGTTTATCTATATTAATTTGAGCGTGAATTTATGAACTGCTTGATCAACAATTCTTTGTGGATTTGTATGGAATCGAGAGAGGATATTCAAATTTAGACTTAGTTAATATAGCATGTGTCATGAATTTTGTGAATAGCAGATTCTTGATTATTGTTAAGGTAGAGATATGCTTGACATCGCATGTAATCGGATAGAGAACTTAAGCTTAAACCTTCTTTAATTTCAGTTCACATAGAGATATAGTGAGTTGGTTGATTTAGGTGTTTATCTTGTTTCTATCTAAATTGTGGATTTAAGTTAATACGGTATTAGTGCATCGAGAGGTGGCGAGTACTACATTCGTGTTCTTGATTAATAAACTGAGATATTGAGTTGAATTGGAATAAAGGCTTGAAAATCAGAGTGAAGCTTTGGGTGAAATCATAAGTCTAATTTTCCGTCAATTATTTGAAATTCCGAATTTTGATATTTGTGATTGTTTATTGATAGTTTATTTATTTATTAATTTAGTTTCTATAATTTTAAACCATTGAATTGAATAGTTTAATAGAATTAGGATTAATAGAAAATTGGTAATTGTGAAGTTAATTTTCTTGCTAATTTGTCTTCGTGGGAACGATACTCTACTCATTACTATATTACTTGTTGACCACGTATACTTGCATGCTGTGCGTATATAGATTTTACCCAACAAGTTTTTGGCGCCGTTGTCGGGGATAATTTAGCCAAGATTTTAATATTTTTACAATACCAGTTTAATTAGTCCAGTTTTACTTAAACATTTTTTTTTGTTTTTGTTCTTCCTATTTTAGGCTTTTTTGACATTGGTTTACGCAAACACTATCCAAAAATCTAAACTTGCTTCCTTTTGAGGACGACTTTGAAAGAAGATTTCAGAGGTTAAGTAAGTGGATCAAGGAAACAAGGAACGAATTCGAAAACTCTGATAAGGAAGAAGCAATGGCTGCCGAAGACCAAAAAGCGTTGACGGATTTTGCAACACCTAAGGTGACTGATCTGCAGTCGAGTATCACTAGGCCTGCAATAGTTGCGAATACTTTTGAAATGGCAAATAACCATCCGAACGAGCATTTAATTAGTTTTTTGGAAATGTACGACACGTTCAAGTACAATGGGGTGTCGGATGAGGCAGTGAGACTTCGCTTGTTCCCGTTCACTTTACGGGACAAGGAGAAGAGTTGGTTACATTCTCTGTCGCCGGTTTCGATAACTACGTGGGAAGACTTGGCTCATATATTTCTTGCCAAATTTTTCCAACAGGCGAAAACTGCTAAAATGAGGAATGACATAACAATATTTGAGCAGCAAAATGGGGAGTTGCTATATGAGGCATGGGAGAGATACAAGGAGTTACTCAGAAAGTGCCCACATCATGGATTGCCCAAGTGGCTACAAATGAACACCTTTTACAACAGACTAAATGGGAATATCAGAACGAGTATTGATGCAGCGTCGGGTGGAGCATTCATGGCTAAGAGTTACGAGGAAGCCTACAATTCGATTGAAACCATGGCGGCCAATAACTACCAGTGTCCCACAGCAAGAATGACACATGCAAAGGCAGCTGGGATTTTGGAAGTAGATGGGGTGACAGCTATACAAGCACATATTTTTGCGCTGTCTAAGAAGTTGGATGCTATGACAGGGGCTCAAGTACAACAAGTTGCGGTATTATGCGAATTGTGTGCGGGTGACCATCCTACAGATCAGTGCGCAATTAATCCAGCATCCGTCTAGTTCATAGGTAGCTATAACAGAATTTCGCAAAATACATACCAAAACACTTACAACTAGGGGAATAAGAACCACCCAAATTTCTTGTGGAGCAATAACTAGCAAAATCAAGCTCCACGACCGTCATATCCCCCAGGTTTTCAGAGTCACCAACAACCAGTTCAACATCGGGAAAAGAAATCAGATTTCGAGGAAATGGTGTCGAAGTACATAACTAGCAATGAGGCAGCAATGAAAAAGTCAAGAAATGGCACGACAAGAAGATCATGCACCGAACGTTCAAGCTGGGGAAATCAGTACTGCTGTTCAATTCATGATTGAGGTTGATCCCATGCAAACTTAAGTCGAGATCGTCGGGACCATTCACTATCAAAACTGTTTTCCCACATGGCACCATCGATTAAAGAAATACTGGGGTGGTGATTCAAACTGGGATGTCATCAACATTACCCTAGCCGATACACAGTGAAGCAGGAAGTAGTCAGGCTGAACGACTTAAAATCAAGCACTAATTGGGAGGCAACCCAATATTTCGTTTAATTTTTCATATTTTCATTCATAAGTGTTAGAATATAGTTTTTATTAAGTTATTAGGTAGGTACTAACACTCGATATTTTCTGCCTATCTGTTACTGACATCACAGGAGCACATATTCGCCTTTTAAAAGGAAACCTTGAAAGACGGTTCATATCCATTTCGAATACCACCGGGAGGAACATCTCAACCCCAGAACACACACTGGGAGTAACAACTCAACCCTGGAACACACACCGGGAGTAACAAATCCAACCTCAGATATAACCCTGAGGCATGCAGATCCAATACCGGAACACAAACCGAAGATAATCCCGAGATGTTCTGTCTCAGTCCCAACACTGGGAATAACAGATTCCAACCTTGGAGATAACCCCAAGGAAGGCAGTGGCAGTTCTAGAGATAACCCCATAAATGCTTGTTTCAAATGCATGCCATCAGCTTCAACCTCGGCGCTCACACCGAGGCACTCATGTGACGCCCCCAAAATAGGTCCATTCCATCCAACCCATTTTGAGTCGCCAAATACATGGTACAGATAACAACTATAATTTTATTACAACAATTGTCGTGCAAAATACAACAACACATATGCTATGAGTTTGGGTACAAATATATACCAACTGTGACTCATGTCCCAACCTTGGATAGCACGTCACAATGACACATTACATAAAGGTATAGTCAAAAACTGTTTTAGAACTTAGAATCTTTGGGAAGTGCTCAAGGAAACCCTCGTACATGGGAGGCCATGCTTCTAGGTTATGATAGATATCATATGGCCACAGAATTATCCTTGGTTGACCCAATAGACCCCAAAGAAAAACAAGAAGGTTACTATCATATTCTTCCCAATGGTGAGTCTTCTCTTGACTTATCATTATCTCCACTGTCTCTAATTGAGAATTATACTTCAAACAAATACCAAGATTATATAGGTAGTGCTCGTAAATATACTCAGCAAGTGGATGAGCACAACCTTGTCTTATGATGACACGAGGTTGTATGTCATTAGACATCTTGTATGATAATGGCAAAATACCATTCCAACGTTGGGTTCGCCTCACCCTAGATGATTCACCAAATATAACTACTAAATGATGACCACCGTTCTATTCTCCTGTTACCCCCGCTCGACCCAGCTACACTCTTATTACCTGAAAGGAATTGTGAAACAGAAGGGTGAGCACAACTAGCTCAGTAAAGAATATTATGACTAAAGATAAATAAATTATCAATAGTCTTCATCAGTAATAAATCAGAGATTTAGAACATATGGTAGATGATAAAACTTTTCAACCATAGTTACAGCGGAACGAGCAATCCATTAGAAGAGTCACATAGACCATAAAGTCTATTATCTTCTCCATGTTAAAAGTCCACCAACAATGTTTTATCCCTGTAACATCAATCAACAGTTCCTTTCCACAATCATATAAATAACTCATAATCATAATTGTAGTTCTAAATTTCTCTTCGCATTCATGACGAAGATAATTTTCATCACCTGTCTTTACCTGAAACATCAAAGATCATGATTATACCAAATCACAGTTCCTGTTCATAATCATACTAATAAATTCATGATCATACCAATAATCATGATCATACCAATAATCTACCCATCTTTACACTCTAGTGAAAGAGAATTTCAACATCAGGGTTATAAAATGTTATATATAAAAACAATATAATCAATATATAATTTTAATCTCCAGAGTAATATTCATAAATCAACTATAATTTGGTTAGAAAAAGAAACCAATTTTGTCATGAATAGTAACTCGTGAATAGTAACCCATGAATAGTAACTCGTGAATAGTAACTCGCGAATAGTAACTCATGAATAGTAACTCATGAATAGTAACTCGTGAATAGTAACTAGTGAATACTAACTCATGAATAATAACTCGTGAATAGTAACTTATGAATAGTAACTCGTGAATAGTAACTCGTGAATAGTAACTCATGAATAGTAACCCCGACATGAAAAGATAAGAATTTCACAAGAAAAATCTTATCAATATTCCGGTATAATGATATTGAAAGAAATAATATCATTTTTAAAAAAAATACATCCCTTATTATCTCTTACAATCCCTTACAATCCCTTACTATCCCTTACAATCCCGTACCTCAAAAGAGCAGTACTCCTCACTGGAATAACGCTGAACGAACTTGCACCGTATAGCAACACTCAAGCTATCAAAATACTCACAAGAATACACTCGATAATATAGAGAGAGAAATAGAGAGAAAACTTCAGTTTCTGGTGTGATTTTCAATTCTAACCTAAGCACCCTATTTATAGGAAAATGCTTAGAACACCAAAGCAGAAAATTGAATATAATAATAATATAATTACAAAATATTCAAGCCCACCTCTATATACTTGAATTCAGCCATAAACACATGCTAACCTTCTAGAAAAAGTAAGAAAAAACGTTTTTCTTAATAAAAATAATTAAAACTTCCAAAAATCAATAATTTCAGAACTTCAGAACTTCAATAATTCATAATAAATAGCCCTTTTATCAGAAAATTCGAATCTCGCGAGTTTTTATAGGAAATTCAATTCTCTACAACTTTGCAGAAGAAAGGTTTTCTAAATTCCAAACAGAAATTGACTGAAATCCATAAACGGACGATTTTACAGTCTATAATAAATTTTCGGTCAAGAATTGTGTCCACCAACACACAAAACATGTGTTAAACATTTAATCCAACAAAAATACTCTTCCTTCTCATATACTCATATATCCCACATTCATTGTAAAAATATCACCGTTAATATATTATTAAAATAATATATTTAAATGAATTATTTTATCAGAAAAAGATAAAATATTAATTTTCAACAATTGTCACATTTAAAAATTTTCTCCATCTATATCCACATAAAATCAATATTTTTCCTCATCATATAAATCAATAATTAATTATTCACAAATAATATTACAGAATCACAGTACCGGCAACCAGGCAATTCCCAGGAAAGAGGGGGCTTTCCAATAAGGATCCCTCCTTACTGGCGCGCAATTAGATGACCAAACCTCTCCTTAGACATAACTTTCTAGACATTGCCAATAATATTATCTAATAATATTATTCAGATAATATGAATTATTGTTCGATAATAAAAAATACTGTGTAGTGACAACTATTAAAACAACAGTAATATAAAATACCAACGCAGCAATTATTGAATCAATAAAATACAATATTGAACAGTAATTACTGTAACAATTATTGAGTAGTGCCTTCTTACGTAAGAATCAATAATTGGTGCAATATCGTGTGCTACTGTGCAACAACGCGTATTACTGTGTTTTAACCACCGGGTATTCCAACAGTGTTAACGGTAACAACTACGCCGTTATTTATAAATAACTTACTCTTGTCATTTTCTTCATCCAATCGCTTTCCGTTATGGGGCCCACAAAAGACTGCGCCGTCGTACGAATATTCTCTGATAGTAAGAATATTGCACGACCAAGCGAATATTCCCCGACAATAATGAATATTTTATAACCACTTGTGTATTTCGAAAAAAATTCATATATCACCCTTAACTTTAACATTTATCAATTTAATCATTTACTAAATAGTAATTATAAGAAAAATTGAATACTTTTATTTCATAAAATTCGGGGTCTTACAATCTCCCCTCCTTATGAAATTTCGTCCTCGAAATTTACGTACCTGGTATTTCAAAGAGTTGAGAATACCTTGCTTTCATTTCAGATTCCATCTTTCCTGTCATCATAATTTCTTCATTGCTCATCTCCTGTATTTCAGATATCATTCTAGAATACAGCTTCAAAACAAAGGTTAATTGAACATATCGCATAATATCCCGATATTATGACTAACCAACAAATAAGCTTAGGTAGGACACACTAGCGAAGGATTTACTCGTCTCTCTCCTCCTAGTCCTATTCCCCGATCTCCGCCAGAGATCATATCCTTAAGCTCTGATACCAACTGTGACTCTCATGGTGCTTCAACCACAGCACCTCACAATGGTACCTATTAGTTTGCCACCGCAGAACGGCGTCCCCTACGGAGAGTCTGGCTTCGGTGCATCCCCCATCAACAGGAAGTCACCAGCGGGAGGCTTGGGGCTCTTTACTTATAGCTCTGATACCAACTGTGACGCCCCAAAAATAGGTCCATTCCATCCAACCCATTTTGAGTCGCCAAATACATGGTACAGATAACAACTATAATTTTATTACAACAATTGTCGTGCAAAATACAACAACACATACGCTATGAGTTTGGGTACAAATATATACCAACTGTGACTCATGTCCCAACCTTGGATAGCACGTCACAATGACACATTAAATAAAGGTATAGTCAAAAACTGTTTTAGAACTTAGAATCTTTGGGAAGTGCTCAAGGAAACCCTCGTACATGGGAGGCCATGCTTCTAGGTTATGATAGATATCATATGGCCACAGAATTATCCTTGGTTGACCCAATAGACCCCAAAGAAAAACAAGAAGGTTACTATCATATTCTTCCCAATGGTGAGTCTTCTCTTGACTTATCATTATCTCCACTGTCTCTAATTGAGAATTATACTTCAAACAAATACCAAGATTATATAGGTAGTGCTCGTAAATATACTCAGCAAGTGGATGAGCACAACCTTGTCTTATGATGACACGGGGTTGTATGTCATTAGACATTTTGTATGATAATGGCAAAATACCATTCCAACGTTAGGTTCGCCTCACCCTAGATGATTCACCAAATATAACTACTAAATGATGACCACCGTTCTATTCTCCTGTTACCCCCGCTCGACCCAGCTACACTCTTATTACCTGAAAGGAATTGTGAAACAGAAGGGTGAGCACAACTAGCTCAGTAAAGAATATTATGACTAAAGATAAATAAATTATCAATAGTCTTCATCAGTAATAAATCAGAGATTTAGAACATATGGTAGATGATAAAACTTTTCAACCATAGTTGCAGCGGAACGAGCAATCCATTAGAAGAGTCACATAGACCATAAAGTCTATTATCTTCTCCATGTTAAAAGTCCACCAACAATGTTTTATCCCTGTAACATCAATCAACAGTTCCTTTCCACAATCATATAAATAACTCATAATCATAATTGTAGTTCTAAATTTCTCTTCGCATTCAGGACGAAGATAATTTTCATCACCTGTCTTTACCTGAAACATCAAAGATCATGATTATACCAAATCACAGTTCCTGTTCATAATCATACTAATAAATTCATCTTTACACTACAGGCCAAAGATATTCATCAACAGTTCATCTTTGCACTACAGGCCAAAAGATATTCAACAACAGGTCATCTTTGCACTACAGGCCAAAGACATTCATATATCAAAGAAATACATAATCATTTCATAATTTATATAAACAATAATTATAACCATGTTGATAAATTCACATTTTCACTTAAGCTAAAGATATTCAATATAAATTCAATGGTCATGATCATACCAGTCACAATTCAACTTTTCACTACTGGCCAAAGAGAACCCTAGTCATGATCATACCAATAATCTACCAATCTTTACACTCTAGTGAAAGAGAATTTCAACATCAGGGTTATAAAATGTTATATAAAAAAACAATATAATCAATATATAATTTTAATATCCAGAGTAATATTCATAAATCAACTATAATTTGGTTAGAAAAAGAAACCAATTTTGTCATGAATAGTAACTCGTGAATAGTAACCCATGAATAGTAACTCGTGAATAGTAACTCGTGAATAGTAACTCATGAATAGTAACTCGTGAATAGTAACTATTGAATACTAACTCATGAATAATAACTCGTGAATAGTAACTCATGAATAGTAACTTATGAATAGTAACTCGTGAATAGTAACTCGTGAATAGTAACCCCGACATGAAAAGATAAGAATTTCACAAGAAAAATCTTACCAATATTCCGGTATAATGATATTGAAAGAAATAATATCATTTTTTAAAAAAATACATCCCTTATTATCCCTTACAATCCCTTACAATCCCTTACTATCCCTTACAATCCCCTACAATCCCTTACTATCCATTACAATCCCTTACCTCAAAAGAGCAGTACTCCTGACTGGAATAACGCTGAACGAACTTGCACCGTATAGCAACACTCAAGATATCAAAATACTCACAAGAATACACTCGATAATATAGAGAGAGAAATAGAGAGAAAACTTCAGTTTCTGGTGTGATTTTCAATTCTAACCTAAGCACCCTATTTATAGGAAAATGCTTAGAACACCAAAGCAGAAAATTGAATATAATAATAATATAATTACAAAATATTCAAGCCCACCTCTATATACTTGAATTCAGCCATAAACACATGCTAACCTTCTAGAAAAAGTAAGAAAAAACGTTTTTCTTAATAAAAATAATTAAAACTTCCAAAAATCAATAATTTCGGAACTTCAGAACTTCAATAATTCATAATAAATAGCCCTTTTATCAGAAAATTCGAATCTCGCGAGTTTTTATAGGAAATTCAATTCTCTACAACTTTACAGAAGAAAGTTTTTCTAAATTCTAAATAAAAATTGACTGAAATCCATAAACGGACGATTTTACAGTCTATAATAAATTTTCGGTCAAGAATTGTGTCCACCAACACACAAAACATGTGTTAAACATTTAATCCAACAAAAATACTCTTCCTCCTCATATACTCATATATCCCACATTCATTGTAAAAATATCACCGTTAATATATTGTTAAAATAATATATTTAAATGAATTATTTTATCAGAAAAAGATAAAATATTAATTTTCAACAATTGTCACATTTAAAATTTTTTTCCATCTATATCCACATAAAATCAATATTTTTTCTCATCATATAAATCAATAATTAATTATTCACAAATAATATTACAGAATCACAGTACCGGCAACCAGGCAATTCCCAGGAAAGAGGGGGCTTTCCAATAAGGATCTCTCCTTACTGGCGCGCAATTAGATGACCAAACCTCTCCTTAGACAGAACTTTCTAGAAATTGCCAATAATATTATCTAATAATATTATTCAGATAATATGAATTATTGTTCCGATAATAAAAAATACTGTGTAGTGACAACTATTAAAACAACAGTAATATAAAATATCAACGCAGCAATTATTGAATCAATAAAATACAATATTGAACAGTAATTACTGTAACAATTATTGAGTAGTGCCTTCTTACGTAAGAATCAATAATTGGTGCAATATCGTGTGCTACTGTGCAACAACGCGTATTACTGTGTTTTAACCACCGGGTATTCCAACAGTGTTAACGGTAACAACTACGCCGTTATTTATAAATAACTTACTCTTGTCATTTTCTTCATCCAATCGCTTTCCGTTATGGGGCCCACAAAAGACTGCGCCGTCGTACGAATATTCTCCGACGGTAAGAATATTGCACGACCAAGCGAATATTCCCCGACAATAATGAATATTTTATAACCACTTGTGTATTTCGAAAAAAATTCATATATCATCCTTAACTTTAACATTTATCAATTTAATCATTTACTAAATAGTAATTATAAGAAAAATTGAATACTTTTATTTCATAAAATTCGGGGTCTTACAACTCAGTACAAGACAGGCACACCTCAGAGATGACACTGAGGACCTTCAACATTTGTAGCAGTCCAATCTCAGCAATAACCCTGAGCAACGTCTGCTTTATCAGCCCAAATCGGAGATAACCCCGGTAAGGGGAAAAGTCATCATCTTGCCACCATGACGCCATATCACGCTGTCTCAATATTTCAGACATACATTTCTACACATCAATGGCCCACATAAGCTCAGAAGAACCAATCTCGAGTGACTATTACGCAGGATAAATGATAGAATTTGAAGCTGAAGATCAGAAGGCATCGTCCTATCTTCATGACTTCGTACAACCTCTAATCCCATGTTATTGCGTAACTCTCGACAATGGCGGTCTGAAATAAGTGCTATATACCTCAATCGAATGCCCGAATTGCAATTCTAAAAGTTCGAACGGTCATCACGTTGCCTACGTTCACATACTTCGAGACGGCGGGACCCGCGAAGTTCGGGGCACCTCGGGCAGCCTCTGGTACACCTGCGGCTCAGCCGTAGGTACACCTACGGCTCCACCCTCTATAAATAGAGAGCTTGGGGTGGCCATTTTACAAAGAGAAAAGGCAAGAAAGCCTTGTCCAATTTGCTCCATACACACCCAAAATTGAGTGCTTTCTCATTTTAAACACTTGTGAGCTCACATATAGCTACTTTTGTACCAGCAGAAGCCATTGTTTATCTACTTTAAAGTTATTGAAGTCTTCCTTGGCAGCCCACTGTAAGTCTTCTTACACATTTTCAAGCCTTTCTCTCCACACTTGCACACACCCTTCTTTACGTTGAGAGTCATGTTGCGTGTATTTGCCCAGACTTCGATCCGTGGTTTTATTTTAGTTTGTATATACATATATATTTATATATATATATATATATATATATATATGGACTAACATTATCGAGTTATGCCTCGATTGAGCCTAGACTTCGGTCTAGAGCATTTACTTGCTTTTGTATATATATACTTATATATATAAACTGTGTGTCAAACTCTGTTCGATGCGCCTATACTTATATCTGATGCGTTTAAATGCTTTCGTGTGTGTGTGTATACATATATATATATATATATATATATATATATATATATATATATATATATATGAACTGTGTGTCGAACTATGTTCGATGAACCTGGATTTTACATCCGGTGCGTTTACTGCTTTAATATATATATACTTATATATATTAACTGTTGTCGGACTTTGTCCGATGAGCCTGGATTTTATATCCGGTGCGCTTATTGCGTTTATATATATATATATATATATATATATATATATATATATATATATATTTACATTTCGTCCTACCTGGAGTTTACTTCATGGTGGTTGACTGTTTTTACTACTTTCTGTACATTTCGTCCCGCCAGTAGTTCCCTCCGTGGCGGTTGATCGCTTTTACAGCTTTATTTGCATTTCTGATCCCCTATGGAGGTGCTTCGTGGTTGGTGATCATGATATATATATATATATATATATATATATATATATATATATATATATATATATATATATTTACAGCTTTTATATATTTACTTGCTTACTGCGTTTATATCAACTGCTGCATCATGTGAGCCTAGGAATCATGTGATCATAGATTCAGTCCACTGAATCTAGATTTGGTTCCCGTGATGGACCTTTTCAGCTGTAAACAGCTTGTAAATTTATCTGTGATGTTTGGATTTCCTCAGATGGTTTTCATACCCACGAAGAATTCAGCACCTTTTTGTACATTATTTGCATACAGATGCCTCGCATCTGTAAAATAAAATCAACCAAGCCGAATTCGGAATAAAATGGAAGTATCAAAGGCCTCAATTACTATTGAGCACAAGAGTTTAAAAAAACTTCTAATTGAATCTCCGCATAAGCAAGTCCCCGAACCCTAATTGAATCTCGGTTTCACCGACCCAGTTAGCAGTGTCACATCACTAGGTAAATGTGCAAACCTTTTCTCAGTTGTGTTGGTACAACCAGTTAAAAAACCAGCTGACGACTTTTTTAGTCCAATCATTGACATTACACATGTCGGACCTTTTTCAATTGTTTTTTCAAACAAATCTCACCTAAAATGAGAACACAAAAGAACAGGTAACGAAAAGGGACAAATAAAAATCTCGACGTCGACAGGTGGCGACTCTACTGGGGATCGAACCCAGAATCTCTGGTTTCACAGACCAGTAAGAGGACTTAAGCCGCTATTACAAGCTTTTCAAAACTGTTATATACTTGTGTGTGGATGTTGCATTTACATTTATGATGAATGTGTACGAATGCATATCTTTATTGCGATTAATGTTTTACACTATATCTGCTTGTGATATTAGTGCTTCGCACATGTCATCATTTTCATATACGGTGTGAGACGCGATGTATGTGAATGTATGTTGTGTGGTCCCTCCATCAGGAGGCTATCCCGTCCGTGTTTGATTGCTGGACTCGTGGGAAGACTAATTCCCCGAGGCTCAGGAAAGGTACCACCCAAATTCGCTCCAGTTAAAAGACCGGATTAACTTTCCGTCGAGTAAATTACGATGATTTGGGAACCTTCATGCCGAAAAGCCACGAGAGTAACCTAAGATAGGTCAGCCTCTAATAAACCAAACGCGGAGGAAAGTCTCTTCAAGCTTTCTCATTTTAAATTACTTGTAAAAATAATTACTTGTAATTTACATTCCATATTCATCTCCATGTAATGAGAAATATGAGGAAATATGTGCATGTACATATTTACATTAACATGTTATCCTGTATTACAAATGTGACGCCCCCAAATCTGAGTTCTCAACCCCGGGTTTGGTACTCACTATCCATCATCAACATAAGCATTCTATATGCTATTGCGGAATAATAAACATATGTTGTTCATTATAATAAAGTCTTATACAATACCCCAAGGTCTATTACCTTAACATAAACATACCTTACTTAAGTTACATAAAGTAACACAAAAAGTTTACATAAACATCAAACATAGTATTTCATGATACTTAAACATTTATAATAACTATTCTTGGACCTTTCCCTTGCCCTTGTCCTTCTTACTTGAACTCTCTGGCTTAGCTTAAATAAATGTCATGATATAGCAAGGGTAAGCAACTAATTTTCTTAGCAAGTTTAAGTACAAAGAAGATATGTCATGATTAGCAAGAAATTTATCGTTCAATGTTCAACAATAGAAATTAATTACGAAAGAACATGAATTAAGTCTTGATAACTGAATATTCGAATAACAGATACTGAGTGGTCATAATGACCATGAACATATGCTAAGGTTGTCAGTATTTAAACTGATCCTTTTAATAAGTTTTGGTAATCAAGGGGATCAGCCTTTCATACCCGGTGTATTATGCATAAACACTTAATTTACGAGCAATAATTATTTTTCAATAATGCTTTAATCAAATTGTTCTTTTTCTCAGTCTTGAGTCCTTACCAAATCAATTGGTGAAGAACATCTTTTAACAACATATTTGATTAAACAAATTTAAACATACTTGATCTAGCTGATACAATGAGCATAGATCCATATCTTAAATAGTTCATGAATAAAAGAACTTTAACCAATTCACAGTTCAATAATAATAGAACAGGAATTTAATTGCACTAAGTGCGAGCATCAATAATCAATATGGATGTGAATAATAAACAATAATTATTCACTAACATGCTTTGAAAAGAATAACTCAAGTTTGAGTTAGAGAACTTGCCTTGACTGCGATCTACTGCTACACAATTTAATTTAATCTCTTTATTGTAAAGACCTATCATTGTTAAAATTGATCTTACAATCAGCATATCATACTTTATATCAGAATACAATTACTCTATCAGCAATTTACTTATCCACATAATCAATTATCTGAAAACATTCTTATTATTATCATTCTTTGATAATATATTATCTATTTTATCATATTTCTTATGATTTAAAACTTAATATTTTCTTTTTATTAGCTCTTCCTTATAATCTAGTAAGCTGAATACTAACATCATAGTCTAGATTATACAAACATGCAATCCAGCCACCTGGATTGGCTAATCCAACAAACTGGATTCAACAAACTTCCAATCCAGCAAGACTGGATTCTAAATCATTCAATCCAGCAAACTGGATTCTAAATCTTTCAATCCAGCAAACTGGATTCAACATTTTTTCAAATCCAGCAAGCTGGATTCCATATCTCCTTTACAAAAATACCAAATCAACTTATTATTTTTCTATCCTTTGGCCATACTTATATACATGTATTTCATACACAAAAAGTATTTTTTTTGTAATTTTTCAATTTCTTTTACTATTTTTCAAAAATCATTTTTAGTGCGTGGCTTAAGAAATTAGCCCCATCATGCTCAACTCCAGAAATTCCCATCTCTTGGCATAATCTAATACATGTTAACGTGACCCTCCAGTTTAAATTTCGTGGCCATCGGAGTTATAGAACTCCGGTTATAGCGATTTTCGTCCGAAAAACCTAAATATTGAAATGATCATAACTTGGTCATTTTAAGTCGGAATGAGCTCATTTTTGGACAGGAGCTACTTTATGACATATATTTTCATGTCCCAAAAGGCCGGAATTTATTTCATTTTTTAAGTGGCCGAAACTGCCCTTTCAAAATTTTGGGCAGACTCCATTTTGGGATTTCTAGCTTTTACCTACTTTGCTAAAATCAGTCCATACGGAAATCTACAACTCCTTTTTAGGTGATTCCAGTTGGGTTTGAAAGATAACTCATCATATTACTCTCCAAATGTTTCCCAGAATTTTTAAATGCCAGAAAAATGACAAAAATACCCCTTGCATTGACTGTCCAAAAACAGTTTATTTTTCTTTCAAAAGACCAAACTGTTTTTCCTAAAACAGTTGCTACCACTTGTGTATTCAACATTTTTGGATGCTACCACTTGGGTTTAGTAGTTAACTTACATATCTAGTACCCCTCTTTGACGGATCACAAAAAGAAGGTGTAGATCAAAAACGGTAGTCGATCAAAGGATGTGAAAAAAACTAGAATTTTCTAACAAAACAAAACTAGTTTTTCTTATATCCTTTTGATTCACTTTCTAACACTCAAATATGTTAGAACCATACTTGAAACCATATAAAACATGTAGATAGAGGGTTTTAGACCTCAAGATCATAAACCTTAGATAACCAAGATCAAATTAAATAAAAAGAATAAGCTAGATTAGTTTTTACCTTGATTTTTTTGGGCACACTTTCTTTTTCTTCCAAAGTAAGAGATAAACTTTGGGTGCATCAATGGTGGATTTACTTCCTCTTTCTCTCCTCTTCCCCACCGAACTTCTCTCTCTCTCTCTCTCTCTCTCTCTCTCTCTCTCTCTCTCTCTTTTTCTCTTATGTTTTTGCTTAGCTAGTTTAAGAGAAAATAAGACAAAGTAGAATAAAATTGGAAAGAGAATGGTTTAATATGTTGGACAACTATCTAGAGATACAATAATATATCTATACATTTCAACTAGCCTATCTCCTCTCTCTATATCTCTTAATTATTACAAGATTACTTTACTAATATGTTGGCTCCATACTAGAGTTGACACCTAGCCAATCTTGCACTTATCTTTGAAAATTAGAAGCATGAAATGATGACATTCATCCCCCCCCCTTTTCCCTCTTGCTTGGCCGACCATGTGGCCCACTTATCCCCAAGTCTTACTCTTGTTTTTATTGAAATATCTAGTATACAAAATGTCTAAAGTACCCTCATCAATTGGGCTACAAGTTGGGCGATAAAAAAATATTTTGGGCTTTCCATAAATAACCTATTGGACTTTTAATTAACTAGTTTGACTTACTAATTAATATGAACTTGGGCCTCCACCCTTAAATAATTGTGCTACTAGCATACTTGCCCATTAAATTTAATAGTGGGCTATCTTAACAATTAAATTATCTACAAGTCCAATGCTTAAATAATTATTGGGCTTGTTTAAACCACTAGCCATCCTTAGTAATATTAACCCTATTATCTCATGAACTATTACTCATTATTATTGATATTTACACATTCACATCAATCAATAATGTTAATTAACTTACATAACCCAATTAGACTTGTCTTATTCAAGTTTATTGAGTACTTACTTAGGGTTTAACATCTTAAATTTATTTTCTAGATTATTAAAATACTTAGGTTAGTTCACTAACTTATATAACTTATTGGTGAGACTTTCTTTAATATTATATCATATTATCCACATAATCACTTAATCATTCACAATCTATTGCAGATTATTTAATATATTTATTTACAATGTATCACAGAAATTCTTGGTTATTACAACAAACAGCTAACATCCGTTTTGCAGGACAAAATTTCCTAAAACAGACACATTACGTAACATGTTAACATTTACGCCATCCCTAAAACTAAACTATGCCAGTTTTGTTACAGGGAAGCATTCAGACCTATTACCCGGACAAAGTCCAAAAAGGCCACAGGCCTACAGCCAATCATGTCTTCATCTGACCAGTCTAATCCAGTTTCTCGAGAAGAATTCGACGGATTAACTAAACAAATTACAGACTTGGTTGTTCTACTTAAAGAACTACATCAATCTACGCAGGGTCCAAAAATACCCGTACATGTTGAATCCTCTACACAAGGAGGAACCCAAAGTCATGATAAAGCCATTACAGTACCTGATCTGCAGTTGGATACAACCAACAAAAGTCATGATTCTGCCCATCTTACAAAAGATCCAGACACCGGTGACATCAGAAAGAAAGTTCTTCAAATGGAAGAAACCCTTCGCGCTATCGAAGGAATTGGAGCACACGGAAGTGTGTCATATACTGATCTTTGTATATTCCCTGGGGTTCATTATCTAGAAAAATTTAAAACTCCTGACTTTGAAAAGTATGATGGGTTAGGAGATCCTTATACACATTTGAAGGTATTTATTGGATAACTCGGATCTTATACAGAGGACGAGAAGCTCAGAATGTAGCTGTTCCAAAAAAGTCAGACTGGAGAAGCCCGTTCATGGTATACCAGATTAGACAACTCGAAGATCCATAGCTGGGAAGAGCTAGCTCACGCCTTCCTCACGCAATACAATTTTCAGTCTCAGATGGCTCCTGATCGGTACCAGATTACCAAGGTCAAGAAACAGTCCAACGAGTTTTTCAGAGAATATGCTCAAAGGTGAAGGTGCCTTGCTGCTTAAGTTATTCCTTCTATGACAGAGTCAGAGATGGTTATGGCCTTTATCGACATACAAGAAGCTCCTTTCTATGAGATAGTCTTAGCTGGCATCGGTAAACCATTTTTTGAAATGATCAAACATGGGGAGATGGCTGAGATGGGATTAAAGTCAGGAAAGATTCAAGACCTAGCTGCCCTTAAAGCTGTTGCTGAACACATCCAATCCAAAAATTATGGAAATAACCCCAGAGGGTCCATAAAAAGAAAGAAGAGGATGTTTCCCTGATACTACAGGGTCAAAAAGGCAATCAAAATATGCCTATCCAGAGGAGAAATTACTCTCCCTTTCAAGCACAATACTCAAACCCTCCAGTACCAAAAGGTGGAGAAGTCAAATGCCCTCGAGTGTTCACACTCTTAGGGGACTGTCTCGAGAATATTCTCACTCTTCTGACCACGTAGAAGAAAATCACTCATCTTCTTCCACCAGCCAGCCCTAATGGCAGGGGTTTTAATGCTGCTCGGAAATGTGCTTATCATGCCGGGGCACCTGGACATGATACTCAAGATTGTTAGACCTTGAAGCATAAGATCCAATACTTGATAGACAATGATGAGATCGTGGTCACCAAACCCGATCAACCTCACGTTCAAGACAACCCTCTTCCTCTACACAAAGAGGAAGAAGTCAACATGATTAATTGGAGTACTAGACAAAGTTCTAATTCTAACGGTGAAGCACCCCAGATAATCAAAGACGATGTTGACAAATGGGATTATGCCAAGTTCCAGTTCTCAATGGAACGAAAAATGAAAGCTCTGTGCAAGCAAATCGAGCAATTGGCAGAACTGGCGACATACCAACATCAAGTCACACACCAATTAATCAGCCAGGAGCATACTAGTCTCCTTCCTCTTGTCATGAATATTCCCTCGTCACCTCCATACAGTGAAACAATGGAGGACAAAGTGGTAAGGAGAGTGAACACCAAAGCTCGTCGGGATTTTGCCAACAGAAGGGAATTTACATATCTGGGCCAACTTGTGTAGGAAATCCTTCAAATGTTAATCAATGAAGGAAGAATCACTTCCCTGCTACCTCCAATCAATCCCCGTTCAGGACGGTTTAATTCTGATGGAGTATGTCAATATCACTCCCATTCTTGCGGTCACAGCACAGAAGAATGTTGGGCACTCCGCCACCTTATCCAAAATCTCATTGATAGCGGTGTCCTACAACTAGCAGATAATGATACTGTGCTACGTGGATGTGAAAATACCTGTCATACTAAATGGAAAGGATTGGTAGCAGTTATCTCCACTGAAGCTGATGGCATTGTCAAACCACGCCCTATATCTACCATTCAACTAAGAGGAAGCTACAATCCTTTGAAAGTGGCTACTCCAGAGCCAATCAATTTACCCTTCCGACCACAATATCCTATTGTTAACTTACAGAAACTTCCTTGGAATTATGGAGAAGCTGAAGGATCTACCTCGCATACAACTGCTATAGTGTCGAAGGAGAATCCACTATATCTTGGGTGATGAAGTCTACCATCAAATTAAAAGAGAAGATTCCCATGGAGAAGATTGAAAATTTCCTCCGTGCCATGGGTCATAATGAAGTCTAGGTGGTTTTAAGCTTAAGAAAAGCTCCACATCAAATTTCAATACTAGACTTGGTCTTAACTTCCGAGGATCACAGGAAGATTCTACTAAAGGTTTTGGAAGAAGCCTACTTACCAAAATGTGGAAAAGTTTCAACATTTGGTTGATCACATTTTCAACAACAATGTGATATCCTTCATGATGATGATATACCGCCCGAAGGGACCGGTTATTGCAAGCCGTTACACATCGCGGTCTTGTCGTCCGGATATATGCTAGCTGGAGTCTTAGTAGACAAAGGTTCATCTTTGAATATCTGTCCATACACTACATTGTTAAAGATGAATGTCAATCTCAATCGAATCCGAGTTACCCATATGATCATCAAAGCTTTTGATGGATCATGCCGCAATTCGGTCGGAGAGATTGAGCTGCCAATTAAGTTTGGTCCCTATACATTCTACGTGTCTTTCCACGTACTCAAGACAGATTCGGGATACAACCTGCTCTTGGGAAGATCGTGGATTCATATGGCTGGGGCAGTCCCCTCCACCCTTCATCAACAACTGAAATACATTATCAACAATAGCCTAGTTACAATCAACGCTGAATCGGAATGCCCTCAACAAGGTGACATACCGTTCATCAGTTTTAATTCCGATATTGAGCTGATTAGTTTCCACACTTTGGAAGTAAGCAACCCTCAATTTCATGCCCTGGCAACTCCATTGCCCGTACCCAAGATCTTTGCCGAAGTAATGTCGGCTACTCAAGAAATTATGTCTTTGGGTTATCAGCCAGGACAAGGGCTGGGTAAAGATCTCCAAGGTATTAAATACCATATCCAAGTAGCCAGTCAAATTGGGACAGCTGGACTAGGCTATTCTGCCCGGTCTAGTCAGAGGAATCCTCATAAGCATCAGCAGATTCCTTCAACTTCAACCATGCGGCGTTTATCTTTGCATTCTAACGCTGAGTCAGTACAACCCCCTGTAAAGGTGCCAACCAACGTGATGGCTATGCAATTTCCCAAGCCCGTGCCATTCAAAGCAAAAGAAGTCATTGTTCCAGATCCCAAAGTGGAGGAAGAGAAACAAAGAATCAAACAAAACGTCATCCAAATAATGGCGGGCATGCGCATCATTGTTCATGATGAACAGACAAATAGATATACCCCAGACGTCATGGTCATCATTAGGGAAAAGGAGGACGATGACAGCCCCTCCATCAATGCAGTCCACCCGGACTTTATTCTTGCCAATTGGAGCAGCACTTCTTGCATTGGTCGACAAGGGTAAAATGGGTAGGACTTCTTTCTGCCATGTAGATATAATAACTGCTTACTTTTCTGTCCAGTATTAGCGGTTGTTTTGTTCGTATATGCTAACATTATGTATGATTAAACAGTTTCATATATATTAAGTGAAAGATTATTTTGTTTCAGGACTCTGAACTTAGATGTGTCTGTACTTGCTGAAAAGATGCCTCTTCTCTACAAGGATTGTAACTTTGATGAAAAGTTAAACTCAGACTTGTTGGAAATATAAGAGGACATTGAGGTGCCTTCGGAGATCAAAGAATGGGTCGAAGACAAGCCTAAACCCAACCTTGATCAAACCACCTCCTTCAATCTTGGAACCTTAGAAAACCCAAAGTTAATCCAGATTGGTTCAGACCTTATCCCAAACCAATGGAATTACATGGTTACGATATTAACCCAATTACATGATGTGTTTGCATGGTCTCATGAAGACATGGTGGGGTTGTTCACTGACATTGCTCTTCATCGCCTTCCCATTAAAGAGGGATTCAAGCCAGTCAAGTAGAAACTCAGGCGATTGAAACCTGAGTGGAGTTTAAAGGTGAAAGAAGAAATTATGAAACAATTTTAAGCTGGAATTATCATGGTGTCCACATATCGTGAATGGATATTTAACATCGTTCCCGTGCCTAAGCCTGGAGGAAAGGTACGAGTCTGCGTGGATTATCGGGATCTGAATAAAGATTGCCTTAAAGATAGCTTTCTCGTGCCCTTTATCCACATTCTCATTGACAATATTGCATAATACAGCATGTACTCCTTCGCTGATTGCTTTGCGCGGTACCATCAGATCATGGTTGCTGAGGAAGATCGTGAGAAAACTGCTTTCATCACGCCTTAGGGAACCTTTTGCTATAGACGATTGTCATTCGGCCTTATCAATGCCAGAGCTACCTATCAGAGAGCTATGATGGCTCTTTTCCACAACTTAATGCACAAAGAGATCGAGATCTACGTGGATGACATCATTATCAAGTCCCGAAAGGAGGAGGACCACTTAGACCATCTCAGAAAACTATTCAATAAGTTGCATAAGTACAACTTGAAGTTGAATCTAGCCAAGTGCGCCTTTGGCGTTAAATCAGGCAAGTTGTTAGGATTCCTAGTCAGCCACAAAGGAATTGAGCTGGATCCTACCAAAATTCAGGCCATCACGGAAATGCCCATTCCTCAAACAGAGAAGAAAATACGGGGATTTTTGGGAAGAATCAACTTCGTTAGCCGATTCATTTCTCAACTCACAGCAACTTGTGAACCTATTTTCAAGATGTTAAGGAATAACTCCTCCATGAAATGGAATGATGAGTGCCAGAATGCCTTCCTTACCATCAAAGAGCAGCTGGCCAAAGCTCTTATTTTGGTACTATCCAGGGATGATGTTCCCCTGTTCATGTACCTGTCCATAAGTGACAATACCATGGGCTACATGCTGGGACAGAAAGATGATAGAGGCCGAGAGCAAGCTATCTATTACCTCAGCAAAAGATTCAGCAGCAGTAAACACAAGTACACTCTGATTGAGAGGACTTGTTGTGCTTTAGCATGGGCTGCCAACATTACCTCAATGGGCACACAACCCATCTCATATCACGTGTGGATTGTAACAACCCGATATTTTCTATATAAATTAAATCAGAAATTTTACGTATAAATTTTTATTTTATTTTATTTTAAGGACGAGGATTTGTACAAGATATTGAGTGTATATATTTATGTAATATATTTATTATAGGAATATTTACAAATAATTTTATTTAAGAAATTATTGATTATTATAAAGTATATTCTTATAATAATTACTTTTATAGCAAAAATATTTTTATTAATTATTTTTTATGAAAATATAATCATATATTATTTAAATAATATATGAAATGATTTTCTTAGAATAATTATAATAATTATTTTATTATATGAATTTTTATACAAATTATTAAGTTAATTATTTTACCTTAATTATTAAGGTTAAATATAGAAGGATAAATCAGATATGGAATCCAAAATCCTAATTTTGGATTTTGTTCAAGACATGAGAATAATAATATAATATTAATTATATTTTAATTTTTCAGTGCTATAAATATGTACTGTATGTATGTGGACTGACAATGGTTGGTCAATTATTGTGTATTATATCAAACCCTAGTTTTACTGTACTAAACCCTAATTTGAGATCCAAATTAGAGTATAAGATTGTTTTATAATTGTGTTATGTGAGTTATGACCATTATTATAAATATTAACATTAATTAAAAAAATTCTAATTATAAGAGACCCTAATTGTAGATTAAAACCCTAAGTTGAAACCTAAACTGGAGTTAGTGATCAATCAGAAATTTTGTAAATGTGTTAATGTAATTAATTAGCAAGTGTCAAAATTATAATTGTTAATTAGGAAAGACCTAAGTAGTAATTTAAAATCCTAATGACTAGAACCCTAATTATAAACCCTAATTATGATTTGGTAACCCTAATTATCAAAATTGTAAATCCTAATTACGGTAATTAGTAGGGTGAATTATAATTAGTGATTACAACTCTAATGTTCTTGTATAATGTATTTAGAAACCCAACCTAATTAAGAAAACCTTAATTTTGTAATTTTTAGAAATAAATTTTTGAAACTAAAATTTTGTATTTTTTAAAACCTAATTGCTAAATCTCGTAAATATTATGTATTAAGCCCTATGGTTAAACCCTAAGGGTTTGCCAATTACCCAAAATGCCATTAAATTTTCAAGCGAAAAGACTAAAATGCCCCCTAGCATTATTTAAGATAGCTTGTGTATATTGCCATATATGGAGTTGGTGAACTAATATTGACTTCCTTATTTACCAAAATCTCAGCACATAATTCAATTATCAGCCATTACATTACACCTTGCTCTATATATAGATTAAAGAGAGAAAAATTCATTTGTTACCTCATTTGGCACAAGTACTCAACCTAGACTCTCTCTCTATTAAACCAACAAAATCATAAGACAAATCAGTCCCATATTCAAGACCCACTAACATCTATATCAAATCAGAACCCCAAGAGCAAGATTGATCAAAATAAATATAAGACCCCGAATTTTATGAAATAAAAGTATTCAATTTTTCTTATAATTACAATTCAGTAAAAAGTTAAATAGATAAAAAGTTAAAGTTATGGGTGAAATGTGAAATTTTTTCAAAATAAACAAGTGGTTATAAAATAATTATTGTTGTCGGGGAATATTCGTTGGTCGTGGAATATTCTTTCTGTCGGGGAATATTCGTACGACGGCGCAACTATTTGTGGGCCCCATAACGGAAAACTGTCAGATGAAGATAACGACAAAAATTAAGTTTTTATAATTAACGGCGTAGTTGTTACCGTTAACACTGTTGGAATACCCGGTGGTTAAAATACAGTAATACGCGTTATTACACAGTAGTACACGGTATTGCACAATATTTTTGAAATTATTGATTCTTACGTAAGAAGGCACTACTGAATAATTGTCACAGTAATTACTGTTCAATATTTTATTTTATTGATTCAATAATTGCTGCGTTGATATTTTATATTATTGTTGTTTCAATAATTATTGTTGCACATCATCTCCATTATCAGATCAATAATTTATATTATTTGAATAATATTATTAGATAGTATTATTGGCAATGTCTAGAAAGTTCTGTCTAAGGAGAGGTTTGGTCATCTAATTGTGTGCTAATAAAGAGAAATCCTTATTGGAAAGTCCCCTCTTTCCTTGGAACGGCCTGGTTGCGAGTACTGTGATTCTGTAATAATATTTGTGAATAATTAATTATTGATTTATATGATGAGAAAAATATTAATTTTATGTGGATATAGATGGAGAAAATTTTTAAAGTGACAATTGTTGAAAAATGATATTTTATCTTTTCTGATAAAATAATTTATTATTATATTTAATAATATAATAATGGTGATAGTTTTACAATGAATGTGGGATATATGAGTATATGAGGAGGAAGAGTATTTTTGTTGCATTAAATGATTAACACATGTTTTGTGTGTCGGTGGACCCCATTTCTTGACTGAAATTTGATTATAGCCTGCAAAATCGCCCGTTTATGGATTTTGATCAAATTTTATTTGAAATTTCGAAAAACTTTCCTCTGCAAAGTTGTAGAGAATTGAATTTCCTATAAAAAATCGCGATATTCGAATTTTCTGATAAAAGAGCTATTTTCTATGAATTATTGAAGTTTCGGAAAATAAAATGACTTTTATTAATTTATGGGTGGGACCCACTTTGGTTGTTGAACACATGTGGGCTGGTAGTTGGTTTTTCAAAGAAGGCATGTTAGATTTGTTCATAGCATACGTAGAGGATTTGTTAATTAAATAATATTATTTTATTATTTAGTCTCCTTTGGCGTTCTAGCATTTTTCTATAAATAGGTACTTAAGTTAGAATTGAAAATCACACCAGAAACAAGTTTTCTTTCTCTCTATATTATCAAGCATATTTTTAAGAGTATTTAGATACTTGAGGGTTGCTATTTAGTAGAACTTTCTTCCGGTTTTTCCTCCGAAGTACTGCTCTTTTGAGGTAAGGGATTTTAAGGGTTATTATGTTTTTCAGTTCATACATCTTCTGACCTTCAGAAAATTCTGAAAAAATTTGAAATGATATTTTGATGAGTTTTATTGATTGTGTCCAAAAATGGTGATTTTTGGATGTATAGATTAAGAGTTATGAATTTTACGGGAAAAGACTATTTTAAAATTAACTGCTTATAACTCCTTGTGGTTAACTCCAAAATTGATGAAATTTTTATTAGAAGTATATCTATATAATATCAGTGTACTCTATGAATTTCGGAATTTTTGGATAAAATTACAATTTATGATAAATGTCTAAATATTCGGCTGTTTTGACCATATGAAAAATAGTAAATGAGTTTTAAAAATTCTGAGAAAAATATATGTTCAATATAGGACTATATTATGCTAAATCCCAGAAAAGAAATATTTTTAGAACTGATTTGGTATTTTTCATAAAAATAGACTAGTTATGAGTAAATGAATTAAATATGTTATGCGAAGTAAGAAAATTAGAAAATAGGATTTTATGGCTTGAGAATCCTATATGAGGTATATGCAGATTGTTTATGAGGGTTTTGGTTATTGGTAATGAAATCTTATGAGTTTGGCATTTTAGGATGATTAAATGCATTATTTAGTAAAATGTAAACAATTAAAAATAAATTGTTTATAAGCTTAAGAAACATTATTCTTTCAGTATCATTATACCGAAATATTGGTATGTATTTTATTGTAGAATTTCTACCTTTTTGTGTCGGGTTTACTATTCATGAGTTACTATTCACGAGTTACTATTCAGGACAAAATTGGTTTCTTTTTCTGACCAAATTATAGTTGATTTATGAATATTACTCTTAAGATTAAATCTATATTTTGATCATATTATTTTTATTATCATATATAACATTTTTATAACCCTGATGTTGAAATTCTCTTTCACTTGAGTGTAAAGATGGGTAGATTGTTGGTATGATCATGACTATGGGTTCTCTTTGGCCAGTTGTGCAAAGTTGAATTGTTGACTGGTATGATCATGACCATTGAATTTATAACGAAATATCTTTAACTTAAGTGTAAAGGTGAATTGATCAACATGTTTATAATTATTGTTTATATAATTCTGAAATGATTATATATTTCTTTGAGATATTAATATATTTGGCCTATAGTGCAAATATGAACTGTTGAAGAATATCTTTGGCCTGTAGTGCAAAGATAAATTATTGATGAATATCTTTGGCCTGTAGTGCAAAGATGAACTGTTGATGAATATCTTTGGCCAGTAGTGCAAAGATGAATTATTGATGAATATATTTGGCCTGTAGTGCGAAGATGAACTGTTGTTGAATATCTTTGGCCCGTAGTGCAAAGATGGTTTGTTGATGAATATCTTTGGTCGTAGTGCGAAGATGGATTTATTAGAATGATTATGAACAGGAACTGTGATTTGGCATAACCATGATCTTTGATGTTTCAGGTAAAGACATGTGATGAAAATATTCTTTGTCCTGGGTGCGAAGAAAAATGTATAATCACAATTATGATTATGAGTTATTCATATGAATGTGGAAAGGAACTGTTGAGTGATGTTACAGGGATAAAATATTGTTGGTGGATTTTTAACATGAAAAAGATAATAGACTTTATAGTCTATTTGACTCTTCAAATGGATTGCTCGTTCTGCTGCAACTATGGTTGAAATTTTTATCATCTACCATATGTTCTAAATCTCTGATTTATTACTGATGAAGACTATTGATAATTTATTTATCTTTAGTCATGATATTCTTTACTGGGCTAGTTGTGCTCACCCTTTTGTTTCACAATTCCTTTCAGACAATAAGAGTGTAGCTGGGTCGAGCGGGGGTAACAAGGGAATAGAACGGTGGTCATCATTTAGTAGTTATATTTGGTGAAGAAAATAGGGTGAGGCAAACCTAACGTTGGAAGGGTGTTTTATCACTATCATACAAGATGTCTAATGACATACAACCTCGTGTCATCATAAGACAGGGTTGTGCTCATCCACTTGCTGAGTATCTTTACGAGCACTGCCTATATAATCTTGGTGTTTGTTTGAAGTATAATTTTCAATTAGAGACAGTGAAGATAATGACATGTCAAGAGAAGACTCACCATTGGGAAGAATATGATAGTAAACTTCTCGTTTTACTTTGGGGTCTATTGGGTCAACCAATGATAATTCTGTGACCATATGATATCTATCATAATCTAGATGCATGACCTCCCATATACAAAGGTTTCGTTGAGCACTTCCCAAAGATTCTAATTTCTAAAACAGTTTTTGACTATACCTTTATGTAAGGTATCATTGTGAGGTGTTGTCCACGATTGGGACATGAGTCACATTTGGTATATATTTGTATCCAAACTCACAGCATATGTGTTGTTGTAATTTGCACGACAATTATTGTAATAAAGTTGTAGTTATTTTCTGTACCATGTATTTGGCGACTCAGAATAGGTTGGATGGAATGGACCTGTTTTGGGGTTGTCATAATAAAGGTATAAACCCTATTTGAAAATCTGTCCATCGATCTGTTGTTAGATGTTAGAAATTTTGTGTTAAATGTGTGGTTAGTAGTGTTTAATGATGATCTGGGTTGCTAGATGTTGAATCCATAACATCTAGAGGCTCGGATTTGAAGTTTTCAAAAATTTGGAAATTTTGTTTTTGAGGTCTGACAACCGAATGTCAGTCCTTATATCTCTGTGATATGTAAAGATTTTTGTGTTTTGAAAGTTTGGAATTATAGTATGTAATGTGGTATTTAATCTGGAATTGAAATCATGCTTAGATCTGACTTAAGGTGTAAGATAATTGTGGTCAAACCACGTTAACCGGCCATGACTGGGCATTTCTGGGTAACCCAGAAACTGCCTAGAACAGGCCTGACAACGTTTTAAATCGACCAGATCTTTCTCGTTGGTGTTGGTTTGTTGTTTTTGTTGCATCTAAATTGTAGTCTGGTATATGAACTCCATGTTTATGCCTTGAAATCTCCTAATAATTAAACTAGGTGATTGTAGTGGACGGTCAAACCAAGCAAGTCGAGCATGTTCTCTGTTTTCTGGGTAACCCAGAAAACATATGAACATGTCGACTGACATAGTTTGACTGGATCATAAATGTTGATTCTGTTGATGTTAATGATATTTTATGACATAGAACTATAGTCCTACATGTTGGCTATACACTGCAGCTTATAGATCACAAAAAGATTACAAGGATAGCACGTAGTGAAGGCTCAAAGTATGACCTATGATCTGTTCTTCATTTCTGGGTAACCCAGAAATGAAGAACAACCTCTGACAACACTTTTGGAGGCTCAGATCTCCTTGGTTATATGTGTTATGAACTTGTTTGTTGTTGATTATTGTAGTCTTGCACTAACACTTTAAGTTTTGACTACAAGAATGCCTTGAATCATCATAGATTAAGATTAATAGCTGGTCAAAGTAGCCATCTCGAAACTGGGTATGATTTTCTGGGTTTGCATGAAGAACGCGAAGAACACCTACAACGACGGTTCTGTCGCTATAGGTGGTCTTTAGTGACAGTTTCTATATAAAAATTATATTTTTATTAAATAATTATAGAAAATTAGTTTTTAATTATTAAAAATAAAAAATAAATTATTTTAAATTCTGAAAATTAGTTTTTAATTATTTTGAATATATTTCATAAATATGTAATATTTTTGGAATATTAAAGGTATTTAATTTATTTAATTATAATATTAAATAAATTATTTAAAAATAATTTTAATACTTGAAAAATCATTTAAAATTATATTATGATATGATAAAATATTTAAAGCTATTTTCAACGACTTTTAATATTTTGTGATGAAATTCATTAATAAATTAATATTAACGATAATTAAGTTATTTACTAAAAGAATTAAATAAATTAATTAAAAATAATTTTATTATATTAAAAAATCATTTTAAATAATAATAAGGCATTTAAAATTATTTTAAGTTATAAAATATAACTTTGAATATTTAAAGGCAAATTTCATTAATTAATTATTATTAATGATATTAAGGTTATTTTATAATAATATTAAATAATTTAGTTTAAAAATAATTTTAATATTATAAAAATCATTTTAAATGAAAATAAAGTGTTTAAAGATATTTTAAGTTATAAAATATAACTTTTAATATTTAAAGGATAATTTCATTAAAAATTTAATATTAATGATATTAAATTTATTTAATAATTATATTAAATAAATAGTTTAAAAATGGTTTTATTAATTTAAAAATTATTTAAAACGGATATAAATGAATTAAAAATATTTTAAGTTATAATTAATGACTTTTAATATTTTGTTAAGTAATACATTAATACTTTAATATTAATGGTAATTATTTAAAAATAATTTTAAATGTTTTAAAAATCATTTAAGGGTAATATTAATACTTTAAAAATATTTTGAGTTATTATAAATAACTTTAATATTTTGGCAATGGTTTCATTAATAGTTTAATATTAATTAAATATTAATGATAATAGAATTGTTTGATATTTAAATCAATTTATAATGATTCTGATGTTTGAAAATTCATGATAAATTATAATAAATGTTTAAAAATTATTATAAGTCATTTAAAAATAATATGACTGATAATTACAGATATTGAGCTATAAGATAGAGTCCTAGACTCGACAATTACCTGATAAAACCGTCGGTACACCGACATGTTTCAGAAATTGATCTTGACTTAGATAATTTGATTAGATATGTGATTATTTGTGATTCAATGGTTGTTAAACATGGGTGATAATGTGATTAGGTTATGTGCTGACTGCAATAAGCAGTGTTATGTGTTGAGATATGTTATTCTAATCAGTAAAATGATCTTATTACTGATAGGTGATTACATAAAAGATAAAACTAAGTTGCAAATTTTAAGTAGCGCATCAGGCAAGTATTTTACCTTTGCATTTTTTTATGCAATGGACATGAGTAAGAATATTTATGAATTATATTATTACTGTACATATTATTAACCTTATATTATATATGCTTATTAATTATCAACATGTTAGTATATGGTATTTCAGATATATATATATATATATTATGTTCGTTAATTTCTTTAAATGGTTATACAAGTGTCCCCACTTGGATAATCATTATATTTAATCACACGTTGATACACCTTTGTCAATTACCCGTATATATATATATATATATATATATATATATATATATATATATATATATATATATATGTTGAATTATAGATTATTGTTGAACAAGAAAAATCCTTTAATTTGGAACCCAGACAAGTATGAACATCCCTAGATGGGAAAACTTTTATGCGTCCAAGGCGGACAGAGTGAACGATACCCTCGTTCTTGCATGTAGTATTGATCAATACAAGGTACAACGGGCTGATCACCCCCGTGCCCGTAAGTTATGACGGTTTGCATATGAATTTCTGTTTAACCTTTTCAAAAATGAAAACAATGTTCATAGTATGTCACCTTAACACTATTTATAGTCATTATGTAGTTTTAAAAATTTGAAAGAGAGTTGTTATGTTATTATTATCGGTTCAGATTACTTCACAACTATTGATTCTGTTTTAGAAGGGTAGTATAAAGAAAACATTTAAAATTTTTCAATTTATATATACATATATATATATATATATATATACATATATATAATTGTTATTACTTGCTGGACACTCAAATGTTCATCCTTGCTTAATTTAAATATTTTCAGCTAAGTGTGAACAACCAGAAAGCTCGGCTAAGAACAAAGGGAAAGGGAAGGTTGCAGAATAATTTGGTGCCATTTTATATAATAGTTGATCCTTAGTAAGACAATGACACTAATTATCTATCATGGATTGTAATGAATATTTAAAGGTTACGTACTTGGGATTCAGATGAATATGTAAATTAAGTTGATCTTTATATTATTGTTATTATTATTAGTATTATTCCGCTCATATAAATGGTATCGTGAAGCACCGAGTTCGGGTTTCAAGTATCTAGATTTGGGGGCCTTACAAGTATGTGTTCAGTAAACCCATACTAAATTGTCGGCTGTCCAGATGGCAGTTGATTATGTAACAATTTGAGATTGTCTATGTGACTCAAAAGTCCATTAAAGGTCAAGGAATTGCGGATCAACTGGCCGTCGGTCCTTCAACGGATTTCAAACCCTTGGAAACCTACTTCCCCGATGAAGGGGTAATGGCAGTTCAGCAACACCATCAGTACGATACACGCCAAGCATGGAAGATTTATTTTGATGGAGCTGTTAATACGAAAGGTACTGGAGCTGGAGCAATTCTAGTATCCGATACGGGGGAGCAGTATCCCGTCGCCGTTAAATTACAGTTTATCAGCACCAACAACACAGCTGAGTATGAAGGCTGTATCATGGGGCTAAAACTTGCCCGTTCAATGGGTATCAGACGGTTAACTGTCTTTGGGGATTCAGAGTTGGTAATTAAATAATCCACAGGAATCTATCAAACCAAAGAGTTGCGATTGCAGCCTTACCATCGGCAAGTTTTACAGATGGCTTCGGAGTTCGAAGAAATCTCCTTTATACATATTCCTCATAATAGGAATGACTTTGCGAACGCATTAGCAACTTTAACCTCTTTGATGCATATACCTGACAAGGAACACATGCCAAGTGTCACATTAGCCCTGCAAAAGGCACCAGCCTATGGGAACTATGTTGGAGCAGTATCAGATGAGCTACCTCCCATCCAACAACCTTGGTATCAACATATCAAGGAGTACCTACGAGATGGATCTACACCCGCTGAGGCGAGCCTGACTGAACAAAGGCGGATTCATCGACTTGCTATAAAATTCTACCTGAGCGGAGATGCACTCTACAAGAGAGATACAGGTCTAGGTCTCCTCAGATGCCTGGATAAAGACCAAGCTTAAAGACTCATGGATGAGATCCATGGTGGAGTCTATGGCCCACACATGAGTGGCCCCTTCCTTATCAAGAAGATCCTCAGGACAGGACATTATTGGCTATCTCTCAAGGCTGATTACTATGACCACGTCAAGAGATGTTATCAATGCCAAATTTATGGGAATGTTATCCACGCCCTTCTACGGGAGCTCCACAACATGAGTTCACCTTGGCCCTTCTCAATGTGGGGAATGGACGTGATTGGGCCCATCGAGCACAAAGCCAGTAATGGACATCGATTCATCTTCACCATGATCGACTACTTTACCAAGTGGGTAGAAGTAGCCTCCTTCCCTAGGGTTACCAAAGAAGTCATCATTGCTTTCATCAGAAACAATGTCATTTGTCGATACGGACAACCAGAGGTAATTGTATCAGACAATGCTAAGAACCTCAACAACAAAAGGATGGAGGAACTATGCAGAAAATTCCACATCAAACACCTTAACTCCTTCATCTACCGTCCAAAGATGAATGACGTTGTTGAAGCGGCTAACAAAAACATCAAAAAGATTATGCAAAAGATATCCACCAATCATAAAGGATGGCCTGCCTTATTTTCTCTTACTCTGTTAGCCTATAGAACATCAATGCACACTTCAACTGGGGTAACCCCCTACGCATTAACCTATGGGATGGAAGTAGTACTCCCCATAGAAGTAGAAATGGAATCCCTCAGAGTGTTGTTGGACGCTCAGCTGGATGAAGATCAATGGATACAAGACATGTATCACCAATTGTCTCTAATAGACGATAGGCGAACCGGGGCTATCTTCCATAGTCAATTATATCAACAAAGGATCGCTCAATCCTACCACAAAAATGTCTGGCTATGGCAGTTTAAACAACTTGACTTGGTTTTGAGGAAGATCATTGACAACCAAGATCAATCTAAGGGAAAATTTGCTCCTAACTGGGAAGGCCCGTTTGTTGTCAAGGAGGTATTGACAGGAGGCGCTCTCAGATTGCAGGAAATGGACGGCGATGAATTTCCACAACTCATCAACTCGAACATCGTGAAATGGTACTACGTCTGAAGTTATCATCAAGCAAACATCCTGGTGTTGGATCATCAGATCATCAGTCATTCCGGTTCTTTAACCCTTTACCATATACAACTCTTGTCCACACTTTGCCCCTTAGGGAAACCCACTACGGATTGAACCTCTCACATTTGCAGTTTGGCTACCCATACATGGGATCAAACTTCTCATACCTGTAGTTTGTCCTCAACTTAGGATCAAACTTTCTCTTCCCCGCAGTCTATCTTGCATATGGGATTAAACTTTCTTCCCCACAGTTTGACCTGTACATGGGATTAATCTTTCTTCCCCGCAGTTTATCCTGCATATGGAATCACAATTTTCAACTCACCATGAGGGGTGAACTACGTCTACCTGATCTCCTTGATACACGGGAGTACGTAGGCAACCATATTCTATATGGCCCGGTCGTGTTAAACAAAAAATACCAAACACATTTCTACCCTTCTCTACAAAAAACCAAAACCACAAAAACATTTCTACAACCTTCTTAATCAATAAAGCTTCTACACCCATCTGCCTTTCTTAAATAGCTTCAAACCTCTTACACCAGGTTCAAACTACACAGACCTGATCTCCTCTTCAATAGGAGTACGTAGGCAACCATTTATGGTTCGGTCTAACCCCCTACCAAAACACAAATACTTGTCAACGGTACTGGGATCAAACCTCAATCCACCACATTTCATTGGCTTCAAACCAAAGGGATGGAGTTACCCAACATCTCCTTGTGAATTGGAGATTCGGCGACCATCTAAGCTGCGGTTGAACCTTGAAGAGCAATACCAATCCATAAGAGATGGAATTAACTAGGCTCCTCCTTAATAGGGGTACTGGCGACCATCTGTGGTGCGGTCAATCTCAGAGAGAAAAGCCACAACCCTCTCCACATTTCCATACAGAACCAGTCCCAAAACACTGAAAGATGGTAGGGATACACACAGATCCATGATCTATTCTGAGCTATCTAGAGACAACTCAATGTCCATCCAGCAAGGAGGAATTCAGAATACATCGAGATCTCAAGCCCTGAAGAAGTAGGCAAAATATCAAGCAGATATCAAAACATATCTAAAAGGGAAGTGATCAAAAATATATTTCCCTGCTATATATAATGCTGTTTGATATACATAATCTAAACTGTACATGACAAAATAGCTAAGCTAGTCTGTGCAGGAAAATACAAGCCCATCTACAAATCAGTTCATATGCGAGCTAACAAGCCCAACATGGCATCTCTCTCAGAAGAATGAGTTAAAGCTGTGGTCTCCTGTACGAGGATATCCACACGACCCAACAGATCTGCAGCCATCTGCATGGTGACCATGTGCTCATCAATATATGTGTTCATCTCTGCGATCATGCCAGTGGTAAGGGACCTCACTGCAGTACCATCTATGACGGCTACATCCCGAGCAGATATGTCACTATCCCACTCAACTATCACTGCATCTCTGGCTGATTTGGCCTCATCCAGCTAAACAACAGCGACATCTGTACGAGCTAATGCCTCGTCCCTCTCTAACAGGGCTGCGTCTCTCCCATTAAGAGCTGTCAACATCAGGGCTCTAGCCTGATCTCTCTCAAATGTCATCAGATTAAGACTCTACTCAAAGTGCTGTACTAAATGCTGAATCACGACAGTGCTAGTACTGGGAGAATCTAAAGGAGATACTGGCAACCCAGTAGATGGGTCCTCCTCGGTGTGAGAATCAATGTCCTCCTTGGGCTCTCCACCATCTGAATCAATACTCGATAATGTGGATACAACCGCAATCGATGCAGTCTCTGTCTCTATCCATGTGGAATACTCTGCAGAATAACCTGGGTGACTAATGGAGAAAGTGGCTATCTCGCGCTGATCCCAACATGCATACATACGAGATCGGTCCTCTGCTGAAAGATAGCGAGAAGCTAAACGCTGGCCTAATGCTCCCTCAAAAGGATGAAAATCCTGAAACTGGTTAAACTGCGACATCACGGCCAGTGGATGGTAAGTAGTCATGCCCCTCAAACTAGCCAGAGGGATGTAATCCATGCCCGGAGCAGGAGTAATAAAGCTGTAAGGTGAGCTGAGCCCTGAGCAAGGCAATATACTAAACTGGTCTTCAATATCAACTAAGAAAGCAGACCAAGATGCAGCATCCGTACACTCTGCAGGCTAAAATGAATATGTCATGTCTATATCATGGGTGAAACAATACCCATGCCGTCTGAAAGTGCCAATCGGTCTCAGGTGTGACATAAACCACACATATAGCATGATCGAACTGCCCGTAAATACTCCTATCGGATAAGTGCAGCAGTATATAGCTGACCTCAATGTCTCGGCTATAATCATAGGAATGATGGTATGACCCTCCCTGAGAGCTCTCACCGCCATGATAACTCCTATATCCAACTCATCCATATACAATGGCATGTAGACATATGACAGTACACACAATAGCAGTACATCTACCCTGGCCATACGCCAATGATCCTCCGGTGTGGTGAAATCCCCGGAATGTCGTCTATAACTATCCTCAAAGCCAAATTTGTCAAACAAAAAATGCTGGGATATAACGTGGCCAGATGTCAACTCATCCTGCACTACTCTACACCTCAATCCAGTGAGGGTCATGAACCGTCGACTCATGTCCCCCAAAGCCATATGCACGCAAGGTTTATCCAATTGCAGCATCGTCAATCATGCATACTCCTCCAGAGTGGGAGTCAACTCCTAGGTCCAAAATTAGAAAACATGCCTCTCCGATACCCAATCCTTTGGGAACCTAAAATATCAACAGGGTCATAGTATGCTGCAACAAATGATATATGGTCACCCTGTCTGATGGTGACATACTATCATACCACGATCGCATACCAGATACTACCAATAATGGTGGGGTATGATCAATACGGCTAACTGCCGAAGAAGACATCTGCACGTGCCATGTCATAAGACCATCCAGGGGTCAATGCTGAATATCTCTAGACACACATACATATGCATAAAATGATACATGCATAACAGATAATAGATGGTAATATGATATAGGGAATGGAAAAATTGTACATACATTCCTAAGTATATCATCATCTAATACATCATCTCTGTACAACTACAAATACAGGGAAATGGGGCACAGACGCCCTACTACTAAGAGAGGCCTATTAAAAGATATAGCGAGAATGGGGCACATCCACCCAATAGCTAACAGAGGCCTATCAAAAGAGATAAACAAGAATACACATCGGAAGAAGATAATGGTGTCGATGTCCACATCATCAGTCCTGTCTACCTGATGTAACTCCTCCTGAGTCACTGGATCTCTATCAACAAGGATATCAGGCCGATACAAAGGAGGATCTGCGTTGGCAAAACCAAATGGGTCACCCGAGGGACCAGCTCATGCGCTTGAAGGATTAAACGAATCTGCCTCTGTCGGATCTCTACCCAAATGCCATATAAAAATATGTGCCTGGTCCAACTGCCAGGTCAAACTGTCAATCTGTGTCATATGAGTCAGATCTCAGACACAAGCTAACCAATCTGTCATCATCACGGATCTTAGAACCATATCTCCCATAAACTGAGTGGCGCGGGTCTGGGCTCCAATAGTATGAGGGATCCACCAGTGCTGGAATACATCCTGAGTGCAAGGACCCTCTGATAATGCAAAACCATTAACACCCAACAATGGGATATCAATGACGGGTGACTGCGACACAGGTCAATAACGCCTGGCAAGAGGCAAGATCGGTATACGGATCTCCCCTGTGGTGCTCCTAATAGCACGCTCTCCTAGATAGAGCTCTCATCCTCCATCCGTGAAGAGAGGAACTCTTCGGGTGGAAATCACGTACTCGACACCAATCGGGTATCCATCCTAAAATCCGATGGCTAAATGTTCCCAGAATAGGGAATCCATGTGATAATATCAGCTATCAACAACTCTAGCTGTAAATGGCAGTGAGTAAAACCCTCAGCTACAGGGACCTCCGCCAGTATGGAATGATGCCATCGCCCTCCTCGTGGGTAGGTATCCAATCCTAGCACACTCACTGGACGTAAACATGGGAACCTCTCATAGGCCCAAAACTGCCAACACAAAGGCAAACATATATTGTCAGTTAACACTCTTAACCAATACATGGTAAATGACAAGAGAAATACTTACCAGCAAAAATGGGTAAAATCTTAACCAAGCCTCGGTCAAGCCCTATGAGCGCATATGCATGACCCTGAAGAAATAAGTAAAGGTATAGGAACCCCAATCATACTCTCCAATACGGTCCACATGCCTAGTGGCGCTGATCAAAGCGAACGACACCGTAGAGAAGTTATCTACTATGAAGCAGCCCCTAATGATCATCAGGAACAATCGCCGAAGAATGTGATCCCTGACTCTGACATCAGCTGGTATGGGCTCGCTCAATAGCCCACTCATAGCATCTACGCTCAAAGGACCCGTACGGATAGTCCTTCCCTTGAGCGCCTCTGCCGAAACTCCTAACAAGGATCTAACGGTAGTTGGGGTAATATCCACCGTGCAAGGCACTGGCGCCTCTCCAAACTCCATACCTGTGATAAATCGACAATCCATCGGCGTCATCATCACCTCACAGTCCAGCAAATGGAGTGACTGAGTCTGGTGAAACCACTGCTCAGATAATGTCCTGAGGTAACCCCAGGGACATCGATGGGGAAGGATGGAAAAGAATGCTCTAAAACCCCAGTCATGCACAATCGCTCTATAGTTAGGATGAAGCGCCTAGTACATGGAGTGTATACTGAACCAGTTCCCTCGAGGCTGTGTAAATCCAGGAACATTCATGAAATGCAGATCAACATTAAATCCTTTTACTCCTCACAAATAGGAAAGAAGGAAGATCAAGTTTTGACGTTATACCTCGTTAGCATGCAAATACATCGAGGGATGTCGACTCAAGTCACCAAGAAGCTCTGGGTTTACCACCTGAATACTCGGAAGCTCCCTACGGGGAATATGCACAGCAGGAGCGGGGTCCATAATAGGAACATCCTCCTCCTCGTCCTCGACATTCGGCACATCAACCTGGACTGGACATATCACCGCCTCCACCAACCTGTGAGGCTGTCTAATGGAACGGGGTCGAGGCACTTCAAAAGCCCTCCTCCGTACACTAGAAGTGGTCCTATGGGAACTATTCGGCTGATTTTGATCAATAATATTCGGACAACAAGTCTCTAAATCACCTCAAAAAGGGTATGGTATCTTTTAACCTGGAGCCTTTCAAAATGCATTTAATGACTATCTGTGTGCATGCATTATTTTAACATACATCCACAGTATAGTTAAAAATGCATGACTAACACAATTCCTGCATTTTACGAAAATTTTGCCATAGTCTCCTCTATAAATAGGACTATCCACATACATATAGGCATGACTAGGTGGCCATTCAGTAGCGCACCTGCCCACAGTCATCTACATAATATGTGCAAAATCATTAACACATAAGGTTAACCTCAATGCTAGTAGTACTTTGCCTTTTTATCTTGTGCTCAAATGTCCTCAGATAGGATAAAAATAGCAGAAAAGGGTGCCAATTTGACTGTCTCAAAAGTTAAATTTTTTCACATCATTATGTTCAGCATGGTTTAATACTAACATTTACTATGTCGAATATTTTTTATCAAATCATTTGAGCATACACAATCACTACTATGTGTTTAGATGTATTTCATATGATAAGTCATTTTCCAACGGATAAAAATTGGAAAAAAGTACATGCATACGTTACCATGATAGTGTAGAACACTTGTACGGTAACAGATTTTGCAGAAAGATGTCTGAACTCAGCAGATCTGAAGAATAGCTCTCAGATTTCGTTCGCGGCGCAAATTGAAAATGACTTATGAAAGCAACCTGCTAGTCTTTATGATCTACGGTTGGCCGCAGGTCCATCTACGGCTGCAGCAGGTGTACCTGTGGCACCCCTATATAGGCCCCCCCTCCGGCTCGGTCCAGTTCGAGTTGTAAAGGAGTTCTCGCAAGCTGAAAAGGCCAAATCAGGAATAAAAATGCTACGCGATCGAGAATAATAGCTTACAATCCTGGTTGAACCGTGGGTCTTCACGTCATTCATTGGTATTCGCCCAACCACAGGGTACACTATGCCGGTGATCTCAGACTATACAAGTCACGCTCAGCAATACCTCACACAGGTCCAATTTTTCTCATTCAGGATCGTCATCCTACTTTGCCACAACAACCCCGGCGGGGGTCACAACGTGGTACATATGTCGAAGTACATAACCCTGGCGGGGGTTACAACACATATCATTCATTGACATACATATCAACGAAGGTCAAGCAGCCTTGACATCACTACAACCGTTGACAAGTAAATCCAACGGAGCGTCGAAAGCCGTCCGATGATTTTATCCATTGATACACACATCAACAAAGTCCAAGCAGCCTTGGCATTTATTCCCAGTAGGGAGTTCATCCGTTGATCTACACATCAACAGAGGATCAAATGTATCCTCAGTGGGGGTTACAACGCGTGGTAAACCGTTGGTTCACACGTCAACGAAGGTCGGGCAGCCCTGACAACATTTGTTGTTGGCAGTAAAACCAACAAAACATTGACGTACTCTGGCGATGCAAACCAGGAGAGGGAAACGTCATCAAGGAGGATTGATGTCAGAATATGTTATACACATCCTCAAATAGACAAAGCTTTATCCCCACAAATCTCTTACGCATAAGAGGCACTACTTCAGAATCAAGTCTGTATCAAGGATTCAGAACTTTGATCATAATCCCATCGTCAACATCCTCAAAGATTCGTACATCCAATTTGGTTATCATTACCAAATCCACATTAGAAGCTATAAGGAGATAGCAATCATCCTCAGCATGTTGGGAAACAACCCCATACACATGCATCATATAGTTGCTTCATATTATATTTCAAGTGTCTAGGATTCTTTATCCTATCCATGCATTGCATTGCATGAATATTATAAAGAGGTGCATCTGTAGACACTTGAAATTTTTTGCCTATCTATTACTGACATCACAGGAGCACATATTCATCTTTTAAGAGGAAACACTGAAAGACGATTCATACCCATTCCGAATACCACCGGGAGGAACAGCTCAACCCCAGAACACACACTGGGAGTAACAACTCAACCCCGGAACACACACCGGGAGTAACAAATCCAACCTCGAATATAACCTCGAGGCATGCAGATCCAATACCAGAACACAAATCGGAGAATACCGATTCATCTAGGAGATTACCCCGAGATGTTCCATCTCAGTCCCAACACGGGGAATAGCAGATTCCAACTTTGGAGATAACCCCAAGGAAGGCAGTGGCAGTTCCTGAGATAACCCCGGAAATGCTTGTTTTAAATGCATGTCATCAGCTTCAACCTTAGCGCTCACACTGCGGCACTAAGTACATGACAGGCACACCTCAGAGATGACACTGAGGACCTTCAATATTTACAGCAGTCCAATCCCAGCAATAACCCTGAGCAACGTCTGCTTTATCAGCCCAAATCGGAGATAACCCCGGTGAGGGGCAAAGTTGTCATCTTGTCACCATGACGCCACATCACGCCGTCTCAACATTTCAGACATACATTTCTACACATCAATGTCCCACAGAAGCTCAGAAGAACCAATCCCAAGTGACTATTGCGCTGGATAATGGGTAGAATTTGAAGCTGAAGACCGGAGGGGATCGTCCCATCTTCATGACTTCGTACAACCTCTAATCCCATGTCATTGCGTAACTCTCGACAACGGCGGTCGAAATAAGTCCTATATTCCTCAATCGGATGCCCTGATTGCAATTCTGAAAGTCCGAGCAGACATCACGTTGTCTACGTGCACGTATTTCGAGACGACGGGACCCTCAAAGCCCAGGGCACCCCAAGCAGCCTCTGGTACACCTGCGGCCTAGCCTCTGGTACACCTGCGGCCCAGCCATAGGTACACCTGCGGCCCAGCCATAGGTACACCTGCGGCTCCACCGTCTATAAATAGAGGACTTGGGGTGGCCATTTTATAAAGAGAAAAGGCGAGAAAGCCCTGTCCAATTTGCTCCATACACACTCCAAATTGAGAGTTTTCTCATTTTAAACACTTGTGAGCTCACATATAGCTACTTTTGTACCGGTAGAAGCAAGTGTTTATCTACTTTAAAGTTATTGAAGTCTTCTTTGGCAGCCCACTATAAACCTTCTTACACATTTTCAAGCCTTTCTCTCCACACTTGCACACACATTCCTTTACGTCGAGAGTCGTGTTGCGTGTGTTTGCCCAGACTTCGGTCCGTGGTTTTATTTTAGTTTGTATATATATATATATATATATATATATATATATATATATATATATATATATATGGACTAACATTATCGAGTCATGCCTCGATTGAGCCTAGACTTCGGTCTGGAGCGTTTACTTGCTTTTGTATATATATACTTATATATATAAATTGTGTGTCGAACTCTGTTCGATGAGCCTAGACATATGTCTGGTGCGTTTAAATGCTTTCGTGTGTGTGTGTGTGTGTGTGTGTATATATATATATATATTTACATTTCGTCCCACCTGGAGTTTACTTCGTGGTGATTGACTGTTTTTACTACTTTCTGTACATTTCGTCCCGCCTGGAGTTCCCTCTTTGGCGGTTGATCGCTTCTACAACTTTATTTACATTTTTTATCCCCCATGGAGGTGCTTCGTGGTTGGTGATCATGTCTATATATATATATATTTACAGCTTTTATATATATACCTGCTTACTTCGTTTATAACAACTGCAGCATCATGTGAGCCTAGGAATCATGTGATCACAGATTCAGTCCACTGAATCTAGATTCGGTTCCCGTGATGGACCTTTTCAGCTGTAAGCAGCTTGTAAATTTATCTGTGATGTTTGGATTTCCTCAGATGGTTTTCATACCCATGAGGAATTCATCACCTTTTTGTACATTATTTGCATACAGATGCCTCGCATCTGTAAAATAAAATCAACCAAGCCGAATTCGGAATAAAATGGAACTATCAAAGGCCTCAATTACTATTGAGCACAAGAGTTTGAAAAAACCTCTTTTCTAAAACATCATTGCTATATCTTGTTTAAAATTGAATTTTTGTATAAATTCAAACCCTTTGTATATAGGTGCAAACGAGGCATAGCACTACTTCCAAATAACAACACATTGACCCCCCCCCACACACACACACACATTCATATAATAGTTTCTTGAAAAGTGGCGGTCACCGTGGTAACACGGATGTCGGGGGGTGCCTAACACCACCCTCCACATAAGTAATCCCAGACCCTAATTGAATCTCGGTTTCACTGACCCGTTTAGCACTGTCACATCATTGGGTCAATGTGCAAACTTTTTCTTGGTTGTGTTGGTACAACCAGTTAAAAAACTAACTGGCGACTCTTATAGTCCAATCATCGACATTACACATGTCGAACCTTTTTCACCTATTTTTTCAAACAAATCTCACCTAAAATGAGAACACACAAGAACAGGTAACGAAAAGGGACAAATAAAAATCCCGACGTCGACAATTATATAGTAAAAGTTTTGTTAATCTCTCAATCATACTTCAAGTGCTCAACAATCTGATAAATTTCATGTTTATGTCTTGCAGGATTGAAAAAGAACATTGGATAGCTTAGCATAATGCAAGGATGAGAAATAGAGGAGTTTTAGCAGGGAGCATGCCCGCCGGGGCGGGCCCAAAATGAACCACACCCCCCGCCGGGGCTGCGGTCTCTCAATCTCTGTTTATAAGAGGCATGCCCACCGGGGCGGGCTCCATTACCCTAGTACCCCCACCAGGGCGGGGGTCCTGGAAACTTGGCATACATATTCGGCAGATGCCTCACACGCTGCCCTTCTATTTCCCAACTACACGCCCACGACTCTGTCCTTCTTCCTCACCTAAACTACCCAGCCTCCCATACACTACCCACGACAACTCCTAACACATTCCTTCTACCTATTACCTAAATCCATTGAACCCACTTCACCCCACGAATTCCACTACCCCACATCATCAAGTACTCCAATTCCTCTCCCCCACAACACCTCTATATAAACCCTATCACTCAATCCCCATTATCACCGCATACACTCCACTCCTTCTACACAAGGACACGAATTCAGCAAGTTATTGGGGGGATTTGAGAGAACAATTCCACTTCATATTCACCTTCTCTCACCGAAATTACTATAGAAAGCACTTAGTTTGGGGGGAAGAAAGGACTGTGCACGCCACATGTTCGACAGTTTGGGTAAACCAAGTTTGGGTGGAATTAGTGTGTCTACAACAATTAATGGCTTCGCAACCTACACCCAAACGCCAAAGGGGATAGAGTTCACGATCCACACAACTGACACGAACCTTTGATCACCGAAAATTTATGAGTGCCACCGTCACCGACCGGTATGAGTACATGCTAACCAAACCCCTTACACCAGATTGGGGAATGGCACCGGATCCCAATAATGGGGAGATGATGCCTCAAATCTATCAAAAGGGGTGGATTAAATTCATCGAAGATCCGGAACCTGCTGTGGTTAACATTGTCAAGGAATTTTATGCCAACGCTCAGGACAAAGCTTCATTCAATGCTCATGTGCGGGGTCGCTTAGTTCCATTTAGTGCCGATGCAATAAATACCTGTTATCAGCTGCGGGTACCTCGCCAATGCCAATATGCTCTACTACATGATTTTGATCCGGACTTTGATGAAATAATCAAAGGGATGACAAAGTCAGGAACATCTTGGATGAAAGGTCTGAAGGAAGGCACAGTGTTCCATAGCAAGGACCTTAGCCTGTATGGAAAAATATGGTACTCATTCTTATGCGCTAATTTGCTTCCGTCCCAACACACCTCGGACGTCACCAAAGAGAAGGCGTTGTTGTTGTATGCAATTGTGCAAGATTTCATTATCGATGTCGAGGCCATTATCTGTTTCTCCATCCGCCGGTGTTTACGTGGAAATTTTTCGGGCGGTTTGCCACACCCATCACTCATATGTGGGTTGTGTCGCAATGCAGGGGTGAGATGTTCCGACGATGATCCCACACAAATGCCACTCGCATTGCTTGATTCTAGAATGATAGCACGCTATTGTATATGGGCAGGAGGCGAGTCACATCCATGAGGTCTGGGCTTTATTTTTCCATCGGCTTCGGAAGACGAAGTTGATGCTACAGAGGCATCAGAGGATGATGATGCAGCTATGGGCGATCAAGGGGTTGAGTAGGTACCACAGACCTTGGCAATATCTCGTCCTCAGTTCCTTGAGTTCCAAAATCAAATGACTGCGCACAACAAAGCAGCACATCAGGAAATGCGGCGATTGGCAATGCGACAAGATCACTTGTTTTTTGCTATGAACTTATCTTTTGCCTCACTCAATACAACCCTTCAAAGCTTCAGTCTGGTGGCTCAATTTCCATATCAACAACCTGAGCCACTGCCGAGATTTCCACCAAGTGATTCTGATGAAGAAGACCAACAACCACCACCTCAGACTTAATCGATAGCAGGGAAGTCCTCACGCACTTATTTTTGAGTATTCATCCAATGGGGACATTGTATTACTTAAGTTTGGGGGAGTTAAATTCATGTTTGCATGCATATATAGTATTTAGGTTTAAATTTTGTCATTTCAAATTCTAGTTTTGCATAGTTATTTAGGAAGAATTGCATGATAGCTTAGGTGCATACAGAGTAGCTTAGGTTATTGTTGTCATTGCATTGTGTTAGTTTTGTATATATTGCATGTTGTTAAATTATTTTTAAAAAAATGGTATTTAGTTAAATATTATGTTTGTATATGTCCAACAGTGTTGCAGTTCATGTTATTTGTGGGCCAATGATGAGATTGAGAATAAGTTAACCAATACAGTATTGATTATTAGAACTGTGATATAATTTATGTTATGAATCAAATCTTGCACGTGTTTGAAACTGTTATAAAAAGGTTAGCACGTTAATAACAACTTTGTTGACCGATCAGTTCAAATTGATGCATAAATAGTCTCTAAAGGATAATGCTAGAGTAAATGAGAAAACGACAAGGATAGACAGTAAAGGCTAAAATTAGGCAAGAACCTAAGTTTGGGGGAGTATATGTGGGGTATATAAGCTTTAAAAAGAAGTGTATATATTGTGACTAGTCTTATTTCGGGGCCTTTGTTACTTGAGCAAGTACGCCCGATGGGATTATCTTTACACCTAGCGCCCTATGGTCTTTTATGGTCTGGGAGTCGTTGGTCGAAAGCTCGCTAAGGGGTAGCATTGTTAGCCTAATGGGATGAGACATTGTACAGTCATTTATGTATATCTGAAAAAAAGAATAATAACGGGAAAAGAGCAAAAAGCCCCCGTGGAAATTTTTTTTTTGAAATAAAAGAAGTATAAGTACCCTGCATGAAACCTTGAGTTTGGTATTGCTTAGTTTTAGTTGGGATGTGCCTATTTTTGAAATTTTTAATTTTGTACTATATGATTCCTTCTATGAAATTACTTATGTATTGAATTTGAGTTCGTATCAGTTATCATAGATGTTGAACACACACGCACACTATACCAGTGATAATTGTTCAAGATTTGAGAATTAATATGAAACTGTGGATTAGTTTTGGTGATTCGAATTGTAGAGTTGCTTGTTTTCTTTAAGGTCGATGGGATAATTTTGATTCTGCGATATTGTTGGATTAGTAGACATTTAGATTATATTTATTTCATTGCATTGCATAGCATATAGTTGTTTGTACTCGATGACTAGCATAGTTTAAGTTTGGGAGATTTTGACAAGTGGATTTCATATCCACGAATCTATGTTCATTTCAAGCTTAAATTCGTGGTTATTTTCTTGTTTTGTGTTTGTTTTCACTCTTTTCATGTTCTTTTATGTGTAGGGTGATCATGGAGGCAAGTGGTGAAGAAAGGGGGTCTTTTGGAGCAAAGTTGGAAAAATTCATGAAGTAGCAAAATTTCTTTAACAGTGACCTAGCCCGCCGGGGCGGGCATAATTTGCCTTGTACCCCCTCGCCGGGGCGGGGGTGTCGAAACTTGTAGTCTCCTGGTTTGATTTGAAGACTACTGGGAAGTGGATTGTGAGACTTTTGTTAGGCGCATGGACTCTAATAAGGAGGGACTTCGACCAGAACAATAGGAGTGATATATATTGCACTAAAAACAACAAATCACGTATCACGAAAAGCATATTACATAGATAATTTCCATATTTTGATTTCAAGTTTTGGAGGAGTGATTGGAAGAGAATTTTGTGGCGGTTGCAGACTAAGGCTACGTGAAGGGTGGTTTTCGCATTATTCTTCATCTTAGTTTTATATTTGTAATTGGAAGGATGTTTCCTTTGAATTATTCAGTTTTTATTTCATTTGTTATGAACTAATTTGCTTATTAGGCTTGTGATGGATCCTTGGGTGAAACGATGATTTTATAAGTTTGATTTCCAGTTCAATAAAGTATTTTCAGTTTATCTATGTTAATTTGAGCGTGAATTTATTGCTTGATCAACAATTTTTTGTGGATTTGTATGGAATCGAGAGAGGATATTCAAATTTAGACGTAGTTAATATAGCATGTGTCATGAATTTTTTGAATAGCAGATTCTTGATTATTGTTAAAGTAGAGATATGCTTGACATCGCATGTAATCGGATAGAGAACTTAAGCTTAAATCTTCTTTAATTTCAGTTCACATAGAGATATAGTGAGTTGGTTGATTTAGGTGTTTAACTTGTTTCTATCTAAATTATGGATTTAAGTTAATACGGTATTAGTGCATCGAGAGGTGGCTAGTACTACATCCGTGTTCTTGATTAATAAACTGAGATATTGAGTTGAATTGGAATAAAGGTTTGAAAATCAGAGTGAAGCTTTGGGTGAAATCATAAGTCTAATTTTCCATCAATTATTTGAAATTCCGGATTTTGATATTTCTGATTGTTTTGTGATAGTTTATTTATTTATTAATTTAGTTTCTACAATTTTAAACCATTGAATTGAATAGTTTAATAGAATTAGGATTAATAGAAAATTGGTAATTGTGAAGTTAAATTTCTTACTAATTTGTCTTCGTGGGAACGATACTCTACTCATTACTATATTACTTGTTGACCACGTATACTTGCGCGCTGTGCGTATATAGATTTTACCCAACATCTCCCAATACACGGGAGTACGTAGGCAGCCATTTATGGTCCGATCTAATCTTTACAAAAACAAAAACAAAACCCTCTTCACCGCATACAAGTTTCAACCTTTTCACGCTAAGTTGGAACTATGCAGACTTGATCTCCCCCTAATCAATGGCAGTACGTAGGCAGCCATTCATGGTGCGGTCTCACCCCTACAAAAACACAAAACCCTATCAATGGTACTTGGATCATCCTTCAAACTTTCAAACCAAGCCATAAGAGATGGAACTACCTGATCTCCCCAATACATGAGAATACATCGGCGACCATCTATGGGGCGGTTAAATCACACATCATCGGTTTAGACCACATGGATGCAAGTACCTTGTCTCCCCGCACAAATGGGAGAAAAATCGACTACCGTCTAAGCTGCAATTGAATCCTCACTGAAAAACATCAATCCATAGGAGATGGAACTACCTGGTCTCCTCTATACAAGGGAGTACCGGCGACCATCTGTGGGGCGGTCAACCTCGGAAAGGAAAGTCAAAATCCTCTCCATAACCACATTCAGAAACCAGTCCTAAGACACAAAAGGGTAGGGGAATACGAAAATCGACGATCCATTCTGAAAGATCCTAAGACATCTCAATGTCCATCCATTAAGGAGGTGTTTAGAATACATTAAGATCACAAGCCCTAGAGAATAGGCAACTAACAAGTAAGTAACAAGGCGTATGTAAAAGGGAAGTGAATCAAAACATATTTCCTTGCTATATAATACTGTTTGATATATACAATGTATCCTGTACATGACAAAAATGGCTAACCTAGTCTATGCAGGAAAATCAAAGCTAATCTACAAACCCGTAGATAAGCGAGCCATCAAGTCTGACATGGCGTCCCTCTCAGTAGATGTAGGTAAATCTATGAGCTCCTTCCATAGGGTATCCACACGAGCCAGGAAATCTATGGCCATCTTCATGGTACTACAATGCTCATCAATGAATGCACTCATCTTTGCCACAATGTCAGTAGTATGAGATCTCAATGCAGTACTATCTGCAGTGGCAGCATGTCGGGTAGCTAGAGCCTCATCCTGCTCAATAAATAACTGCATTCCTATATGATCGAGCCTCATCTCGCTCAACAACAACGGTATCCCTGTGAGCTAGAACATCATCTCTCTCAACCAGAATGACATCTCTTTCAAAAAGAGTTGTCAACATCAAGGCCCTAGCCTAATCCCTCTCAAACGTCATCAGATGTAAACTCTACTCTAAATACTCTGCAGAATGTGGAGTCACAGTAGCATGAATACTAGGGAATCAACCAGAGCTATTGACAAACCAGTAAACAACTCATCCTTAATGGGAAAATCAGGGTACTCCATAGGCTCCCCACTATCAGAATTAATACCTGGCTCTGAGGATATAACCCTAGCCAATGTAATCTCTGCCTCCAACCATGCAGAATACTCTGTAGAGCGACCTAGATGACTAGTCAAAAAGTTAACCCTCTCTTGACGAGTCCAACAGTCGTAAATCCTAGACAAATCCTCAGTTGACAGAAGCCGAGATGACAAACGCTGACCCAGTGCCCCGTCAAAGGGATGAATGAATATCCTAAAACTGGTCAAATTGTGCCATAACAGCCAGTGGATGATATGTGGTCACACCCCTCAAGCTGGCCAGGGGAAGATAGTCTATTCTAGCTGCATGAGTAATAAAGCTATAGGGAGAGTTGAGCCCTGAACATGGAAAAATATCAAATGGGTCCTCGATCCCTGGCAAGAAAGCCAACCAAGAAGCTATGTCTGTACACTTAGCTAGCTGAAATGAATATGACATGGCTATCTCGTTGGAAAAACAATACCCATGGTGTCTAAAAGTTCCAATCGGTCTCAAGTGTGTCATAAACCACACGTACAACAAGACCGTACTGCCTATAAAAACCCCTACTGAATGGATGTGGCAAAACGTGGTCAACCTCAAGGTCTCTGCAAGAATCATCGGTAAGATGGTATGACCTCCCAGAGAGCACAGACTACCATGATCACATCAATATCTAAGTGGTCCATGTACAATGACATGTATAGATAAGCCACTACGCATATAAAGAGTGTGTTTACTCAGGCGACATGCCAATCACCCTCAAAAATGGTGAAGTCCCTGGAGTATCGCATATAACTGTCCAACGACCCAAATCTGTCAATCAAAAAACTCATGGACATTACATGCCCCTAGGAGCTCTCGTCCAGGGAAACTTTGTCCCTCAAGCCTGTCAAGGTCATAAACTACCGGCTCATGTCACCGACAACCATCCAAGCGCAAGACCTATTCAATGACGAGTCTGTAAGGCACTCATACTCCTCCAAAGTAGGAGTCAACTCCTAAGTATCAAATCTGAATACCTATATATCTGGTACCCAATTCTCAACAAACCCTCTATAAATCTCGATGGAACCTAAAAGTCATAGAGTGTCACAGCAACTGATCAACTGTCACCTGATCTAGGGAAGATAAACTGTCATACCCCAATCTCAAGGAAGATGCACCAACACTGGCGGGGTATGCTCAATCCGGCTAATAGTAGATGAAGACATCTGTAGAGCTGTGTCATAAGACCATCCAGGGGTCAATGCTAAACTCATATATGGAAATACATGTCCATAACATAATGCATGCATAATAAACAACAGATGACAATATGATGTAGGGAATGAAAATTAGTATACATACATTCCTAAGTACATCATCATCTAATTACATCATCTCTGTATACAACAAAAAAATATAGGGAAATGGGGCACAACTGCCCAACAACTAACATAGGCCTGTAAAAAGATATAACGAGAAATGGGGCACATCCGCCCAATATCTAACAGAGGCCTATCAAAAGATATAGCGAGAAATATATCAGAAGAAGTCAATAGTGTTGATATCCACATCATCTAATATGTCCATCTAATGTAACTCCTCTTGAGTTACTGAATCTCTGCCAGAAAGGATATCAGACCGATACAACGGAGGATCTACGCCGATAAAACCATCTAAATATGGGCCACCTGAAGGGCCAACCTCAGAGCTGAAAGGATCAAAAGTATCCACCTCTGAAGGATTTCTGCCCAAATGTCGGATAAAGAAATGTGTCCGGTCCAAATGCTGGGTCAAACTCTCAACATGCATCATATGAGTAGGCTCTCAGACGCAGGTCATCCAATCTGTCATCATGATGGAGCCAGGAACCATATCCCCCATAAATTGTGTCACGTGGGTCTGAGCTCCAATGGTGTGAGGGAACCACCAGGCAACATGGATGTCGGGGGGTGCCTAACACCTTCCCTCCGCATAAATAAGTCCCTAGACCCTAATGAATCTCGGTTTCACAGACCCATTTAGCAGTGTCACATCACTGGGTCAATGTGTAAACCTTTTATCGGTTGTGTTGGTACAACCAGTTAAAAAACCAACTAGTGACTCTTAACAGTCCATTGTCGACATTACACATGTCTAACCTTTTTCACTTATTTTTTCAAACAAATCTCTCCTAAAATGAGAACACCAAAAAAAAGGAAACGAAAAGGGACAAATAAAAATCCCGACGTCGACAGGTGGCGACTTCGCTGGGGATACACCAGTAAGAGGACTTAAGCCGTTATTACAAGCTTTTCAAAATAGTTATATGCTTGTGTTTGAATGTTGCATTTACATTTATGATGAATGTCTACGAATGCATTTCTTTTAACTGCACTACAATATATCTATACGTGATATTAGTGCTTCGCACATGTCATCATTTTCATAAACGGTGAGACACGTTGTCTGTGAATGTATGTTGTGTGGTTCCTCCACTAGGAGGTTATCCTGTCGGTGTTTGATTACTGGACTCGTAGGAAGACTAATTCCAACGAGGCTCAGGAAAGTCACCTCCCAAATTTGCTCCAGTTAAAAGACCGGATTAACTTCTCGTTAAGTAAATTGCGATGATTTGGGAACCTTCATGCCGAAAAGCTGTGAGAGAAACCTAAGATAGGTCAGCCTCTGATAAACCAACTGCAGAGGAAAGTCTCTTCATGCCTTTTCATTTCAAATTACTCGTAAAGTCAATTACTTATAATTTACATTCCATATTCATCTCCATGTAATGAGAAATGTGAAGAAATATGTTCATGTACATATTTAAATTAACATGCCATCCCATATTACAAACAGCTAACATCCGTTTTACATGATAATAATCCTAAAATGGACACATCACATAGCATGTAAACATTTATATAATCCCTAATAACTAAACTATGCAAGGTTTGTCACAGGGAAGCATTCAGACCTATTACCCGGTCAAAATCCAAAAAGGCCACATGCCTACAACCAATCATGTCTTCATCTGATCAGTCTAATCCAGTTTCTCGTGAAGAATTTGACAGATTAAGTAAACAAATTACAGATTTGGTTGTTCTGCTTAAAGAACTACATCAGTCTACTCAAGGTATGAAGATACCCATACATGCTAAATCCTCTACACAAGGAGGAAACCAAGGTTTTGACAAAGCAATTACAGTACCTACGCTCCAGTTGGATACAACCAACAAAATTCATGATGCCACCGATCTCAAAGGAGATCAAGACATCGGTGACATCAAGAAAAAGGTCCTTCAAATGGAAGAAACCCTTCATTCTATCAAAGGAATTGGAGCACATGGGAGTGTATCATATACTGACCTTTGTATATTCCCTGGTGTTCATTATCTAGAGAAGTTTAAAACTCCTGATTTCGAAAAATATGATGGGTTAGGAGATCCTTACACACATTTGATGGTGTTCATTGGAGAACTTAGATCTTATGCAGAGGACGAGAAACTTAGAATGTAGCTGTTCCAAAAGAGTCTGACTGGAGAAGCCCGTTCGTGGTATACCAGACTAGACAACTCCAAGATCCATAGCTGGGAAGAGTTATCTCATGCCTTCCTTACACAATACAGCTTCCAGTCTCATATGGCTCCTGACCGGTATCAGATTACCAAGGTCAAGAAATAGTCTAATGAGTCTTTCAGAGAGTATGATCAAAGGTGGAGGTGCCTTGCTGCTCAAGTGATTCCTACTATGACAGAGTCAGAAATGGTTATGACCTTTATCGACATACAAGAAGCTCCTTTCTGTGAGAGAGTTTTAGCTGGCATTGGTAAACCATTTTCTGAAATGATTAAACATGGAGAGATGGCTGAGATGGGATTGAAGTTAGGAAAGATTCAAGACCTAACTGCTCTTAAAGCTGTTGCTGAGCACATCCAATTTGAAACTTATGGAAACAACCCCCAGAGGGTCCATAAAAAGAAAGAGGAGGATGTTTCCTTGATACTCCAAGGTCAAAAGGGCAATCAGAATATGTCTATTCAGAGGAAAAATTACACTCCTGTTCAAGCACAATCTTTAAACCCTCCATTGACTAAAGGTGGAGAAGTCAAACGCCCTCGAGTGTTCACACTCCTAGGAGACTCACTCGAGAATATTTTTAATCTTCTGACCACTCAGAAGAAAATTACGCATCTTCTTCCACCAGCCAATCCTAATGGGAGGGGTTTCAATGCTGCTCAGAAATGTGCTTATCATGTCGGGGCACCTGGACATGATACTTAAGATTGTTGGGCCTTAAAACACAAGATCCAAGATTTAATAGACAACAGTGAGATCGTGGTCACCAAACCAGATCAACCTCATGTACAAGACAACCCTCTTCCTCCGCACAAAGAGGAAGAGGTCAACATGATTAATTAAAGCAATGGACAGAGTTCTGAATTTAACTGTGAATCGTCCCAGATCATCAAAGACGATGTTGACAAATGAGATTATGCAAAGTTCCAGTTTATGATGGAACGAAAGATGAAAGCTCTGTGTAAATAGATTGAGCAATTGGCAAATTTGGTGACCTATCAGCATCAAGTCACACGCCAATTAATTAGCTAGGAGCATGGTAGTCTCCTTCCCTTGGTTATGAATACTCCCTCATCACCGTCAAAATATGAAACATTGGAGGAAAAAGTGATAAATAGAGCAACTGCCAAAGCCCATCGAGATTTTTCCAATAAAAGGGAATTTACATACATGGGCCAACCTATGGAAGAGATACTTCAGATGCTAATCAATGAAGGAAGAATCACATCCCTTCTACCTCCAGTTAATCCCCGGTCAGGACGGTTTAATCCTGATGGAGTATGTCAGTATCACTCCCATTCTCGCGGTCACAGCACGGAAGAATGCTGGGCACTCCGCCACCTTTTTTAGAATCTAATTGATAGCGGTGTCCTATAACTGGCATACAACGATACATTGCTGTTTGAGAGTAAAAATACTTGTCCTACTAAATAGAAGGAACCGATAGCAGTTATATCCGCTGAGGCTGATGGGACTCTCAAACTATTCACAATATAAGCAATTCAACTCAAAAGAGTTAATAATCCTTTGAAAGTGGCTGCGCCAGAGCCCATCATCTTGCCATTCAGACCATAATATCATGTTATCAGCTTACAAAAAAGTCCCTTGGAATTATGGAGAAGCTGAATGATCTACCTCTCATACAACTGCTGCAGTGTCGAAGGAAAATCCACTGTGTCTTCTCCAAAGGGTGATGAAACCTATCATCAAATCAAAGAGGAAAATTCCCATCAAGAAGATTAAGAAATTCCTTCGTGCTACGGGTCATAATGAAGTCAAGGTGGTTTTAAGAGAAGCTCCACATCAAATTTCAATATTGGACTTGGTTTTAACTTCTGAGGATCACCAGAAGATTCTAATGAAGATTTTGGAAGAAGCATACTTACAGAAATCAGTGGATGTGGAAAAATTTTAACTTCTGGTTGATCACATTTTCAACAACAATGTGATATCTTTCACTGATGATGACATACCGCCCGAAGGGACAGGTCAATGCAAGCCGTTACACATTGCAGTTTTATCCTCCTAATACATGTTAGCTGGAGTCTTGGTAGATGGAGGTTCATCTCCAAACATTTGTCCTTATGCTATGTTACTGAAGATGAATGTCAATCTCAAGTGGATCCGGAGTAGCCATACGATTATCAAAGCTTTTGATGGATCCCGCTGGAATTTAGTCGGAGAGATTGAGCTACCAACCGAGACTGGTCCCCATACATTCTGTGTATCTTTCCACGTTCGATACAACCTACTTTTGGGGAGACCATGGATCCACATGGCCGGGGCAGTCCCTTCCACTCTTCATCAACAACTTAAATACATTATCAACAATAGCCTAATCACAGTCAACGCTGAACCTGAATGTCCTCAACATGGTGACATACCATTTATTAACGTTAATTCCGATGTTGAGACGGTCAGTTTTCATGCTTTGGAAGTAAGCAACACTTAATACCATTCTATTGGAATGCCATTTCCCGTACCCAAGATTTCTGCCGAAGTAATGTCGGCTACTCAAGAAATGATGTCATTGGGACACCAGCCAGGACAAGGGCTGGGTAAAAATCATCAGGGTATTAAGCACCCAATTCAAGTGTCCAGTCAAACTGGGACAGCCGGACTAGGCTATTATGCCAGTTCCAGTTACAGGAATCCACATAAGCAGAAGCAGATTCCTTCAACTTTAGCCACACGATGTTTATCTCCACCTATAAATCCAGAGTCCGAACAATCTCCGGTAAAGGTGCCAGCCAACGTAATGACTATGTTATTTCCTAAACCGATACCGATAAAGGAGAAGGAAGCCTTTGTTCCAGATCCCAAGGTGGAAGAAGAGGAATGAAGAATTAAACAAGACATTGTCCGAATGATGTCAGGCATACACATTATTGGCCATGATGAACATACAAACAGATATACCTCAGACGATGATTGCCCAGACGTAATGGTCATCATTTGGGAAAAGGAGGACGATGACAACCCCTCCATCATTGTAGTCCACTAGAACTTTGTCCTTGCCAATTAGAGCAGCACTCCTTACATTGGTCGACAAGGGTAAAATAGATAGGACTTCTTTCTGCCCTATAGATATCATAACTACTTACTTTTTTGTACATTATTAGCAGTTGTTTTGTCAGTACATGCTAACACTTTGTATGATTAAACAGCTTCATATATATTAAGTGAAAGTATATTTTGTTTCAGGACTCTGAACTTAGGTGTGCCTGTACTTGCTGATAAGATGCATCTTCTCCACAAGGATTGTAACTTTGATGAAAAGTTGGACTCAAACTTGATGGAAATACAAGAGGACATTGAGGTGCCTACGGAGATCGTAGAATGGGACGAAGACAAACCTAAACCCAACCTTGATCAAACCACCTCCTTCAATCTCAGAACCTTAGAAAGCCCTAAGTTAATCCAGATTGGTTCAGACCTTACCCCAAACCAGAGGAATGACATTGTTACATAACAAACCCAATTCCAGGATGTGTTTGCATGGTCTCATAAAGACATGGTGGGTTTGGCCACTAACATTGTCCTTCATCGCCTTCCCATTAAAGAGGGATTCAAGCCAGTTAAGCAGAAACTCAAGCGATTGAAACATGAGTGGAGTTTAAAGGTGAAAGAATAAATTATGAACCAATTTCAAGCTGGTATTATCATGTTTACCACATATCCCGAATGGATATCCAACATCGTTCCCGTGCCTATGCCTGGAGGAAATGTGCGAGTTTGCATGGATTATTGGGATCTGAATAAAGCTTGCCTTAAAGATAGCTTTCCCGTGCCATTTATCCACATTCTCATTGACAATAATACTTAATACGGTATGTACTCCATCACTGATTGCTTCGCGGGGTACCATCAAATCATGGTTGCTGAAGAGGATTGTGAGAAAACTGCTTTCATCACGCCTTGGGGAACCTTTTGCTATAGATGGTTGTCTTTTGGCCTCATCAATGTCGGAGCTACATATCAGCGAGCCATGATGAATCTTTTCCATGACTTGATGCACAAAGAGATAGAGAACTACGTGGATTCCATTATTGTCAAATCCCGAAGGGAGGAAGACCAGCTAGACCATCTCAGAAAGCTTTTCAACAGGTTGCGTAAGTACAACTTGAAGTTGAATCCAGCCAAGTGCGCCTTCGGTGTTAAATCAGGCAAGTTGCTAGGATTTCTAGTCAGCCATGAAGGGATTGAGCTGGATCCCACCAAAATCCAGGCTATTACAAAAATGCCCATTCCTCAAACAGAGAAGGAAATATAGGGATTTTTGGGAAGAGTCAACTTCATTAGCAGGTTCATTTCTCAACTCACAGCAACCTGTGAGCCCATCTTCAAGCTGTTAAGGAAGAACTCCTCCATGAAATGGAATGATGAGTGCCAGAAAGCCTTCCTTATCATCAAAGAGCAGCTAGTCAAAGCTCATATCTTGGTACCACCCAGGGATGATGTTCTCTTGTTCATGTACCTATCCATAAGTGACAATGCCATGGGCTGCATGCTGGGTCAGAAAGATAATAGAGGCCGAGAACGAGCTATCTATTACCTCAACAAAAGATTCAGCAGCGGTGAACACAAGTACACTCTGATTGAGAAGACTTGTTGTGCTTTAGCATGGGCTGTTATGAGGCTACAACATTACCTCCATGGGCATGCAACCCATCTCATATCCCACGTGGATCCTCTCAAGTATGTGTTCAGCAAGCCCATACTGAATTGTCGACTGTCTAGATGGCAGTTGATTCTGCAATAATTTGACATTGTTTACGTGACGCAAAAGTCCATTAAAGGTCAAGGAATCGCGGATCAACTGGCTGCTACACCTTCAGGTGATTTCAAACCATTGGAAACATATTTCCCCGATGAAGGGGTAATGGTAATTCAGCAACACCATCAGTACAATACACGCCAAACATGGAACATGTATTTCTATGGAGCTGTTAATATGGAAGATTCTAGAGCTGGAGTAGTTCTAGTATTCGGTACAGGGGAGCAGTATCCTGTCACTATCAAATTGTAGTTTGTCAGCACTAATAACACAGCTGAGTATGAAGGCTGTATCATGGGGCTAAAACTTGCCCGTTCAATAGGCATCAGACTGTTAACTGTCTTTGGAGATTCAAAGTTGGTAGTCAAACAATCCATGTGAATCTGTCAAACCAAAGAGCTACATTTGCTGCCTTACCATCGACAAGTTTATATATGGATTTAGAGTTTGAAGAGATCTCCTTTCTACACATTCCTCATAATAGGAATGACTTCGTAGATGCATTAGCAACTTTGGTCTCCTTGATTCACATACTTGACAAGGAACACATGCCAAACGTCACATTTGCCCTGCAAAAGGCACCAGCCTATGGGAACTATGTTGGAGAAGTATCGGATGAACTACCTCCTATCCAACAACCTCGGTATCAGCATATCAAGGAGTACTTGCAAGATGGATCTACACCCGCTGAGGCGAGCCTGGCAGAACAAAGGCGGATTCATCGACTTGCTATCAAATTCTACCTGAGCGGAGATGCACTCTACAAGAAAGATGCAGGACTAGGTCTCCTCAGATGCCTGGACAAAGATCAAACTCAGAGACTCATTGATGAGGTCCATGGTGGAGTCTGTGGCCCACATATGAGCCACCCTTTACTTGTAAAGAAAATTCTTAGAATGGGACATTACTGGCTTTCTCTCAAGGCTGACTGCAATGACCACGTCAGGAGATGTTATCAATGCCAAATTCATGGGAATGCTATCCATGCCCCTCCATGGGAGCTCCACAATATGAGTTCGCCTTGCCCTTCTCAATGTGGGGAATGGACGTGATCGGGCCTATTGAGCCCCAAACCAGTAATGGACATCACTTTATCTTCACTATGATCGACTACTTCATCAAGTGGGTAGAAGTAGCCTCCTTCCCCATGGTTACCAAAGAAGTCATCATTGCTTTCATCAGAAACAATGTCATTTGTCGACATAGACACCCGAAGGTGATTGTCTCAGACAATGCTAAAAACCTCAACAACAAAATGATGGAGGAGTTATGCAGCAAATTCCACATCAAACATCTTAACTCCATCATCTACCGTCCAAAGATGAATGGTGCTATTGAAGTGGCTAACAGAAACATCATGAAAATCATGTAAAAGATGTCCGCCAACCACAAAGACTGGCCTGACATATTGCCTCTTACTCTGCTAGCCTATAGAATATCAATGCGCACTTCAACTGGGGAAACCCCCTCCGCATTAACGTATGGGATGGAAGCAGTACTCCCCATAGAAGTAAAAATAGAATCCCTCAGAGTGTTGATAGACGCTCAGCTGGATGAAGACCAATGGGTACAAGATAGGTATCACCAATTATCTCTAATAGACGAAAGGCGAACCGCGACTATCTTCCATGGTCAATTATATCAACGAAGGATCGCCCGATCCTACAACAGAAAAGTTCGGCTACGGTAGTTTAAACAACATGACTCGATTTTGAAGAAGATCATCGACAACCAAGATCAGTCTAAGGGAAAATTCACTCCTAACTGGGAAGGCCCGTTTATTGTCAAGGAGGTATTGACAGAAGGTGCTCTCAGATTGCAAGAAATGAACGGCGATGAATTTCCACAGCTTATCATCTCGGACACCATGAAACGTTACTATGTCTAAAATTACCATCAAACAAACATCCTGGTGTTGGATTGTCAAATCACCAGTCATTCCGGTTCTTTAACCCTTTACTACATACAACTTTTTCCACAATGCGCCCCTCAGGGAAACACAATTTTTAAGCCAGCAGCCTGGTTTTTGGATCATCAGATCCTTTCTTCTTCACTCGATTTTTTAACCCTTACTCAACTTTGGTTATCCTAATAGGGATTGAACCTTTCACACTTGCAGTTTGTCCCCAAACATGGGATCAAACTTTTCACACATGCAGTTTATCCTGAACTTAAGATTAAACTTTCTTATTCCGCGTAGTCTGATCTGTACATGGGATCAAGCTTTTCAAACTCGTCCTGAGGGGCAAACTACGTCGACCTGATCTCCTTGATACGATGGAGTACGTAGGCAACCATTTTATATGGCTCGGTCGAAATAAAACAAAAACAACAAAAACATTTCTACACCCTTCTCCTTTTACAAAAATAAAAAACAACAAAGATATTCCTACACCCTTTCTGTCACATACAACGTTGAACCTCTTACACCAGGTTCGAACTACGTAGACCTGATCTCCTCTTCAATAGGAGTACATAGGCAGCCATTCATGGTTCGGTCTAACCCCTTACCAAAACACAAATACTTGTCAATGGTACTAGGATCAAATTTCAATCCATCACATTTCATTTGGCTTCAGACCAAAGGGATGGAATTACCTGACCTCCCAATCTAAACAGGAGACTCGACGACCATCTAAGCTGTGGTTGTTCCTTGAAGAGCATTACCAATCCATAAGAGATGGAATTAACTAGACTCCTCTTAAATAAGAGTACTGGCGACCATCTGTGGTGCGGTCAATCTCAGAGAGGAAAGCCATATTCCTCTCCACATTTCCATACAGAAACCAGTCCCAAGACACCAAAGATGATACGGATACACATAGATCCATGATCCATTCTGAACTATCCAGAGATAACTCAATGTCCATCCAGCAAGGAGGAATTCAAAATATATCAAGATCACAAGCCCTGAAAAAGTAGGCAAATATCAAGCAAGTATTCAGGCATATCTAAAAGGGAAGTGATCAAAAATATATTTCCCTACTATATATAATACTGTTTGATACACACAATATAAACTGTACATGAAAAAATGGCTAAGCTAGTCTGTGCAGGAAAATACAAGGCTATGTACAGATTGGTATGCATGCGAGCTACCAGATCTAACATGGCATCTCTCTCAGAAGAAGGAGGTAATGTTGTGGTCTCCTGTACAAGGATATCCATATGCGCCAGTAAGTCCGAGGCCATCTGCATAGTGACACTGTGCTCATCAATGTACGCACTCATCTCGGCGAGCATACCAGTGGTCAGGGATCTCACTGTGCCACTACCTGTGATGGCTATATCTCGGACAGATATGGCGCTATCCCGCTCAACTATCACTATATCTCTTGTTGATCTAGCCTCATCTCGCTCAACAACAGTGGCATCTCTCTGAGCTAATGCCTCGTCTCTCTCTAACAAAACTGCGTCTCTCCCATCAAGAGCTGTCAACATCAGGGCTATTGCCTGATCTCTCTCAAATGTCATCAAATGAAGACTTTGCTTAAAGTACTATGCTGAATGCTGGATCACAACAGTACTAGTACTGGGAGGATCTAAGAGAGCTACTGGCAACGTAGTAAATGACTCCTCCTTGGCGTGGGAATCAATGTCCTCCGTGGGCTCTCCACCATCCGAATCACTATCGGCACTGTGGATACTATGAAGCCTCTGTCTCCATCCACGCAGAATACTCTACTGAATAACCCTGATGGCTAACAAGAGGCTTATCAAAAGAGATAACGAGAATACACATCAGAAGAAGATAATGGTGTTAATATCTACATCATCATTCCTGTTCACCTAATGTAATTCCTCCTAGGTCAATGGATCTCTATCAACAGGGATGCCAGGCCTATACAAAGGAGGATCTACGCCGGTAAAGCCAAATGGGTCATCTGAGGGGTCAGCTCCTATGCTGGAAGGATCAAACGAATATGCCTCTACTGAATCTCTACCCAAATACCAGATAAAGAAATGTACCCGGTTCAGTCGTTGGGTCAAGCTGTCAATCTGTGTCACATGAGTCGGATCTCAGACATAGGCTAGCCAATCCGTCATCATCACGGATCCTGGAACCATATCCCCCATGAACTGAGTGGCGTGGGTCTGGGCTCTAATTGTATGAGGGATCCACCAATGCTAGAATATATCTTGAGTGCAGGGATCCTCTGACAATGCAAAACTGTCAACACCCAATAATGGGATATCAATGTCGGGTGACTGTGACACAGGCCAAAAATGCCTGGTAGGAGGTAAAATCGGTATACGGATCTCTCATGTGGTGCTCCTAATAGCACGCTCTCCTAAATAGAGCTCCCAACCTCCATCTGTGAAGAGAGGAGCCCAACGGGTGGAAATCACGTACTCGACACCAGTCGGGTACCCATCCTCAAAACCAATGGCCAAGTGCTTCCCAGAACGTGCAATCCATGATATGACATCCGCTGTCAACAACTCTAGCTGTAGGTGACAATGAGTGAAACCCTCAGCTACAGGGACCTCCATCATTATGGAATGATGCCATCGTCGTCCTTGTGGATAGGTATCCAACCCAAATACACTCACAGGACGTAAGCATGGGAGCCTCTCACAGGTCCAAAACTGCCAACACAAAGGCAAACATCTGTTGTACATGGTAAATGACAAGAGAAATACTTACCAATAGAAATGGGTAAAATCCTTACCAACCCTCAGTTAAGCCCTGCGAGCGCATATGCATGCCCTTGAGGAAGTAGGCGAAGGTGTATGAACCCTAATCATACTCTCCAATACGGTCCACATGCCGCGTGGCGCCGATCAAAGCGAACGACACCGTAGAAGAGTTATCTGCTATGAAGCAGCCCATAATGATCATCAGAAATAATCGCCAAAGAATATGATCCCTGACTCTGACATAAGCTGGTATGGGCTCACTCAATAGCCCATTCATAACATCTACGCTCAAAGGACCCACACGGACAATCCTGCCATTGAGCGCCCCGTCTGGAACTCCTAGCAAGGATCTGACGGTAGTGGGAGTAATATTCGTAATGCAAGGCACTGGCGCCCCTCCAAACTCTATATCAGTGATAAACTGCCAATCCATCGGCATCATCATCACCTCACAGTCCAACAAATGGAGTGACTGAGGTAACCCCAGGAACATCGACGGGGAAAGATGGAAAAGAACACCCCCAATCCCCAGTCATGCACAATTGCTCTATAGTCAGGATGCAGATCCTGGTACATGGAGTGGATGCTGAACCAGTTCCCTCGAGGCTGTGTAAAGCCGGGAACCTACATAAAATGCAGATCGACGTCAAAATCCTTTACTCCTCATCAATAGGAAAGAAGGAAGATTAAGATATAACTTTATACCTCATTGGCATACAAATACATCGAGGGATGTCGACTCAAATCACCCAAAAGCTCTGGGTTTGCCACCTGAATACTCGGGAGGTCCCTACGGGGACCATATGTAGCAGGAACGGGGTCCGCAACCAGAACATCCTCCTCCTCGTCCTCGATGTCCGGCACAACATCCCAAACTGGACGTATCACTGCCTCCACCAGACAACGAGGCTGTCTAACAGAGCAAGGTCGAGGCACTTCAGAAGCCCTCCTTCGCACACCAGAAGTGGTCTTGCAGGAACTACTCGGCTTATCCGGATCCATAATATCTGGACAACAAGTCTCCAAATCACCTCATAAAGGGTGAGGTATTTTCTAACCTGAAGCTTTTCAAAATGCATTTTATGACTACATGCATGCATGCATTATTTTAACATACGTCTACAGTAGAGTTAAAATGCATGACTACTCAATGCCTACATTTTGGAAAATTTTTCCATAGTCTCCTCTATAAATAGGACTATCCACATGCACATAGGCATGACTAGGTGGCAATTCAGTAGCACACCTACCCACAGTCATATACATACTATATGCATTAAATGTTAAAGTCATCAATCCATAAGGGTAGCCTAATTACCAGGATTACTTTGCTTTATCACCTTTGCTCATTTGTCCTCAAATAGGATAAGAATCAGCAAAAAAAAGTGTTAATTTAACTTTCTCAAAAGTAAAAATTTTTCACATCATTATGTTCAGCATGGCTTAATACTAACATTTACTATGTTGAATATTTTTTATCAAGACATTTGAGCATGCATATTCACTACTATGTGTTTAGATGCATTTCATGTAAAAAGTCATTTTCCAACGGATAAAACTGGAAAAAAAGACATGCATACGTTACCAGGACAGTGTAGAACACTCGTACGGTGACAGAATTTGTAGAAAGACATCTGAACTCAGCGGATCTGAAGAAGACCTCTCAGATTTCCTTCGTGGCGCAACATGAAATGACTTGAGAAAGCAAACTGCAGCATTAATAACCATCCACGGCTGGCCACAAGTCCAAATGCGGCTACTACAGGTGTACCTACGGCACCCCTATATGGGGCCTACCCCTTCGGCTCGGTCCAGTTTGAGTTACAAAGGAGTTCTCACAGGCTGAAAAGGCCAAATCAGGGATAAAAACGCTACGCGATTAAGCAGAATAGCCTGAAATCTTGGTTTTTCTTGGCCCGACTGTGGATTTCATATCATTCATTGGTATTTTCCCAAACACAGGGTATACTATACTGATGATCCCAGTAATTGCAGATCATATTCGACAATACCGTACAGAGGTCCAATGCCGTCAATTCAGGGTCGTCCCCCTAAACCTTTCAAAAGAGATCCCCGGCGGGGGTTACAACGCATGTTCCGCTGATACACACATTAGTGATGATCTGAGAGATCCCCGACGGGGGTTATAATGCATGTTCTACTGATATACGTATCAGTGATGATCCAAGAGATCCCCGGCGGGGGTTACAACTCATGTTCCGCTGATAGACACATCAACGATGATCCAAGAGATCCCCGACGGGAGTTACAACGCATGTTCCGCTGATACACACATCGACAATGATCCAAGATATCCCTGGCAGGGGTTACAACGCATGTTAACCTTATACACATATCAGCAATGATCCAACAGATCCCCGACGAGGGTTACAACGTATGTTTCGCTGATACACACATCAGCGATGGTCCAACAGATCCCCGACAGGGGTTATAATGCATGTTCCGCTGATACACACATCAGCGATGATCCAAGAGATCCCCGGCGGGGGTTACAACTCATGTTTCGCTGATACACACATCAGCGATGATCCAAGAGATCCCCGACGGGAGTTACAACGTATGTTCCGCTGATACACACATCGGTGATGATCCAAGAGATCCCTGGCGGGGGTTACAACGCATGTTCCGCTGATATACATATCAGCGATGATCCAACAGATCCCCGATAGGGGTTACAACGCATGTTCCACTGATACACACATCAGCGATGGTCCAACAGATCCCCAACGGGGGTTGCAACGCATGGTCATCTGTTCACGAGCAAATCCCCGACGAGGGTTACAATGCATATTGTCCGTTGGTTCACATGTCATCTAAGATCAAGCAACCTTGACGTCAGTTTAGCCGTTGGTTGGTAAACCCAACGATGCATCGGAAGCCATCCAGTGATTTCATCAGTTGATACACACACCAACAAAGGCCAAGCAGCCTTGGCATTTATCCCCAGCAGGGAGTCCATCCGTTAGTTCTCATGTCAACGAAGGTCAGGCAGCCCTGACAACATCTACTGTTAACAGTAAATCCGACAAAACATTGCTATGTCCTGGTGATACAAACCAGGAAAGATCAACATCATCGAAGGGGATCGATGATGGAATATGTTATACACATCCTCAAATAGACAAAACTTTATCCTTACAGATCTCTTATACACGAGAGGCACATCTTTGTAATAAAGTCTGTATCAAGGATTCAGGACTTTGGAGATAGCCCCAACGTCAACATCTTAAGAAGTTTGGATCACACATCCAAGCTTGTCATGATTGCCATCCCCGGTTGAAGCAACAGAAAGCCGACAACCATCCCCAGCATGTGGGAAAACAAAACATATGCATCATACACTTGCATCATGTTGCTACACATAGCATCATATTTACCTTGTTGCATTTCCAGTGTCTAGGATTCTTTATCCTATCCATGCCATTGTTGTAGATACTCGAAATTTTTTACACACCTGTTACTAACATTGCAGGAGGGCAGATTCGTCTTTCAGACATAACCCTGGAAGACAGCTCATATCCTATTTGGATACTACCGAAAGCTCAGTCTCAACCCCGAAACACACACCGAGAATATCAGTTTCAACCTCAGAGATAACCCCGAGGCCTGCAGATCCCATACCGAAAATTCCACCGGAGCAGACTAATTTATCTCGTAGATAACCCCGAGATATTCCATCTCAATCCCAACACTGGGAGTAACAGATTCCAACCTTAGAGATAACCCCAAAGAAGTCAGTTGCAGTTCTGGAGATAACCCCGAAAATGCTTGTTTCAAATGCATGTAATCAGCTTCAACCTTAGCGCTTACATCGACGCACTCAGTACAAGACCCGGAGATGACATCGCAAAGACAGGCACACCTCAGAGATGACACTGAGGACCTTCAACAATTTTAGTAGTCCAATCTCAAAGATAACCCTGAGCAGCGTCTGCTTTATTAGCCCAAACTGGAGATAACCCCGGTGAGGGGCAAAGTCGTCATCTTACCACCTTGACGCCAAATCACGCCATCCCAAACACTTTAGAAATACATTTTTACACATCAATGTTCCACAAGAACCAAGGAAGTCCAATCCCGAGTGACTATTACGCAGGGTAACAGATAGAATTTGAAGCTTGAAGACAGGAGGGCATGGTCCCATCTTCCTAACTTTGTACAACCTCTAATCCCATGTCATTGCATAACTCTCGACAACGACTGTCTGAAATAGGTCTTACACACCTCAGTCGGATGCCCGAATTAAAGTTCTGAAAGTTTGAGCAGACATCACGTTGAATGCATGCACGTACTTCGAGACGGCAGGACCCGCGAAGCCCGGGGCACCCCGGGCAGCTGCAGGTACACCTGCGGCTCCCCCCTCTATAAATAGAGGGCTTGGGATGGCCATTTTGTAAGAGAAAAAGGTGAGAAAGCCCTGTACAATTTGCTCTGTACACACCCTAAACTGAGTACTTTCTCATTTTAAACACTTGTAAGCTCATATATAGCTACATTTTACCTGCAGAAGCCGAGTGTTCATCCACTTAAAGCTATAGAAGTCTTCTTTGGCAGCCCACTGTAAGCCTTCTTACACACTTTTTGGCCTTTCTCTTTATCTTTGCACACACTATTCTTCACGTTGAGAGTCGTGTTGCGTGTGTTTGCCCGGACTTCGGTTCGTGGCTTTTTATTTCTTTTGTATATATATATATATATATTTATATATGGACTAACATTATCGAGTTATGCCTCGATTGAGCCTAGACTTATGTCTAGAGCGTTTAATTACTCTTGTATATATATACTTATATATATGAACTGTGTGTCAAACTATGTTCGATGAGCCTAGATTTACATCTGGAGCGTTTACTTGTTTATATATATTTGCGAAAGGGAATGCAAGTGAGGATGCAGAATCAAAGATGCAAATAGTTTAACAGTTAAATTACTTAAACATATAATATTATTAATTTTGGAATTAAAATTGTTTACAAATATACAAGCTGATTACAAATTACAAATTGAATTGACTTGACTTACTTAATACATTAAGAAATGTAGAATAGTAGAAGGAGGGGCTAAGAAAGGCTTAACAGCGGTAGAGGCTAAAGATTCATCTGAGAAGGAACTCAGAGTCTTTCGAAGTATGCCTCAATAACTAAGTTCGGTTTCCTTTTATAGATTAAGAAAAGAACAATTACAAAGTTACTATTACAAAATAAATGATTACAGACAAAAGTTACTATTCATGAATAGTGCTGACTTTTTTACTATTCATTGACGCGTTTGGCAACTTTTGACAAAGTGGCCATAACTTTTGACTTGGGAGACGCTTTCAGTGGAAAGAAGATGCTTTCGATGGAAAAGACGAATCTACTTTCGGCTAAAGACATCTTTTGACTGGCTGCAGGGAGCAGGTGCATGTGACTGAGAAGAAATGTCAGGCAAATGGGTCCTGAGCATCCTGTAGATTGATGGTGCCATAAGGGTCATCATCATCTTCATACTGACTGTGGGAAGCTGATGAAGAACCTGTAGAAGCTTCTTCATGTAATTCATCAATTCTTTTATTTAATGCCTGGGCAATTAATTTTAACTCTTTTCCGAAACAATCTTTAAAATCAGAAATGCTACGGGAACAAGACGAACCAGTGGGACTGACTCTGGATTCTTTTGATTTTTTACCGACAGTTGACTCTTTTGATTTTTGACTAGAAGGTTCTGCTGTAGAGACTGGGAGAACCTTGAGAGGAGAAGCTGGGAATTCTAACTGAACTTGACCTACAATTCGATTGACATCAAATTTATCCCACCATTTGACAAACCATTGGCGAGTGACTAGGGGAAAAGGATCTGCCGACGAAGATGTAGGGGAAGCATTGTGACCGATTTCACTAGTGGGGTTTTGAATACTGTATTCCCATCGGAGGATCCAGGGAATCTTATATTTACTTACAAACTGAAGAAGGACTGGGACACCTTCATATGCTGAATCTAATTTTTTGTGATTGCAAAAATGATTGAGTTGGACTTTCAGGGGATCGGGAAGAAGGTCATTGGTAGAACCAAATCTCGACCACCAATGAGAAAACCAATATGGGAAATGACTTTTGAATTTATGATCAAATTGAACAAACCAAGAATGACTGTGTGACTCATTTTGATGGAGGAAAACTTTATCCCAAGCTTCCATATAATCATAATAACAAAAAGAGTTATCCTGATTAGAAAGCTGCATAATATCAGAGGGATGTTTTCCCCATTCGGACATCTGAATAAACTGTTTAATATACAACGAATGGTAAAGAACATTGGCTTTATCATTGTTGGCATAAATGGGTTTAACAAAGATTGACTCTATTTTGACAAGAATGTCCTTATAATACACAAGGTATTTATAAGGAGCAAGAGGCATGAAATGCCAACAAGAAGGGAAAAACTGGGAAGTCAATTTTACTGGGTCATTTCTGGGTTTCATGTGAGGCTCAATATGAAATAAGAGATTGGTCCATCTAAGCATGTACTAGAGGGAGGATTACTGGGGTTTGAACTAGAGTCTTTGGACTGAAAAGGGTCGACTGGAATTGGGTTACTAACTAAGGCTGAACTATAGGGCTTGGGCATTGTCCCAAGGACAGTGAACTTGTTACTGGTTTAGTAAATTGGGTTAACTGGATGAGGAACCAAAGCTCCTCTTGGCTGATTACTTGGGCCAGTAGGGCGACCCGGACCACGAGAGGTTGATGCACCGCGGATACTCATAAAGGATGCAAAGTACCTGTGTTAATAAATTCCCGAGTAAGAAAATCAGGAATGGAACTGTTACTGCCTTTGATGTATTTAATATCAAAATCAAAGATACTCAAAAGAGCTTGCCATCTAGCAAAGGAGTGTTTAGAAGCTATGTTTTCAACATCTTTCTCTAACACATATTTTGCAGATTTGCAGTCAATTCGAACTAAAAATTTTTGATTTAATAAATCAATTTGAAATTTATTAATACATAATACAAGAGAAAGTATTTCTTTTTTAATAATACTATAATTTAACTGTGTACTATTCCATGCACCGGAATGAAAATGAACGATTTGTTCTGGGGAATCTGGAGTTAACTTTTGCTTGAGAATACCTCCGAATCCAATATCAGAGGCGTCAGTTTCAATAATTTTAAATGCAAAATTATTGGAAATACCAAGGCAGGGCAATACCTTGACGTATTTTTTAACTTGTTGGACGACAGAAGTATGAATGTCAGTCCAGGGAGGAGGATTGTCTAGCAAACGCTGAAAGAAAGGTTTGTAAATTTTCCTGAGATTTTTATAGAACTTGCCAATATAATTGAGCGAGCCCAGAAACCTCTGCAGTTGGGTTTTATGGGTAATTTTATCTGGGAATCGGTCGGCGAATTGAATAGCTCTATCAATTGGCCGTATGAGTCCGCGATATATAATTAATCCAAGAAACCGAACTTTAGCTTGAAACAAGCTGCATTTGGAAAGTGAAAGAACAAGTTCATTGTCTTTGACCGTTTTGAAAAACGATTTCACATGTTTGACATGTTCTTCAATGGAATTGGAAAAAATGAGAATATCATAGATATACACAACAATAAAATGACTGAAAGGATTCAAAATGTCATTGAGGATATTTTGAAATTCACTGGGAGCATTTTTTAAGCCAAATGCTTGAACATTCCATTCGTAATGACCGAATGGAGTGGTGAATGCAGTTTTGTATCTGTCATCTGGGTGAATAGCAATTTGCTAGAAACCAGATTTGAGGTCGAGTTTACTAAAGATAGTGGCATTACTCAATCGGTTAATGAGGTCATCCTTATTAGGCAGGGGGTACCTAATCCATTCTATGACTTTGTTTAATGGCTTGTAATTGATTACTAGCCTGGGAACACCTCTTTCCTTTTCTGCTTCATTGTTAACATAAAAGGCAGGACATGACCATGGGGATTTACTAGGTCTAATTAATTTTTTACTAAAGAGATCATTAATTTCCTTTTTACATAATTCCATTTGTTCGTGATTCATTTGAATAGGTCCGGCCTTAGTAGGAATCAAATGTTCTTTGAATTCCTTAGCGTAAGGGAGCCTTACAACATGTTTTTTTCGATGCCAAAAGGCATTAGGAGAATCAGAACAAAGGTTGTCCTTTAAATAAGTTTTTAACTCTTCAATTTTTTCAAGAACATCTTTATTTTGAAGTTGCTCTTCAATCCTTTTGTATTTAACTTCTTCTTTTAAGAAATTTAAATGGGTGGATTTACAATTTAATAAATTTAATGATTTAGAAATAGACTCTTCTTGAATAAATTTTAAATCTCTTTCTTTTGGTTTAATAAAAAATTTAAATGTTATTCTTTTACCTAAATGTTTACAGCTTAATCCTTCATTACTGGTAGTAAATAGATATAATAAATATATAAATGGTAACCCTAAAATGATTTTATCAGTGAGATTGCAAATTAAAACAAATAATGTTTTAAAACACATATCATCTTGACAGATATGCACTTTAGGTCATTTATATTTTATTTCCATCTGACTACCATTAGCTGAATTTAATTTTTCATTAGTTTTCTTATAGTATTTGGTTGGAATAAGACCTTCTTGGATACAATTTAAATCCGCACCAGTATCAACTAAGACGGGAAGTTGTATTGAAAAAGTTTTATCAACAACCAAATTAATGGAGATATACCATTTTTGGATGGTAATATCTTTAACTCTTTTAAGAGAAAGACCTTGAATGAATAGATCTGGTTCTTCTTTGATTCCTGAAGATTCTGGCTCATCGTGATCTTCATCACTAGAGGAGGAATCATGAACTTGAAGATCAGATTTCTGGCTCTCTAAGTCTTTTCTTAAATTGGAGACTTCAATTTTTAAATTAGAGATTTCTTTTTTAAGTTTATTAACTTCTTGATTTAACTTAGGAAGGGTAACTTCTTTAACTGGGGTTTTAAATCTTTCTAGAGTTTTATTAAGGCTGAATATCGGTTTATCTTTGGCTTTAAAAATCTTGTCTTTAACTCTAGTATATTTGGTTAATAAATCTTTTAACTACTTAGTATATTGAACTTTAAGTTCAGGGTCAGAAATTTTACTAATTAAGTCGATTAACAAAGAGCTTTCTTCATCCTCTTTGGTAATAACACTTAATTTTTTAGTGCAACGATTTTCATTACAGTTATTAGCACAAATAGTGACTTCTTCGTCGTTACTATCAGATTCATTGATATTGGTACTGCACTTAGAAGAATAAGGGATGTCAGATTCTTCATTAATATCTGCATTATTTTCTATTCTCATTAAGTCTAATAATTGCTTAGTATCTTCATTAGATATATTTAACTTGGATAGTTTTTGTTTTACTTTACATTCATTTTTGTAATGGCCCTTTTGCCCACAATTGTGGCAAACGATTTTACTCTTATCCGGTTTTTTAGGCCTTTTATTATATTTTTTATTAACTGGTTTGGGTTTATTGTAATAATCATTTTGATTATTATCCTTTTTATGAGTATATTTACGTTTGTGACGTTTATGTGTTTTAGGATGATTAATATGTCTGTGTTTATACTTTCTTCTAGAGGGAGCAATGGGTACCATTTTGGGCGGAAGGGAATGCAAGTGAGGATGCAAAATCAGAGATGCAAATAGTTTAACAGTTAAATTACTTAAACATATAATATTATTAATTTTGGAATTAAAATTGTTTACAAATATACAAGCTGATTACAAATTACAAATTGAATTGACTTGACTTACTTAATACATTAAGAAATGTAGAATAGTAGAAGGAGGGGCTAAGAAAGGCTTAACAGCGGTAGAGGCTAAAGATTCATCTGAGAAGGAACTCAGAGTCTTTCGAAGTCTGCCTCAATAACTAAGTTCGGTTTCCTTTTATAGATTAAGGAAAGAACTATTACAAAGTTACTATTACAAAATAAATGATTACAGACAAAAGTTACTATTCATGAACAATGCTGACTTTTTTACTATTCATTGACGCGTTTGGCAACTTTTGACAAAGTGGCCACAACTTTTGACTTGGGAGACGCTTTCGGTGGAAAGAAGATGCTTTCGGTGGAAAAGACGAATCTGCTTTCGGCTAAAGACATCTTTTGACTGGCTACAGGGAGCAGGTGCATGTGACTGAGAAGAAATGTCAGGTAAATGGGTCCTGAGCATCCTGTAGATTGATGGTGCCATAAGGGTCATCATCATCTTCATACTGACTGTGGGAAGCTGATGAAGAACCTGTAGAAGCTTGTTCATGTAATTCATCAATTCTTTTATTTAATGCCTGGGCAATTAATTTTAACTCTTTTCCGAAACAATCTTTAAAATCAGAAATGCTACGGGAACAAGACGAACCAGTGGGACTGACTCTGGATTCTTTTGATTTTTTACCGACAGTTGACTCTTTTGATTTTTGACTAGAAGGTTCTGCTGTAGAGACTGGGAGAACCTTGAGAGGAGAAGCTGGGAATTCTAACTGAACTTGACCTACAATTCGATTGACATCAAATTTATCCCACCATTTGACAAACCATTGGCGAGTGACTAGGGGAAAAGGATCTGCCGACGAAGATGTAGGGGAAGCATTGTGACCGATTTCACTAGTGGGGTTTTGAATACTGTATTCCCATCGGAGGATCCAGGGAATCTTATATTTACTTACAAACTGAAGAAGGACTGGGACACCTTCATATGCTAAATCTAATTTTTTGTGATTGCAAAAATGATTGAGTTGGACTTTCAGGGGATCGGGAAGAAGGTCATTGGTAGAACCAAATCTCGACCACCAATGAGAAAACCAATATGGGAAATGACTTTTGAATTTATGATCAAATTGAACAAACCAAGAATGACTGTGTGACTCATTTTGATGGAGGAAAACTTTATACCAAGCTTCCAAATAATCATAATTACAAAAAGAGTTATCCTGATTAGAAAGCTGCATAAGATCAGAGGGATGTTTTCCCCATTCGGACATCTGAATAAACTATTTAATATACAACGAATGGTAAAGAACTTTGGCTTTATCATTGTTGGCATGAATGGGTTTAACAAAGATTGACTCTGTTTTGACAAGAATGTCCTTATAATACACAAGGGATTTATAAGGAGCAAGAGGCATGAAATGCCAACCATAAGGGAAAAACTGGGAAGTCAATTTTACTGGGTCATTTCTGGGTTTCATGTGAGGCTCTATATGAAATAAGAGATTGGTCCATCTAAGCATGTACTCAGAGGGAGGATTACTGGGGTTTGAACTAGAGGCTTTGGACTGAAAAGGGTCGACTTGAATTGGGTTACTAACTAAGGCTGAACTATAGGGCTTGGGCATTGTCCCAAGGACAGTGAACTTGTTACTGGTTTGGTAAATTGGGTTAACTGGATGAGGAACCAAAGCTCCTCTTGGCTGATTACTTGGGCCAGTAGGGCGACCCGGACCACGAGAGGTTGATGCACCGCGGATACTCATGAAGGATGCAAAGTACCTGTGTTAATAAATTCCCGAGTAAGAAAATTAAGAATGGAACTGTTACTGCCTTTGATGTATTCAATATCAAAATCAAAGATACTCAAAAGAGCTTGCCATCTACCAAAGGAGTGTTTAGAAGCTATGTTTTCAACATCTTTCTCTAACACATATTTTGCAGATTTGCAGTCAATTCGAACTAAAATTTTTTGATTTAATAAATCAATTTGAAATTTATTAATACATAATACAAGAGAAAGTATTTCTTTTATAATAGTACTATAATTTAACTATGTACTATTCCATGCACCGAAATGAAAACGGACGATTTGTTCTGGGAAATCTGGAGTTAACTTTTGCTTGAGAATACCTCCGAATCCAATATCAGAGGCGTCAGTTTCAACAATTTTAAATGCAGAATTATTGGAAATACCAAGGCAGGGCAATACCTTGACGTATTTTTTAACTTGTTGGACGACATAAGTATGAATGTCAGTCCAGGGAGGAGGATTGTCTTGCAAACGCTGAAAGAGAGGTTTACAAATTTTTCTGAGGTTTTTATAGAACTTGCCAATATAATTGAGCGAGCCCAAAAACCTCTGCAGTTGGGTTTTATGGGTAATTTTATCTGGGAATCGGTCGGCGAATTGAATAGCTCTATCAATTGGCCGTATGAGTCCGCGATATATAATTAATCCAAGAAACCGAACTTTAGCTTGAAACAAGCTGCATTTGGAAAGTGAAAGAACAAGTCCATTGTCTTTGACCGTTTTGAAAAATGATTTCAAATGTTTGACATGTTCTTCAATGGAATTGGAAAAAATGAGAATATCATCGATATACACAACAATAAAATGACTGAAAGGATTTAAAATGTCATTGAGGATATTTTGAAATTCACTGGGAGCATTTTTTAAGCCAAATGCTTGAACATTCCATTCGTAATGACAGAATGAAGTGGTGAATGCAGTTTTGTATCTGTCATATGGGTGAGTAGCAATTTGCCAGAAACCAGATTTGAGGTCGAATTTACTAAAGATAGTGGCATTACTCAATCGGTTAATGAGGTCATCCTTATTAGGCAGGGGGTATCTAATCCATTCTAGGACTTTGTTTAATGGCTTGTAATTGATTACTAACCTGGGAACACCTCTTTCCTTTTCTGCTTCATTGTTAACATAAAAGGCAGGACATGACAATGGGGATTTACTAGGTCTAATTAATTTTTTAATAAGAAGATCATTAATTTCCTTTTTACATAATTCCATTTGTTCGTGATTCATTTGAATAGGCCTGGCCTTAGTAGGAACCAAATGTTCTTTGAATTCCTTAGCATAAGGGAGCCTTAAAACATATTTTTTCCGATGCCAAAAGGCATTAGGAGAATCAGAACAAAGGTTGTCCTTTAAATAAGTTTTTAACTCTTCAATTTTTTCAAGAACATCTTTATTTTGAAGTTGCTCTTCAATCCTTTTGTATTTAACTTTTTCTTTTAAGAAATTTAAATGGGTGGATTTACAATTTAATAAATTTAATGATTTAGAAATAGAATCTTCTTGAATAAATTTTAAATCTCTTTCTTTTGGTTTAATAAGAAATTTAAATGTTATACTTTTACCTAAATATTTACAGCTTAATCCTTCATTACTGGTAGTAAATGGATATAATAAATATATAAATAGTAACCCTAAAATGATTTTATCAGTAAGATTGTGAATTAAAACAAATGAAGTTTTAAAACACATATCATCTTGACAGATATGCACTTTTGGTAATTTATATTTTATTTCCATCTGACTACCATTAGCTTAATTTAATTTTTCATTAGTCTTCTTATAGTATTTGGTTGGAATAAGACCTTCTTGGATACAATTTAAATCCGCACCAGTATCAACTAATGCGGAAAGTCGTATTAAAAAAGTTTTATCAACAACCAAATTAATGGAGATATACCATTTTTGAATGGTAATATCTTTAACTCTTTTAAGAGAAAGACCTTGAACGAATAGTTCTGGTTCTTCTTTGATTCCTGAAGATTCTGGCTCATCGTGATCTTCATCACTAGAGGAGGAATCATGAACTTGAAGATCAGATTTCTGGCTCTCTAAGTCTTTTCTTAAATTGGAGACTTCAATTTTTAAATTAGAGATTTCTTTTTGAAGTTTATTAACTTCTTGATTTTACTCAGGAAGGGTAACTTCTTTAACTGGGGTTTTAAATCTTTCTAGAGTTTTATTAAGGCTGAATATCGGTTTATCTTTGGCTTTAAAAATCTTGTCTTTAACTCTAGTATCTTCGGTTAATAAATCTTTTAACTGCTTAGTATAATGAACTTTAAGTTCAGGGTCAGAAATTTTACTAATTAAGTCGATTAACAAAGAGCTTTCTTCATCCTCTTTGGTAATAACACTTAATTTTTTAGTGCAACAATTTTCATTACTGTTATTAGCACAAATAGTGACTTCTTCGTCGTTACTATCAGATTCATTGATACTGGTACTGCACTTAGAAGAATAGGGGATGTCAGATTCTTCATTAATATCTGCATTATTTTTTATTCTCATTAAGTCTAATAATTGCTTAGTATCTTCATTAGATATATTTAACTGGGATAGTTTTTGTTTTACTTTACATTCATTTTTGTAATGGCCCTTTTGCCCACAATTGTGGCAAACGATTTTACTCTTATCCTATTTTTTATATTTTTTATTAACTGGTTTGGGTTTATTGTAATAATCATTTTGATTATTATCCTTTTTATGAGTATATTTACGTTTGTGACGTTTATGTGTTTTAGGATGATCAATATGTCTGTGTTTATGCTTTCTTTTAGAGGGAGCAATGGGAGGCAGACCATATTGTTCACAAAATGTTCCTAACTCATATTTTACTTTTTTCTTATCTTTACTAGCTTGTTTAGCTAATTTAAAATCAATGCACATTTTTAAACCTATTTTTTGAGTATAACTAATTATGTCACCATAAGTGAGATTATCATAATCAATATATCCTAAGTTTTTACTCAACTCTTCTCTAACTTTATGAGCGAACAATGAAGGCAAACAATTTACAAACTTTTCTTTCCAGAAAGGCTTGTTGCTATCATTTCGCAACATAACTCTAGAGGTAAACACATCTTTGTACCACCTGAAGTCACTAAGAGTGGGACAAGTGAGATTACTGAGTTGATCGTGAATTCTTTCTGCTATGTTACTAGGAGTTCCTACAAAATATTTTATTATGGTAAAAATTAAAGTATTAACTCCATCTGGCGGACCAACACCGACATCTTCATCAAAGATGGGGTTGCCGTCATCGTCTAACTGGATAGCATGAATAATTGATAATCTAGTATCTTCTGTGAGATGTCTTTCCCACCAAGATCTTAGAATACTAGTGAATCCACTAGCTATTAACTCAACAATTTCTGGTTGTGACAGGTTGTTGAATTTAGTGATATAGCTATTTGCTACCATAGACATGTGATTCAGTTTGTTTAAAATTTCTTGTTCACTAAGACCATCAATGTTCCATTCATAAATTTTATTGGCTGAAACAGAGAATTGTTTATCTAGGTTTCTCTCTTCGAATTGCAAATTCGGAGGAGTAGGTCTAGAATACCAATTCCTGGTTAAACTAGTGTTTTTGACTATTAACTTATTTAATTGATCATTAAAATCTGGGATTGAAGTAGAATCAGAATAGTCAACTTGACTATCACTTTTAACTTCAATTTCAACTTGATCCAAAGTAGAGATAATACCACTTGGACCAGGTTCAGTTTTTAGTTTTTTGAATAACTTGTCATTAGATTTAATTAAGTTGTTATCATCATTAGGTAATCCTAATTTACTTCTATTTTCAGGTATGTTAATCAAAGAATGTTCAATTTTTGCATCAGGTTTTTTTATATTTGTTTCTTCAAATTTTTCTTCAATTCTATCAAGCTGTCTTCCAACAGTTGCTAGATATTGATTACTAAAATTTAATTGTTCAATAATTTTTTTATCATCTTTATTGCCATATGATATTTTAAAGGGTCTGGCAACAACAGATGTGTTTTTAACTGGGATAAGGATTGTTTCTAGCGGAGGATGACTAGAATAGACCTTAGACTCATCTTCTTTTACCCATTGACTTTTTGTTATAACATTACACTTACTTTGGTATTGATCATACCAGTCATAAAAGGTAATGTTTATTTTTTCAATTTTTATGAATCGTTTCCATCTATTAACAATTTTATCTCGCTCCTTTTCTGTTGGATGATTTGAACGAAATAAATGTCTTTTATCTTTATTATTTTTGGAATTAAAATCTTTTACTAGATTATCCCAATCAAGAAGAAAATCCTTTTTAATAACTCTTAACTGATTGTTAATAAGAATTTCAAAATCAGACTGAGTGGGAAGCTCAGAAGGAGTAGGAGAGGAAGAACTCGCTTCTTCTACTAGATCTTTTTGAGTATAACATGGGTGACTAGCTTGACCTTGATTTAAAATACCTTTTAATTTAAGATTTCTTAAAGAAGGGTTATTAAAAATTTCATTGTCTCTTCTTGAAGATGCTATAGTACTAGCAGAGTCTTCAATAATAAGCGGTCTTTTACTGCGTTCAAAACTTATTTTTACGGTTCCATCTGAAAATTGTCTAACATTTTCAAGGTTTATTAAATTGTTAACTACAGGTTGTTCAGGTATTTCACTAGGTAGAGTCCATTGACTAGGGATAGTAATATCTTTCCAGAGAATGGTTCTCGGGATCTGAATATTAGCATCACTAGTTGAACTTTGAATTAAGACAGTTTGATCTTTCGGACTTTTATTGAGAGCATGAACGTTTAGGTTAGTTTTCATGGTCTTATAATAAATCCGGTAAATCAAAGCTATCGGCTGTGAACCCTCAATCATTTGAGTAATTTCTCCAGCAGTTTTAATATTTATTGTTAAGGCTTTTAATAAATTTTTATCACTTAGGCTCAATGTGAAATCAGGAAAGCAATTGAAATGGATAGGTCCATTATGCAGACTAGATTCCATTGCGCCGATCATGCTAGGATATTAATTCAAGAATCGAGCATCTCTTAAGCAGAGATAAATACTTGAATTAATTCCTTTAATGTTTAAAGGTTTAACTGCTACTTGAACTAATCCGATGTGAATAAAATTGTAACCTTTCTTTTTATATTTTTTGATGACTTCGGGATCCAAAAGACTACAATTTTCATATTCTTTATTAATGGCATAAACCTTTTCAACAGTTTTGACATTATAATCTGTTTTAAAATTGTCTAAAAATGTTGACTGATAAATTTCCTTAGGGGAGACCCTAGGTATATTCCAATTGTGTAAAGCTTGACTGATATTTTCATAACTGTGGATTTCCTGGTTAACTATGTTTGGAACTGGAGGTAAGGTTGACCAGTTACTAGTTGAGGAGTTAGATCTAAACAATCTATTCATTATTACCAAGTTCAAAATTCTTCCATTCATGCCCTATTACCTTAAGCAGACTTATACCTATGTTCAATATATATATATATATATATATATATATATATATATATATATATATATATATATACATTTATTGCTTTTATATATTTACATTTTCGATCCCCCATGGAGGTGCTTCATGGTTGGTGATCATGTCTGTATAAATATATTTATAGCTTTTATATATATATACCTGCTTACTTCGTTTATAACAACTGCGGCATCATGTGAGCCTAAGAATCATGTGATCACAGATTCAGTCCACTGAATCTAGATTCGGTTCCCGTTGTAAGACCCCAACTTATTAATAAATGAAATTAAATTTCCTCTATTTATTATCTTGAAATAGAAAGGGTTGATTTGATTAATGTAGTTAGTTATGGGTAAAATGCGCAAATATTTCAAATAAGCAAGTGGTTATAAAATATTTATTTTTAGTCGGTGAATATTCGTTTGGTCGTGGAATATTCTTGCTGTCGGGAAATATTCGTACGACGGCGCAACCTTGTGTGGGCCCCATAACGGAAAGCGATTGGATGACGAAAACGACAAGTATAAGTTGCTTACAATTAACGACGTAGTTGTTACCGTTAATACTGTTGGAATACCTGGTGGTTAAAATACAGTAGCACACGGTATTGCACCAATTATTGATTCTTACGTAAGAAGGCACTACTCAATAATTGTTACAGTAGTTACTGTTCAATATTTTATTTTATTGATTCAATAATTGTTGCGTTGATATTTTATATTATTGTTGTTTCAATAATTGTTGTTGCACAGTATTTTTCATTATCAGATCAATAATTCATATTATTTAAATAATATTATTAGATATCATTATTGGCAATGTCTAGAAAGTTCTGTCTAAGGAGAGGTTTGGTCATCTAATTGCGCGCTAGTAAGGAGAAATCTTTATTGGAAAGCCCTCTCTTTCCTGGGAACGGCCTGGTTGTCATAAATGTGATTCTGTAATATTATTTGTGAATAATTAATTATTGATTCATATGATAAGAAAATATTTATTTTATGTGGATATAAATGTTGGATATTTTTATTGTGGTTAAAAATGAAGGAGTTAATGTTGAGGTGTTTTATCAGTATTTTTATCGAAATGGAGGTATTAAAAATCAAATCATGGTTTTTGAGAAATATTGCGGGGGTTATACTTTTTAATCCGACCGTTGGATCGTGCTAATTTTTGGATATGTTATTCATATATAAATTGAGTATATGTCCACAAATTTTGAACCGTTAAAAAATGAACGTATCATTTGTTATGAATTTTACGAGATGACTGGTTCAGAAATTGTAGAAGTTGCAAAATTTATCATTTTGGCGGAAAATTTTAGAATTGGTGGGCCTCACTTTTGGTTGGTGAAAATGTGCTGAGATTTTTATTCAAATGTGGTGGGTGGGAATAGTAGCAGGTAAAGCCATCAGGTTACAGGTTAAGTCTGCTTCGACGTGCTAACATTTTCCTATAAATAGAGGGCTAAGTTAGAATTGAAAATCACACCAGAAACAAGTTTTCTCTCTTTCTCTCTCTAGATTATTGAGTATATTTTAAAAGTATTTAGATACTTCGTGAGTTTCTGTTCATCAGTGCAAGTTTCTTTCAGCCTTATACTGATATTCTGAACAGAAGTACTGATATTTTGAGGTAAGGGATATTATTTTCTTTTTAAATGATATTATTTTCTTCAATATCATTATACTGAAATATTGATCTGAGTTTTTTTTATCAAATTTGGAACTTTTTGTGTCGGGATTACTATTCACGTATACGGCACTATTCACGAATACGGCACTATTCACCGAAAAATAAAATTTTCCCTTTTTGTCCAAGATATCTATTATGGTTACTATCTTTGATTATATCCATGTTTTGATCTTTATTTTTGAATTCTGTTTCACAATTGATTATTATGAAGTATTATTGATCTTGGATAAACTTTTATACGAATCCCTACTATTTGTCCTTCTGTCTCACTAGATTCGTTTTCTCTAAGATATTTTTCATCATCCCCAGTTCTAAATGATGATATTACTGAATATCTTTGGCCTGTAGTGCAAAGATGTATGATTACCTGATGAATATCTTTGGCCTGTAGTGCAAATATGAACAGGTGTTGAGATGAACATGACTGACTGATGATACAAATTAATATCTTTGGCCTGTAGTGCAAAGATGAATATTTGGTTAAAGATGATTATTAATTGATGTTACGGGGATAAAATATTGATGATGGACTTTTAAATCTTAAAAGATAGTAGAATTTATTCTCTACTTGACTCTTCTAATGGTTTGTTATTTCCGCTGCAGTTGTTGATCTAAAACTTGTTGTCGATTATATTCTATCAGATTTTTCCCTGTTGAATACTAATAATAATTTGTTGTATATTATCTTAGTCATAATATTCTTTACTGGGCTAGTTGAGCTCACCCTTTTCCTTTTTGTTCTATTTTTCTTCTTAGGAGGTGAGAACATAGCAGGATCTAGTCGGGGTATGGAGTGATGGTTCTAGAAAGATGTTTTAGCAGTCCTCACTATTTCTGTAAAATAATATTTGAATAATTGTAATGAGGACTTATTTGAGTGTGGATATTGTCTAGCAGACAATATTTGTATTTAAACTCACAGTATGTGTTGTCGTATTTTGCACGACAATTGTATTATTGAAGTTGTAGTTTTCTTTTTATACCATGTATTTGGCGACTCAGAATGGGTGTTGTATACCTATTTTGGGGGCGTCACAGTTGGTATCAAAGCTTAGGGATATGATCCCTGGTTGAGATGTGAGACAAGAACTAGGAGGGGAGAGACGGGGAATTCCTTCGCTAGTATGACCTGACGAAGTTTATTTGGTATTTATTTGGTCGGTCAGAGTATAGGGATAATATATGACATGACTATTAACCCTTGTTTTATGGCAGTATTTAAGAATGGCAGCTGAGAACGTTAATAATGGAGTAAATCAGACCGTGGAGACACCTTTGATCACCACCCAGGGGAACGTGCAACAGGAAGGCAATATTCCTCTTGTAAACAACGTTACCGAGCAAACGATGAATGATGGAATGTTTAGGAGTTTTTTACAGTTCATGCAAAATCAGATGAGGGAGACTCATGTGCAGAATAGGGGTGAAAATGATAACAACGTGCGGTTTGTCACAGCCAAGCAGTTCAAAGAATTGGGACCACCAGAATTTAAGGGAAAGCCGGATTCGATCATGGCGGAAACGTGGGTCAAACAAATTACCAAGATATTCGATGTCTTGGGATGCACGGAGGAACAGAAGGTTCCGTTTGCCACCTTTATGTTCCGCGATGAGGCAGACTACTGGTGGGAGTCTGTGAAGCGTATCCAACCTAACGCACTCAACATATCCTGGGAAACATTTCAGAAACTATTCAATGACAAGTACTTTCCTGAAAGTATTCATCATATGAAGGAGGTGGAGTTTATCAGACTGGAACAAAACAACATGACGGTGTCCCAGTACGAAGCGAAGTTTGTAGAGTTATCCAGGTTTGCACCTCATTTGGTCGAAAATAAGGAACGAATGACAAGGATGTTTCTAAGAGGTCTAAAACCCGAGATTCGGTAATATCTTGTCTCTTATAAATTTTCTTTATATTCAGATGTTGTAAACAAGGCTCAATTATTAGAGCGAGATAATGAGTATGTGCAACCGAGGGACCACAACCAGGTTCATACCGGTGGCGGCAGTCATCGAAGCAATGAAAACCAGCAGGGAGGAAAATATTCGGACAAAAGCGGTAACCACTCTGGTGGCAATCGTGGCCGTGATAATAGAAGGAGCGAGTCGGGAGGAGATTTCAAGAAGAGAAGGTACAACAATGATAACGTGAAGACATCATGACAAACATCAACTGCTTTTAGGGGAGGAGAACGAGCACCGGTCGTTTGTTACAAATGCGGGAAGGAGGGACACATCAGCCCAAACTTCCCACAACAATTCAAGGTATGTTCTAACTGTGGAAAGGAAGGTCATATAGCTAAAGTTTGTCTTGTTGCAAAACCAAGTTCAACGGGGATAGTGACTCTGAAGGCTGTTACGGACAAGTCAAAGTCGGTGGTTCCTGGAAGGGCGTTTGTCGTGACTGCCCAAAACGCGAGGAACCCAAATGAGGTGATCACGGGTAAGCTAATCATAAACTCTTGCGAAGTTTATACCTTATTAGATACCGGTTCTATCCATTCTTTTATCTCTCCTACTTGTGCTCAACGTTTAAACTTGACTCCGGAGAAATTAGACTTTGACCTATCTGTGGATACTCCATTAGGAGAAACTTTTATTACATCTATAGTTTATAAATCTTGCTTAATCCAAGTTGGCACAATCACATTACCTGTTGACCTTATCTCTTTAAAGATACTTGCTTTTGATGTGATTTTAGGAATTAATTGGTTAACTACTCATCATGCCAAAATTGATTGTTTTCGTAAGGTTGTTAGTTTTAATATTCCTAACCAACCTGTTATGTGAATTCAACCAACCAAACCACTAAAATCAATCACTGTCATATCAAGCCATAAAGTCATTCGTTTATTGAAAAACGGATGTCAAGCTTTCATAGCCCGTGTTATGGACTTGAACAAAAACACGTCAGATTTGAATAATATTTCTGTTGTTAGTGAATTTCCTGATGTATTTCCTAAAAACTTCCCGGTCTACCCCAAGAACGTGAAGTTGAATTCTATATTGACCTTGAACCTGGTACAAAGCCCATTTCTAAAATCCCATATCGAATGGCTCCTATTGAACTTCAAGAGTTAAAGGTTCAACTACAGGAGTTGTTGGACATCGGTTTTATTCGTCCTAGTACATCTCCTTGGGGTGCTCCTGTGTTTTTCGTAAAGAAGAAAGATGGGAGTATGCGACTATGTATCGACTACCGAGAATTGAATCATGCCACTATCAAGAATAGGTATCCGCTACCTCGCATTGATGACCTGTTTGACCAGTTGCAAGGAGCACAATTCTTTTCAATGATCGATCTTCATTCTGGATATCATCAGCTGAAGATTAAAACTGAGGATATTCCAAAGACTGCCTTTAGAACTCGGTACGGGCATTATAAATTCTTAGTCATATCTTTTGGATTGACTAATGCTCATGCTGCCTTCATGGATATCATGAACCATGTATTCAAAGAATATTTAGATCAGTTTGTTATTGTCTTTATTGATGACATCCTCATCTATTCCAAAAGCCGTGAAGATCATTAGCGCCATTTGAAGCTGGTACTGCAAAGGCTTCGTGAAAATAAGCTATATGCCAAATTGAAGAAATGCGAGTTCTGGCTTGTGGAAGTAGCATTCCTTGTGCATGTGGTGTCAAAACATGGAGTATCTGTCGACCCGGTGAAGATTGAAGCCATACAAAGTTGGGAGCAACCGAAGTCGGTGACCAAAGTACGTAGCTTTCTGGGCTTAGCTGGGTATTACCGGAGATTCGTGGAAGGATTTTCTAGAATCGCTACTCCGTTAACTCAGCTGACTCGGAAGAATACAAAATTCGGTTGGAGCGAAGATTGTGAGGAGAGTTTTCAAGAACTCAAGAGGAGACTCATTTCGGCACCTGTTCTGACAATACCATCTGGTTCGGATGGATTTGTTATCTACAGCAATGCTTTAGGCAAAGGGTTAGGATGTGTTCTCATGCAACATAGGAAAGTCATAGCCTATGCCTCGCGACAACTCAAAGAATATGAGAGGAATTATCCTACTCATGATTTAGAGTTGGCAGCAGTCGTTTTCGCGTTGAAGATTTGGAGACACTACCTGTATGGGGAGAAAGTGGAGATCTATACGGATCATAAAAGCCTCAAATATTTCTTCACCCAAAAGGAACTCAACATACGGCAACGACGTTGGCTTGAGCTATTGAAAGATTACGATCATACCATCCAATGTCATCCTGAAAAAATGAACGTAGTAGCTGACGCATTGAGTAGAAGATTATACGCGGGTACGAGTGCAATGGTGTTAACACAAAGGCCCATTTTGTATGATTTGCAAAGGATGGAGATAGAGATGAAGGCTCCAATACCCACATGATGATATCAAATATACGAGTAGAACAAACTTTAATTGATAAAGTTAAAGCCGCTCAAGCTACGGACATGGAGCTGATGCGTATTAAGAAAAAAGTGCAAGAAGGTGTTATTCCAGAAGCAAGAATCGATGAAAAAGGAATACTTCGAGTCAACTCCAGACTTTGTGTTCCTAACGATTTTAACTTGAAGCATAGAATCATGATGGAGGCACACAACACACCGTTTGCAATCCATCCTGGGAGTACCAAAATGTATCACGATCTTCGATATACATTTTGGTGGAGCAATATGAAAAGATAGATCGGGGAGTTTATCTCGAGGTGTTTAACTTGTCAACGTGTAGAGGAGCCTCAAGTACCAAAGGGTCCATTGAAACCACTTGAGATTCCGAAATGGAAGTGGGAACACATTACTATGGATTTTGTTACGGGTCTTCCCAAGGTTTCTCAAGGCATAGATGCGATTTGGGTCCTTATTGATAGATTAACCAAGTCTACTCATTTCTTACCTATACGTGAGACTTATTCCCTTGAACGTCTTGCTAGTATGTACGTGAATGAGATTGTGAGATTGCATGGCATGCCAGTATCCATAGTGTCGGATCGTGACCCAAGATTCACTTCACGATTTTGGGTTAGCTTGCAGAAAGCTATGGGCACGAATTTACGATTTAGTTCAGCATACCATCCTCAAATGGACGGGCAATCATAGAGGACTATTCAAACCCTTGAAGATCTATTAAGACTCTGTGTTCTAAATTTCAAAGGAAGTTAGGATAAGTACTTGCCACTGGTGGAATTCTCCTACAACAACAGTTATCAGGCAAGTATAGGTATGGCTCCATTTGAAGCCTTGTATGGACGAAAGTGTCATTCTCCAGTATGCTGGGACGAGGTGGGTGAAGCAACGTTGTTGGGACCAGAATTGGTATTCATAACTACAGAGAAGATCCAAACGATTCGACAACGAATGCAAACGTCACAGGATCGACAAAAGAGTTATGCGGATCTTCATCGAAAGGATGTAGAATTTAGTATTGGGGATCCTGTATTGCACCATGGAAAGGAGTTACAAGATTTGGGAAGAGAGGAAAGCTCAATCCACGATTTGTTGGTCCATTTGAAATTCTTGACCGAATAGGAAATGTGGCATATCAACTCGCATTACCTCAAAGCATGTCTCATGTTCATAATATTTTTCACATATCTATGCTTCGTAAATACGTGAAAGACCCGAACCACATAATTGAGTTAGAACCAAACGATAAAGATTTAACGTACGAGGAAGTACCTGTTAAGATCTTGGATAGGAAAGAGCATGTTCTACGCACAAAGGTTATGCCACAAGTTAAGGTTTTGTGGATAAACCATGCTATTGAATAAATGACCTGGGAGTTGGAATCATAAATGAAAGCGAGGTATCCTCACCTTTTCGAAACACTAGGTACGTACGTCAATTTCGAGGACGAAATTTCATAAGGAGGGGAGGTTGTAAGACCCCAACTTATTAATAAATGAAATTAAATTTCCTCTATTTATTATTTTGAAATAGAAAGGGTTGATTTGATTAATGTGGTTAGTTATGGGTAAAATGCGCATGTATTTCAAATAAGCAAGTGGTTATAAAATATTCATTTTTGGTCAGTGAATATTCGTTTGGTCGTGAAATATTCTTACTGTCGGGGAATATTCGTACGACGGCGCAGCTTTGTATGGGCCCCATAACGGAAAGCGATTGGATGAAGAAAACGACAAGTATAAGTTGTTTATAATTAACGGCGTAGTTGTTACCGTAAATACTGTTAGAATACATGGTGGTTAAAATACAGTAGCACACGTTATTGCACCAATTATTGATTCTTACGTAAGAAGGCACTACTCAATAATTGTTACAGTAGTTACTGTTTAATATTTTATTTTATTGATTCAATAATTGTTACGTTGATATTTTATATTATTGTGGTTTCAATAATTGTTGCTGCACAGTATTTTTCATTATCAGATCAATAATTCATATTATTTAAATAATATTATTAGATAACATTATTGACAATGTCTAGAAAGTTCTATCTAAGGAGAGGTTTGGTCATCTAATTGCGCGCTAGTAAGGAGAAATCCTTATTGGAAAGCCCCCTCTTTCTTGGGAACGGCCTGGTTGTCATAAATATGATTTTGTAATATTATTTGTGAATAATTAATTATTGATTCATATGATGACGAAATATTTATTTTATGTGGATATAAATGTTGGATATATTTATTGTGGTTAAAATGAAGGAGTTAATGTTGAGGTGTTTTATCAGTATTTTTATCGGAATGGAGGTATTAAAAATCAAATTAGGGTTTTTGAGAAAAATTGTGGGGGTTATAATTTTTAATCTGACTGTTGGATCGTGGTAATTTTTGGATATGTTATTCATATATAAGTTGAGTATATGTCCATAAATTTAGAACCGTTAAAAATGAACGTATGATTTGTTATGAATTTTACGAGATGACTGGTTCAGAAATTATAGAAGTTGCGAAATTTGTCATTTTGGCAGAAAATTTTAGATTTGGTTGGTCCCACTTTTGGTTGGTGAAAATGTGCTGAGATTTTTATTCAAATGTGGTGGGTGGGAATAGTAGCAGGTAAAGCCATCAGGTTGCAGGTTAAGTCTGCTTCGGCGTGCAAACATTTTCCTATAAATAGAGGGCTACGTTAGAATTGAAAATCACACCAGAAACAAGTTTTCTCTCTTTCTCTCTCTAGATTATTGAGTATATTTTGGAATTATTTAGATACTTTGTGAGTTTCTATTCATTAGTGCAAATTTCCTCAGCCTTATACTGATATTCCGAACAGAAGTACTGATATTTTGAGGTAAGGGATATTATTTTCTTCTTAAATGATATTATTTTCTTCAATATCATTATGCTGAAATATTGATATGAGTTTTTTTATCAAATTTTGAACTTTTTGTGTTGGGGTTACTATTCAAGTATACGACACTCTTCACGTATACGGCACTATTCACGAATACGGCACTATTCACCAAAAAATAAAATTTTCCCTTTTTGTCCAAGATGTCTATTATGGTTACTATCTTTGATTGTATCCATATTTTGATCTTTATTTTTGAATTCTGCTTCACAATTAATTATTATGAAGTATTATTGATCTTGGATAAACTGTTATACGAATTCCTACTATTTGTCCTTCTGTCTCACTGGATTCGTTTTCTTTAAGATATTTTTCATCATCCTCAGTCCTAAATGATGATATTACTGAATATCTTTGGCCTGTAGTGCAAAGATGTATGATTACCTGATGAATATCTTTAGCCTGTAGTGCAAATATGAACAGGTGTTGAGATGAACATGACTGACTGGTGATACAAATGAATATCTTTGGCCTGTAGTACAAAGATGAATATTTGGTTAAAGATGATTATTAATTGATGTTACAGGGATAAAATATTGATGATTTACTTTTAAATCTTAGAAGATAGTAGAATTCATTTTCTACTTGACTCTTCTAATGGTTTGCTGTTTCCGCTGCAGTTGTTAATCTAAAACTTGTTGTCGATTATATTCTATCAGATTTTTTCATGTTGAATACTAATGATAATTTGTTGTATATTATCTTAGTCATAATATTCTTTACTAGGCTAGTTGAGCTCACCCTTTTCCTTTTTGTTCCATTTTTCTTCTCGAGAGGTGAGAACATAGCTGGATCTAGTCGGGGTATGGAGTGATGGTTCTAGAAAGATGTTTTAGCAGTCCTCGCTATTTCTGTAAAATAGTGTTTGAATAATTGTAATGATGACTTATTTGAGTGTGGATATTGTCGAGCAGACAATATTTGTATTTAAACTCACAGTATGTGTTGTCGTATTTTGCACGACAATTGTATTATTGAAGTTGTAGTTTTCTTTTTGTACCATGTATTTGGCGACTCAGAATGGGTGTTGTATACCTATTTTGGGTGCGTCACACCCGTGATGGACATTTTCAGCTGTAAGCAGTTTGTAAATTATTCACGGTGTTTGGATTTCGTCAGATGGTTTTCATACCCACGAGGAGTTCGGCACTGTTTTGTACATTATTTTTTCGAAGATGCTTTGCATCTCAAAAATAAAAGCAATCAAGCTGAACATTTAATAAAATGGAAGTATCAAAGGCCTCAATTACTATTGAGCACAAGGTTTGAATAACCTCTTTTTACAAAAAATCACTGCTATATCTTGTTTAAAATTGAATTTTTACACAAATTTAAACCCTTGTATATTGGTGCGAACGAGGCATAGCACTACTTCTAAATAATAGAACATTGACCCACACATACACATTCATATAATAGTTTCTTGAAAAGTGGCGGTCACCGTAGCAACACGGATGTCGGGGGGGTGCCTAACAACTTCCCTCCGCATAAGTAAGTCCCCGGACCCTAATGAATCTCGGTTTGACAGACCCATTTAGCAGTGTCACATCACTGGGTCAATGTGCAAACCTTTTCTCGGTTGTGTTGGTATAACTAGTTAAAAAACCAACTAGCGACTCTTAACAGTCCATCGTCGACATTACACATGTCGAACCTTTTTCACTTATTTTTTCAAAAAAATCTCACCTAAAATGAGAACACCAAAAAATAGGAAACGAAAAGGGACAAATAAAAATCCTGACGTCGACAGACATAAATTACTGTTGGGAAGACCTTGGATCCATATGGCGGGAGACTTCCCATTCACTCTTTATCAATAACTCAAGTATATCATCAATAGTATTCTGGTCACTGGAAATGCTGAACCAGTGCATTCTGTCCAAAGTGATATACCTCTCATCAGTTTCAATGATGAAGTTGAGCCCGTCAGCTTCCAAGCCCTTGAGGTGAGCAACACTCATTATCAACCCATTGGGGCTCCAGCTCTAAAACCCAGAGTTTCTACCGAGGTAATGTCGGCCAGTCAAGAAATGATATCCTTGTGTTTCTAACCAGGAATAGGGTTAGAAAAGAATCAGCAAGGAATCAAATGCCCAATTCAAATTCCCAGCCAGACAGGGAAGGCCAGACTAGGCTATTCCTTTGGGTCCATTCACAGGAACCCAGACAAGCATACACCAGTTCCTTCATCTACAATGTTGTTGCCTAAACCTATAGATGTTGAATCTGTATGGCCTCTAATGACAATTCCTGTCTCTGTGGCAGGTATGTTGTTTCCTAAGCTGATATCGGTTAATGGGAAAGAAGTCCTGATTCTAGACCCAGACATGGAGATAAGGAATCAAAGGCGCAAACAAGATATAAAGAGATGATTATCGAAGATGTACTTCATGGCACATACCGAGGGTATGAACAGGGATATCTTAGCTGACGACTGCTCAAATGTCGTGGTCATCTTTCAACAGAAGGAGGACGATAGCTGCCCCTTCATCACAACTGTCCACTAGGATTTGACCCTAGGAAATTGGAGCAGCACTCCTTGCATTTACTGAAAAGGATAAAAAGGGCAGAAAATCCCTCTGCCTTGTAGATAGAAATAACTGCTTACTTTTGTTGCATAGTATTAGTTGTTATTTTTGCCATGCTATGCTAACACTTTGTAAGATCAAATAGTTTCATATATTAAATGAACGCATTTTGTTTCAAGACTGTAAAGTTATTTTTGCCTAAACTTGCTGATAGAGTGCTTATTCTTCACAAGGACTGCAACTTTTATGTAAAGTTGGACTCTAACTTGATGGAGATTGAACAAGAGGCCTATGAGGTGCCTGAGGAGATCAAAGAATGGGTCAAAGACAAACCGAAGCCAAATCTTGATCAAAGCACCTCTTTTAACCTCGGAACCTCAAAATACCCCAAACAAATCCAGATTGGCACGGACCTTACCCCTAGCCAAATGAATGACATGGTTACTCTATTGACTCAATTCCAGGATGTGTTTGCATGGTCTCATGAAGACATGATCGGTTTGTCAACTGACATCGTCATTCATCGCCTACCCATCAAAGAGGGATTCTAGCCAGTCAAACAGAAACTCAGGCGATTAAAACCTGAGTGGAGTTTGAAAGTCAAGGAAGAAATTGTGAAACAGTTTCAAGCCGGCCTCATCATGGTATCAACATAACCTGAGTGGCTATCCAACATAGTCCCTGTACCTAAACCCGGAGGGAAGGTGCGAGTATGCATGGATTATAGGGATCTGAACAAAGCTTATCCCAAAGACAACTTTCCAGTGTCGTTCATCCACATACTCATTGATAATACAACTCATTATGGCATGTACTCCTTTGTTGACTGCTTTACTGGGTATCATCAAATCATGGTTGCTAAAGAGGATCGTGAGAAGATAACATTCATCACTCCTTAGGAAACCTTTAGCTACAGATGGTTGTCATTCGGCCTCATCAATGCTGGAGCTACATATCAGTGATCTATGATGGCTCTTTTCTAGGAGCTAATGCACAAAGAGACAGAAGTCGATGTGGATGAATTCATTGTCAAGTCCTAAAGGGAAGAAGACCACATAGACCATCTCAAAAAGGTCTTCAACCGGTTGTGCAAGTACAACTTGAAGCTAAATCTAGCCAAGTGCGCCTTTGGCGTCAAGTCAAGCAAGTTGCTGGGATTTCTCGTAAGCCACAAAGGCATTGAGCTAGATTCTGCAAAAATTCAAGCCATTACTAAAATGCCCATACCCTAGAAAGAGAGGAAAATGTAGGAATTTTTGGGAAGAATCAACTTCATCAGCCGATTCATCTCTCAACTCATAGCAACCTGTGAACATATCTTCAAGTTGTTAATGTGATGGCCCTAAATTTGGGTATCTTCCAACTCGACAAATGGTGATCCACGGTACTACATATTGTACATTCATTTCATTAAAATGACATCGAAATGAATGTATTAGCTATATTCTTATTACAATCATAATAACTTTATTCCCAGGTTCTGAAACAGAATATAATACTTCTTGTTCATAAGTGTCATACATACACACATACTAATCTATTACAGGATATCTAACTATCCATCTTAGTTTTGCCTTTATCTTTCTTAAAACCTTCAATTCGTTTGGTCTTAGCTGCAATCATATAATTCAAGCAAGAAGTGAGCATAACTAGCTCAGCAAGTTTAACAAAGGATTATGTATATACCACTTTGAGAATTATATGATTATCTTCAATAACTGAACAAATAGCTGTGAAGCACTATGAAACATTGACTAGCACTTCTCATTTCATAACAACGATTCCCAAGTATACATAATAGCTTAGGAATTCTAAACCGGTCGAAAGACCATAAACATACTCTTTTCATTTTCATACATGAAAAGGATATCCCGACGCCAAGGTCGTACATCCGGCATTACTTACGAGCACTTCTAGGTGATCAGCCTATAGTAATCTATGTTGATCAACATTCATCCGCTAAACGTATTTACGTTTAAGTTTTAGCAACCTCGCGTGCCCATCGAATAATCGATGAAAATACATTTGTTTATTTATAGACAAACTTACCTTTGAATCATTACCAAATATTTGGCATATGATAGCGTTAACAATTCTATATTGAATGACTTGTAAACAAATCAATCTAACTCTTAAGAATAGTCTAGCCGAGTTAAAACTAACATCGACCCTTTCGTAAAACAATTCATGCATTTCAAGACATGAAACACAGAAAACTTGACTAACACTGAGGTTAGACAAGCGTTAAGAAAACTTGCCTTCAAGTGTCTTCGAATATAATATTCAACAGTTCTCAGTCTTTACAGGATCTACATGATATATTCACATAGCACACTGTAATTAGATACCAAACAAACTAACTTTATTATTTTAACCAACTTCTTTCTCTTCTATGTCTTACTTGAATTTATTTAATTAGTAATGTCAATTTGACTTACTATACTTCATTACGTCTTATTAACGTTCTTACGTTATTAACCGAAAGTCGATCATCATTGATGAGATACCAACGTTGAATACCATTCCCGATTTACTTATTTACACTTTTGCGTTCTTCGTTTAATTATTGTTAAACCATACTTAACCTTCTAACGTTATCACTTTATAAGTGACTTAAAGTTAGCCTTATCATGTACATTAAGTACATTCATGTCTTACTATTGGTTTATATTCAATTGGAATTACAAAACCTAGTTTAGTAAACCATTTCCCACTGACGGCGATGCGACGCCAGACTATAGTACTCCATTGGCGCTGCGGCACCAACTAACAGTGGCCAAAGCCCGGAGCCGGTGCAGCGGCTCGGCTATTAACTTTTTTTATGAACATCTCGGGCTCATAACTTATTCATTTTACATCCGAATTGTCTCATTCAAAAGCCCACAACTCACAAATTACCTACTCTGGGTGTTCATGCAAGAATCTTACATTTTTGAATCCGTTAACTGTAATAACAATGAATTTTAAGTCACTATAAATGTATGTACATTATTGATATTTAAAACTTTGTGTTATATAGTGAGTTAATATGTGACAACACATGTGAAGTGGTGCATTGGTCAATTAACATATATACTATTGTTATGGATATATACATTTATAGATTCCATTAAAAAATGAAAGCTTTGTAACCTAATTATACATTAGTTGAGACAATTAAATAATGTAAGGGTTATGGTAATAAGGACAGGTTAGTATTTAATATATACTAACTTAAGTGGATAATCTTGTTATTTCAAGCGACAAATAATTTTAAACCTAATTTTTGTGTACCTAATTAGGTTATAAGCTAAAGTCACAAGTATAGGTAATTAAATTTCATAAGATTAGGAATGGAAACCCTAAATAATCAAATTGGGTAACACATATTAAAATTGCTAGACTATGTTTATTACATAGCCAAAAATAATTAAAGGAGAAGCCCAAAAAAAATAAAATGTAAGCCCAAACTTAGCCCACTTGATTAAGGGTATTTTAGACCTTTGATTTATCTAATTTATGCATTAAAATAAAAACTAAATGAAGGAATTAGTGGGTATATATTTGGCTGGCCACATTATCCTTTTTATGGCAAGTTGATTAAGCTAAACAATGTCCATTAGTAGTAACTCTTACACACAAGGACATGGTTGTCAAGCTCCCATTGGTTGCCACTTTATTAAGCATCCATAATCATGATTAGACTAATTAAAGTGATAAGGCAAAGCTTTTATCCATGGGTTAAAGAAAGTATGGGGGATAATAAGGAATCAACCATTCCATTTGCTAGAATACTCCACTTTCTCTCATTCTTCTTCTTATAATTTTTCTCCCAAGCTAGCAACTTCAAGAGAGAGAAAACAGAGAGAGAGGTTCGGCCATATAGAGAGAGAGAGAGGAGTGCTAGTTTGTTCATGCATCCTAAGTTAATCACTTACTTTGGTAAATCAAGGAAGGTTGCCATTAAATCAAGGTATAACCTAACCTTCGTTTTCTTCTTCTACTTTGTTTTATAGCTTGAATTTTGTTGGAGTTATGAAAAAATAATCAAGATACCCTAGTCCTACATATCATCATGTATGGAACTAAGTATCTTGAGTGTTAGATCGAGGGCTTAGAGGAAGAATATGAGCATATGTTCTCCAAGGGTGAAAACTTTTGTTTTCTTCCACTAAATCTTGTGTAACTCAAGTTTTCCAACATAAATTTATGATCCGTCAAAGGGTGGTGCTAGATACATGAGTTATCTAGTAAACCCAAGTGATAGAACACAATTCTAGCAATTTTTGAAACCTTTGGGGCAGTTTTCCCCAAAACAGTCCACTTGGAATGTTAAAGGTTCAAAAATCCTAAAATAGCTTCTGTCCCGTTTTTCTTAGGACTATTTCAGATAGTTGCATGTCTTTTAAAATTTTGGAAAACATCACAGAGGTACCTTGAGAAGTTATCTACGTGTAGGAAAAAGAACAGACACGTTTCGAGTTATAGAATGTGCGTAATGACTATTTCTGTGAAGGACTCCTAAATATTTACCTTCGAATATCTCACTGTGTATACACTGGAAAATTCCGCAATTTTTACAGTAGGTTCATATATGATAGGAGAGCATACCCTGAAAATTTCAGATTTTTCTGAGCAAAACTCAATTTATGGAAAATGAAGCAAGATCCGAGTGTTTTGAAAACTTTAAAAATAGTAGATCATTTTCTAAAATTCCATAAAAATTTTGGGAATCCTTGTAGGTCCATATTCTGTCAAAATCCAGAAGATGAGAATTTTTAGAATCAGTTTGCTATTTTTTCTAAAAATGATTAAGTTATGAATAAAAAGAAATAAATAGTTAAATGATGTCTTTAATAAGAAAAATGTGATTTTTGTGCTTGAATACTCATAATATATCATATCCTGACTATTGTAGAGCACTTTGGTAATTTATGATAAGAAATATTATTTATAACCTTTTATGAATATTAAATAAGAGGTTTAAAAAAGGGTGAACAATTAGAATAAATTATTTATTAATCCAATAAATTATTAAAATATTATTATAATATTAATAATATTAGAATATGATATTGATAAGTAAATAAAAATATTAAGATTAAAATTTCTTTAAAATATTCTTAAATGGTTAATAATATTTGATTTTTAGCATTAATAAATGATTAAAGTATTATTAAATGATTAATAATATTAGAATAAAATATTAATCTTAGATTAAAATATTATTAAAATATTATTAATATTAAATTAAAGTATTATTATTGAGTAAATAATAATATTCGAGATTAAATAAAATATTATTAAAAATGTAATAACATTAGTAAAGGAATAAAATATTATTAAATGATTAATAATATTAGTAATGGAATAAGATATTATTAAATGAATAAAATATTAGTAAATGATTAAAAGTATTGTTAAATGATTAATGATACTAAAGCATAAGTAAGATATTATTAAGGTAATACTATTGATGCATAATTAAAATATTATTAAGAGGATTAATAATATTAGTAAGATATTAAAATATTATTGAGTTGTTAATAATTTTAGTAAACGAATAAAAGTATTATTAGGGAACTAATAATACTAAGAGGTGAATTAAATATTATCAAGATTAATAATATTAAGTTGTTATCTAATAGTAACATTATCAGGACAGGATAATGTTTATAAGAACTAAATGTAATATATAATATTTATGTGATTACATAATCTAATGTTATACTATGACTAATTGAAAGATTAACTATATGTCTCTCAAAGAAAGATAATTTAACTACATAGTGGATATAAATTAATTGCGTAGCCGTAATCTACATATGAGGCAAGTTTCTTAACTCAAACTCGAGTTATTATTTTCAAAGTATATTAGTGAATAATTATTGATGATTATTTACATCTATAATGATTATTGAAATTCGCACTTTGTGCAATTGAATTCCTATTCTACTATTATTGAACTGTGAATTAAATTAAAGTTCTTCATTCATAAACTGTTTATGAAATAGATCTATGCTAATTGTATCAGCTAGATCAAACATGTTTAAATTTGTTAAATCAAATGTATTTTAAAAAGTTGTTATTAAATTGATATGATAAGAACTCTTGACTGAGAAAAGGACGAATTTGATTAAGGCATGATATCCATGCCAGATTATTAAGTGTTTATGCATAAATAACGAGGTATGAAAGACTGATCCCCTTGAATACCAAAACTTATTGAGAGGTTCAGTTTAAATGAATGAGAACCTTGGCAAATTTTCATGGTTATTTCAAAATCACTCAGTTCATGTTATTCAATTATTCGAATATTCAATTGTTAATTATTAATTCATGTTCCTTCACAACCTTATATTATTGTTGAACATTGAAAGCAAAACTTATTTCCAGTCATGATATATCTCCCTTGTATATAAACTTGCTAAGCAAATTAGTCGCTTACCCTTGCTATATCATGATATTTATTTCAGCTAAGCCTGAAGGATCCAATACGAAGGACAAGGGCAAGGGCAAGATCCAGGAATAATTTAGAATGAATGTTAATTATTATTATCTAATGGGATTTCTTATGTAAACCTTTTGTAATATGAATGGTGTGTTTAAGTTAAGGTTAAGAAGACCTTGGGACCATGTTATGAAACTTTATTATAATGAACAATGTATATTTATTATTTCCGTAATAGTTATAGAATGCTTATGATGATGATAGATCGTGAGCACCTAATCTGAGGTTAGAGAACCTGGATTTGGGGGCGTCACAGGTTCGTATCAGAACCATAGGTTATAAACATTAGGAATGTAAAACCTAGGTTATAACCTTAGTAGAAAACTCTTATAAAGTATGTTAGGAGATGGAGTGTGGAAATTCATCGAGTTTGTGTTGTACTAAATAAAATATTATTTCATTTTATCAATGAATATATTTTATTGTGGTACTGATGTTGGTTTTATTTATGGTGTTTGTAGGATGTCTGACGAGCGCCAGGGCAGTCACTTAGTAGATCAGGATCCCATTGAGCATGAGGTCACAGAAGAAGCCCCTCATGGTCCTCTGATAGAGGATTTGTTGAGGAGAATCAGTCAATTGGAAGGCAAGGTGGGAGATCTGGAGGTTTGAAACCACACACTCCAGTTCACAAAAGGTCAATACAAGGAGGCGGCTTATCAAGCCCATATGGAGGTAGTCGAGCAGAAGGGAAAGTTGGATGAGTCCCAGTTGCAAGTTGGGATATTGAGGGTACATCTAGAGCATGAAAAGGCAAAGTTCGGAGAGCTGAGCATAGAGCATCTGGCGATGCGGGGCGAGTTTGACGTCGAGATTACAGACAAGATTCGCGTGGCGAAGGCGTTATATGAGTCAGCCCAGCAGGTGGACCAGTTGGAGATAGCACTGCAGGCCATGAAGGTCAGGGCCGAGAATTTAGGACTGGCGCTAGACGCAGCGTATGAGGGCCAGCACAGTGGGACTAGGAGGGTGCAGTTCGAGACAGGAGAGTCGAGCCGATCCGTTCGACGTAGAGTTATGGAGGGGTTGTTTCCCCAAGAGCCTGTTCAGGTGACCCAGCAGGGCCACCAGTGATGATTATGCTATGGACCAGCTGTAGATAGATGCATTAGTACCCCTTTTGTGTATTAGGATTTTATGTTTATGTAAACCTCAGCAGGTGTGAGGTAGTAGGTAGTTGGGTAGTATCCCTATTTTTGTTTATAGGGAAGTATCATTTTGAGTTAATCCCATCTTTTGTGTTTAAAATGGGATAGTAGCATTTATAAAAATATACCTGTATTGAGCATGTAAGGCACCGAAGATTGGTATGTGAATATAAATGCGTTATTATGATATGTGTTAGAAAATTTAAATAGTAAATTGTCTATTTAATGTTATGTGAATCGAGTAGATTGATTTAGAAAATTTTCTTTAAAAACAAACTTAACCCACTAATTAGGGAGAAAGACTTCTAAAATCTTGGTAATTTAAAACTCTCCCATAATGATCATCTGATTGTTGAATACAGTAGCGTGTTACATGCTAATACTTATATGATAATAAAACTCGAGTAGCGTGTTAAAAATTTTTTTTACTAGATAATGCCGCCCAGACGTGTACTAAGGAACCAAGAGATCGAAGAGTCAGTTAATAATGCAACAGGAGCTCAACCAAACCAAATGCAAGACTTTGTCAACATGATGGCTGAAGCCATGAGGAATCAAGCTCAACCTGGGGGAAATCAGGCGGGAAACCAATTAGCCAACTTTAAGGACTTCAAGGCAGTAGGACCGCTGGAGTTTAGAGGAACAACAGACCCGATAGAGGCCCAGACGTGGATGAAGGAGATTGAGAAGGCCTTCATTATTGCTAGAGTAGCAGAAGAATAGAAAACAATTTTTGCTACCTACTTAATGAAGGGTGAGGCTAACTATTGGTGGGAGGCCAACCAGAACAAAGCCGGGACTGGAATCGTGACTTGGGAAACGTTCAAGAAGTTGTTCTTCGAGAACTACTTCCCTGAGAGTACACAAGCGAGAATGGAGATCAAGTTTTTAGAATTGAAACAGGAGAATATGTCAGTGTCAGAGTACTCCACAAAGTTTAATGAATTGGCCAGATTTGCTCCACATCAGGTAGATATAGAGGTGAGGAAAGCAAGAATTCGAAAATTGACTAATACCGTGGATTTACAGTAAGGTAGCGATTTTACAAATAACGTCATTCTCAACTCTGTTCGAGAAAGCTCTCATAGCGGAAGGTGGAAGCAAAGCGGTCTCAAAGTACAATCGGGAGAAGAACAAGAAGAAAGTAGAAGGTGGGAATCAAAATGTTAGCAGTGGCGGTAGCAACAACAAGAAGCGGAAATGGAGCAGTGGGGGTAGTAATTTGGAGAGTAAGCAAGGTAGTGTGCAACAAAAGAATCTGGTGTGTGGAAACTGTGGAAAGGGTCACTCGGGAGAGTGCTTGAAAGGAAAATCTGTATGTTATACCTGTGGACAAGAAGGGCATACATCACCCAATTGTTCTAAGGTGAAGAAGGGAGGTTGTTTTAACTGTGGTGAATTAGGACATCGGATCAAGGATTGCCCAAAGAAGAAAAGCACGGATGGCGAAAATGGCAACAGGGGCAATAACACTAGGACAACCAGTGGAGGACCAGCCCAGTCAAATAAGCCGACAGCAAGGACATTCAATATGACAGTGCATGATGTCGTGGCATCCAGGGAGGTGGTGTCAGGTATAATTCCGATCAACGATATAAATGCCTATGTGTTATTCGATTCGGGAGCTTCATGTTCTTTCGTATCTGATGAATTTGCTCAAAGATTAAGTCTACCTCGTGAACTATTAGAACACCTAATGAATGTAGAAGTAGCAAACAAAGAAATTATCCTTGTAGACTACATCCATAAGAACTATTGTGCTGATGTAAGAGGGTTTAAGCTTAACATGGACTTGATACCAATTCGTCTTGGAGAGTTTGATGTAATCCTCGGGATGGATTGGTTATCAAGTCACGGGGCAGTCATTGACTATAAGAAAAAGTGCGTACACCTAAAGACTCCGAATAAGTCAAAAGTGGTATTTCATGGCAGTAAATCGCCGAGACAATATTGCTGTCTGACGATGATGCAAGCAAAGAAGTTGCTTAAGAAGGGTTGTATCGGTTATTTAGCTCACGTTGTGGATACCCGCAGAGTCTAGGGTGAACTGGGTCAGATACCTATTGTAAGGGACTTCGTTAACGTCTTCCCAGATGAGACTCCGGGATTGCCACCAGATAGAGAGATAGAGTTTGTTATCGATTTGGCACCAGGGACATCACTGGTATACAAAGTGTTGTATCGTATGGCTCTGGTAGAAATGAAGGAATTGATGATTTAACTACAAGAATTGTTAGATAAGGGATACATTCGACCGAGCGTATCACCATGGGGAGCACCAGTCTTATTCGAAAAAGAAGAAGGATGGGTCATTAAGGCTTTGTATCGACTACCGGGAGTTGAACAAGGTCACCATTAAGAATAAGTACATGTTGCCCAGGATCGATGTTTTGTTTGATCAGTTGAATGGGGCGAAATAGTTTTCAAAAATTGACTTAAGGACCGGTCATCACCAACTGAAGGTGAGGCAGGAGGATGTTCCAAAGATGGCATTCAGAACTCGGTATGGACACTTTGAGTTTCTGGTAATGTCTTTTGGGTTGACGAATGCGCCAGCAGCATTCATGGACTTGATGAACAGAGTGTTTAAACATTATTTGGATAACTTTGTTATCGTGTTCAACGATGACATTCTGGTATATTCAGAGACAGAGGAAGAGCACACTGAACATCTAAGGATAGTGTTGGAGACGTTAAGGAGGGAGAAGTTGTATGCAAAGTTCTCCAAGTGTGAGTTTTAGTTGCAGAGAGTGCAGTTTTTGGGTCACGTTATCGACACGGATGGTGTTTCAGTGGATCCAGCAAAGGTAGAAGCGGTTATCAACTGGGAACAGCCTAAGACGTCGATAGAAATTAGGAGTTTCTTGGGATTAGCAGGATACTATCGGAGATTCATCTAAAATTTTCAAAGATAGCATCGCCATTGACCAACCTTACTAGAAAGACGGTTAAGTTCATTTGGACGGAGAAATGTGAAGAGAGTTTCATAGAATTGAAGAAGAGGCTCAGTCAAGCACTTGTGTTGGCTTTACCAAACAACACGGGAGGATTTGTAGTGTATAGTGATGCATCACACAAGGGTCGTGGCTGTGTACTGATGCAACATGGCAAGGTTATTACGTCCGCTTCATGTCAGCGGAAGGACTATGAGAAGGGTTATCCAACTAATGACCTAGAGTTAGCAGCAGTAGTTTTTGCCTTGAAGATTTGGAGGCACTATTTGTATGGCGAAAAGTGTGAGATATATACAGATCACAAGAGTCTGAAGTATATCTTTACGCAGAAGGAGCTAAATATGAGGCAACGCCGATGGCTAGAATTGATCAAGGATTATATTGTGAGATTCTGTACCATCCACGTAAAGCAAATGTAATGGCAGATGCCCTGAGCAGAAAAGGTAGAGAGAAGTTACTGAAGTTGACCATTCAAGAGGAATTGGTGAAAGATTTTGAACGACTTGACTTAGAGGTTAAGTATCCGATGGAGACCAATGAGAAATTATTTACAGTGGCAGCGAGCCCGGCTTTATTAGATAAGGTTAAAAAGGCTCAAGAGAAGGACAAGGATTGTGACAACATCAAGAAGCGGTTAGCTAAAGGGGATGAATTGAAATACAAGATTGATGGCACCGGACTGTTGAGATTCGAAGGACGAATTTGGGTACCGCTAGTACCAGAACTAAGAGAAGAGATTTTGCAAGAAGCACACAATATTAGGTACTCGGTACACCCAGGAAGCACAAAAATGTATCAAGCTTTGCGTCAACACTTTTGGTGGCCAAACATGAAGAGAGAGGTTACCGAATGCGCTAGCAGATGTCTAACTTGTCAGAGAGTCAAGGCAGAGCATCAACAACCAAGTGGATTACTACAGCCTTTAGAGATTTCAGAGTGGAAATGGGAGCACATCACGATGGATTTTGTGGTGGGACTTCCAGCAACGTAAAAAGGGTACGACGCCATATGGGTGATTATAGATCGTCTTACGAAGTCGGCTCACTTTTTGCTGATAAAGATCAGGTATAGTTTGGACCAGCTAGCCAAATTGTATATCAAAGAAATTATCTCGAGACATGGCGTACCAGTATCTATTATGTCGGATAGGGATCCGCGATTCACGTCAAACTTCTGGAAGAGTCTTCAGGAAAGAATGGGGACGCAGCTACGGATGAGCACTGCGTATCATCCGCAGACCGACGGGCAAAGCAAGAGAACGATTCAAACATTTGAAGACATGCTCAGAGCTTGTGTGATGGACTTTAAGGGTAGCTGGGAGGATCGTCTTCCATTAGTAGAGTTCGCATACAACAATAGCTATCACGCCAGCATCGGAATGCCGCCGTACGAAGCACTATATGGAAGGAAATGTAGAATGCCCTTACGCTGGGATGAAGTGGGTGAAAGTCGACTGTTGGGATCATCACTGGTGCAGCAGACTATAGAGATCATCAAGGTGATAAGAGCCCAACTGGTAGCAGCTCAAGATCGCCAGAAGAAGTATGCAGACTTACATCGCCAGAAGAGAGATTTTGAGGTGGGAAGCCATGCATTTTTGAAAGTATCTCCCTGGAAAGGGAAGATAAGGTTTGGAAAGAAAGGTAAACTGAGTCTGAGATTTATTGGACCTTTCGAGATCTTGAGGAGGATAGGCGAAGTGGCGTACGAGGTAGCTCTACCTCCTGAATTGGAACATATTCATAATGTGTTTCATGTGTCAGTACTACGACCATACAAGCCTGATTACAAGCACGTGATATCGTACGAGCCAATTCAAGTCGAAAAGGATTTGTCGTATGAGGAAATTTCGGTTGAAATTTTAGATAGAAAAGAGCAGAAATTACGAAATAAGGTTATACATTCTGTAAAAGTTATTTGAAGGAACCACAATACTGAAGAAGCTACGTGGGAACTCGAAGAAAGGATGAGGGAAAATTATCCACATCTTTTTGAGTAACCCTATAGGTAATTCCGGGGACGAAATTCTTATAAGGGGGGAGGATGTAATAACCGTGAATTTTAAGTCACTATATATGTATGTACATTATTGATATTTAAAACTTTGTGTTATATAGTGAGTTAATATGCGACAACATATGTGAAGTGGTGCATTGGTCAATTAACATATATACTATAGTTATGGATATATACATTTATAGATTCCATTAAAAAATGAAAGCTTCGTAATCTAATTATACATTAGTTGAGACAATTAAATAACGTAAGGGTTATGATAATAAGGAGACATTAGTATTTAATATGTATACTAACTTAAGTGGATAATCTTATTATTTCAAGTGACTAATAATTTTAAACCTAATTTTTGTGAACCTAATTAGGTTATAAGCTAAAGTCACATTTATATGTAATTAAATTTTATCAGATTAGGAATGGAAACCCTAAATAATCAAATTGGGTAACATATATTAAAATTGCGAGACTATGTTTATTACATAGCCCAAAATAATTAAAGGAGAAGCCCAAAAGAAAAAAAATGTAAGCCCAAACTTAGCCCACTTGATTAAAGGTATTTTAGACTTTTGATTTATCTAATTTATGCATTTAAATAAAAGCTAAATGAAGGAATTAGTGGGTATATATATATGGCTGGCTACATTAGCCTTTTTATGGCAAGATGATTAAGCTAAACAATGTCCATTAGTAGTAACTCTTACACACAAGGACATGGTTGTCAAGCTCCCATTGGTTGCCACTTTATTAAGCATCCTTAATCATGAATAGACTAATTAAAGTGATAAGGCAAAGCTTTTATCCATGGGTTAAAAAAAGTATGGGGGATAATAAGGAATCAATCATTCCATTTGCTAGAATACTCCACTTTCTCTCATTCTTCTTCTTCTAATTTTTCTCCCAAGCTAGCAACTTTAAGGGAGAGAAAAGAGAGAGAGGTTCGGCCATATATATATAGACAGAGAGGAGTGCTAGTTTATTCATGCATCCTAAGTTAATCACTTTCTTTGGTAAATCAATGAAGGTTGCCATTAAATCAAGGTATAACGTAACCTTCATTTTCTTCTTCTACTTTGTTTTATAGCTTGAGTTTTGTTTGAGTTATGAACAAATACTCAAGATACCCTAGTCCTACATATCATCATGTATGGAACTAAGTATCTTGAGTGTTAGATCAAGGGCTTAGAGGAAGAATATGAGCATATGTTCTCTAAGGGTGAAAACTCTTGTTCTCTTCCACTAAATCTTGTGTAACTCAAGTTTTCCAGCTTAGATTTGTGATCCGTCGAAGGGGGTGCTAGATACATGAGTTATCTAGTAAACCCAAGTGATAGAACACAAATCTAGCAAGTTTTGAAACCTTTGGGGCTATTTTCTCCAAAATAGTCCACTTGGAATATTAAAGGTTCAAAAACCCTAAAATAGATTCTATCCCATTTTTCTTGGGACTGTTTCGGACAATTTTATGTCTTTTAAAATTCTGGGAAAAATTACAGAGGTTCCTTGAGAAGTTATCTACATGTAGGAAAAAGAATGGACACGTTTCGAGTTATAGATTGTGCGTAATGACTATTTCCGTGATGGACTCCTAAATATTTAACTTCGAATATCTCACTGTGTATACACTGAAAAATTTCGAAGGTTTTACAGTAGGTTCATATATGTTAGGAGAGCATACCCTAAAAATTTAAGATTTTTCTGAGCAAAACTCAATTTATGAAAAATAAAGCAAGATCCAAGTGTTTTGGGAACTTTAAAAATAGTAGATCATTTTCTAAAATTCCAGAAAAATTTGGGGATCCTTGCAAGTTCACATTCTGTCAAAATCCAAAAGATGAGAATTTTTAGAATCAGTTTGCTATTTTTCCTAAAAATGATTAAGTTATGAATAAAAGAAAATAAATAGTTAAATGATATCTTTAATAAGAAAAATGTGATCTTTATGGTTGAATACTCATAATATATCATATCCTGACTATCTTAGAGCACTTTGATAGTTTATGATAAGAAATATTATTTATGATCTTTTATGGATATTAAATAAGAGGTTTAATAAAGGGTGAACAATTAGAATAAATTGTTTATTAATCAAATAAATTATTAAAATATTATTATGATATTAATAATATTAGAATATAATATTGATAAGTAAATAAAAATATTAAGATCAAAATTTCTTTAAAATATTCTTAAATGGTTAATAATATTTGATTTTTAGCATTAATAAATGATTAAAGTATTATTAAATTATTAATAATATTAGATTAAAATATTAATCTTAGATTAAAATATTATTAAAAGATTATTATTACAAAAATAAAGTATTATTATTGAATAAATAATAATATTCGAGATTAAATAAAATATTATTAAAAATGTAATAACATTAGTAAATGAATAAAATATTATTAAATGATTAATAATATTAGTAATGGAATAAGATATTATTAAATAAATAAAATATTAGTAAATGATTAAAAGTATTGTTAAATGATTAATGATATTAAAGCATAAGTAAGATATTATTATGGTAATACTATTGATGCATAATTAAAATATTATTAAGAGGATTAATAATATTAGTAAGGTATTAAAATATTATTGAGATGTTAATAATTTTAGTAAGTGAATGAAAGTATTATTAGGGAACTAATAATACTAAGAGGTGAATTAAATATTATCAAGATTAATAATATTAAGTTGTTATCTAATAGTAACATTATCAAGACAGGATAATGTTTATAAGAACTAAATGTAATGTATAATACTTATGTGATTACATAATCTAATGTTATACTATGACTAATTGAAAGATTAACTATAAGTCTCTCAAAGGAAGATAATTTAACTGCATAGTGGATATAAATTAATTACGTAGCCGTAATCTACATACGAGGCAAGTTTCCTAACTCAAACTCGAGTTATTATTTTCAAAGCATATTAGTGAATAATTATTGATAATTATTTACATCTATAATGATTATTGAAATTCGCACTTTGTGTAATTGAATTCATGTTCTACTATTATTGAACTGTGAATTAAATTAATGTTCTTCATTCATGAACTGTTTATGAGATAGATCTATGCTAATTGTATCAGCTACATCAAGCATGTTTAAATTTGTTAAATCAAATGTATTTTAAAAAGCTGTTCCTATTAAATTGATATGATAAGAACTCTTGACTGAGAAAATGACGAATTTGATTAAGGCATGATATCAATGCCGGATTATTAAGTGTTTATGCATAAATCACGAGGTATGAAAGGCAGATCCCCTTGAATACCAAAACTTATTAAGAGGTTCAGTTTAAATAACTGAGAACCTTGGCAAATGTTCATGGTTATTTCAAAACCACTCAGTTCATGTTATTCAATTATTCGAATATTCAATTGTTAATTATTAATTCATGTTCCTTCACAACCTTATATTATTGTTGAACATTGAAAGCAAAACTTCTTTCCAGTCATGTTATATCTCCCTTATATATAAACTTGCTAAGTAAATTAGTTGCTTACCCTTGCTATATCATGATATTTATTTTAGCTAAGCCTAAAGGATCCATTACGAAGGACAAGGGCAAGGGCAAGGGCAAGATCCAGGAATAATTTAGAATGAATGTTAATTATTATTATCTAATGGGATTTCTTATGTAAACCTTTTGTAATATGAATGGTGTGTTTAAGTTAAGGTTAAGAAGACCTTGGGACCATGTTATGAAACTTTATTATAATGAACAATATATGTTTATTATTTTCGTAATAGTTATAGAATACTTATGATGATAATAGATCGTGAGCACCGAATCTGAGGTTAGAGAACCTGGATTTGGGGGCGTCATAGGTTGGTATCAGAGCCATAGGTTATAAACATTAGGAATGTGAAACCAAAGTTATAACCTTAGTAGAAAACTCTTATAGAGCATGTTAGGAGATAGAGTGTGGAAATTCATCGAGTTTGTGTTGTACTTAATAAAATATTATTTCATTTTATCAATGAATATATTTTATTGTGGTACTGATGTTGGTTTTATTTATGGTGTTTGTAGGATGTCTGACGAGCGCCAGGGCAGTCACTTAGTATATCAGGATCCCATTGAGCATGAGGTCACAGAAGAAGCCCCTCATGGTCCTCTGATAGAGGATTAGTTGAGGAGAATCAGTCAATTGGAAGGCATGGTGGGAGAAAATGGAGGTTGAAAACCACACACTCCAGTTCACAAAAGGTCAATACAAGGAGGTGGCTTATCAAGCCCATATAGAGGTAGTTGAGCAGAAGGGAAAGTTGGATGAGTCCCAGTTGTAAGTTGGGATGCTGAGGGTACAGCTAGAGCATGAAAAGGCAAAGTTCAGAGAGCTGAGCATAGAGCATCTGGCGATGCGGGGCGAGTTTGACATCGAGATTGTAGACAAAATTCGCGTGGCGGAGGCATTTTATGAGTCAGCCCAGCAGGTGAACCAATTTGAGATAGCACTGCAAGCTATGAAGGTCAGGGCCGAGACTGTAGGCGTATGAGGGCCAGAGCAGTGGGACTAGGAGGCTGCAGTTAGAGATAGGAGAGTCGAGCCGATCCGTTCGACGTAGAGTTATGGAGGGGTTGTTTCCCCAAGAGCCTGTTCAGGTGACCTAACAGGGCCACCAGTGATGATTATGTTATGGACCAGTTGTAGATAGGTGCATTAGTACCCCTTTTGTGTAATAAGGTTTTATGTTGATGTAAACCTTAGCAGGTGTGAGGTAGTAGGTAGTTGGGTAGTATCCCTATTTGTGTTCATAGGGAAGTATCATTTTGAGTTAATCCCATCTTTTGTGTTTAAAATGGTATAGTAGCATTTATAAAAATATACCTGTATTGAGCATGTAAGACACCGAAGATTGGTATATGAATATAAATGCGTTATTATGATATGTGCTGGAAAATTTAAATAGTAAATTGTGTGACGACCCCAAAATAGGTATACATCACCCATTCTGAGTCGCCAAATACATGGTACAGAAACAAATACAACTTCAGTAATACAATTGTCGTGCAGAATACGACAACATATATACTGTGAGTTTGAATACAAATATTGTCTACTAGAGAGTATACAAACTCAAAAGGAGTCCTCATTACAATTATCACAGTATTTCACATAAATGTGAGGACTACTAATGCAACCATCTGGACCGTCAATCCATTCCCCGACTAGTCCCAGCTATATTATGACTAAGATAATGTACAACAAATTATCATTAGTCTTCAACAGGGAAAAATCTGATAAAATATAATAGACAACAAGTTTTAGATCAACAACTGCAGCGGAAAAAAATAATCCATTATAAGAGTCAAGTAGAGCATAAAACCTACTATCTTCTATGATTTAAAAGATTTATCATCAATTTTGAATCTCTTAATAAATAATCCACATCATCGAATCATCCCTGCATTAAGGGCCAAAGATAATCGTGTTTTCATCAACGGTCATGATCATGCCATAAAACACTTCATCTTTGCACCCTTGGCCACAGAGAATCCATGGCCATAATCATACCAAAAATTGTTCATCAATGCACTACGGGCCAATGAGGACTTTTACCATATCATTTGTAACATTATGGTCATGATTATACCGAATAATCCCTGGTCGTAATCATAATCATACCAAGTCCATCTATGCACTGCAGGCCATAGATGACTTTCAACAGAATATAAACATGAGGATGATGACAATGATATAATAATTCAATTAAACAAGTTCAAGGATAAATTTTAAAGATTTATAATTTAATTTATCCAGAAATCAATAACATCCAAATTGTCAACATGATACTACTTTGTGGAGTAAAATTCAAGAATAATACTCAGTTGGTCATGTTCATCTCAACACCTGTTCATCTTTGCACTACGGGCCAAAGATATTCATCAGGTAATCATTCATCTTTACACTACAGGCCAAAGATATTCAGTAATATCATCATATAGGACTGAGGATGATGAAAAATATCTTAAAGAAAACTAATCTAGTGAGATAAAAAAACAAATATTAGGGATTCGTATTACAGTTTATCCAAGTTCAATAATACTCCGAAATAACCAATTTCGAAGCAGAATTCAAAAATAATGATCAAAATATGGATACAATCAAAGATAATAACCATAATAGTCATCTTGGATAAAAAGAAGAAAATTTTATTTTTCGGTGAATAGTGTTGTATTCGTGAATAGTGTCGTATACGTGAATAGTGTCGTATACGTGAATAGTAACTCCGATACAAAAAGTTTCAAATTTGATAAAAAGTTCAAACCAATATTTCAGCATAATGATATTGAAAGAAGTAATATCATTTACGAAAAAAATAACATCTCTTACAAATATTAAACGAAAATAATATTCATTACAAATATTAAACGAATATAATATTTCTTACGAATATTGAACGAAATAAAATTTATTATGAATATTGAACAGAAATAATATTCATACGAATACGAAATATAATATCTCTTTAGAAAGTGAAATAAATAATACCCCTTACCTCAGAATAATCGTACTTCTGACTGAATTTCGGATATAGTGCTGACAGAAACTTACACTGAATAGCAACTCTCAAAGTATCAAAATACTCACAAAATACGCTCAAGAATATAGAGACAGAAAGAGAGAAAACTTATGAATTCTGATGTGATTTTCAATTCTAACTTAGCCCTCTATTTATAGAAAAATGTTAGCACGCCGAAGCAGACTTGACCTGCAACCTGATGGCTTTACTTGCTACTATTGCCACCCACCACATTTGAAATAAAATTCAGCACATTTCTTCACCAACCACAAGTGGGGCCCACTCAATTCTAGAATTTTTCACCAAAATCATTTATAAACCTAATTTGCGAATCAGTCACCTCTTAAATTTCATAACAAATCATACGTTCATTTTTAACGGTAAAAAATTTGTGGACATATACTCAACTTATATATGTATAACATATCCAAAAATTACAACGATCCAACGGTCGGATTAAAAATTATAACTCACGCAATATATCTGAAAAATACTGATTTGATTTTTAATACCTCCATTCTGATATAAAATACTGATAAAACACCTCAACATTAATTCCTTTAATAATAACCACATAAATAAATCCATCATTTATATCCACATCAAATAAATATTTCCTTATCATATAAATCAATAATTAATTATTCTCAAATAATATTACAGAATCACAATTATGACAACCAGGCCGTTCCCAGGAAAGATGTGGCTTTTCAATAAGGATTTCTCCTTACTGGCGCACAATTAGATGATCAAACCTCTCCTTAGACAGATCTTTCTAGACATTGCTAATAATGCTATCTAATAATATTATTCAAATAATATGAATTATTGATATGATAATGAGAAATATTGTGCAGTAACAATTATTGAAACAACAATAATATAAAATATCAATGCAGCAATTATTGAATCAATAAAATAAAATATTGAACAGTAACTACTATAACAATTATTGAGTAGTGCCTTCTTACGTAAGGATCAATAATTCAAAAATACTGTGCAAAACCGTGTGCTACTGTGCAACCACGCGTATTACTGTATTTTAATCACCGGGTATTCCAACAGTGTTAACGGTAACAACTATGACGTTATTTATAAAAACTCAATTTTGTCGTTATCTTCATCCGACCATTTTTCGTTATGGGATCCACAAATAGATGTGCCGTCGTACGAATATTCCCCGACAGAAAGAATATTCCACGACCAAACGAATATTCCCCGACAACAATGAGTATTTTATAACCACTTGTTTATTTTGCAAAATTTGCACATTTTACCCATAACCAAAATATTATATCAAATTAACACCTTATTATTCACAATAATAATTAGAGGAAATTTGATTTTATTCATTAATAAGTTGGGGTCTTACAACCTTCCCTCCTTATAAAATTTTATCCCCAAAATTTACGTACGTACCTGATATGCCGAACAGATGGGGATACCTCGTCAGATTCTAACTCTTGAGGTATAACCTTTGAGCGTAGAATATATTCCTTCTTATCCAAGATTTTAACATGTATCTCCTTATAAGTTAAATCTTTCGCTATCTCCTCCGGTTCTTAATCAATAATGTGGTTCAGATCATCCATATATTTACGTAACATCGATACGAAATAAACGTTATGAACACGTGATATACTTGGCGCTTAAAACGAGTCTATAGGTCACAGTTCCTACTCGATCAAGGATTTCAAATAGACCAATAAAATTGAGGGTTGAGATTTCCTCTCTTAATCGACTCTTGCTCCTAGAATAACGCCATCTTGAACCTTCTTCTTCACATTCATCAGCTCTGAGTCTGTAGCTTGAGCGGCTTTAACTTTATCGATTTAAAGTCAATTCTAATCGTATATTTGCTATCTTCACGTAGGTTCGTATATTCGTACTCGTAAATGCATACGATCTTCTGCTCAACGCGTCAGCTACCACGTTCACTTTTCCCACGATGGTATTAAATGGTATAATCGTAATCTTCAACAGCTCGAGCCAACGTCTTCAGCGCATAATACGCTCGTTTTAGGTGAAGAAATATTTTAAGGGTTTTATAAATGGGTTTTATAATGGGGTCAAATTTAAACGTTGAGCGCAAGTAGGAGAAATAAAAGAATATGTAGAACCAGTATTGAATAAGGTATAAACTTCGCAAGAGTTTATGATTAACTTACCCATGATAACTTCGTTCGGGTTCCTCGACAAACGCTCTTACTTAAACTACCGACTTTGACTTGTCTGGGATATCTTTTGGCATCACTATCCCCGCTGGACTTGACTTCACTATAGGACAAAATCGAGCTAGGTGACCTTCTCATCTGCAATTGAAACACACTTTGGGTTGCTGCGTACAGTTTGGACGAATGTGTCCCTCTTGTTCGCATTTAAAACATACGACCGGTGGTCGTTCTTCTTCTTTGAAACGAGTGCTGGTGTTGTTGTCTTTCCATCATTATTAAACCTCCTTTTCTTGAAATTTTCACTTCTATTATCTTGGCCATGATTACCACCGAAGTGGTTACCATTCTTGGCATAATAATTTCCTCCATGATTGTTGTCACCGCTTCGATGACTGCTACCCTTGGTATTATTATTTTGCCGACTGCTTTCTCTTGGTTGGGTTGACTCGTTATCGCGCTCCAATAACTAAGCCCTATTTACAACATCTGAATACAAACACAGTTTGTGAAAAATTAGGTATTGACGTATCTCGGGTTTCAAACCTCTTAGAAACATCCGCGTCATTCTCTCCTCGTTATCAACTAAGTAGGATGCAAATCGGGACAACTCGACAAACTTAGCTTCGTACTGCGACACGGTCATATTGTTTTGCTCCAGCTTGATGAATTCCACTTCCTTCATGTGACGAATACTTTTGGGAAAGTACTTGTCATTGAATAATTCTTGGAACTTCTCGCACAACATCTTGAGTGCGTCGGGTTGGGTACGTTTTACAGATTCCCACCAATGATCTACTTCTTCACGCAACATAAAGGTGGCGAATGGAACCTTATGCTCCTCTGAGCATTCCAAGACATCAAATATCTTGGTGATCTGCTTTATCCATGTCTCTACCTTAAGTGGTTTTGGCTTTTCCCAAAAACTCCGGTGGTCCTAGCTCTTTGAACTACTTAGCGTTGACCAACCGTGGGTTGCCTGTGTTTCCACCTGCATTATGAACAGGAGTCTCTCTCGTTTAGTGTTGCATGAATTCTAAAAAGCTCCTGAACGTACCGTCGTTCGTCATTTGGTCGGTGTCGTTGTTCACCTGAGGATTGTTGCCATCCTGATGTACATTATCCTGAGTATTGATCTGTGGTGACTCAGCGGTCTCGTATGCTCCATTGCTATTCTCAACATTCTCGGATGTCATTTTTAAATACTGTCACAAAACAAGGGTTAATTGACATGCAACGTATTATCCATATATTCTGACCGACCAAACAAATACCAAATAAACTTAGTCAGGTCATACTAGCGAAGGAATTCATCGTCTCTCCCCTCCTAGTTCTTGTCTCACATCTCAGCCAGGGATCATATCCCTAAACTTTGATAACAACTGTGACGACCCCAAAATAGGTATACATCACCCATTCTGAGTCGCCAAATACATGGTACAGAAATAAATACAACTTCAGTAATACAATTGTCGTGCAGAATACGACAACACATATACTGTGAGTTTGAATACAAATATTGTCTACTAGAGAGTATACAAACTCAAAAGGAGTCCTCATTACAATTATCACACTATTTCACATAATAGTGAGGACTACTAATGCAACCATCTGGACCGTCAATCCATTCCCCGACTAGTCCCAGTTATATTCTCATTTCATGAAGAGAACAGTAAAAGAAAGGGTGAGCTCAACTAGCCCAATAAAAATATTATGGCAAAGATAATGTACAACAAATTATCATTAGTCTTCAACAGGGAAAAATATGATAAAATATAATAGACAAGAAGTTTTAGATCAACAACTGCAGCGGAAAAAAATAATCCATTAGAAGAGTCAAGTAGAGCATAAAACCTACTATCTTCTATGATTTAAAAGATTTATCATCAATTTTATTGCTGAGATTCAACTTAATAAATAATCCACATCATCGAATCATCCCTGCACTACGGGCCAAAGATAATCGTGTTTTCATCAACGGTCATGATCATGCCATAAAATAATTCATCTTTGCACTCTTGGCCGAAGAGAATCCATGGCCATAATCATACCAAAAATTATCCATCAATGCACTACGGACCAATGATAATACTGAATAATCCCTGGTCATAATCATACAAAGTCCATCTATGCACTGCAGGCCACAGATGACTTTCAACAGAATATAAACATGAGGATGATGACAATGATATAATAATTCAATTAAACAAGTTCAAGGATAAATTTTAAAGATTTATAATTTAATTTATCCAGAAATTAATAACGTCCAAATTATCAACATGATACTACTGTGTGGAGTAAAATTCAAGAATAATACTTAGTTGGTCATGTTACTCAATACCTGTTCATCTTTGCACTACGGGCCAAAGATATTCATCAGGTAATCATTCATCTTTGCACTAAAGGCCAAAGATATTCTGTAATATCATCATTTAGGACTGAGGATGATGAAATATATCTTAAAGAAAACGAATCCAGTGAGATAAAAGAACAAATATTAGGGATTCATATTACAGTTTATCCAAGTTCAATAATAATCCGAAATAACCAATTTTGAAGCAGAAATCAAAAATAATGATCAAAACATGGATACAATCAAAGATAATAACCATAATAGTCATCTTGGATAAAAAGAAGAAAATTTTATTTTTCGGTGAATAGTGTTGTATTCGTGAATAGTGTCGTATACGTGAATAGTGCCGTATACGTGAATAGTAACTCCGATACAAAAAGTTCCAAATTTGATAAAAAGTCCAAACCAATATTTCAGCATAATGATATTGAAAGAAGTAATATCATTTACGAAAAAAATAACATCTCTTACAAATATTAAACGAAAATAATATTCATTACAAATATTAAACGAATGTAATATTTCTTACGAATATTGAACGAAATAAAATTTATTATGAATATTGAACAGAAATAATATTCATACGAATACGAAATATAATATCTCTTTAGAAAGTGAAATAAATAATACCCCTTACCTCAGAATAATCGTACTTCTGACTGAATTTCGGATATAGTGCTGACAGAAACTTACACTGAATAGCAACTCTCAAAGTATCAAAATACTCACAAAATACGCTCAAGAATATAGAGACAGAAAGAGAGAAAACTTATGAATTCTGATGTGATTTTCAATTCTAACTTAGCCCTCTATTTATAGAAAAATGTTAGCACGCCGAAGCAGACTTGACCTACAACCTGATGGCTTTACTTGCTACTATTGCCACCCACCACATTTGAAATAAAATTCAGCACATTTCTTCACCAACCACAAGTGGGGCCCACTCAATTCTAGAATTTTTCACCAAAATCATTTATAAACCTAATTTGCGAATCAGTCACCTCTTAAATTTCATAACAAATCATACGTTCATTTTTAACGGTAAATAATTTGTGGACATATACTCAACTTATATATGTATAACATATCCAAAAATTACAACGATCCAACGGTCGGATTAAAAATTATAACTCACGCAATATATCTGAAAAATACTGATTTGATTTTTAATACCTCCATTCTGATATAAATACTGATAAAACACCTCAACATTAATTCCTTTAATAATAACCACATAAATAAATCCATCATTTATATCCACATCAAATAAATATTTCCTTATCATATAAATCAATAATTAATTATTCTCAAATAATATTACAGAATCACAATTATGACAACCAGGCCGTTCCCAGGAAAGATGTGACTTTTCAATAAGGATTTCTCCTTACTGGCGCACAATTAGATGATCAAACCTCTCCTTAGACAGATCTTTCTAGACATTGTTAATAATGCTATCTAATAATATTATTCAAATAATATGAATTATTGATATAATAATGAGAAATATTGTGCAGTAACAATTATTGAAACAACAATAATATAAAATATCAACGCAGCAATTATTGAATCAATAAAATAAAATATTGAACAGTAACTACTATAACAATTATTGAGTAGTGCCTTCTTACGTAAGGATCAATAATTCAAAAATACTGTGCAAAACCGTGTGCTACTGTGCAACCACGCGTATTACTGTATTTTAATCACCGGGTATTCCAACAGTGTTAACGGTAACAACTATGACGTTATTTATAAAAACTCAATTTTGTCGTTATCTTCATCCGACCATTTTTCGTTATGGGATCCACAAATAGCTGTGCCGTCGTACGAATATTCCCCGACAGAAAGAATATTCCACGACCAAACGAATATTCCCCGACAACAATGAGTATTTTATAACCACTTGTTTATTTTGCAAAATTTGTACATTTTACCCATAACCAAAATATTATATCAAATTAACACCTTATTATTTACAATAATAATTAGAGGAAATTTGATTTTATTCATTAATAAGTTGGGGTCTTACAACCTTCCCTCCTTATAAAATTTTGTCCCCAAAATTTACGTACGTACCTGATATGCCGAACATATGGGGATACCTCGTCAGATTCTAACTCTTGAGGTATAACCTTTGAGCGTAGAATATATTCCTTCTTATCCAAGATTTTAACATGTATCTCCTTATAAGTTAAATCTTTCGCTATCTCCTCCGGTTCTTAATCAATAATGTGGTTCAGATCATCCATATATTTACGTAACATCGATACGAAATAAACGTTATGAACACGTGATATACTTGGCGCTTAAAACGAGTCTATAGGTCACAGTTCCTACTCGATCAAGGATTTCAAATAGACCAATAAAATTGAGGGTTGAGATTTCCTCTCTTAATCGACTCTTGCTCCTAGAATAACGCCCTCTTGAACCTTCTTCTTCACATTCATCAGCTCTGAGTCTGTAGCTTGAGCGGCTTTAACTTTATCGATTTAAAGTCAATTCTAATCGTATATTTGCTATCTTCACGTAGGTTCGTATATTCGTACTCGTAAATGCATACGATCTTCTGCTCAACGCGTCAGCTACCACGTTCACTTTTCCCACGATGGTATTAAATGGTATAATCGTAATCTTCAACAGCTCGAGCCAACGTCTTCAGCGCATAATACGCTCGTTTTAGGTGAAGAAATATTTTAAGGGTTTTATAAATGGGTTTTATAATGGGGTCAAATTTAAACGTTGAGCGCAAGTAGGAGAAATAAAAGAAAATGTAGAACCGGTATTGAATAAGGTATAAACTTCGCAAGAGTTTATGATTAACTTACCCATGATAACTTCGTTCGGGTTCCTCGACAAACGCTCTTACTTAAACTACCGACTTTGACTTGTCTGGGATATCTTTTGGCATCACTATCCCCGCTGGACTTGACTTCACTATAGGACAAAATCGAGCTAGGTGACCTTCTCATCCGCAATTGAAACACACTTTGGGTTGCTGCGTACAGTTTGGACGAATGTGTCCCTCTTGTTCGCATTTAAAACATACGACCGGTGGTCGTTCTTCTTCTTTGAAACGAGTGCTGGTGTTGTTGTCTTTCCATCATTATTAAACCTCCTTTTCTTGAAATTTTCACTTCTATTATCTTGGCCATGATTACCACCGAAGTGGTTACCATTCTTGGCATAATAATTTCCTCCATGATTGTTGTCACCGCTTCGATGACTGCTACCCTTGGTATTATTATTTTGCCGACTGCTTTCTCTTGGTTGGGTTGACTCGTTATCGCGCTCCAATAACTAAGCCCTATTTACAACATCTGAATACAAACACAGTTTGTGAAAAATTAGGTATTGACGTATCTCGGGTTTCAAACCTCTTAGAAACATCCGCGTCATTCTCTCCTCGTTATCAACTAAGTAGGATGCAAATCGGGACAACTCGACAAACTTAGCTTCGTACTGCGACACGGTCATATTGTTTTGCTCCAGCTTGATGAATTCCACTTCCTTCATGTGACGAATACTTTTGGGAAAGTACTTGTCATTGAATAATTCTTGGAACTTCTCGCACAACATCTTGAGTGCGTCGGGTTGGGTACGTTTTACAGATTCCCACCAATGATCTACTTCTTCACGCAACATAAAGGTGGCGAATGGAACCTTATGCTCCTCTGAGCATTCCAAGACATCAAATATCTTGGTGATCTGCTTTATCCATGTCTCTACCTTAAGTGGTTTTGGCTTTTCCCAAAAACTCCGGTGGTCCTAGCTCTTTGAACTACTTAGCGTTGACCAACCGTGGGTTGCCTGTGTTTCCACCTGCATTATGAACAGGAGTCTCTCTCGTTTAGTGTTGCATGAATTCTAAAAAGCTCCTGAACGTACCGTCGTTCGTCATTTGGTCGGTGTCGTTGTTCACCTGAGGATTGTTGCCATCCTGATGTACATTATCCTGAGTATTGATCTGTGGTGACTCAGCGGTCTCGTATGCTCCATTGCTATTCTCAACATTCTCGGATGTCATTTTTAAATACTGTCACAAAACAAGGGTTAATTGACATGCAACGTATTATCCATATATTCTGACCGACCAAACAAATACCAAATAAACTTAGTCAGGTCATACTAGCGAAGGAATTCATCGTCTCTCCCCTCCTAGTTCTTGTCTCACATCTCAGCCAGGGATCATATCCCTAAACTTTGATAACAACTGTGACGACCCCAAAATAGGTATACATCACCCATTCTGAGTCGCCAAATACATGGTACAGAAATAAATACAACTTCAGTAATACAATTGTCGTGCAGAATACGACAACACATATACTGTGAGTTTGAATACAAATATTGTCTACTAGAGAGTATACAAACTCAAAAGGAGTCCTCATTACAATTATCACACTATTTCACATAATAGTGAGGACTACTAATGCAACCATCTGGACCGTCAATCCATTCCCCGACTAGTCCCAGTTATATTCTCATTTCATGAAGAGAACAGTAAAAGAAAGGGTGAGCTCAACTAGCCCAATAAAAAATATTATGGCAAAGATAATGTACAACAAATTATCATTAGTCTTCAACAGGGAAAAATATGATAAAATATAATAGACAAGAAGTTTTAGATCAACAACTGCAGCGGAAAAAAATAATCCATTAGAAGAGTCAAGTAGAGCATAAAACCTACTATCTTCTATGATTTAAAAGATTTATCATCAATTTTATTGCTGAGATTCAACTTAATAAATAATCCACATCATCGAATCATCCCTGCACTACGGGCCAAAGATAATCGTGTTTTCATCAACGGTCATGATCATGCCATAAAATAATTCATCTTTGCACTCTTGGCCGAAGAGAATCCATGGCCATAATCATACCAAAAATTATCCATCAATGCACTACGGACCAATGATAATACTGAATAATCCCTGGTCATAATCATACAAAGTCCATCTATGCACTACAGGCCACAGATGACTTTCAACAGAATATAAACATGAGGATGATGACAATGATATAATAATTCAATTAAACAAGTTCAAGGATAAATTTTAAAGATTTATAATTTAATTTATCCAGAAATTAATAACGTCCAAATTATCAACATGATACTACTGTGTGGAGTAAAATTCAAGAATAATACTTAGTTGGTCATGTTACTCAATACCTGTTCATCTTTGCACTACGGGCCAAAGATATTCATCAGGTAATCATTCATCTTTGCACTAAAGGCCAAAGATATTCTGTAATATCATCATTTAGGACTGAGGATGATGAAATATATCTTAAAGAAAACGAATCCAGTGAGATAAAAGAACAAATATTAGGGATTCATATTACAGTTTATCCAAGTTCAATAATAATCCGAAATAACCAATTTTGAAGCAGAAATCAAAAATAATGATCAAAACATGGATACAATCAAAGATAATAACCATAATAGTCATCTTGGATAAAAAGAAGAAAATTTTATTTTTCGGTGAATAGTGTTGTATTCGTGAATAGTGTCGTATACGTGAATAGTGCCGTATACGTGAATAGTAACTCCGATACAAAAAGTTCCAAATTTGATAAAAAGTCCAAACCAATATTTCAGCATAATGATATTGAAAGAAGTAATATCATTTACGAAAAAAATAACATCTCTTACAAATATTAAACGAAAATAATATTCATTACAAATATTAAACGAATGTAATATTTCTTACGAATATTGAACGAAATAAAATTTATTATGAATATTGAACAGAAATAATATTCATACGAATACGAAATATAATATCTCTTTAGAAAGTGAAATAAATAATACCCCTTACCTCAGAATAATCGTACTTCTGACTGAATTTCGGATATAGTGCTGACAGAAACTTACACTGAATAGCAACTCTCAAAGTATCAAAATACTCACAAAATACGCTCAAGAATATAGAGACAGAAAGAGAGAAAACTTATGAATTCTGATGTGATTTTCAATTCTAACTTAGCCCTCTATTTATAGAAAAATGTTAGCACGCCGAAGCAGACTTGACCTACAACCTGATGGCTTTACTTGCTACTATTGCCACCCACCACATTTGAAATAAAATTCAGCACATTTCTTCACCAACCACAAGTGGGGCCCACTCAATTCTAGAATTTTTCACCAAAATCATTTATAAACCTAATTTGCGAATCAGTCACCTCTTAAATTTCATAACAAATCATACGTTCATTTTTAACGGTAAATAATTTGTGGACATATACTCAACTTATATATGTATAACATATCCAAAAATTACAACGATCCAACGGTCGGATTAAAAATTATAACTCACGCAATATATCTGAAAAATACTGATTTGATTTTTAATACCTCCATTCTGATATAAATACTGATAAAACACCTCAACATTAATTCCTTTAATAATAACCACATAAATAAATCCATCATTTATATCCACATCAAATAAATATTTCCTTATCATATAAATCAATAATTAATTATTCTCAAATAATATTACAGAATCACAATTATGACAACCAGGCCGTTCCCAGGAAAGATGTGACTTTTCAATAAGGATTTCTCCTTACTGGCGCACAATTAGATGATCAAACCTCTCCTTAGACAGATCTTTCTAGACATTGTTAATAATGCTATCTAATAATATTATTCAAATAATATGAATTATTGATATAATAATGAGAAATATTGTGCAGTAACAATTATTGAAACAACAATAATATAAAATATCAACGCAGCAATTATTGAATCAATAAAATAAAATATTGAACAGTAACTACTATAACAATTATTGAGTAGTGCCTTCTTACGTAAGGATCAATAATTCAAAAATACTGTGCAAAACCGTGTGCTACTGTGCAACCACGCGTATTACTGTATTTTAATCACCGGGTATTCCAACAGTGTTAACGGTAACAACTATGACGTTATTTATAAAAACTCAATTTTGTCGTTATCTTCATCCGACCATTTTTCGTTATGGGATCCACAAATAGCTGTGCCGTCGTACGAATATTCCCCGACAGAAAGAATATTCCACGACCAAACGAATATTCCCCGACAACAATGAGTATTTTATAACCACTTGTTTATTTTGCAAAATTTGTACATTTTACCCATAACCAAAATATTATATCAAATTAACACCTTATTATTTACAATAATAATTAGAGGAAATTTGATTTTATTCATTAATAAGTTGGGGTCTTACAACCTTCCCTCCTTATAAAATTTTGTCCCCAAAATTTACGTACGTACCTGATATGCCGAACATATGGGGATACCTCGTCAGATTCTAACTCTTGAGGTATAACCTTTGAGCGTAGAATATATTCCTTCTTATCCAAGATTTTAACATGTATCTCCTTATAAGTTAAATCTTTCGCTATCTCCTCCGGTTCTTAATCAATAATGTGGTTCAGATCATCCATATATTTACGTAACATCGATACGAAATAAACGTTATGAACACGTGATATACTTGGCGCTTAAAACGAGTCTATAGGTCACAGTTCCTACTCGATCAAGGATTTCAAATAGACCAATAAAATTGAGGGTTGAGATTTCCTCTCTTAATCGACTCTTGCTCCTAGAATAACGCCCTCTTGAACCTTCTTCTTCACATTCATCAGCTCTGAGTCTGTAGCTTGAGCGGCTTTAACTTTATCGATTTAAAGTCAATTCTAATCGTATATTTGCTATCTTCACGTAGGTTCGTATATTCGTACTCGTAAATGCATACGATCTTCTGCTCAACGCGTCAGCTACCACGTTCACTTTTCCCACGATGGTATTAAATGGTATAATCGTAATCTTCAACAGCTCGAGCCAACGTCTTCAGCGCATAATACGCTCGTTTTAGGTGAAGAAATATTTTAAGGGTTTTATAAATGGGTTTTATAATGGGGTCAAATTTAAACGTTGAGCGCAAGTAGGAGAAATAAAAGAAAATGTAGAACCGGTATTGAATAAGGTATAAACTTCGCAAGAGTTTATGATTAACTTACCCATGATAACTTCGTTCGGGTTCCTCGACAAACGCTCTTACTTAAACTACCGACTTTGACTTGTCTGGGATATCTTTTGGCATCACTATCCCCGCTGGACTTGACTTCACTATAGGACAAAATCGAGCTAGGTGACCTTCTCATCCGCAATTGAAACACACTTTGGGTTGCTGCGTACAGTTTGGACGAATGTGTCCCTCTTGTTCGCATTTAAAACATACGACCGGTGGTCGTTCTTCTTCTTTGAAACGAGTGCTGGTGTTGTTGTCTTTCCATCATTATTAAACCTCCTTTTCTTGAAATTTTCACTTCTATTATCTTGGCCATGATTACCACCGAAGTGGTTACCATTCTTGGCATAATAATTTCCTCCATGATTGTTGTCACCGCTTCGATGACTGCTACCCTTGGTATTATTATTTTGCCGACTGCTTTCTCTTGGTTGGGTTGACTCGTTATCGCGCTCCAATAACTAAGCCCTATTTACAACATCTGAATACAAACACAGTTTGTGAAAAATTAGGTATTGACGTATCTCGGGTTTCAAACCTCTTAGAAACATCCGCGTCATTCTCTCCTCGTTATCAACTAAGTAGGATGCAAATCGGGACAACTCGACAAACTTAGCTTCGTACTGCGACACGGTCATATTGTTTTGCTCCAGCTTGATGAATTCCACTTCCTTCATGTGACGAATACTTTTGGAAAAGTACTTGTCATTGAATAATTCTTGGAACTTCTCGCACAACATCTTGAGTGCGTCGGGTTGGGTACGTTTTACAGATTCCCACCAATGATCTACTTCTTCACGCAACATAAAGGTGGCGAATGGAACCTTATGCTCCTCTGAGCATTCCAAGACATCAAATATCTTGGTGATCTGCTTTATCCATGTCTCTACCTTAAGTGGTTTTGGCTTTTCCCAAAAACTCCGGTGGTCCTAGCTCCTTGAACTACTTAGCGTTGACCAACCGTGGGTTGCCTGTGTTTCCACCTGCATTATGAACAGGAGTCTCTCCCGTTTAGTGTTGCATGAATTCTAAAAAGCTCCTGAACGTACCGTCGTTCGTCATTTGGTCGGTGTCGTTGTTCACCTGAGGATTGTTGCCTTCCTGATGCACATTATCCTGAGTATTGATCTGTGGTGACTCAGCGGTCTCGTATGCTCCATTGCTATTCTCAACATTCTCGGATGTCATTTTCAAATACTGTCACAAAACAAGGGTTAATTGACATGCAACGTATTATCCATATATTCTGACCGACCAAACAAATACCAAATAAACTTAGTCAGGTCATACTAGCGAAGGAATTCCTCGTCTCTCCCCTCCTAGTTCTTGTCTCACATCTCAGCCAGGGATCATATCCCTAAACTTTGATAACAACTGTGACGACCCCAAAATAGGTATACATCACCCATTCTGAGTCGCCAAATACATGGTACAGAAATAAATACAACTTCAGTAATACAATTGTCGTGCAGAATACGACAACACATATACTGTGAGTTTGAATACAAATATTGTCTACTAGAGAGTATACAAACTCAAAAGGAGTCCTCATTACAATTATCACACTATTTCACATAATAGTGAGGACTACTAATGCAACTATCTGGACCGTCAATCCATTCCCCGACTAGTTCCAGTTATATTCTCATTTCATGAAGAGAACAGTAAAAGAAAGGGTGAGCTCAACTAGCCCAATAAGAAATATTATGACAAAGATAATGTACAACAAATTATCATTAGTCTTCAACAGAGAAAAATATGATAAAATATAACAGACAAGAAGTTTTAGATCAACAACTGCAGCGGAAAAAAATAATCCATTAGAAGAGTCAAGTAGAGCACAAAACCTACTATCTTCTATGATTTAAAAGATTTATCATCAATTTTATTGCTGAGATTCAACTTAATAAATAATCCACATCATCGAATCATCCCTGCACTACGGGCCAAAGATAATCGTGTTTTCATCAACGGTCATGATCATGCCATAAAATAATTCATCTTTGCACTCTTGGCCGAAGAGAATCCATGGCCATAATCATACCAAAAATTATCCATTAATGCACTACGGACCAATGATAATACCGAATAATCCCTGGTCATAATCATACCAAGTCCATCTATGCACTGCAGGCCACAGATGACTTTCAACAGAATATAAACATGAGGATGATGACAATGATATAATAATTCAATTAAACAAGTTCAAGGATAAATTTTAAAGATTTATAATTTAATTTATCCAGAAATTAATAACGTCCAAATTATCAACATGATACTACTGTGTGGAGTAAAATTCAAGAATAATACTTAGTTGGTCATGTTACTCAATACCTGTTCATCTTTGCACTACGGGCCAAAGATATTCATCAGGTAATCATTCATCTTTGCACTAAAGGCCAAAGATATTCTGTAATATCATCATTTAGGACTGAGGATGATGAAATATATCTTAAAGAAAACGAATCCAGTGAGATAAAAGAACAAATATTAGGGATTCATATTACAGTTTATCCAAGTTCAATAATAATCCGAAATAACCAATTTTGAAGCAAAAATCAAAAATAATGATCAAAACATGGATACAATCAAAGATAGTAACCATAATAGCCATCTTGGATAAAAAGAAGAAAATTTTATTTTTCGGTGAATAGTTCCGTATTCGTGAATAGTGTCGTATACGTGAATAGCACCGTATACGTGAATAGTAACCCCGATACAAAAAGTTCCAAATTTGATAAAAAGTTCAAACCAATATTTCGGCATAATGATATTGAAAGAAGTAATATCATTTACGAAAAAAATAACATCTCTTACAAATATTAAACGAAAATAATATTCATTACGAATATTAAACGAATATAATATTTCTCACGAATATTTAACGAAATAAAATTTATTATGAACATTGAACAGAAATAATATTCATACGAATACGAAAAATAATATCTCTTCAGAATGTAAAATAAATAATACCCCTTACCTCAGAATAATCGTACTTCTGACTGAATTTCAGATATAGTGCTGACAGAAACTTGTACTGAATAGCAACTCTCAAAGTATCAAAATACTCACAAAATACGCTCGAGAATATTGAGAGAGAAAGAGAGAAAACTTATGAATTCTGGTGTGATTTTTAATTCTAACTTAGCTCTCTATTTATAGGAAAATATTAGCATGTCGAAGCAGACTTGACCTGCAACCTGATGGCTTTACCTGCTACTATTGCCACCCACAACATTTGAAATAAAATTCAGCATATTTCTTCACCAACCACAAGTGTGGCCCACTCAATTCTAGAATTTTCCACCAAAATCATTTATAAACCTAATTTGCGAATCAGTCACCTCTTAAAATTCATAACAAATCATACGTTCATTTTTAACGGTTCAAAATTTGTGGACATATACTCAACTTATATATGTATAACATATCCAAAAATCACAACGATCCAACGGTCGGATTAAAAATTATAACTCACGCAATATATCTGAAAAATACTGATTTGATTTTTTATACCTCTATTCCGACGGAAATACTGATAAAACACCTCAACATTAATTCCTTCAATAATAACCACATAAATAAATCCATCATTTATATTCACATCAAATAAATATTTCCTTATCATATAAATCAATAATTAATTATTCACAAATAATATTACAGAATCACAATTATGACAACCTGGCCGTTCTCAGGAAAGAGGGGGCTTTCTAATAAGGATTTTTCCTTGCTGGCGCACAATTAGGTGACCAAACCTCTCCTTAGACAGAACTTTCTAGACATTGCCAATAATGCTATCTAATAATATTATTCAAATAATATGAATTATTGATCTGATAATAGGAAATACTGTGCAGTAACAATTATTGAAACAACAATAATATAAAATATCAACGCAACAATTATTGAATCGATGAAATAAAATATTGAACAGTAACTACTATAACAACTATTGAGTAGTGCCTTCTTACGTAAGGATCAATAATTCAAAAATACTATACAAAACTGTGTGCTACTGTGCAACCACGCGTATTACTGTATTTTAACCACCGGGTATTCCAATAGTGTTAACGGTAACAACTATGCCGTTATTTATAAAAACTCAATTTTGTCGTTATCTTCATCCGACCATTTTCTGTTATGGGGCCCATAAATAGCTGCGCCGCCGTACGAATATTCGCCGACAGAAAGAATATTCTACGACCAAACGAATATTCCCCGACAGCAATGCGTATTTTATAACCACTTGTTTATTTTGCAAAATTTGTACATTTTACCCATAACCAAAATATTATATCAAATTAACACCTTATTATTCACAATAATAATTTGAGAAAATTGAATTTTATTCATTAATAAGTTGGGGTCTTACAAATTATCTATTTAATGTTATGTGAATCCAGTAGACTGATTTGGAAAATTTTCTTTAAAAACAAACTTAACCCACTAATCAGGGAGAAAGACTTCCAAAATCTTGGTAATTTAAAACTCTCCCATAATGATCATCTGATTGTTGAATACAGTAGCGTGTTACATGCTAAGTACTTATATGATAATAAAACTCGAGTAGCGTGTTAAAATTTTGTTTCACTAGATAATGTCACCCAGACGTGTACTAAGGAACCAAGAGATCGAAGAGTCAGTTAATAATGCAACAGGAGCTCAACCAAACCCAATACAGGACTTTGTAATATGAATGGATGTTAATTATTATTATCTAATGGGATTTCTTATGTAAACTTTTTGTAATATGAATGGTGTGTTTAAGTTAAGGTTAAGAAGACCTTGGGACCATGTTATGAAACTTTATTATAATGAACAATGCATGTTTATTATTTCCGTAATAGTTATAGAATGCTTATGATGATGATAGATCGTGAGCACTAAATCTGAGGTTAGAGAACCTGGATTTAGGGGCGTCATATTAACTCAGAATTTGCCTTTTGGTTCATTATCGACCGTTTGTTTTTCATTCATGAGCGTTCAATATTCGTTTTTTTCTTTCTAAGTCAGAATTCTACGATTCTTGAGTCCACAACTCTTTAATACCCTATCTCACGTGTTGGCATTAAAAACCAAAGTTTCTAAGTCACACGACAACTTTTGACTACTAATATGAGATTTTTACGTTTTCTACGTTTAACGTCTATTTTCATAAAATTCGCCATAACTTTGTCACTCGTGTTCTATAAGCCAAATCAAATGGAACACTCCATTGATTCATCATCTACATCCTAACCAAGTAAGATGCACATACCCGATCTATGATGGTTTTTATTTTGTCCATCAACAACCATGTTAACATTCAACGATTTCTACGGTTTTAAACTTATGTAAACCCTTATGATTTCTATTTGAACATGACTTATCAATGTTTTAATCATTAATAGCCATCCTTATTCCTCCTAAAGAGACATGCTCCACCAATCTACGATTCTCTACGAGAAAGAAATTGAAAAAGGTCGAAGACTAACGTTTACGAAATATTACCTTTTTCGTTCTTTGCGTTCTTATTAAACTTCTTATGTTTTACTTCAAAATATATTGATCACTTGTTTCTAGCTCTTTCTCTCTCTCAATATATGTTGGCTAATATTTGTAAACTACCAAATGAACTAGTCAAGCTCCTATTTATAGGAAACTCAAATAGAGGGAAAAATGGTCCAATGGCCACCTCCTTACTATTCCCACATCCACAACAACTTAGCCACCAAGTAATCACTTTACTTGGAGGCCAAGTGGTTGTCCCACATGTCCATGGGTCTTCCCATGGGTTGCCCCATGGATTTTATCCATCCCGTGACCCGCCGGTTTGATCCGTATTTTGATTTCTTGGATCGGGCTTGACTTCACCTAACATTGGGCCTTAACTTGGGCTTGCTTTCATAATTCACTGGGCTTGATATAATCCAAGTCTAATTGGATTATGGAAAGTCCTTAAACTCCAAGTCTATTAAGAACTAATCATATTCTACGCGTATAACTCACGTATTCTCTTCGTTTAGTATTCATACGATATTCGTATTATACGTCATACTATTCTTCATACTATTATCGTATATCATACATATAATAACCGTAATGATCATACGCATTACATTTTCCTTTCGAAAATCATTTTTCCTAACCCTTAGGTTTTAAGTCCACGGGCAAAAATTTCGTTTGTCATAACTGAAATATTATTAGATATTCAATCTCGTCTTAGAATTCTATCATTACGCGTTTCTCAAAATTTCAAACTTCATTCTCGATCAGAAATAGATGAACAATGTTTTTACGGAAAATTCTAGGAAAACATTTATTTTCGTCTTGAAAATTCAAAACAATTAATCCTAGCACATAGCCAGAATCCTAACCACATCTGCACATTCTAGGTCATAGAACGACCTTCAAATAGATTACTCACATAAATAATCAATTAAATTCATTTAATCCACATAATCAAATAAAAATTTAATTCATTAAAGATCCGATTTTCTCGGGTATTACATTCCCCACCCCCCTATAAGGATTCTGTCCCCAAAATCTCGCTATAATTACATAAACAAATGAGGAAAATTTTCCTTTATTTTACTTTCGAGTTCCCACGTTGCTTCTTTGGTATTGTGGTTTCTCCAAATCACCTTCACCAAAGGTATTATCTTATTTCTCAAAACTTGTTCCTTCCTATCAACAATTTGAACTGGAAGTTCTTTATATGTTAAGTCTTTTTCTATCTTAATAGACTCGTACTCTATTACGTGTCTATAGTCTAGTTTACAGGGGACGCAACACTGACACGTGAAACACATTGTGTATTCTTTCCATCTCTGCAGGTAAGGCTACTTCATAAGCTACCTCTCCTACCCTTATTAAAATTTCAAAAGGTCCTACAAACCTTGGACTTAACTTCCCTTTCTTCCCAAAACGTATCTTCCCTTTCCAAGGTGATACTTTCAGAAAGACATATGAACCTACTCCAAACTCCCTCTTCTCTCGATGAGGATCTGTATACTTCTTTTGTCTATCTTGAGCTACTACCAATCGAGTATGTATTAGCTTAACCATGTCTATCGTTTGTTATACCATCTCTGGTCCTAACATTCGACGTTCACGTTTGTTATACTTCTTTTCACGCTAGTATAGGTATGCCTATACTAGCGTAAAAACTATTGTTGTACGCGAATTCCACCAAAGGCAGATGTTCATCCTAACTCCCTTTGAAATTCATAACGCAAGATCTTAACATATCTTCTAGCGTTTGAATTGTCCGTTCACTTTGTTCATCCGTCTGTGGATGATACGCCGTACTCAATCTCAACTACGTTCCCATTTGCTCTTGCAAACTACTCTAAAAGTTCGACGTGACTCGTGGATCATGATCGGACACAATCGAAACAGGCACCCCATGTCTAGAAATATTTTCCTTGACATGAAGGTTAGCTAACTACTATAGGTTATACCTAACTCCTATTAGAATAAAGTGAGCTGATTTGGTCAACCGATCCACTATTACCCAAATAACGTCGTATCCTTTTTCTTACTATTGGAAGTCCCACCACAAAGTCCATGGTGATATGCTCCCATTTCCACTCTGGAATCTCTAGTGAATGCAATAACCCACTCAGTCGTTGGTGTTCAGCCTTAACTTTCAGACAAGTTAAGCACTTACTAACATATCCTGCGATTTCCCTCTTCATGTTTCGGCCACCAAAAGTTCTGACGAAGGTCTTGAAACGTCTTAGTATTACCAGGATGTATCGAGTACCTCGAACTATGAGCCTCACACATAATCTCTTCTTTTAAATCAAAATTATTTCAAACCCAAATTCTTTCTTCAAAATGAAGTAAACCTTCTTTATCAAGGTTATACTTAGTCTTCACTCCATTTTTCATTATCTTTTTCATTCGCTTGCATTCCTCGTTACTTAATTAAACTTCCTTAACCCGTTCCATTATGGTCTATCGAGTCTCCATTGAGAATAACACCTCCTCCGCTTCACGTGGTAACTTAACTTCTAACTCCATCTTTGTCATCTCTGTTATTAACTCATTCTGAGTTGTTAACATTGACAACTTTTCTCTACCCTTCCTACTTAGCGCATCAGCTACTATATTTGCTTTTCCCGGATGATACAAGATATCACAGTCGTAATCTTTTATCAAATCTAACCACCTTCTCTGTCTCATATTTTACTCCTTCTGTGTGAAGATATATTTCAGACTTTTATGGTCCGTGTATATCTCACACTTCTCCCAGTATAAATAATGTCTCCATATTTTTAAGGCAAAAACTATAGCTGCCAATTTTAGGTCATGAGTAGGATAGACATTCTCATAATCTTTTAACTGACGTGACGCGTATACAATGACCTTGCCATGCTGCATTAGCATGCAACCAAGTCCTCTATGTGAAGCATCGCTATAAACTATAAAATTTCCCGTATCATCTGGTAAGGATAATACTGGTGCCTTACTTAACATCCTTTTTAGTTCTTGAAAACTATTCTCACATTTTTCAGTCCGCACATACTTTACTGACTTCCTCGTCAGATTTGTTAACGGAGTAGCTATTTTAGAAAAAGTCCTGTATGAACCTTCTATAGTATCTCGCTAACCCCAGAAAACTCTGAATCTTGGTTGGCATTTTCGGTTGCTCCCACTCATTCACTGCTTCCACCTTCGCTGGATCTACGGATATACCATCTTTATTTATAACATGTCCTAAAAACTGCACTCGTTCAAGCCAAAATTCACACTTAGTGAATATTACGTACAACTTCTCCCTCCGTAGTGTTTCCAACACTATTCTTAAATGTTCAGCATGATCTTCTGGCGTCTTAGAATAGACTAGAATATCATCAATGAACACTACAACGAACTTGTCCAAATACTATTTGAACATTTTGTTCATCATATCCATGAATGCGGCTGGCGCATTAGTCAACCCAAACGACATTTCTAGAAACTCGTAATGACCATAACGAGTTCTGAACGTCGTCTTAGGCACATCCTCCTTCCTTACTTTCAGTTGATGATACCTCGTACACAAATCGTTAATTTGTGTTAGGCCCGTTTCAACTGATCGAATAGATCATCGATCCTGAGCAATGGGTATTTATTCTTAATCGTTAATTTGTTCAACTCTCGATAGTCGATAAAAAGTCGTAACAATGGATCCTTCTTCTTTACAAATAATACTGGCGCTCCCTACGGAGACACACTGAGTTGAATGCACTTCCTATCTAATAGTTCCTGTAATTGAACCATTAACCCCTTTATCTCTACTGGTGCCATCCTATATGGTGTCTTTGAAACTGGTGCCATACCCGGCAACAAATCAATCACAAATTTGACCTCCCTATCCGGCGAAATACCTGATAACTCCTCCGAAAATATATCCACGAACTCTTGAACCACCGATATCTGATCCAATGATGTTCCCACTCGTTGGGTATCTACAACATGGCACAGATAACCCATACACCCCTTTTTTAACATCTTCTTAGCTTGTGTCATGGTTAGACAACAAGAGCGTTTTGATGATTTATTACCGTAAAACTGTAACAATTCGAAATTTTAAATTGTAATATTAAATATTTATAGAATTATATGAATATTTATTTGATGTGTTTATTGTTGAGATTGATGAAATAAATATTTTATTGATGGGGTTATTATTAGTAAATATTTATGATTTATTTATTAGATAATATTCTAAATTAAATTAATTTGTAATTTAGAAAGTTGTAATCTAACATGAGAGGTTATATTGTTGTTAAATTTAATAATTTAAATTGGTGTATTAAATTATTAAATAAATTTATAATGAAATTATAATTTTGTGTTATTTGTTTAAATGGTATATTTAATTAAAATATAGCGTGTTACTAATTTAATTGATTAATGTGGGGTATGAGATCCAAATAAATAATATGTGATTATAAATTATAAACTAAAATGTTTATTAAACTAATTAAAGTAGTTTTAATTTGATTTAACTTAAACAAGACTTAAATATATTAAGTCTTTAATTTTAAATGGATTTTACCAAACAAAGCCTTATGGCTTTTAGATTTTCAAATTTTGAATTATAATAACCTAAATAAAATAAATAAAATAATAAATATAATATATTTATAATATATACGTTGTTTTGTAACTGACATTATAATTAGAATGTGTATTAAGACCATATCGGTATATTTTATATTACGTATACTTGGGTTGTCAGTTTTGTTAGTGTGAGGAAGAGAGAATTCAGAGAATTTGAGAGAGAATTTGAGAGAAACCTACGAAATTCACAGCAACTTCAATGTTTAGCAAGAATTTACAGGCAAATTGAAGGTATATTCTATAACTTTGATATTATATATGTATATGTATGAATACGGTATAATTTGAATGCTCTGTGAATTCAAATTTTTAAATTGATGATTATACTAATAAGTACTTATAGTTGCATGTGCTAATTATGATTAGAGTTTGTGTTTAAGCAAGAATTGTATACTAATTTTCATATTATAGTAGAAAAAGTAATGACAGTATATGTTTTCTCATATGTTTTGTAAAAGTACCAGTTATGATGGTCAATTAGTATGATAAACAGTAAATTGAAACTTTTTTATGCTATTTCATTAAGAAATGAAGATAATGTAACTTGAACGAAGTGATTTGGTGAAGAATTGAAATCACAGTGTTAATTTTTGTGAAAAAACTCAAAAATGGAGTTTTCATATTAAAATGAGAAATTTGAGAAATTAAAATAGTTAGAAGTGTTGTTAAATTGTTCTATGTTGATGAATATGTTCGTAATCATGTTTATGATAGTTTTATATTTATTTTACATGTTAATTTCACTGTTTTGTGGGTGAAATATGGTTAGTTGGGCTAAAAACGACTACTGTTCATGCCGTTTCTATTTTTGTCTGTGCACTAGTGTAGCTGCGCTAGTGCCAAGGCTAAAAATTGCGCAGCTGCGCCGGCGTAGCTGCGCCGGCGTAGCTGCGCCAGTTCCAAGTCTGTGTAAGGCGTAGTTGCGCCATACACTGATCTGAGGCAAAGCCTTCTGCTGCTGCTTCAGATTTTGGGGGTGACCTTACCACTTGGTATAAGGTTATGTTAACGTGTCAAACATTTAGTAAGAAGGTTAAAACAGAACCATTATATGTAATTGATAAATTCAAAGTTAGAATGATTAGTAAGTAATGAACGTGGCGTATTAGACTTAGTGAGCATGATGAATAGTAAACAGGTGTTGTGAAGGTTAACACTTGTTATTTTTGATATTTGTATGGTAGCCTAAGACTTGTGCTAAAATAATAAGTCTAACTAGAAATGCGTGTTATGTTTGAACGTGAATGTTAGTATATCTAATAGATGGTGGTTCTAAACCTATGTGTAGGTGAAAATGAGTTTAATATTATAGCTTACGCTCGAGGCAAGTTTCTAAACTTATCTTTTTATACTGAGCAAGTTCTTTAACTTTACTCTTATAATAATTGTGCAAGTTTTCTAACTCTACATTTTCATTGAGCAAGTTTCTAAAACTTATCTTTTTACACTGAGTAAGCTCTCTAATTCTACTTTTACAATTGAGCAAGTTCTTGTATCTTGTTGCTTATGATTTCTAAATCTTATTTTGATATTGAACAAGTTATTATTGTCTTTAACTTGTTATCCAACATGCAAGTTTACATATTCTGATATACTAATGTTGAACAAGTTTTACACTATTTGTTAAGCATGCTTAGTACTCAATTCTAAATAACCTTGGCTTAATATTATTCAAGCAAGGCACGTTATGATTATTCAATGTTTATGCTATTAGTTTATTCCTAAAGCATGATCCTAATTTACAATGTCGATTCAGTTATGATTATTCCATAGCATGACATTATCAATATTGTTTTCAACTAATCCTTAGTTGATGACCGTTGAATTCTAAATTACCCTTGAAGTGTATCCAAACCAAACTTACTTTGGTGCGGACTTGTACTCTAAATATTGAGATGGACAACCCTATTATTATGGGATAATTTAGGCTTAGCGTAGAAATGTTTGTGCACAATACATTGTACGAAGGGCTGATCCCCCTAAGTACGAGGAGTACTTATAGTCTTATGATTATTAAAGTTGAAGTTGAAAGATTACTTATAACTGTGGACATAGTTCATGGTCTTGTGACCCTCAGATATATATTCCATATTTTAATTCCAGTCTTTGGTTATTATTGATAGAGTACTATTCAGTTTTGATGAGCCTATTCATTGGCAGTTATCGTTATCTTGTTGATTCATTGTTATATCTAGTGAGCATTTATTTTGCTCAGTCTTGCATAAATATAAATATTACAGCTAAAGTTGAGAAGGTAGATGAGCCTAAAACTAACAAAGGAAAGGGAAAAATGTACAAGCGATGAAGACTTGTAATTTTATTTATTGATATGATGATAAACTTTTAACCAATGGTGTGATGTAATAATTTTATTTACACACTTATATGAAGTTTAAGGTTAGACAACCTGGGAAGATTTTTATTTAATGATGTAACCCTATTTAAAGGGAGGATTTATGATTTAATTTTATTATGTTTGGGTAGATAAATATGAATGAATGAAAAGTGAACACCAAGTCTTGTGGGAATGAAGTACCTAGATTTGGGGGTGTCACAGGTTGGTATCAGAGCTTTAGGTTATGAACCTTAGGTGGGGAAAAGCCTTAGGAAGTAACCTTTGAAAAGATAGTGGTGATAAACTCTTATCGAGTTTTAAGGAAGAAGTAATAAAACACTTATGTGCTTATGTGATTACAACTTATGTGCTCGTGAGTGTCGAGTAGTAATGATTAGTAATTAAAACTTAAAATTTTGTTGTCAGGATGACTAATGTCGGAGAATCCAGTCAGGCTAGGGAGGAAGGACCTCAAATGCTTAGAGAGGAGGAGTCTCGTGACATTCAGGTGGTTTGGGAACAACTACTGTCACGGGAGTCAGCCCCATTGGTCACAGTGGTTGAAGATGAGGATGATGAGATAGAAATGGATGAGGAGGATCCCGTTGAGCTGCCGCAGGCGAATGAGAATGTCGATGACGAGGAGGAAGAGATTCCACTGAACTCGATAGCTGCTCGTATGTACGATGAAGTCTACGACTGCAATATGAAACTTCAGGATACTGTCGAGGAGTTGCAAGAAATAGTAGTTGAACAACAGACCTCGATGGCACAGAAGGATGATGAGATCCTAGATCGAGAGGGACGTCTGAATAATGTCGAAGAGAAGCTGGTTCACACTGAAGAGGGGAACGAACAAATGGCAGAGGAGATTGCAGAGTTGAAGAACAAGCTGAAGGACGAGCTGAAGACGCGTACAGGGAAGCTTATCAACGAGCCGGAATAGCAGAGAGAGACGCACAAGTAAAGAGGATGAAGATGGAAGAGATGTATAACGTATTCAACACCGTGATCAATCAAGCTCAAGATCGGGTCATGAGTTATCCTATTCAGTTCGAGATGCTGCCATCATTCGTATTAGATCGCAGAACAATGTTTCGGATTATGGAGGAAAAGTGTCATAAGGATACGCAGTATCTTAGTAGGACATTGTAGGGGTTTTATCTGTTATGCGATTAATAAAATGCTAAATAATATTTAAATCTCTGGTGATATGTAATCTATGGGATATGATGATGATGTTCTCCCGGAACTTTAGTAAGTTCAGGAAAGTAATGTGTATAGTAGTGATGCTATTGTTTTTATGTTTTCTAAAAGATTATAAATGAATAAAGGTTATGGTTTTATTCAAAGTGTTATGTGTTATGTGATGATTTCCTTTATGAGATGCAAGTTAAGTATAAAATACTTAAAGAGTAACAATCTAATGTGTGTATTTTTAACAGAAAATACCTCCAAGACGTCAACCACGATAGGAACCTACCAATAAAAACAATGCTGAAGCTAATCTAGTTCAGCAATTCGTAACGCTACTGACGGGAGCATTACAGAATCAGCCACAGAATCAAGCTACGACTTTTAAGGATTTCAAGGTAGTTAGGCCACCAGAATTCCATAGGTCCATGAATCCGGTTGAGACACAGACCTGGATCATGGAGATAGAGAAGGTTTTCGATGTTACTATGGTAGGGGATAATCAGAAGACAACTTTTGCAACATTTATGTTGAAAGCAGAGGCTAGTTATTGGTAGAAAGCCAATAAAACCCAAGGAGGTCATGGGGTAATGTCTTGGGAAAGGTTTAAGGAAATATTCTTTGAGACCTATTTTCCAGAAAGTTCAAAGAATCAGATGGAGGTGTAGTTTCTAGAATTGAAATAGGGCACAATAACGGTGTCACAGTATGCCACGAAATTCAACGAGTTAGCAAGGTTTGCGTTATATCAAGTGAAATCGGATGAGCGCAAGGCAAGGAGATTTGAACAGGGATTGAAACCCTGGTTGTACAGTAGGGTTTCCCTGTTCCAGCTAAAGACATTTGCAGCGGTGCTTGAGAAAGCAATTCTCGCTGAAAGTGGAGGCTAGGCTGTAACAAAGCACAACCAAGAGCAGAGGAAGAAGAAGAATGAAGGTGAAGCTAAAAATGGTGGAGGTAGTACCGGTGGAAATGGCAACAACAGTTTAAAGAGGAAGTGGAATTCAAATGTGGGAGCTGGGAATCAGCAAGGTAATCAGTAGAAGAAGAAGTTCGAAGCATGTGCTACATGCGGGAAGTTTCATAAGGGTATGTGCTTGATGGGGAAAAGAGTATGCTTCAACTGTGGCCATGAGGGTCACATTGCCCCAAATTGCACTCGACCCAAGAAGAATGTTTGCTACACCTGCGGGTCAAAGGATCACTTTGCTCGTGAATGCCCTAAGAAGAAATCTGGTGAGACAAACGGAAGAAAGGGAAATGCTAGTGGAGGTACACTAACTATTATTGGGCCAACATCACCAAATAAGCCCACAGCCAGAACCTTCAACATGACGGTGCAAGACGCGGTGCAATCAAAGGATGTCATGTCAAGTATTATCCCAATCAATGATATAAATTCTTATGTATTATTTGATTTGGGTGCTACTTGTTCATTTATATCTGATGAATTTGCTAGGAGGTTAGAAATACCTAGTGAAGAGTTGAATTTCCCTTTAAACATAGAAATTGCGAATAGGTAAGTAATTCCTGTTAGGTTCATATACAAGAACTGTAAGGTGAACATTAAGGGGTGTATCGTGACAGTAGATTTAATCCCGATAAAACTCGGAGAGTTCGATGTTATTTTGGGAATGGATTGGCTATTCAACTATGGAGCGATAATTGACTGTCAAAAGAAGTGTATAAACCTTATGACTCCGTCAAAGGTAGTTTTCCATGGTAGCAAATCGCCTAGACAAATGAGATGTCTGACGGTTATGCAGGCTAAGAAGTTGTTGAGTCAAGGTTGTGTAGGATATTTAGCCTACATAGTCGATACTCAAAAGAAGAAGGAGACGAAATTGGAGGAAACTCAAAAGAAGAAGGAGACAAAATTGGAGGAAATACCAGTGGTTAAGGATTTTGTAGACGTGTTTCTAGAAGATTTGCCAGGACTTCCGCCTGACAAAGAAATTGAGTTCGTGATCGACTTAACGCCAGAAAATGCTCCAATATCGAAGGCCCCATGCAGAATAACTCCAGTGGAGATAAAAGAACTGATGGTGCAATTGCAAGAACTATTAGACAAGAAATATATTTAGCCTAGTGTATCACCGTGGGGAGCGCCGGTGTTATTCGTGAAGAAGAAGAATGGGTCAATGCGTCTTTGCATTGATTATAGGGAATTGAACAAAGTCACTAATAAAAACAAATATATGTTGCCAAGAATAGATGACTTGTTTGATTAGCTGAAAGGTGCTAGATATTTCTCAAAAATAGATTTGAGAAATGGGTATCACCAACTGAAAGTAAGGAAGGAGGATGTACTTAAGACAGCATTCCGAACTCGGTATGGACATTACGAATTTTTGGTGATGTCTTTTGGTTTGACAAATGCCCCTGCAACGTTCATGGATTTAATAAACAGGGTATTTAAACCATTTTTAGACAAGTTTGTGGTAGTGTTCATCGATGATATTTTGGTGTACTCTAAATCTCAAGAAGAACACGTAGAACATTTACGTTTGACTTTTGAGACACTAAGAAAGGAAAAGTTGTACGCGAAATTCTCTAAGTGCGAATTTTGGCTAGATCGTGTACAATTTCTTGGGCACGTGATTGACAAAGATGGGATTTTAGTGGATCCATCAAAAGTGAAAGCTGTAATCAATTGGAACAACCAAGAACACCATCGGAGGTGAGGAGTTTCTTGGGACTGGCCGGTTATTATAGAAGATTTATTCAAGATTTTTCCAAGGTAGTCACTCCGCTAACAAATTTAACAAGGAAAGCTGTAAAATTTGTTTGGGCAGAGAAGTGTGAAGAGAGTTTTCAAGATTTGAAGAAGAAGTTAAGTGTGGCACCTGTGTTGTCATTATCAGATAATACAGGAAACTTTGTGGTGTATAGTGATGCCTCACACAAAGGGTTGGGTTGTGTCCTTATGAAAAACGACAAGGTCATTGCGTATGCATTAAGGCAATTGAAAGACTATGAGAAAGGGTATCCGACTCATGATTTAGAGTTGGCGGCAGTTGTGTTTGCTCTGAAGATATGGAGACATTATCTCTACGGAGAAGAGTGTGAGATCTACACTGACCATAAGAGTCTGAAGTATATTTTCACACAGAAAGACCTAAACATGCGTCAAAGGAGATGGATGGAATTAATAAAAGATTATGATTACGAGATCTTTTATCATCCGGGAAAAGCTAATGTGGTTGCAGATGCCTTGAGTAGAAAAGGCAGAGAAAAATTAATGTTGTTAACCCACAAGGAAGAGCTTATTTCAGCGATGGCAAGGCTAGAGTTGGAAATCAAATTTCTAAAAGAATCCGATGAAAAATTATACAAGGTGGAAGCTAGTCTAACTTTGGTGGACAAAGTGAAGAACGCTCAACTACAGGATGAAGAATGCAGGAAAATAAAGGAAAGTGTGGTCGAGGGTAAAGAGGAGAAATATAAGGTTAATGCTGAAGGAATACTAAGATTCGAGGGACGAGTTTGGGTTCCAGTAGTACTGGATATTAAAGAAGACATATTGACAGAAGCTTATAGCTCAAGATATTCGATTCATTAGGGAAGTATAAAGATGTATCAAGATTTGCACCGACATTTTTTGTGGCCAAATATGAAAAAAGACGTTATAGAGTGTGTTGCAAAGTGCTTGACATGTCAGAGAGTGAAGGCTGAGCATCAGAGACCAAGCGGATTACTTCAGCCATTGGAAATATCAGGATGGAAGTGGAAGCATATCACAATGGATTTTGTGGTAGGTCTTCCAACAACTCAGAAAGATTACGATGAGATATGGGTGATAGTGGGCAAACTAACAAAATCTGCACACTTTTTGCCAATAAAGATTAGATATAATCTTAATCAGCTGACAAAACTGTACGTTAAAGAGATCGTGTCCAGGAATGGAGTTTTAGTGTCAATAATATCAGATAGAGATCTGAGATTCACATCAAATTTCTGGAAGAAACTACAAGAATGTATGGGAACGCAACTGAGAATGAGTACAACATATCACCCGCAATCCGACGGGCAAAGCGAACGAACAATCCAGATGTTAGAAGATATGCTTAGAGCGTGCATCATGGATTTCAAAGGAAACTGAGACGATCATTTACCATTGGTAGAATTCGCCTATAATAAAAGTTACCACGCAAGCATAGGCATGCCGCCTTATGAAGCATTATATGGTAGAAAGTGCAGAACTCCACTGTGATGGGATGAAGTCGGTGAACGCCAACTATTAGGTCTCAAACTGGTACAGCAGACCGATGAAGTTATAAAACTCATCAGAGCAAGATTGATAGCTGCTCAAGATCGACAAAAAAAATATGATGACCAACACATGCAGAATCACGAATTTGAAGCAGGAAATTTCATTTTCCTAAAAGTTTCTCCTTGGAAGGGAAAAATTCGTTTTGGCAAGAAAAGAAAGCTCAACCCAAGATTTATTGGCCCGTTCGAGATACTACGAAGAGTGGGAGAAGTGGCTTACGAGGTAGCTTTACCTCCAAATTTAGAACATGTGCACACCGTTTTTCATGTGTCGGTGTTACGACCGTATAAACCAGACTACAAACATGTGATCGAGTATGAACCGTTGCAGTTTAGTAAAGATTTGTCTTATGAAGAGATTCCTATTCAAATAGTCGACAGGAAGGAACAATTGCTCAGAAATAAAGTGATGTCTTCTGTAAAGGTGATATTGAGAAACTACAATGTAGAAGAGGCAACGTGGGAACTCAAAGCCGAAGTGATGAAAAATTACCCTGAGTTATTTGTTTAATCTGTGTCTTCGATTCTGAGGACGGAATCTTTGTAAGAAGGGAAGAATGTGACGATTTGATTATTTGAGTTGTGATTCTGAGGACAGAATCCTTGTAAGGAGGGAAGAATGTAACAATCCGAAATTTCAAATTGTAATATTAAATATTTATGGAATTATATAAATATTTATTTGATGTGTTTATTGTTGAAATTGATGAAATAAATATTTTATTGATGTGGTTATTATTAGTAAATATTTATGAATTAATTTATTAGATAATATTCTAAATTAAATTAATTTGTAATTTAGAACGTTGTAATATAACATGAAAGGTTATATTGTTGTTAAATTTAATAATTTAAATTGGTGTATTAAATTATTAAAAAAAATTATAATGAAATTATAATTTTTTGTTTTTTATTCAAATGGTATATTTAATTAAAATATAGTGTGTAACTAATTTAATTGATTAATGTGGGGTATGGAGATCGAAATAAATAATATGTGATTATAAATTATAAACTAAATTGTTTATTAAAATAATTAAAGTAGTTTTAATTTGATTTAACTCAAACAAGGCTTAAATATATTAAGTCTTTAATTTTAAAGGGTTTTGCCAAACAAAGTCTTATAGCTTTTAGATTTTCAAAATTTGAATTATAATAACATAAATTAAATAAATTAAATAATATTTATAATATATACGTTGTTTTGTAACCGACATTATAATTAGTATGTGTATTAAGGCCATATCGGTTTATTTTATATTATGTATACTTGGGTTGTATGTTTTGTTAGTGTGCGGAAGAGAGAATTCAGAGAATTTGAGAGAGAATTTGAGAGAAACCTAAGAAATTCATAGAAACTTCAGTGTTTAGCACGAATTAACAGGCAAATTGAAGGTATGTTCTATAACTTTGATATTATATATGTATATGTATGAATACGGTATAATTTGAATGCTCTGTGAATTCAAATTTTTAAATTGATGATTATACTACTGAGTACTTATAGTTGTATGTGTTAATCATGATTAGAGTTTGTGTTTAAGCAAGAATTGTGTACTAATTTTCGTATTATAGTAGAAAAAGTAATGACAGTATATGTTTTCTCATATATTTTGTAAAAGTACCAGTTATGATAGTCAATTAGTATGATAAACTATAAATTGAAACTTGTTTATGCTAGTTCATTAAGAAACGAAGATAATGTAACTTGAACGTAGTGATTTGGGGAGGAATTGAAATCACAGTGTTAATTTTTGTGAAGAAACTCAAAAATGGAGTTTTCATATGAAAATGAGAAATTTGAGAAATTAAAATAGTTAGAAGTGTTGTTAAATTGTTCTATGTTGATGAATATGTTAGCAATCATGTTTATGATAGTTTTATATTTATTGTACATATTAATTTCACTATTTTGTGGGTGAAATTCGTGTTAGTTGGGCTAAAAACGGCTACTATTCATGTCGTTTCTGTTTTTGTTTGTGCACCAGCGCAGCTGTGCTGGTTCCAAGGCTAAAAACTGCGCAGCTGCACCAGTTCCAAGTCTGTGCATAGTGCAGCTGCGCCATACACTGATCTGAGGCAGAGCCTTCTGCTGCTGCTGCAGATTTTGGGGGTGGCCTTACTACTTGGTCTAAGGTCATGTTAACGTGTCAAACATGTAGTAAGAAGGTTAAAACAGAACCATGATATGTAATTGATAAATTCAAAGTTAGAATGATTAGTAAGTAATGAACGTGGCATATTAGACTTAGTGAGCATGATGAATAGTAAACAGGTGTTGTGAAGGTTAGCACTTGTAATTTCTGATATTTGTATGGTAGCCTAAGACTTATGCTAAAATAATAAGTCTAACTAGAATGCATGTTATGTTGGAATGTGAATGTTAGTATATCTAATAGATGGTGGTTCTAAACCTATGTGTAGGTGAACGTGAGTTTAATATTATAGCTTACGCTCGAGGCAAGTTTCTAAACTTTTCTTTTTACATTGAGCAAGTTCTTTAACTCTACTCTTATAATAATTGTTCAAGTTTTCTAACTCTACATTTTCGTTGAGCAAGTTTCTAAAACTTATCTTTTTACATTGAGCAAGCTCTCTAATTCTACTTTTACAATTGAGCAAGTTCTTGTATCTAGTTGCTTATGATTTCTAAATCCTATTTTGATATTGAACAAGTTATTCTTGTCTTTAACTTGTTATCTAGCATGCAAGTTTACATATTCTGATATACTAATGTTGAATAAGTTTTATCATTTAAATCACTAGTTGTTATGCATGCTTAGTACTCAATTCTAAATAACCTTGGCTTAATATTATTCAAGCAAGGCACGTTATGATTATTCAATGTTTATGCTATTAGTTTATTCCTAAAGCATGATCCTAATTTACAATGTCGATTCAGTTATGATTATTCCATAGCATGATGTTATCAATATTGTTTTCAACTAATCCTTAGTTGATGACCGTTGAATTCTAAATTACCCTTGAAGTGTATCCAAACCAAACTTACGTTGGTGCGGACTTGTACTCTAAATACTGAGATGAGCAACTCTATTATTAGGGGATAATTTACGCTTAGCGTTGAAATGTTTATGCACAATACATTGTACGAAGGGCTGATCCCCCTAAGTACGAGGAGTCCTTATAGTCCTATGACTGTTAAAGTTGAAGTTGAAAGATTACTTACAACTGTGGATATAGTTTGTGGTCTTATGACCCTCAGATATATATTCCATATTTTGATTTCAGTCTTTGGTTATTACTAATAGAGTACTATTCAATTTTGATGAGCCTATTCATTAGCAGTTATCATTATCTTGTTGTTTCATTGTTATATCTTGTGAGCATTTGTTTTGCTCAGTCTTGCATAAATATAATTATTGCAGCTAAAGTTGAGAAGGTAGATGAGCCTACAACTAGCAAAGGAAAGGGAAAAATGTACAAGTGATGAAGACTTGTAATTTTATTTATTGATATTATAATAGACTTTTAACCAATCATGTGATGTAATAATTTTATTTCCGCACTTATATGAAGTTTAAGGTTAGACAACCTGGGAAGATTTTTATTTAATGATGTAACCCTATTTAAAGGGAGGATTTATAATTTAATTTTATTATGTTTGGGTAGATAAATATGAATGAATGGAAAGTGAACACCAAGTCTTGTGGGAATGAAGTACTTAGATTTGGGGGTGTCACAAGAACACCAGCTCAGGTTTCTTAGAAAGCCTTAAGTTTACACTCTTTCTATGACAATCTATTATCGCTCTATGGTTAATTAACCAATCTATACCGAGAATTACATCGAATTCTCTCAACCATATCGGTAAAAGATCTACCGATAATCGGTTACCTCTAATATCTACGAAATAATTCCTATGAATGTGTTCAATGGCAATTATCTCTTCATTTGCTACCTTAACGTGGAAAGGTATTTCTAGCTTTTCAGGGTTTAAACCTAATTATTTTGCAAATCCACATGCTATAAAAGAACAAGTAGCACCCGAGTCAAATAACACATAAACATTTATTTCATTGACTGGAATGATACTTGCTACTACATCCGTTGATGCAACTGCATCTTGGACAGTAATATTAAAATTTCGGGCTGAGGGTCTACTCGCTGATGGTGTAGGTCTTTTAATGGTTAACTTACCACTACCAGAACCCTTACTACCCTCTGACCCGTTCTTCGGGCAATTTATTGCCATGTGATCCATCGACCCACAAACAAAACAACCATGGTTTTTCTTAGGATTAGGACAGTTGGGTGATATGTGACCCTTCTGCCCACAGTTACAAATACCCGATTTCCCTTTCAGACAGACTCCTAGATGAGTCTTTTCGCATGTCTTGCATGCCTCCATCCTACCCTTAGGATCCCCTTGTATCACCCCAGGATTCCCGGAGTTAAAATTCTTTCTTTTGGGCAGGTTTCCACTGCCACTAGCTCCATCCACCTTGGATCCTCCCTTTCCTTTACTCTAATTCTTTCTTTCTTTATCGTATTGGGTCAACGCCTCACTACCACCTTATGCTATAATTGCCTTTTCCAGAATGGTTCCATAGGAAGCACTCTGGAATACAGAAATCCTACTATAGAGCCAGGGTTTCAGGCCCTGCTCAAACCTACGAGCCTTTCTCTCTTCAGTGTCCACTTGGTGTGGAGTAAACCTTGCCAATTCATTGAATTTGGACGCATATTGGGGAACTGTCATGTCCCCCTACTTAAGTTCTAGGAACTTAATCTTCATCCTACCTTGCATGCTAGTAGGAAAGTAGTTCTCGAAGAATACCTTCTTGAACTATTCCCACGTAACATCATCTGTTATAGGCTTCTAGCCCCACCCTGGTGAGCCTCCCACCAGTAGTTGGCTTCCCCCTTCATCTTGTAAGTCGTAAAAGAAGTCTTTTGCATCTCATCTACGTTTGTAATAACAAACATCTTTTCTATTTCTTTTACCCATGTCTGGGCCTCTATTGGGTCCGTCGTTCCCTTAAACTCAGGCGGACCTACGCTTTAAAATTCCTTAAAGGTAGTCGTTTTGGCTACCCTAGGTCCTGCGGGTGCTCTACCCCCAGTTTGGTTAAATGCAGCCGTTAATAAATTAACGAACTCTTGCATAGGGTTAGTCGGACCCCCTTGGTTATCGTTATGTGATTCCGCCTCCTGATTACATTGTCTTCTTCTTGGCGAAATTTTTTATTAAATAAATAAAGTTTTATTATTACTCATTTGCTTACTTAGTTATTATTCACTGAACAACTGAACAATAACTTATACAGAACAAAGCACATTAAATAAAAACTTCATTATATTAATATGCTTCTTTATAGTCGAAACTATTTACAATATATTTTCCATAACCAAAAGCTATTACATTTATATCCCGCGATTGACTTTCACAAAAATTGGGATATACAAAAAGACTACCCTATAATTATACAAAAGAGGGTTTTACGTCATTACACAAAAGTATTTACCGTTCTAACTCATAATGCTGCCTAACAGCATTTTCATGTTTCTCATTCGCTAGAATCGACACAATATCCCGACTTATAGTATGTCGAGTATGTCCCGACTCAATGGAATATTAAGCTACTTTCAGCTTGAAATCCTCGTGCACACTATCATTGATATATGACATCCGAGCTATTTTCTGGTCTTTCTCAACTAGTTTCTTACGAAGTTCTACGACCTCGTTCTTATAATACCTAGCCTTATCTATCATGAGCACCTTTTCATCATGCTCTGACTCAAAGTCTGATTCTGCAGACTCCTTGGTCTCATAGAGATCACTAATTTCCTCCTTCTAGTTCTGCACCATACTGTGCAGTTGAACGTTATGGTCAAGCACCGAGAGATACATTGTCCTCATTGTAGCTATATGTGTTAGCTCTAATGCAGGCATCACTTTATTAAGCGATGTTACCTCCATATCATCTTCCATATCTATCATCATATTAAGATATGATGCCAATCCCATAGTTTCCTCGGAATAATCCTCCTCAAAAAATACTCCTCTGGCTCTGATTCGTCTAGAATCACTAAAGGTACCTCCGCTACTAGCATAGGTGCAGGCTCTACTCTGTTCACAGACTCCTCGCTCACCACGTGTATATATCTATACATCAAGATATCGATCGACATCTATAATAACACATAACAAGTTGATTAGTACATAATACACAATAATATAAGCACAAATCACATTTAATTCATTTAGGGTTAATTTCAATCTTTTAAATCTTTCGGTACTGAGTTTCCTCAATACCTTATTAACTCATTTGACTTAAGTAAAGCTCGAGTTTACTTCCTTCGGACTTTTCCTTCCTTAACGAGGTTATTAGCCTAAGGTTCTTCCCCCCGAATGTTTTATAACCTAAGACTTTGATACCAACTTGTGACGCCCCCAAATCTGAGTATCTTCCAACCCGACAAATGGTGCTCCATGGTACTACATATTGTACATTCATTTCATTGAAATGACATTGAAATGAATGTATTAGCTACATTCTTATTACAATCATAATAACTTTATTCCAAGGTTCTAAAACTGAATACAATACTTCTTGTTCATAAGTGTCATACATACACACATACTAATCTATTACGGGATATCTAACTATCCATCTTAGATTTGCCTTTATCTTTCTTAGAACCTTCAGTTCGTTCGGCCTTAGCTGCAATCATATAATTCAAGCAAGAAGTGAGCATAACTAGCTCATCAAGTTTAATAAAGGATTATATATATACCACTTCGAGAATTATATGATTATCTTCCATAACTGAACAAATAGCTATGAAGCACTATGAAACATTGACTAGCACTTCCATTTCATAACAATGATTCGCAAGTATACCTAATAGCTTAGGAATTATGAACCGGTCAAAAGACCATGAACATACTATTTTCATTTTATACATGAAAAGAACATCCCAACACTAAGGTCGTACATCTAGCATTACTTACGAGCACTTCTAGGTGATCAGCCTATAGTACTCTATGTTGATCAACATTCATCCGTTAAACATATTTACATTTAAATTTTGGCAACCTCACGTGCCCATCAAATAATCAATGAAAATACATTTATTTATTCATAGACAAACTTACCTTTGAATCCGTACCAAATACTTGGCATAAGATAGCGTTAACAGTTCTATATCGAAAGACTTGTAAATAAATTAATCTAACTCTTAAGAATAGTCTAGCCGAGTTAAAACTGGCATCGACCCTTTCGTAAAATAATTCATGCACTTCAAGACATGAAACACAGAAAACTTGACTAACACTGAGGTTAGACAAGCGTTAAGAAAACTTGCCTTCAAGCATCTTCGAATATAATATTCAACAGTTCTCAGTCTTTACAGGATCTACATAATATATTCACATAGAACACTGTAATTTGCTACCAAACAAACTAACTTTATTATTTTAACCGACTTCTTTCTCTTCTATGTCTTACTTGAATTTATTCCATTAGTAATGTCAATTCGACTTACTATACTTCGTTATGGCTTGTTTACGTTCTTATGTTATTAACTGAAACTCGATCATCATTGGTGAGATGCCAACGTTGAATACCATTCCCAGTTTACTTATTTACACTTTTGTGTTCTTCGTTTAATTCTTGTTAAACCATACTTAACCTTCTAACGTTATCACTTTATAAGTGACTTAAAGTCAGCCTTATCATGTACATTAAGTACATTCATGTCTTACTATTGGTTTATATTTAATTGGAATTACAAAACCTAATTTGGTCAACCATTTCCCACTACCGGTGCTTTGGCGCCAGACTTTAGTACACCATTGGCGCTGCGGCGCCAACTAATAGTGGCCAGAGCCCGGAGCCGGTGCTGCAGCGCATCTATTAACACTAGGGTTGGCACTGCAGTGCGGCCCCTGAGCCTCAGTTGGCTTTCATAGTTAACTTTTTCTACGAACTTCTCAGGCTTATAACTTATTCCTTTTACATCCAAATTGGCTCATTCAGAAGTCCACAACTTACAAATTACCTACTCTAGGTGTTCATGCAAGAATCTTACATTTTCGAATCCGTTAACTCGGAATTCACCTTTTGGTTCATTATCGAGCGTTCGTTTATCGTTCGTGAGCGTTCAATACTAGTTTTCTTCGTTCTAAGTTGGAATTCAAAGATTCTTGAGTCCACAACTCTTGAATACCCTATCTCACATGTTGGCATTGAAAACCAAAGTTTCCAAGTCACACGACAAATTTTGACTACTAATCAGAGATTTTTACGTTTTCGACGTTTAACGTCTATTTTCGTAAAATTCGTCATAACTTCGTTACTCGTGTTCTATAAGTAAAATCAAATAGAGCACTCCATTTATTCATCATCTACATCCTAGCCAAGCAAGATGCACATACCCTATCTATGATGGTTTTCATTTTGCCCATCAACAACCATGTTAACATTCAACGATTTCTACGTTTTTAAATTTACGTAAACCCTTATGATTTCTATTTGAACATGACTTATCAATGTTTTAATCATTAATAGCCATCCTTATTCCTCCTGAAGAGACATGCTCCACCAATCTACGATTCTCTACGAGAAAGAAATTGAAAAAGGTCGAAGACTAACGTTTACCAAATATTACCTTTTTCGTTTTTCGCGTTCTTGTTAAACTTCTTAGGTTTTGCTTTGAAGTAGATTGATCACTTGTTTCTAGCTCTTTCTCAATCTCAATATATGTTGGCTAATATTTTTAAACTACAAAATGAACTAGCCAAGCTTATATTAGTAGGAAACTCAAATGGAGGGCAAAATGGTCCAATGGCCACCTCCTTACTATTCCTACCTCCACAACAACTTAGCCACCAAGTAATCACTTTACTTGCTGGCCAAGTGGCCGACCCACATGTCCATGGGTCTTCCCATGGGTTACCCCAAGGGTTTTACCATCCCGTGACCCGTCGGTTCGACCCGCGATTTGATTTCTTGGAACGGGCTTGACTTAACCTAACATTGGACCTTAACTTGGGCTTGCTTACATAATTCATCGGGCTTGATATAATCCAAGTCTAATTGGATTATGCAATGTCCTTAAACTCCAAGTCCATTACGAACTAATCGTATTCTACGCGTATAACTGACGTATTCTCTTCGTTTAGTATTCATACGATATTCGTATTATACGTCATACTATTCTTCATACAATTCTAGTATATCGTACGTATGATAACCGTAATGATCATACACATTACATTTCCCTTTCGAAAATCATTTTTCCTGACCCTTAGGTTTCAAGTCCGCAGGCGAAAATTTTGTTTGTCATAACTGAAATATTATTGGATATTCTATCTCGTCTTAGAATTTTATCATTACGCATTTCTCGGAATTTCAAACTTCATTCCCTAGCAGAAACGGATGAATAATGTTTTTACTGAAAATTCTCGGAAAACATTTATTTTCATCTTGATAATTCAAAACAATTAATCATAACACATAGCCAGAATTCAAACCATATCCGCACATTCTAGGTCATAGAACGACCTTCAAATAACTTACTCACATAAATAATCAATTAAATTCATTTAATCCACATAATCAAATAAAAATTTAATTCATTAAAGATCCGATTTTCTCGGGCGTTACAGTTAAGGAAGAACTTCTCCAAGAAATGGAACGAAGAGTGTCAAAAAACCTTCCTTTCCATCAAAGAGCAACTAGTCAAAGCTCCTGTCTTCGTACCTCCCAGGGATGGTGTTCCCCTGTTTATGTACCTGTCAATTAATGACAATGCCATGGGCTGTATGCTGGAAAAGAAAGATGATAGAGGCTAAGAAAGATCTATCTATTACCTCATCAAAATATTCAGCATCAGTGAGCACAAGTACACCTTGATTGAGAAAACTAGTTGTGCTTTAGCACGGGCTTCCATGAGATTATAACATTCTATCCATGGTCACACAACCCATATCATATCCCGCATGGATCCTCTCAAGTACGTGTTCAGTAAACCAATGTTGAATTGTCAACTATCTAAATGACGGTTGATCCTCTAGCAATTTGACATCATCTACGTGACTCAAAAGTCTATCAAGGGTTAAGGAATTGCGGATCAACTGGCAGCCGCACCAGCCGGGGATTTCAAACCCTTGGAAACATATTTCCCTGGTGAAGGGGTAATGCCAATTAAGCAACACCATCGTGACAATACAACCTAATCATGGAAGATTTATTTTGATGGAGCTGTAAACATGGAAGGTGCTGGAGCTGAAGCAATTCTAGTGTCCATTTCGAGAGAGCAGTATTCTGTTGCCATCAAATTACAGTTTGTCAACACCAACAACACATCTGAGTATGAAGGCTGCATAATGGGGTCTAAGCTAGCCCAATCCATGGGCATCAAATGGTTAACTGTCGTTGAAGATTCTGAACTGGTAATCAGACAAACCATTGGGGTCTGTCACACCAAAGAATTACATTTGCTGCCTTACCATCGACAAGTTATTCAGATGGCTTCAGAGTTTGAAGAAATATCCTTCCTCCATATTCCTCAGAACAGGAATGACTTTGTTGACGCACTAGCAACTTTGGCCTCCTTGGTCAACATACCTGAGAAGGGAAGCATTCAAAATATCACAGTTTCCCGTCAAAAGGCTCCAGCTTACGGGAACTGCATCGGAGAAGTATCGGATGAGCTGCCTCCCATGCAATGCCCTTGGTATCAATCTATCAAGGAGTATCTGCGAGATGGATCTACGGCCACTGAGGCGAGTCAAGTTGATAGAAAGCGGATCCATAGATTGGCCATGAAATTCTATCTGAGCGGAGACGCACTCAATAAAAGAGATACAAGACTAGGTCTTCTCAGATGCCTAAACAAAGACCAACCTCAGAGACTCACGGATGAAATCCATGGTAGAGTATGCAGCCCACACATGAGCGACCCTCTACTTGTTAAAAAGATCCTAAGAACAGGGCATTACTGGCTCTCTCTTAAAGATGACTATGATGATCACGTCAAGAGATGTTATCAATGCCAAATTCATGGGAATGCTATCCACACCCCTCCAAGGGAACTCCACAATATGAGTTCTCCCTGGCCCTTCTCAATATGGGGAATGGACGTGATCGGGCCAATTGAGTCGAAAGCCAGCAATGGTCATCGGTTTATCTTCACCATGATCGACTACTTCACCAAGTGGGTAGAAGCAGCCTCTTCCCCTAGGGTTACTAAAGAGGTGATCATTCGTTTCATCAGAAACAATGTTATTTGTCAATACGGACAACCAGAGGTGATTGTATTAGATAATGTTAAAAACCTCAACAATCAAATGATAGAGGAGTTAGGCAGTAAATTCCACATCAAACATCTCAACTCTGTCATCTATCATCCAAATATGAATGGTGCTGTTGAAGCAGCTAATAAGAATATCAAAAAGATCATGCAAAAGATGTCCGCCAATCACAAAGGATGGCCTGACTTGATGCCTCTAACTGTAACGACCACAAAATTTATACAATTCAGCTATCGACTTCGGTCGTTAACAATACATTCAACCTCTAATTTTACATCATTAAATGATAATACAACCATTGAAATTTGCAGAATTATTAAAATTTTCTATTACAAACGATTCTCGTTCCCAAAACCTTCAACCTTTACATTTAACTGTCTCAAAATCATTTTAATACTACAAGAGTTTACATCGCAAAATAATATTACAATTCAACATTAATATATTATTCAGAACCTTAAACATGGTTCAAATATTAATAACTCAGCCAAAGTATATAAATCTTCAAGTATCACATCTGATTCATATCTTTCAAGTAGCACATAACTTTACCTTAAATTTTTAACCTGTAAAAGTGGTTATTTACAAGGTTGAGCTCGACTGCCCAGCAAAATCTAACAATTTTCATGCATCATATAGCATATCATAACATGCTCGATATACATCTTATAAATACTGTACTAACATAACATACATGTTGTAGTTCATATAATAAGTATAAAGATTTAGTTCCTTACTTGTTGGTCGTTTTACCGATCAATATATGCGTGCAAGTATACACGGTCAACAAGTAATAAAGAGTAAGTAAAGTATCGTTCCCACGGAGAATTAACTAATAAAATTCACCAAGCACTAGTCCATAACCAATTCAGTCTTATTTAAACGAATGATTTAATATTTTATATTTAAACTGTGAAATTAAATAAACCTAACTATTTCTAGAGTGAGACTAGATAATGAAGACCCGATATCACAGTTTCATCTATTGATTCATTCAAATCCACACACTTCATGTTAAGCCAAATTACTTACACTAGATTGCTAGTCAAGAACACGAAAGTAAAGTACAGCCATATCTAAATGTACCATACTCATATCACATATAATCCACAATTGATAAAATATACATGAACACCCACATTACCTAAACCACTATATGTCTTTATGATTTACAAATAATTAGGGTTTAAGGCCAAGTTCTCAAATAACTACGAGCGATACCTCGGTATATGTCTATCCTAAGCACGAATCATACATTTCATCACCATGTAGAACATACAAACACAAGCTATCAAGATCAAATCTAAACCCAAACTCCGTCTTTCAAGTTCATATGGGTTATCATAATAATTGATGGCCAATCAACTAAGCAAATAAGCATGAATAGTAATAGACAATCCATAGCAATCAATAAGGTTAACAATGAAGTATATCAGATTAAACTAAGCATTAGGTTCCATTGCAATCCCAAAATAGAATTTAACTCATAGTTGAATTAGAATCCATGATCCACAATTGAATATACATTGAAAGATACAAGTAGAAGTAAAGAGAGTTAGGGATTAAGAATAGCAACTCTGAGTTTCTTCTCTTCTTTCACTTTTGAACTTCCAATGTTCTTCAATTGCTTCAATCCCCAAATCTTAGCTAATCTAGGGTTCTAATCTAATCTAATCGAATAAGGAAATTAAAGAAAAGAAAAGAGCATATGTTAGCTACGTGATCCCCTAAGGGGTGGAATACCATTACATACTGATAATACGTCTTATTTATAAGCCCTAATTGAACCCCCCTCCAAGTTATGCTCTAATTTACTGTTTAGTGAAAAAGTCAGCTTTGATCAACATCAGAAGTGGCGCGGCCGCGCTGGGAATGGCCTGGAGTTAGGCGAGCCTGCGCTCATGTTTCAGATCGCACTTTTTTTGGTCCAGGAAATGGTGCGGCCGTGCCTAAAATTCACTAGAAATTCGTGCGCCCGCGCTGCTGGTTTTTTGCTGTAGTGTCCTCTGGTAAAACGGCCATAACTTTTGATCCGAGAGAATTTACGGGGCCTGCCACCTATTAAATCAAAGCTCTCGACGAGCTCTACAACTTTCATTCTTTGATAATTGAGAAATAATGGATGGATGAAGGCTGAAATTGGGTTGGAAGTGACAGCTCTGCAAATGGCCACCCAAAATAGTGACATTTAACATCCGTTTGTACAAAGGTCATAACTCTTGCATCCAAACTCCGATTAGAATGATTCAAGACGTTTCAGAGAGCTAAGAAGAAGCTCTACAACATATTCTAAGTTCCAAGCCAAGAACATGAAATGAACATGAAAGCCCAAACGATGTCCGCATTGCTTTTCCTTGTGTTTTCATACCAATAGTTGCTCACACCGTTCCTAAACATTAGATCTACAAAATTAACACAAAATGCATGGAAAGTAGCTAAGAAACATGAGTATAAGAAACTAATTCAAGTAACAGATACCGGATAAATAGGTATAAAACCTATCTATCAAATACCCCCAAACTTAAACTTTTTCTTGTCCCAAAGTAACACAACATAATGCAATCTCCATGGTATGCAAGCTACACTACTATGCAAATGAATCTCAAGATTTCCAGCCATGTTAAGAATTCCAATAAGATATGCCTCAGAGAAATATCAAGATCTAAAAATAAAGCATCAAACTAAGCTAAAGGCATAATGACATACAGTCAGACAATCTCAACCTGCTATAGAGATGTCGTGTGTGTGTGTTATGTTCACAGATAAGCTTGACAAAGGTGAAGATTTCATATGCTATACTGCTTAAGAAAGAAAATTGAGGTTCAAATCAAGAACTATTCGTATAAATGAAACAACAACTACTCCAACACATCAGTACAAGCTAAGGTTCAACAAAGGGTTTGTTCTGCTTTATTTTTACTCACGAGGGTGATTTTCGCACTTTCCCACGTTGTTTATTAATTTTTTTTATTTTCCATGACTGTGCAATGTCTCATTCCATTAGGCTAACAGTGCTACCCCTTAGCTAGCTTTCAACCAACGATTCCCAGACCATAAAAGACCTTAAGGCACTAGGTGTAGAGACAATCCCCTCGGGCATACTTACTCAAGTAATAAAGGCTCCGAAACAAGACTAGCCACGGTAATTATTTCATTTTTTTTCATTTTTCTCATTTTTTTAATATAGCAAGTATACCCATGCGTTTCCAAAGTTTGAATTTTAGTGTTTCATAGTCAATGCTCACTTCCTACACAATTCTATCTTTAATAATAGTGTTTTCATCTCAGCAAGCAACAAGTTAATCTTTAACCAACAAGCAAACATGAACACTTACGTGCTAACTGGTAGCATCTAAACAACAAACATAGATCGCATCATGTATAAAATTATAACTAAGCTTAAGTTATCAATCACGTTCAAAAATCTATCAAATTTCTATATCATCAATGGCCATATTAGAATTCAACCGACTAAAAACATGGGAATATGCTATGTAATGCAACTAAACACATACTAAATAAAAAGGACAAAAGAAAACTAAAAAAAAATTTCATGTAGAATTTAACTACAAAAATACTAAAATACCCCTACCATGCAACTTAAACATGCAATCAAACTATATGCAACTAACTATATGCAACAACTACTCACTACAACCCAATACCCCCAAACATAAAATGAACAATGCCCTTATTGTAATTAAAAGTGAAAGAATACTCCCTTAAGTGGCAATGTCATCTTCGTTCGCCTCCTCATGATCCGATGGTATATCAGGCGATGGATAAGTTTGAGATATTCTATAGTTGGAAACTGAGTGTGGGCTTCTAACTGTCCGAATGCTTGAGTCAGAAATTCTTAGAATTAAGCAGTGTTTATTTTCTATGACTGAGATATGGCGCGGCAGCACTATGTTTGGTTTGTAGTTGGGCGCGGCCGCGCTACCCTATACCCTGGAAGCTTCAATATTTTTGACTTCTGTTTGATCCTGAATGCTTATAGCAATTGGATTGAACCTGAGAGGAGAAACAATCAAACTATTATTAAGACTTACAACTATCAAACATTTACAAAATATGGAAAGTATGAAGAATTAAACATAGCAGAAGAAGTAAATGGAAATGTAAATAAGAATTAAACAAGTAGGGAGAAAGATTGGATGGGGTGCCTCCCATCGAGCGCTCAGTTTATAGTCCGTTAGCTAGACTCATTTCTTGACATCGCTATCTGATTCCTCTATGATAGGCGAGGAACCCTCCATCCATTAGAACTGCAATGTGCATAGGTAGGTTCCCCATCTTACGAGTCTGTGAATTGAAATAACCTAGCATATTTCCTGTACATGATGCCCCCAGTTCTATTGCATAGCTAGGTGCTTCGTCCGTTGTATTTGTGAATAAATTACTGCATTGAGGCATGAAAAATACAACAAACTTTTCCTCTTCACTTTTCTCTTCCTCAGCCCACCATGGTGTATAAGAGGCCTCTTCATCATCCTGATCTTTACTTTGAATGTGGCTACCAAGAGGACATGGGTGTGCAAAGTTCACTGAATTTTTCAACTCTGACTAAAAAGGCACTTGGGGTATTATACAAGTCGTTTCATGTTCTACATTATCCAATTCCCTAGTTGTCTCCTCAATGACAACTTCTTTGAGCTCATCCAGTGGCATGTACACTTCTGGTTCTCCATGAGTTTCATCATACATGGCATAGCAACAATTATTTTGTAGGCGATTGTTCAAGGCTTCGAACATTTGATCCATTTGATTCTGAAGATTCTGAATTGACCTCTCTTGCTCAATCATCTTCTCCTGAGTTGATGCTATAAACTTGAACCACAAAGCCTCCAATCTTGAATTATCTTGTACAAGTTCAGAATCCGTATATTGAGGACCATTCATTAAGGAGTTAATAAGTTGTTCCATCTGTCTATTAAGATTTTGGGTTGATAACTCCTGACTCATTATCATTTCTTCTTGTTCTACTATAATCCTTGACATGAATTCCTTCAACTCTGAATTTTCTTCTTATCGCATTGGAGGAGTATATGAGAAATTTGATGGATATGTTGGACTTAGAACACAGTATTGGTCTTGATAATTATAACTCTATTCATAATCTGGGTGATATCCCCAACCTTGATGATCATTGGGATAAACATTGTTGTTGAGGTAATCACCCCCAAAATGTACTTGTCCAACTCTAATGTTGCACTGATAACTCAGATTCTCGCCAGTATAATATACACATGTAACTGTTATCTCTCGAGTACGTTGGGCTGCAAGAACATCCAACCTCTCCAAAAGTGTTGCAATTTCTGCTGACAATATAGAAAATAAATTTAGTCCTTCAGTTATTGTGTCCCTTGGTCGAGTCATATTCGCATGTGGCCATTGATAAGCAAAGTCATCCATGGTACCTGATAAGAGAGAAATATAAGAAGATAACTAAAATAAAATAAAATGTTTAAATTAAGACCAATTTGATTGAAATTAATGTTGGCGAAAATTATTAAACTAATTCCCTGGCAGCGGCGCCAAAAACTTGTTGGTTGTTTAACCGATCAATATATGTGTGCAAGTATACACGGTCAACATATAATAAAGAGTAAGTAAAGTATCGTTCCCACGAAGAATTAACTAATAAAATTCACCAAGCACTAGTCCATAACCATTTCAGTCTTATTTAAACGAATGATTTAATATTTTATATTTAAACTGTGAAATTAAATAAACCTAACTATTTCTAGAGTGAGACTAGATAATGAAGACCCGATATCACAGTTTCATCTATTGATTCATTCAAATCCACACACTTCATGTTAAGCCAAATTACTTACACTAGATTGCTAGTCAAGAACACGAAAGTAAAGTACAGCCATATCTAAATGTACCATACTCATATCACATATAATCCACAATTGATAAAATATACATGAACACCCACATTACCTAAACCACTATATGTCTTTGTGATTTACAAATAATTAGGGTTTAAGGCCAAGTTCTCAAATAACTACGAGCGATACCTCGGTATATGTCTATCCTAAGCACGAATCATACATTTCATCACCATGTAGAACATACAAACACAATCTATCAAGATCAAATCTAAACCCATACTCCGTCTTTCAAGTTCATATGGGTTATCATAATAATTGATGGCCAATCAACTAAGCAAATAAGCATGAATAGTAATAGACAATCCCATAGAAATCAATAAGGTTAACAATGAAGTATATCAGATTAAACTAAGCATTAGGTTCCATTGCAATCCCAAAATAGAATTTAACTCATAGTTGAATTAGAATCCATGATCCACAGTTGAATATACATTCAAATATACAAATAGAAGTAAAGAGAGTTAGGGATTAAGAATAGAAAATCTGAGTTTCTTCTCTTCTTTCACTTTTGAACTTCCAATGTTCTTCAATTGTTTCAATCCCCAAATCTTAGCTAATCTAGGGTTCTAATCTAATCTAATCGAATAAGGAAATTAAATAAAAGAAAAATGAATATGTTAGCTACGTGATCCCCCAAGGGGTGGAATCCCCTTATATACTGATAATACGTCTTATTTATAAGCCCTAATTGAACCCCCCCTCCAAGTTACGCTCTAATTTACTGTTTAGTGAAAAAGTCAGCTCTGGTCAACATCAGAAGTGGCGCGGCTGCACTGGGAATGGCCTGGAGTTAGGCGCGCCCGCGCTCAAGTTTTAGATCGCACTTTTTTTGGTCCAGGGAATGGCGCGGCCGCGCCTAAAATACACTAGAAATTCGCGCGCCCGCGCTGCTGGTTTTCTGCTGCAGTGTCCTCTGGTAAAACGGTTATAACTTTTGATCCGGGAGGAGTTACGGGGCCTGCCTCCTATCAAATCGAAGCACTCGACGAGCTCTGCAACTTTCATTCTTTGATAATTTGATGAATAATAGACGGATGAAGGCTGAAATTGGGTTGAAAGTGACAGCTATGCAAATGGCCACCCAAAACAGTGACGTTCAACATCCGTTGGTACAAAGGTCATAACTCTTGCATCCGAACTCCGATTGGAATGATTCAAGATATTCCGGAGAGCTACGAAGAAGCTCTAAAACATAATCCATGTTCCAAGTCAAGAACATGAAATGAACATGAAAGCTCAAACGATGTCCGGATTACTTTTCCTTGCATTTTCATACCAATAGTCGCTCACACCGTTCCCAAGCATTAGATCTACAAAATGAACACAAAATGCATGAAAAGTAGCTAAGAAATATGAGTATAAGCAACTAATTCAAGTAACAGATACTTGATAAATAGGTATAAAAACTACTTATCATTACTCAGTCAACGTCATCATAAATTGAGTTTAACATTTCATACATTCAACATTAATATAACTCACAATGCTGTTTGCAATAAAGATTTCAAACAGTTCATTGTCAAATTCACATAGCAAATAAGAACTGAAAAACTTGTCTTGATCGTTGTTTACCAATAATAGTTTAATAACTTACAGTTATCTGCACTTCACGTTCCCCAAAAATACGAGTTTCACAAACTGAATACGCACTTCCACGCCAAAATTTAACTGAGGAGGTCTTTATAAAAAGTCCTCCCACAGCAAAGCCTTTCTCAAAATTGGAGGCCTTATTGTTGGTGAATGAAACAAAGGCCAAGCCCTTCTATTTATAGGTTTAGAAAAGGGGTAATGTTCTCAATTTAGTCGATGTGGGACTTGATTTATACTAATTTTTCTTATTTTTAACATGATAAGTGTATTCATTCATCACGAATTCATTTCTTAACCAATCCGATCCGTTCAAGTTGTGTAGTTTTCGTTTTATAGAGGAGAACAACAATCATCTATCAATTTAAAGTTTCAATCAAGAATTACCATCAAAACCCAAATCCTTCATCTTTAGCATAAATACATGAATTTGATTTCTGAAAAATCATTTTTAGATGACCATTATGAAATTATAAAATCTAATAACATATATAACATCATATCCCACAAATTTATTAACCAAAACCCCAATTTTAAAAGAAACTCAAGAACACATAAACTAGAAATATAAACTAGATTATGTGCTTTTAATTCCTTAAGAAATAAAATTAACCTTATTAGTAAAATTATAATTTCTATTCAATCATTATAATTGTAACGTCCACGAATTTGAAACTCCTTATTTAATTAAATATGTGATTTTATTTTTAATGAGTTAGTTTTGTGAAGTTATTTAATCCTTATGTGGTTATTGGATCTATGAAATAATTAAAGGGAGTCACTAATAGTTTATTTAAATTAGTGGACTAGCCCTAAGAATTTAATATCAAAATTTTATAGGATTATTAATAAGTAAATATTCAATTTATTTGAATATAGTGACAGGATGTGAATATATTGATTAATTTCAATTATGAGCAATTAATTGATAATGTATTAATTAATAATTATTATAAATAAATAATAATTAATGAGTAAGAGATTAATAAATATAAATGATTATATTTACTTGATAAATTTGTGCAATATAGTAAACCTTGTTACATGGTAGTTAATTGTATATTTTATATTATACAAGGTGACACATTAATATGTCTATATATTATAGATATATACTATATAGTAAGAGTTATTGCATTTATGTGAGTACTTAAATAATCCCCAACTTTCTATTAAGTTGTAGCATTAACATATTTATATTACATTTTGGGAATTATAGTAACCAACCCAAGCTTGATTGTTGAGATTTAATCATTGTCCCAAATTAGAAGTCTCACCTATTGGTTACGTATTAGGCCAATGGCCTATTCCTTACCATTGCGTGAAGTCCAGCAAGAACCAAAAGGCTATTATAGCCATGATCATGAGCTGAGAGATGGGAAGAGGGAGTTGGTGATCTCTTTCCACCAAACTCTCTCAATCCAATGAATTCTTCTTCCATCCCTTGGTTTGATTTCTTGGTGAATGGCATAGTATGGACAATAAACTTTCTATAAATTGAATACTTCTCTTTCTCATTCCTTGTTGCTAAGATTTTCTAAGGAGTGCATTAGTGAGTGTTACTTGCTGAGCTATTAGGGAGTATTATCAGAGGAGAGAGGGACATCAATTCAGACTTCAAAGAGGTATAAAATTTAAGTTTTGTTCTTAATTTAAGTTTTGGCAAATTCTTGCAATTCTCTAGAATTCTCTGATAATTGATATAGATTAGCATGTCTTTGTGTTTTTTAAGTTGGTTTAAATGCTATAAAGTACTGTAGCTGGTCTGGGTATAAAATTAGCAATACATGTGCTAAAGCTCTGCTGAAGCAGAGCCATTTATTTTTGCCTCTGAACGAAGTGGCGCGGCCGCGACACTTCTATAGCTTGTTACCGCACGGCCGCGCGGCCGCGCGGGGGTGTTTTCTTTGATACTACTTTAATGACTCAGTGAAAGGACGAGCATCCTACTTTGATTATTATATGCTTATAAACAACCTTAACACATGTGTTGAGGATGTTATGTATATAGGAGTCATGCTAGCTTTTTTTGGTTGGGATATTAAAAGAAAACTTGAAGAGTTGGAAAATAGTTTTGATAAACTTTTTGCAACACATATTCTAACCTTAGATGCGAGTGTGTTACGTTCTGATATGATCTGACTTATATCAATATGTTGGTTATATGGTTATATGGTTAAAGGTAATATAAGATATTCAAGCATGATTAAAAAGAAAAATTTCAAGAAAAAGGACTATATTGGCTATGTATAAGCGAACTATGTATACACTAAGTTTTGAACTTAAAAATATGTTCATGTGATCTATTATGTGATTACGAAAGCATGATGTAGACTATGTAAACCCATTTATGTATGCTTGAAGAGGTTTTACTAATAGAGACTTAAAGTTTCGAAAATGAACTTGATAAACTATAGTTGAGAACTTGTAAGTATGCTTTTGATATCTAACATATGAATGTATAGTTGAGGTCAAAGGGCCATGTAGCATGTGTATAATGACTAGACATGATCGACCATATTATCTTAACATATGAAGTCTTGAATAAATGAAAAACTAATAATAACTTATTATTTGTTTGATGAAGGGTTAAAATTAGTTAATCATATAATAACATTTGTGTTGTGCATGATTGTTCCATTTATGTGCATGGCGTGTGTACACTGGCTTACTACAGAAGCAGCCTTATCTTGGTTTGCACCAGGAGCAGCGCGGCCGCGCGTCTCCTTAGTACAAATCAGGCACGGCCGCGCCAGTCTGCAGTGAGGTCTGAGTTCTTTAAATAAATTAAGAACTGATGCATGCTTATATGATTACTCTAGTCTGTAATACATGTCCAGCATAGTAGTCACGTGTTAATAAGCATGTTATTGAAATATTCTATGATGAATTAGTGTTTGCGACTTTAAAGTCAATAGTGATTTCAACTATGACATAATGTGTTAGAAAACTAATCGTGTAATGTAATGACACATGTATAGAAGAATGTTATGTGATGATTTGATTCTTGTAAGTATAGACTCATATTAGTTTAAACATACTAATTGGAAAGACCGACTTGTTAATGTTAGGTCATTTCAGCGCAAGTTAATTAAAGCTAGAATTGTATTGTAGCTGACAGGCAAGTATCCTACACCCTTGCATTACTTTATTCGATGCATATCGTAAGCAAGTATCCTACACCCTTGCATTATTTTATTCGACGCATATCGTAAGCAAGTATACTACACCCTTGCATTACTTTATTCGACGTATATCGTAAGCAAGTTTCCTAAACTTACTCTAATTACTTTTATTGAGCAAGTATCCGAACACTATTTTATTGTATTGCAAGTTCCTAACTTACACAAATTTGTTTATGTGAAAGTTTCCTACCCTTCTCATATTATATTAAGTAGGTTATTGTTGAATTGAAAGTTATTAATTTAAGCTTGAATCTCATTTCCAAGCATGCTATTAAGTGGTTTAATTACCTTATAATTATTCCACATTGATATTATTGATATTCGCACTTGGTGCACTTGAATTCGTATAGTCTTGGACTTGTACATCATTTAAAGTTTTATAATTCTTGAACTATGTCAGATAGAGTTTGAACCTTTGTTCGGTCAGACAAGTGTATGAAGTTTTATAAAAGCTATCCAAACCTATTGAGGGTAAGGATTCTTAGACTGAAAGAACAACCATTTCTATGATAAGGGAGTACCAGGTATCTAATATAAGATACACAAAGCAGATTTAAATGTTATGCATATACATAGTGTACGCGAGGCTGATCCCCTCAAGTACTTATTCTGTAGCCAGTAACCAAAGGGTCAATCAGCTATTGATTCCGTTGGAGTGTTATAGTTCAAAGTTTACTTGAATAATAGTTGTTCTAAAAGCAATCATTATCTTTGCTTCTAATATTTGTATTGTTGAATCCTTTAGATATTCATATTGTTGAATTCTTTGTCAGATATTTTTCCCTTCATCATGATATACCCTTATTGTTGTATATAAACTTGTTGAGCAAACTTGTTGCTCATCCTTGCTATATCATGAAATAAATTGCAGCTAAGCCCGAGACCTCAGGAAAGGAAAAGGGTAAAGGAAAGATGTAGATTAGTCACCAGGAGCAGACTTTACTATATGCCTAGTTTAAATTTATGTTATGTAATAAGAACCCTAATTATTATTTTAGGGTATGTTTGTAAGACTTTATTAAGGTTATCGAATCTTGGGACTAGTAACACCTTTTGAATGAACGACGTACATTTATTATATTCCGCATTTTAGTTATCGTATGTTGTTTAGAGGTGGATGTTTGTATTTTATCGTGATGATCGAACTGGGGTCAGAGGACCCGAATTTGGGGGCGTCATAGGTTAGTATCAAAGCTATAGGTTATAAACATTAGGAATGTGAAACCTAGGTTATAACCTTAGTAGAAAACTCACGTAGAGTATGTAAGTGATGGGATGAAGAAATCCATCGAATTTTATTGTGATATTGAAGTGGTTTATTTAAATCAAGAATGATTGATAGACGTCTTAAACTTCTTAATGCTAACTTGGATAGCATATCACATAAAGCCTAATTGTTTCTTCCTTTCCTCAGATCATGCCGCCTAGGAGACTTCAGCGAAATCAGAGGGAGGAAGGATCCGTTAACAATGGTAGAGGGGAAAATGTTGATCCAATACAAAACTTCATTAACCTGTTAACTGAGGCAATACAAAATAGACCCCCGCCAGTAGCAGGGTAGCCAGGACAACACTTGGCTAGCTTTAAGGACTTTAAATTGGTAGGACCACCAGAGTTTCGAGGAACCTTGGACCCAATTGAAGCCCTGACATGGATAGAAGAAATGGAGAAGATGTTTGAGGTCGTATAAGTGGCCAAACCACAGAAGACGAGTTTTGCCACTTTCATGATGAAAGGCGAAGCTAATTACTGGTGGAAGGCCAATAAGGGACGAGCAGACGAAGGAGTTATTCATTGGGATAGATTTAAGGAGCTATTCCTTGAGAATTACTTCTTAGAGAATACGTAACAGGATATGGGAGTTAAGTTTCTTGAACTGAAGCAAGGTAGTATATTTGTCGCAGAGTATGCGACAAAATTTAAATAGTTAGCCTAATTCGCGTCACATCAGGTTGACACGGAGGCCAGGAAGGTAAGGTGGTTCGAATTAGGATTAAAACCATGGGTGCAGAAAGCAGTGGCTGTATTAAAGATTAAGACTTACTCTAATCCTTTAGAAAGGGCTATCATTATCGTAGGAGGCAACGAAGCCATTGCGCGATTCAAATAAGAAAAGAAGACCGGACAGGACGGTCAAAAGGGGGGAAGCAGCGGAGGAAGCAACCCTAATAAGCATAAGTGGACAGAGAGCAATCCTCTGGAGGTAATAAGTCCGGAGGGGGGGCCAAGAAAAGTATGAAGTGTAATAACTGTGGGAGGAATCACTCGGGGGAGTGCATGAAGGGGAAGAGTGTTTGTTATCGTTGCGAACAATCGGGGCACATGGCTCCTCAGTGTCCGAATAAGCCGAAGGGAGGATGTTTCTCGTGTGGCGCCACAGACCATCAAATCAAGGACTGCCCGAAGAAAAAGGGCGATGCAGCTAGCGATAACCGCAACAACAACAACAATGGACTGAACATTGGAGGGCCAGCCAGTCAAGCTAATAGACCAATGGCACGAACGTTCAACATGACCGTACAGGATGCGGTGGAATCTAAAGACGTGGTGTCAGGTATCATTCCGATCAATGATATAGATGCATACGTGTTATTTGATTCGGGTGCTACCTGCCTTTTTGTTTCCGAAGAATTTGCTAAATAGTTAGACTTATCCCGTGAGAGATTAGAACACCTTATGAACGTAGAAGTAGTAAACAAGGAAATTATTCCCGTAGAATACATTCATAGGAATTGTGATGCCAAATTACGAGGATTTAAGCTCAAAGTGAATTTGATACCGATTCGTTTGGGGGAGTTCAATGTAATCCTTGGGATGGATTGGTTATCGGTTCACGGAGCAGTTATAGACTATAAGAAGAAGTGTGTACACCTTAGTACTCCGAATAAGTCGAAGGTGGTATTTTATGGAAGTAAATCGCCGAGACAATCTCATTGTCTGATCATGGTACAAGCGCATAGATTGCTTAGGAAGGGTTATATAGGATATCTGGCTCATGTGGTTGATACTCGACGAGTAGAGGGCGAACTGAGTCAGATACCTATTGTAAGGGATTTCGTTGATGTCTTCCCAAACAAAATTTCGAGATTGCCACCGGATAAAGAGATTGAGTTTGTTATTGATTTGGCACCGGGGATAGCACCGGTATACAAAGCGTCGTATCGTATGGCACCAGTAGAGATGAAAGAACTGATGGCTCAATTACGAGAGTTGTTAGATAAGGGATACATTCGACCGATTGTATCATCGTGGGGAGCACCAGTCTTATTCGTAAAGAAGAAAGATGGGTCGCTAAGACTTTGTATCGACTACCAAGAGTTGAACAAGGTCACCATTAAGAATAAGTACCCGTTGCCCCGGATAGACGATTTGTTTGATCAGTTGAAGGGGGCAAAGTACTTTTCGAAGATTGACTTGAGAACCGGTTATCATCAACTAAAAGTGAGGCCATAAGACATTCCAAAGACGACATTCAGAACTCGGTATGGACACTTCGAGTTTTTGGTAATGTCATTTGGATTGAGGAACGCGCCAGCAGCATTTATGGATTTGATGAACAGAGTATTCAAACAGTATTTGGATAAGTTTGTTGTCATATTCGTAGATGACATCCTAGTATATTCAGAGACGGAGGAAGAACACACCGAACATCTTCGGATAGTTTTGGAGACATTAAGGAGGGAGAAGCTATATGTAAAATTCTCCAAGTGTGAGTTTTGGTGGCAGAGAGTGCAGTTTTTAGGGCACATTATCGACAAGAATGGTGTTTCAATAGATCCAGGGAAGGTAGAAGCGGTTATCAACTGGGAGCAGCCGAAGACGCCGACAAAAATCAAGAGTTTCCTAGGATTGGTGGGATACTATCGAAGATTTATTAGGGATTTTTTGAGACTAGCATCGCCATTGACCAAACTTACCAGAAAAACAGTTAAGTTCGTTTGGACGGAGAAGTGCGAGGAAAGTTTCCTAGAATTGAAGAAGAGGTTTAGTCAAGCACCTGTGTTGGCTATACCGGACAACACGAGAGCATTTGTAGTGTATAGTGATGCGTCATACAAGGGTCTCGGCTATGTACTAATGCAACACGGCAGGGTCATCGCGTACGCGTCACTTCAGCTGAAAGATTATGAGAAAGGATATTCGACTCATGATCTAGAGTTAGCAGTAGTAGTTTTCGCCTTGAAGATTTAGAGGCATTATTTGTATGGCAAGAAGTGTGAGATATATACAGATCACAAGAGTCTGAAGTATATCTTCATGCAACGAGAGTTAAACATGAGGCAATACCGATGGTAAGAATTAATCAAAAATTATGATTGTGAGATTATGTACCATCCAGGCAAAGCAAATGTAGTGGCCGATGCCTTGAGTAGAAAAGGCAGAGAGAAGTTGTTGAAGTTGACCATTCAAGAAGAATTAGTGAAAGATTTTGAACGACTAGACTTGGAGATTAAGTATCCGATGGAGACCAACGAACAATTATTTACAGTGTTAGCGAGCCCGACTTTATTGGATAAGGTTAAAGAGGCACAAGAAAAGGACGAAGATTGCAATTACATCAAGAAACGAGTGACTGAAGGTGATGAATTAAAATTCAAGATTAATAGCACTAGACTACTAAGATTTGAAGGACGAATTTAGGTAATGTTAGCACCAGAACTAAGAGAGGAGATTTTGTAAGAAGCACACAGTACGAGATATTCGACACACCCAGGAAGCACGAAGATGTACCAAGATTTGCGTCACCACTTCTGGTGGCCAAACATGAATATAGAAGTTGCAGAATGCGTAAGTAGATGACTAACTTGTCAGAGGGTCAAGGCAGAGCACCAACGACCAAGCGGGTTATTACAACCATTAGAAATTCTAGAATGGAAATGGGAGCACATCACAATGGATTTTGTGGTGGGACTTCCAGCAACGCATAAAGGGCACGACGCCATATGGGTAATTGTAGATCGCCTTACTAAGTCAGCTCACTTTTTGCCGATTAAGATTAAGTATAGTTGGATCACTTAGCCAAATTGTATGTCAAGGAAATTATCTCGAGGCATGGGGTGCCGGTATCTATTGTATCAGATAGAGATCCGTGATTTACCTCAAACTTCTGGAAGAGTCTTCAATAAAGAATGGGGACACAACTACGAATAAGTATCGCGTATCATCCGCAGACCGATGGGTAAAGTGAGAGGACAATTCAAACACTTGAAGACATGCTCCGAGCTTGTGTGATGAACTTCAAGGGTAGTTGGGAGGATCACCTTCTATTAGTAGAGTTCGTGTATAACAATAATTATCACGCCAGTATTGGAATACCACCGTACAAAGCACTGTATGGGAGAAAATGTAGAATGCCTTTATGCTAAGACGAAGTTAGAGAACGTCAACTATTGGGACCAGAGTTGGTACAACAGACGGTAAAAATCATTCAGGTGATAAGAGCACGATTAGTAGTAGCTCAAAATTGCCAGAAGAAGTAAGTGGATTTACATCACAAGAAGACAGATTTTGAAGTAGGGAGCTATGCATTTCTGAAAGTATCTCCCTGAAAAGGGAAGATTCATTTTGGGAAGAAGGGCAAGTTGAGCCCTAGGTTCATAGGACCGTTCGAGATTTTGAGGCGAGTCGGTGAAGTGGCATACGAGGTAGCGTTACCTCCTGAACTTGAGCACATTCACAAGGTGTTTCATGTGTCAGTATTGCGGCCATATAAACCAGACTACAAGCACGTTATCTCCTATGAACCAATTCAAGTTGAGAAAGACTTATCGTACGAGGAAGTTCCTGTCCAGATACTAGATAGGAAGGAAAAAAAGTTGAGGAATAAGATTATTCATTCCGTTAAGATTCTCTAGAGGAACCACGCAGTAGAATAAGCTACGTGGGAGCTAGAAGAGAAAATGAGAGCGAATTATCCGTTTTTATTTGAGTAACCTTATTTTTACAATTCTGAGGACGAAAATTTTATAATGGGGGAGGGATGTAACGTCCACGAATTTGAAACTCCTTATTTAATTAAATATGTGATTTAATTTTTAACGAGTTAGTTTTGTGAGGTTATTTAAACCTTATGTGGTTGTGTGGATTTATGAAATGATTAAAGGGAATCACAAATAGTTTATTTAAATTAGTGGACTATCCCTAAGAATTTAATATCAAAATTTGATAGGATTATTAATAAGTAAATATTCAATTTATTTGAATATAGTGGCAGGATGTGAATATATTGATTAATTTCAATTATGAGTAATTAATTTATAACGTGTTAACTAATAATTATCATAAATAAATAATATTTAATGAGTAATAGATTAATAAATATAATATGATTATATTTACTTGATAAATTTGTGCAATATAGTAAACCTTGTTACATGGTAGTTAATTGTATATTTTATATTGTACAAGGTGACACATTAATATGTCTATATATTATAGATATAGACTATATAGTAAGAGTTATTGCATTTATGTGAGTACTTAAATAATCCCCAAATTTTTATTATGTTGTAGCATTAAAACATTTATATTACATTTTTGGAATTATAGTAACCAACCCAAGCTTGATTACTGAGATTTAATCATTGTCCCAAATTAGAAGTCTCGCCTATTACATACGTATTAGGCCAATGGCCTATTCCCTACCATTACGTGAAGTCCATCAATAACCAAAAGGCTATTATAGCCATGATCATGAGCTGAGAAATGGGAAGAGGGAGTTGGTGATCTCTTTCCACCAAACTCTCTCAATCCAATGAATTCTTCTTCCATCTCTTGGTTTGATTTCTTGGTGAATGGCTTAGCATGGACAATAAACTTTCTATAAATTGAACACTTCTCTTTCTCATTCCTTGTTGCTGAGATTTTCAATGGAGTGCATTATTGAGTGTTACTTGCTGGGCTATTATGGAGTATTATCATAGGAGAGAGGGATCTCAATTCAGACTTCAAAAAGGTATAAAATCTAAGTTTTGTTCTTAATTTAAGTTTTGGCAAATTCTTGCAATTCTCTAGAATTATCTGATAATTGATATAGATTAGCATGTCTCTGTGTTGTTTAAGTTGGTTTGAATGCTATAAAGTACTGCAGCTGGTCTGGGTATAAAATGAACAATACATGTGCTAAGGCTCTGCAGAAGCAGAGCCATTTATTTTTGCCTCTGAACGAAGTGGCGCGGCCGCACCACTTCTATAGCTTGTTACTGCGCGCCCGTGCGGGGGTGTTTTCTTAGATACGGTTTTAATGACTCAGTAAGAGGACGAGCATGCTACTTTGATTATTAAATGCTTGTAAACAACCTTAACACATATGTTGAGGATGTTATGTATATAGGAGTCATGCTAGCTTGTTTTGGTTGGGATATTAAAAGAAAACTTGAAGAGTTGGAAAATAGTTTCGATAAACTTTTTGCAAAACATATTCTAACCTTAGATGCGAGTGTGTTACATTCTGATATGTCTTGACTTATGTCAATATGTTGGTTATATGGTTAAAGGTAATATAAGATATTCAAGCATGATTAAAAATGGAAACTTCAAGAAAATAGACTATATTGGCTATGTATAAGCGAACCATGTATACACTAAGTTTTGAACTTAAAATTATGTTCATGTGATCTATTATGTGATTACGAAAGCATGATGTAGACTATGTAAACCCATTTTTGTATGCTTGAAGAAGTTTTACTAATAGAGACTTAAAGTTTCAAAAATGAACTTGATAAACTATAAGTTGAGAACTTGTAAGTATGCTTTTGATATCTAACATATGAATGTATAGTTGAGGCCAAAGGGCCATGTAGCATGTGTATAATGACTAAACATGATCGACCTTGTTAGCTTAACATATGAACCCTTGAGTAAATGAAAAACTAATAATGAACTATGATATGTTTGATGAAGGGTTAAAATTAGTTATTCGTATAATACCATGTGTGTTGTGCATGATTGGTCCATTTATGTGCATAGTGTGTGTACACTAGCTTACTGCAGAAGTAGCCTTATCTTGGTTTGCACCAGGAGCAGCGCGGCCGCGCGTCTCCTTAGTACAAATCAGGCTCGGCCGCGACAGTCTGCAGTGAGGTCTAAGTTCTATAAATAAATTGAGAACTGATGCATGCTTATATGATTACTCTAATCTGTAATACATGTCCAGTATAGTAGTCATGTGTTAATAAGCATGTTATTGAAATATTCTATGATGAATTAGTGTTTGCGACTTTAAAGTCAATAGTGAATTCAACTATGACATAGTGTGTTAGAAAACTAATCGGGTAATGTAATGACAGATGTTGAGAAGAATGATATTATAAGACCCCGAATTTTATGAAATACAAGTATTTAATTTTTCTTATAATTACTATTCAGTAAATGGTTAAATTGATAAAAGTTATAATTAAGGGTGATATATGAAATTTTTTTCAAAATACGCAAGTGGTTTTAAAATATTCATTTTTGTCATGAAATATTCGTTTAGTCGTGCAATATTCTTTCTGTCGGGAAATATTCGTACGACGGCGCAGCCATTTGTGGGCCCCATAATAGAATAACTGTCGGATGAAGAAAATAACAAATTTGAATTTTTATAAATAACGACGTAGTTGTTACCGTTAACACTGTTGGAATACCTAGTGGTTAAAATACAGTAATACGCGTAGTTGCACAGTAGCACACGGTATTGCACAGTATTTTTTTTAATTATTGATTCTTACGTGAGAAGGCACTACTCAATAATTGTTACAGTAATTTCTGTTCTATATTTTATTTTATTGAATCAATAATTGCTACGTTGATATTTTATATTATTGTTATTTCAATAATTGTCACTGCACAGTATCTCCATTATCAGATCAATAGTTCATATTATTTGAATAATATTATTAGATAGTATTATTGACAATGTCTAGAAAGTTCTGTCAAGGAGAGGTTTGGACACCTAATTGCGCGCCAGTAAGGAGAAATCCTTATCGGAAAGCCCCCTCTTTTCTGGGAACTGCCTGGTTGTCATTATTGTGATTCTGTAATATTATTTATGAATAATTAATTATTGATCTATACGATAATGAAATATTTATTTGATGTGGATATAAATGATGGATTTATTTATGTAGTTATAAATGAAAGAATTAATGTTGAGGTATTTTATCAGTATTTTGTCGGATTGGAGGTATTAAAGGATCAAATCAGTGTTCTTACAGATTTATTGTGTGAGTTATAATTTTTAATCTGACCATTGGATCGTTGTGATTTTTGGATATGTTATACATATATAAGTTGAGTATATGTTCACAAATTTTGAACCGTTAAAAATGAATGAATGATTTGTTATGAATTTTAAGAGGTGACTGATACAGAAAATAGGTTTATAAATAATTTTGGTGAAAAATTCTAGAAATGGGTGGGCCCTACTTTTGGTTGTTGGGGAAGATGGCTGATTTTTGGTGGGTAGAATAGTAGCAGGTAAAGCTATCAGGTAGTAGGTCAAGTCTACTTTGGCGTGCTAACATTTTCCTATAAATAGAGGGCTAAGTTAGAATTGAAAATCACACCAGAATTTATAAGTTTTCTCTCTTTTTCTCTCTAGATTATCGAGTGTATTTTGTGAGTATTTAGATACTTGGTGAGTTTCTATTCATCAGTATAAGTTTCCTTCAGTATCATATCCGATATCCAGTCAGAAGTGCTGCTCTTTTGAGGTAAGGGATAGTAAAGGATTTTAAGGGTTGTTATGTTTTTCAGTTTCGTAATTTTTCTGACCTTCAAAAATTCTAGAAAAATTTGAAATGATAATTTGATGAGTTTTCTTGATTGTGTCTAAAAATAGCGATTTTTGGATGTATAGATTAAGAGTTGTGAATTTTATGAGAAAAAACTATTTTAAAAGTAACAGCTTATAACTCCTTATGGTTAACTCCAAAATTGGTGAAATTTTTATTGAGAGTACATGTATATAATAGAAGTATAATCTATTAATTTTAGAATTTTTGGATAAAAGTACAATTTTTAATAAATATCTAAATATTCGGCTGTTTTGGCCATATGAAAAATAGTAAATAATTTTTAAAAATTCTGAGAAAAATATATGTTCAATATGGGACTATATTCTACTAAATCTCATAAAAGAAAATTTGTTTGTACTGATTTGGTATTTTTCATAAAAATAGACTAGTTATGAGTAAATGAATTAAATATGATATGTGAAGTAAGAAAATTAGAAAATAGGATTTTATGGCTTGAGAATCCTATATGAAGTATATGCAGATTTTTTATGAGGGTTTTGGTTATTGGTGATGAAATCTTATGAGTTTGGAATTTTAGGATGATTAAATGCATTATTTAGTAAAGTGTAAACAATTAAAATAAATTATTTATAAGTTTAAGAAATGTTATTTCAATATCATTATACCGAAATATTGATATGGATTTTATTATGGAATTTCTACCTTTTTATGTCGGGTTTACTATTCATGAGTTACTATTCATGGGTTACTATTCACAAGTTGCTATTCATGACAAAATTGGTTTCTTTTTTTTTTCTAACCAAATTATAGTTGATTTATGAATATTACTCTTGAGATTAAATCTAGATATTTTGATTATATTAATTTTACTATTATATATAACATTTTTATAACTCTAATGATGATATTTCTCTTTGACTTGAGTGTAAAGATGGATAGATTTTTGGTATGATCATGACTATGGGTTCCCTTTGGCCAGTAGTGCAAAGTTAAATTGTTGACTAGTATGATCATGACAATTGAATTTATAATTCAATATCTTTAGCGTAAGTGCAAAGATGAAATGATCAACATGGTTATAATTATTGTTTATATAAATTCTGAAATGATTATATATTTCTTTGAGATATGAATATATTTAGCCTGTAGTGCAAGTATGAACTGTTGATGAATATATTTGGCCTGTAGTGCAAATGTGAACTGTTGATGAATATCTTTGGCCTGTAGTGTAAAGATAAATTATTGATGAATATCTTTGGCATGTAGTGCAAAGATGAATTGTTAATGAATATCTTTGACCCGTAGTTCAAAGATGACCTGTTGTTGAATATCTTTGGCCTGTAGTGCAAAGATGGTCTGTTGATGAATATCTTTGGCCATAGTGCAAAGATGAAATTGTTAGTATGATTATAAATAGGAACTATGATTTGGTATAACCATGATATTTGATGTTTCAGGTAAAGACATGTGATGAAAATTATCTTCGTCCTGAATGCGAAGAGGAATTTAGAATTACAATTATGATTATGAGTTATTCATATAATTATGGAAAGGAACTGTTGATTAATGTTACAGGGATAAAACATTATTGGTGGACTTTTAATGTGGAGAAAATAATAGACTTTACGGTCTATTTGACTCTTATAGTGGATTTCTCGTTCCGCTGCAACTATGGTTGAAATTTTTTATCGTCTACCATATGCTCTAAATCTCTGATTTATTACTGTTGAAGGCTATTGATAATTTATTTATCTTTAGTCATGATATTCTTTACTGAGCTAGTTGTGCTCACCCTTTTGTTTCAAAATTCCTTTCAGGTAATACGAGTGTAGCTGGGTCGAGCGGGGATAACAGGGGAATAGAACGGTGGTCATCATTTAGTAGTTATATTTGATGAATCCAATAGGGTGAGGCAAACCCAACGTTGTAAGGGTGTTTTACCACTATCATACAAGATGTCTAATGTCATACAATCTCATGTCATTATAAGACAGGGTTGTTCACATCCACTTGCTGAGTATATTTACGAGCACTACCTATATAATCTTGGTGTTTGTTTGAAGTATAATTCACGATTAAAGATAGTGGAGATAATGATATGTCAAGAGAAGACTCACCATTGGAAAGAATATGATAGTAATCTTCTTGTTTTTCTTTGGGGTCTATTAGGTCAACCAAGGATAATTCTGTGGACATATGATATCTATCATAACCTAGAAGCATGGCCTCCCATGTACGAAGTTTTCCTTGAGCACTTCCCAAAGATTCTAATTTCTAAAATAGTTTTTGACTATACCTATATGTAGGTATCACCGTGAGGTACTGTCCACTGATGGGACATTTGTCACATTACAGTTGGGACATGAGTCACAGTTGGTATATATTTGTATCCAAACTCACAGCATATGTGTTGTTGTATTTTGTACGACAGTTGTTGTAATAAAGTTGTAGTTGTTTTCTGTACCTTGTATTTGGCGACTCAGAATAGGTTGGGTGAAATGGACCTATTTTGGGGTTGTCACAAATATGTGATGATTTGATTCTTGTAAGTGTAGACTCATATTAGTTTACACATACTAATTGGAAAGACCGACTTGTTAATGTTAGGTCATTTCAGCGCAAGTTATTTAAAGCTAGAATTATATTGTTGTTGAGCAAACAGGCAAGTATCCTGCACCCTTGCATTACTTTATTCGATGCATATCGTTAGCAAATATCCTACACCCTTGCATTACTATATTCGACGTATATCGTAAGCAAGTATCCTACACCCTTGCGTTACTTTATTCGACGCATATCATAAGCAAGTATCCTACACCCTTGCATTACTTTATTCGACGCATATCGTAAGCAAGTTCCCTAAACTTAATCCAATTACTTTTATTGAGCAAGTATCCGAACACTATTTTATTGTATTGCAAGTTCCTAACTTACACAATATTATTTTAGTGAAAGTTTCCTATCCTTCTCATATTGTATTGAGTAGGTTATTGTTGAATTGAAAGTAATTCATTTAAGCTTGAATCTCATTTCCAAGCATGCTATTAAGTGGTGTAATTAATTTATAATTATTCCACATTGATAGTATTGATATTCGCACTTGGTGCACTTGAATTCGTACAGTTTTGGACTTGTACATCATCTAAAGTTCTATAATTCTTGAACTGTGTCAGATAGAGTCTGAACCTTTGTTCGGTCAGACAAGTGTATAAAGTTTTATAAAAGCTATACAAACCTATTGAGGGTAAGGATTCTTAGACTGAAAGAACAACCCTTTCTATGATAAGGGAGTACCAGGTATCTAATATAAGATACACAGAGCAGATTTAAATGTTATGCATATACATAGTGTACGCGAGGCTGATCCCCTCAAGTACTTATTCTGTAGCCAGTAACCAAAGGGTCAATCAGCTATTGATTCCATTGGAGTGTTATAGTTCAAAGTCTACTTGAATAACAGTTATTCTAAAAGCAATCATTATCTTTGCTTCTAATATTTATATTGTTGAATCTTTCAGATATTCATATTGTTGAATTCTTTGTCAGATATTTTTCCTTTCATCATGATATATCCTTATTATTGTATTTAAACTTGTTGAGCAAACTTGTTACTCATCCTTGCTATATCATGAAATATATTGCAGCTAAGCCCGATACCTCAGGAAAGGACAGGGGTAAAGGAAAGATGTAGATTAATCACCAGGAGCAGACTTTACTATATGCCTAGTTTAAATTTATGTTATGTAATAAGAACCCTAATTATTTTTTTAGGGTATGTTTGTAAGACTTTATTAAGGTTATCGAATCTTAGGACTAGTAACACATTTTGAATGAACGACGTACGTTTATTATATTCCGCATTTTAGTTATCGTATGTTGTTTAGAGGTGGATGTTTGTATTTTATCGTGATGACCAAACCGGGGTCAGAGGACCCGGATTCGGGGGCATCAGAATAATCATAACATTATTTAACAAATTCTCACTTCTCTAATTTAATTATTTAATTAAATTAGAATATCATCATTATACTCGCGTAATAAAATACGTATAAATTCCATCTATTTTATCACACTTAAATAAATTATACCATAACAATTTTCATCTAATATTTATTTAATACCATAAATATTCATTTTATTCCATAAATTTTTCAACTAAAATTTTTAATGTACTTAATAAATATTTTACTCGCATTATATTAACATTTACATTTTCATGCAATATATTACCTTCTCACTTTATTAAATAAATTATACTTGTACTAATTCACTATTTTGATTAAGTGAATTATTCAAACTATTTATGAAACTTAACCCATAATAATTTCCATTGCCCACAAGGCATAACAATTAAAATTATATTATCTCATAATATAATTTCAACTTAATTAAATTAACTGATATTATTTAATTTCTTTAATAGTTTAATTAACTATTAAATCTCACATTTTTTAACATATGAATATATAATTCTATTCACACCAAATCACATAATTCAAATTATATACACCTCATAATAAGAATTTTAATTATTAAATTCTTATTTTAATAAATTATGAAAATTCGGGTTGTCACATCATTCCCTCCTTATAAGGATTCCATCCTCGGAATCAAAGAAACCTCCCTTAATCGATTTTCATCAAATCTCTTTTCAAATTTTATCGTTGAATATCTTCAACACATTACCTTAATATAGGTTTATATTTCCTACTACATTTATTTCTTCAACAAATTCTAGGTTTTATTTCATAACTTTCACTTGAACTCAATTATATTTTGAGTATTATATATTCTTTAAACCATTCATTTTCTTTTCTAAGGATCGTTATCATAAACACTCGGGATATTACATTCACCATTTCTTCTAAGAATTTCGTCCTCAAAAATTGATCTATTAATATTTATTCATTCAATCTATCAAAATAGATTGTTAATACTTTATTCATTCATTGGGTTCTATAACCACTTTCTTTCCACAAAGATCTTTCTACAATTATTAACTTTTCTATTAAAAGTTTTACATTATTCTTTGATAAGTTATAATTTACATATGCAATCAAAACCCAAGTTTTTTTATCTTTAACATATTCTTGTGATTTTGATTACTCTAGAACCAATTAAAGAGACTATATATACTAGATTATACACCCATACACATATATATACAACATCTCTTGAAATCACCCAACCAAAATAGCTTTTTAAATGAAGAACTTGAGAAACTATAAATTAGAATTTTAAAACTAGATGAATACCTTTGATTCTTCTTAAACTTGATTAGATGATGAGAAACCTTCTTCTTTTTCCTTGATTCCTCCAAGCTTCTTCTCAATGCTCTCTAACTCTCTTCTCCAATACTCTATTTTATTTATTCTTAAGCTTTAGGAACAAAACACGTACATCCATATAGCTGATATAAACATAATGCGTATGCTTTATGGCCTCATCAGTTACAATAACAAAGGGTCACAAAGCCATGTTCGACTAGCACCCAAAATCCCCTTTTTCAATTATTTCTTTTAGCAATCCTTCTTATCATATGGTACCCTTGTACTGTAACGACCCCAAAATTTGTACAATAATATTATCCTTCTTGATCGCTAACAATACAACTTTAATCTATCATTACATTATTATTCGATATTAAAATCACTAAAAATGTGGAATATTTATACTTTTATACATTTCCTTCTGAATTGCAATAAATCGCAACCTTTACATTACATCTCTTCGATTCAAATTTATATCATGAATCGTTACAACAAAATGATTATACAAGGTCTTACATCATAAATAGATATCCAAATACACCGGATAGCTCAACTTACAATTCAACAACATGTTACATTCAAAATATTAAATGCATTTCTCATAAAACATAAGTAATCTTTGCGAATATGAATCTCTATAATTCACTTAGCACATATTCTTACCTTGAAATCTTGACATGCAAAAATGGTTATTTGAAAGATTGAGCTCGACAGTCCAGCAAAATCTAACAGTTTTCATGCATCACGTAGCACATAATAACATGCTCAACATTTGTCTCATAATCGTTGGACTAATATAACATACATGCTGCAGTTCACATAATAGGTATAAAGATTGAGTTCCTTACTCAATCAACATTTAATACTCAATCAACATAGTCATACATTGACTTTAAAATTTTATACTTTCAACATATATATAACACATCATGCTCTTTGTAATAAAGATTTAAAACAGTTAATCATCAATTTCACATAGCAAATAGGAACTAAAAGGCTTGCCTTGATCGTTGTTTACCAATAGCAGTTTAACAGCTTACAATTATCTACACTTCACGTGCCCTACACAATTATTTAATCATACACATCAACTATTAGTCACATAGCAACGCATAGTAGTTCTAAAGTAAACTTTACTCTACATCCCATAACCCTTGTTATTGATCAATACACAATGTTCAATTTGATTGTGTTAACTTTCGACTTACATCTCACTATATTTCATACTCGAAGTTCACTCAAGTATTTAAGTCTTGCTAGGAGTACTTATTGGTTTTATATTAACCCCTTTCATTATCTTATAATATTCATTTCATTTGATTTAAAATACTTTTTACGTTCATTAACACTTGTCACGGCGTTTCGACGTTCATTCGTCACACGCCCGATTTGTCTATCTTATGTATGCTTAGTGTGCTTATACAACTTATCTAATACATCATTTATTAATATTAAACATCAATATATTTACTAACATTCATATTTTATAACTTAGGACAACATCTTTTATCGTCAAGAGCACTACACTTGCATACGTGCAAGCCCGACGCCCTCCGATTGCCTCCGAAAACACAACAGTCCTAAAGATGACAATTTTAACTGCTATTCCCGACCTCAAATTGAAAAATTTAAAGAATAAAAGTTGTAGGTCTATTCGTCCTCGTTCCGGATCATCTTGAATCGCCTCAATCGGAGTTCGTATCAAAATGTTGTGCTTATTTTAGTAAAATATGTCCGGTCAAAATTTGGCTAGATAGACTACCCCCTGCCCCACCCCGCCAAGGCAGGGGTTTTTGTACTTGGGGGGACCGCCGGGGCGGGGGTCCCTTATGTTAATTTGTGATTTTTCATCCCAAACACTACAGAAAGCCAAATTAAGTCTACAAACTCCTTTCTAACAACCATACCAACCTACCCAAGGTGTAATATGTTTACAGAAACATAAACTAATGTTTCTAACACGTTTCTAACCATATAAACAACATAAACATCAAAGATTACAATCTTTAATTTCACTGTTTCTATTATTTCTTCTTCTTTTGACATTCATAGCGAAATTCTTCATTGTGAATTCGTTTTACATCTGTATTGACTCGTTCAACTTGGGTTATTTTCGTTTTTCAATATACTAACAATATCTATCATTAATTTTAGATTCTATCCATTCAACATAAGTTAAAATATACATATGCCATCAAAACCCAAGTTTTTTTTATCTTTAACATAGTCATATGATTTTGATTACTCTAGAACCAATTAAAGAGACTATATATACTATATTATACACCCATACACATATATACGCAACATCTCTTCAAATCACCCAACCAAAATAGCTTTTTAAGTGAAGAACTTGAGAAACTGTGAATTAGAATTTTAAAACTAGATGAATACATTTGATTCTTCTTAAACTTGATTAGATGATAAGAAACCTTCTTCTTCTTCCTTGATTCCTCCAAGCTTCTTCTCAAAGCTCCCTAACTCTCTTCTCCAATACTCTGTTTTATTTATTCTTAGGCTTTAGGAACAAAACACGTACAACCATATAACTGATATAAACATAATGCGTATGCTTTATGGCCTCATCAGTTACAATAATAAAGGGTCACTAAGCCATGTTTGGCTAGCACCCAAAATCCCCTTTTTCAATTATTTTTTTTAGCAATCCTTCTTATCATATGGTACCCTTGTCACACCCATTAACTATTCGAATTGAATTAATCTCAATTCATTAATAAATTCAATTAAACCTTTCTAATAAAATTATAACTTCTATTTAGCCAATATAATCATAATTTTATTTAACAATCATTAATCCTCTAATTTAATTACTTAATTAAATTAGGAAATCACCACCACATTAACGTAACAATTATGCACAAATTATAAAATTATTTATCATCAATTTATTTAATATCATCAAACTTAAATAAATTATTCCATAATAATTTTCATTGAATATTTATTTTAATCCATAAATATTTCAACTAAAATACTTATTTTACTTGATAAATATTTTAATTATTTACGATCTCACAATCGTAACATATTAACATATTACATTTATATGTAACATGCATTACTCTCTCATATCATAATAAGAATTTTATTTATTAAATTCTTATTTTAATAATTTTTAAAAATTCGGGTTGTCACATCCTTCCCTCCTTATAAGGATTCCGTCCTCGGAATCACCGAAACCCTACCTTACTAAGGTTTTCATCAAATCTCTTTAAAAAAAATTATCGTTGAATAACTTCAACACATTACCTTAATATAGGTTTTATATCTCGTACTACCTTCATTTCTTGAACAAATTCTAGGTTTTATTTCTTAACTTTTACTTGAACTCAATTATATTTTGAGTATTATATATTTTTTAACCCATTCATTTCCTTTTCTAAGGATCGTTATCATATACTCAACTCATAAACACTCGGGATATTACATTCACCCCTTCTTCTAAGAATTTCGTCCTCGAAATTTTATTTATTAATCTTCATTCATTCAATCTATCAAAATAGATTTTACGTTAATACTTTATTCATTCATTGGGTCTATAACCACTCTCTTTTCACAAAGATCTTTCTACCATTATTAACTTTTCTATTAAAAGTTTTACATTATTCTTTGATAACTCATCTCCTTCTCACTTCAAAATTTCTTTTCTCACTTATTCAATATATTCATCATTCAGTGTCGCATTCTATGACTTACTTTTTTCTAAGGAATATCATCCTTACCACATTCACCTTTTAGAATAGCAAGAATCTTTCATAATTGCTCAATAATTGGGAAGCAGTATGAATAACTCAGGAATTTAAAAGATTCCAAATCATGCTGAGGGGTCATCAGACCTTGAACTACGTCCACGGTTATAAGTACTCTTTCAACTTAAACCTTAACAGTCATTAGACTATAGGGACTCCCGTACTTAGGGTGTTAAGCCCTTCGTACGATGTATTGTGCACAAACATTTAAACGCTATGCGTATATGTCCATAGTTATAAGTATTCTTTTAACTTAAACTTTAAGAGTCATAAGACAATAGGGACTCCTCATACTTAGGGTGATCAGCCCTTCGTACAATGTATTGTGCACAAACATCTCAACGCATTGCGTAAAATAACTCCCCTATAATAGGGTTGTTCATCTCAGCTTTTCAACATCTGAATCCGCACCAAAATAATTTGGTTTGGCATAACTTCTCAGGAACGCTTAAATTTCATGAACATTTTTCAATATTCGTCTAGCTGAATCAAATAGCATAGACTTCTACAACAATTCGGACATCAATCGAAATATATACATACATATATATATATATATATATATATATATATATATATATATATATATATATTCTCATATCTTAAAGAAATCTCAAAAATCTTTTTATGACGTCATAATACCGCACTATATTTACAGTCCTTTTGAGGATTCCGTCATTTGGTGATTTTATCATACTACATCATACCATATTGGGCTGACGATCCTTAGATCACATCAACTAGTAAGTAATACTGCATTGATGACTCCATCATTTTTCTCATCTCTGCACCAGGGTCCATGATGCATTGATGATATAAAAATATATTTTGATATATTTCAAATCATTTTTGTCTAGCCGAAGCAATTAGCATAGACATACGAATAACGATATTGTTTTTAAAACTCATTGGATTCATCATTTGATCCAATGTTTTTCAAGAAAATAGAAGTACAAACATCAGCACGAAGTCAATAAACTTCGAAAATCTAGCATAGCTAGTAGATTTAGAATATCCAGGTATCCATCAACTTCAATCTTTATTCCACTACTTCATTATTTAACCAATTCTTTTTATTTATAGTACCACCAATACTCTTATACTAAATATTCTTGTATTTTACCTTACAATATTCCTATACCCCCAATATAATTCATCAAACTTACTACACATTGAAAGTTCAGGAACTTGCCACAATAATATGAGTTTAAGAATTTATCCTAGTCAGACCATAGGCGTCCATTCGCTGAGGGGTTCAAAAACACACCATATTATTATGAGTCAAAAACTTACCATGTGCATTAGTTTTAAGAACACGCACATAACCCTAATAATATCTAACTAATCTTAATAGTTTCTAACTATCAAATATACACATGAGAAAATAATCACCTTTTCGCCACATATACATTGATATCACGACTCCAACATTCCAATGATTATCAATGTGATAAGCTGAGTGCAAGCACAAAACAAATCGCACATACAAAGGTTTGTACAACTCAGCCACCACATGAGTCCTCAATTGAAATCCCACCTAGCTCTATCTTGCCTATAACTTGCTCTTTGCTCGATACGAATTTCTCGTATCACATTATTTATAACTCCTCATGAGTTTATCTTGTACTATTTCATAGCACATTACCTTCATAGCATCAAGCTATAATTATTCAAATATTACAAACCATCTTCCTTTTATAACTTAAACAGATCACGTCGTGATCTTATTTTATAATCATCCCCTTTCTTTCTTTTTTCATCATTTACGACATTATTCGTTATCTTGGCTATTGGAGTTAGGTAACTACCATTTCTTATCTTTATATCACTTCAAGATTCTTCTTTGAATTTTCTTGTTTATATAACACTTCTTCCTTTAAGAATTTCTAACTTCATTTACATTGCTCAACATTTCATTCGAGTTCCACATTTTCATCATACGTATCCATTTTCTATACTTGGTACACATCGATTCTCTAAAAGTTTCAATATGGTACGCTGAGTGGTTTCCCACAAACAACCAATAAACTAGGTTTCGAGTTGCTAGTTCGTATATACCGCCACTCTATGAAGGAATCGTTTAGCCCAGATACTATACATCAACTATTAAAGATTACAATTGTACCGTACTTAAATATAACTTTCTATTCTTAACTTCTTTATCATTCTCTTTTTATAGACATTATTTATTCATTATCACCTTACATCCTTATTATTGCAGTTGGGTAATCCCACATTCATATTCCTTATAACTCTGCGAGATTCTTCTTTGAATTCTCTTACGCATGTTTTAATCCCTTCTTTATAAATTTCTTAAATTACTTCTTATTGTTCAAACTCTATTTGAGCTTATTCGTTCATTATCTTCACCTCTCTTCTCTAAGGTTATAGCCTAAGGTACTCTTACCTAAGGTTTCTAACCTATCAGCTTTGATACCAACTGTAACGACCCTAAAATTTATACAATAATATTCTCCTTCTCGATCGTTAACAATACAACTTTAATATATCTTTGCATCATTATTCGATATTAAAATTACTAAAAATGCGGAATATTTAAACTTTTATACATTTCCTTCTGTATTGCCCTAATCGCAACATTTACATTACATCTCTTCGATTCAAATTTATATCATGAATCGTTACAACAAAATGACTATACAAGGTCTTACATCATAAATATATATCCAAATATATCAGATTGCTCAACTTACACTTCAACAACATGTTACATTCAAAATATTAAATACATTTCTCATAAAACATAAGTAATCTTCGCGAATATAAATCTCTATAATTCACTTAGCACATATCCTTACCTTAAAATATTGACCTGTTAAAATGGTTATTTGCAAGATTGAGCTCGACAGCCCAACAAAATCTAACAGTTTTCATGCATCGCGTAGCACATAATAACATACTCAACATTTACCTCATAATCATTGGAGTAACATAACATACATGCTACAGTTCACATAACAAGTATAAAGATTGAGTTCCTTACTCAATCAACATTCAATACTCAATCAACGTAGTCATACATTGACTTTAATGTTTTATACTTTCAACATATATATAACACATCATGCTCTTTGTAATAAAGATTTAAAACAGTTAATCATCAAGTTCACATAGCAAATAGGAACTGAAAGACTTGTCTTGATCGTTGTATACCAATAACAGTTTAACAGCTTATAGTTATCTGTATTTCACGTGTCCTACACAATTATTTAATCATACACATCAACTATTAGTCACATAGCAACACATAGTAGTTGTATAGTAAACTTTTCTCTACATCCCATAACCCTTCTTATTAATCAATACACAATGTTCAATTTGATTGTGTTAAATTTTGACTTACATGTCACTATATTTCATACTAAAAGTTCATTCAAGTGTTTAAGTCTTTCTAGGACTACTTATGGGTATTATATTAACCCCATTCACTATCTTATAGTATTCATTTCATTTGATTTAAAATAATTTTTACATTCATTAACACTTGTCACGGCGTTTCGACGTTCATTCGTCACACGCCCGATTTTTCTCTCTTGTGTATGATTAGTATGCTTATACAACTTATCTAATACATCATTTATTAATGTTAAACATTATTACATTTACTTACATTCATGTTTTATAACTTAGAATAACATCTTTTATCGTCAAGAGCACTACACTTGCATACGTGCATGCCCGACGCCCTCTGATTGCCTTCAAAAACACAATAGTCCTAAAGATGAAAATTTTGACCCCTGTTCCCGACCTCAACTTGAAAAACATAAAGAATAAATTGTAGGTCTATTCGTCCTCGTTTCGGATCATCTTGAATCACCTCAATCGGAGTTTGTATGAAAACGTTATACTCATTTTCGTAAAACATGTCCGGTCAGTTTTTTTTTTCCAAAATTTGGCTAGACAGATACCCCCCCCACCCCGCCAGGGCGGGGGTTTTTGTACTGGGGGGGCTCACCGGGGCGGGGGTCCCTTCTGCTAATTCGCGATTTTTCATCCCAAACACTACAAAAAGCCAAATTAGGCCTACAAACTCCTTTCTAACAACCATACCAACCTATCCAAGATGTAATATGTTTACAGAAACATAAAATAATATTTCTAACACGTATCTAACCACATAAACAACATAAACATCAAAGATTACAACTTTTAATTTCACTATTTCTATTATTTCTTCTTCTTTTGACATTCATAGTGAAATTCTTCACTGTGAATTCGTTTTATATTCGTTTTGACTCGTTCAACTTGGGTTGTTTTCGTTTTTCAACATACTAACTATATCTATCATCAATTTCAGATTCTATCCGTCAATTTTGTCTCCAACATAAGTTAATAATACATATTCCATTAAAACCCAAGTTTTTTTATCTTAAACATATTCTTACGATTTTGATTACACGAGAACCAATTAAAGAGACTATATATACTAGATTATACACCCATACACACATATATGCAACATCTCTTCAAATCACCCAACCAAAATAGCTTTTTAAGTGAAGAACTTGAGAAACTATAAATTAGAATTTTTAAACTAGATGAATTCCTTTGATTCTTCTTAAACTTGATTAGATGATAAGAAACCTTCTTCTTCTTCCTTGATTCCTCCAAGCTTCTTCTCAAAGCTCTCTAACTCTCTTCTCCAATACTCTGTTTTCTTTATTCTTAGGCTTTAGGAACAAAACACGTACAACCATATAACTGATATAAACATAATGCGTATGTTTTATGGCCTCATCAATTACAATAACAAAGGGTCACTAAGCCATGTTTGGCTAGCACCCAAAATCTCCTTTTTTCAATTAATTTTTTTTAGCAATCCTTCTTATTATATGGTACCCTTGTCACACCCATCAACTATTTGAATTGAATTAATCTCAATTCATTAATAAATCCAATTAAACCTTACTAACAAAATTATAACTTCTATTTGGCCATTATAATCATAATTTTATTTAACAATCATTAATCCTCTAATTTAATTACTTAATTAAATTGGGAAATCACCACCACATTAACGTAATAATTATGCACAAATTATAAAATTATTTATCATTAATTTATTTAATATCATCATACTTAAATAAATTGTTCCATAATAATTTTCATTGAATATTTATTTTAATCCATAAATATTTCAACTAAAATACTTATTTTACTTGACAAATATTTCAATTATTTATGATCTCACAATCGTAACATATTAACATATTACATTTATATGTAACATACATTACTCTCTCATATCATAATAAGAATTTTATTTATTAAATTCTTATTTTAATAATTTTCAAAAATTCGGGTTGTCACATCCTTCCCTCCTTATAAGGATTCCGTCCTCGGAATCACCGAAACCCTACCTTACTAAGGTTTTCATCAAATCTCTTTAAAAAAAAATTATCGTTGAATAACTTCAACACATTACCTTAATATAGGTTTTATATCACGTACTACCTTCATTTCTTTAACAAATTTTAGGTTTTATTTCATAAATTTTACTTGAACTCAATGAGTATTATATATTCTTTAACCCATTCATTTCCTTTTCTAAGAATCGTTATCATAACTGCAACGACCCCAAAATTTATACAATTTAACTATCGACTTCGGTCGTTAACAATACATTCAACCTTTAATTTTACATCATTAAATGATAATACAACCATTGAAATTTGCGGAATAATTAAAATTTTCTATTACTAACTATTCTAGTTCCCAAAACCTTCAACCTTTACATCCAACTGTCTCAGAATCATTTTAATACTACAAGAGTTTACATCGCAGAACAATATTACTATTCAACATTAATACATTATTCTGAACCTTAAACATGGTTCAAATATTAATAACTCAGCCAAAGTATATAAATCTTCAAGTATCACATCTGATTCATATCTTTCAAGTAGCACATAACTTTACCTTAAATCTTTAACCTGCAAAAGTGGCTATTTGCAAGGTTGAGCTCGACAGCCCAGCAAAATCTAGCAGTTTTTATGCATCACATAGCATATCATAACATGCTCGATATACATCTCATAAACATTGGACTAGCATAACATACATGTTGTAGTTCATATAACAAGTATAAAGATTTAGTTCCTTACTCAATCAACATTCATTACCCAATCAACGTAGTCATAAATTGACTTTAACATTTCATGCTTTCAACATTAATATAACACACCATGATATTTGTAATAAAGATTTCAAACAGTTCATCATCAAAATCACATAGCAAATAAGAACTGAAAGACTTGCCTTAATCGTTGTTTACCAATAACAGTTTTACAGCTTACAGTTACCTACACTTCACGTGCCCCAAAAATACGAGTTTCTCAAACTGAATACACACTTCCATGCCAAAATTTAACTAAGGAGGTCGTTATAAAAAGTCCTCCCACAACAAAGTCTTTCTCAAAATTGGAGGCCTTATTGTTGGTGAATGAAACAAAGGCCAAGCCCTTCTATTTATAGGTTTATAAAAGGGCTAATGTTTTCAATTTAGTCAATGTGAGACTTGGTTTATACTAATTTTAAATGGTTTATACTAATTTTTCTTATTTTTAACATGCTAAGTGTATTCATTCATCACGAATTCATTTCTTAACCAATTCGATCCGTTCAAGTTGTGATGTTTTCGTTTTATAGATGAGAACAACAATCATCCATCAATTTAAAGTTTCAATCACGAATTCATCATCAATTTTAGTCTCAAAGTATACCAAAACACACATTACCATCAAAGCCCAAATTCTTCTTATTTAGCATAAATACATGAATTTGATTTCTGAAAAATCATTTTTAGATGACCATTATGAAATTATAAAATATAATAACATATATAATGTGAGACCCCAGATTTTATGAATAAAGATTTAAATTTCTCGAAATATTTTTTTAATATTATGGTGTGGATTTGATATAATGTTATAGTTGTGGGTAGTATTTAGAAATTTTGCAAAGTATGCAAGTTGTTGTATTATATTCGATTGGTCGGAGAATATTCGTTTTAGTAGGAAATATTCGTACAACGGCACAATCATTAGTGGACCCCACAACAGAATTATTGTCGGATTGACAAAATGATAAAAATATTTTATGAAAATAACGGCGGAAGTTTTACCGTTAACTGTTGAAACACCCGGTGTTAAAAGTACAGTAATATGCGTGGTTGCATAGTAACATACGGTATTGGTTATTAATGCTTACGTGATAAGTCACTCAGTTTGATTCAATTATTGTCAAATAATAATATGAATTATTTAGCGATAATGAAGTTTTGTTTTATTCGTATTATTAACGTAATAAAACAGAAACGTCTTTTTATATAAAACAGAATACTTTATTAAAGTTATTCTATAAATAGAATATATTATATTTTATTTAAAAGATTTTTCTTTAAATGTGGACCGTCAAATTAAATTAAATCAATCTGGACCGTTCATGGATTAGTTACTATACATTCCATTTTCCTATAAATAGAAGCTCATTCCTTCATTATTTTCTTACGAATTTACTGAAACTCTAGAGAGAGAAACTATAGAGAGAGTTCTTCTTCTATAATCTTGAGCGTATTTCTTTAGAGTTTAAGAAAGCTTTGAGCGTAGTAAAAGTTTCTTCGAGTATATTCTCGCCCTACCAGTCGCAATACTCTTCTTTCAAAGGTAAGGGATATTATTTGTTGTACTCGTAAGGGATATTATTTGTTGTACTCGTAAGGGGTATTATTTCTTTTGCATTCATAAAGAGAACTTCTGTTATTCCATTATTTATTATTCTGTTGGAATAACCGGTATATACGGTCTACCCTATACTTGGTGACATTCCTCTATTATTCTGTTAGAACATCATGTCTGTGTGTTTTACGCCGGACCTGTTTCCGTTATTTATTATTCTGTTGGAATAACCTGTCTGTGCGGTCTATCGCATGCATGGTGATTTCTTTTGTTATTCCATTATTTATTATACTCAGTTGGTTAAAACTTTGACTTCTATACTCCATGAAATTAGTAGAATATACTTGATATTTGCGCTTCATCCAGCATCTTTTCATGGAAATATTCTTTTGAACATTCTTGAATTTTACTCTACACAAAAGTATCATGTTGACAATTTGGACGTTATTGGTTCCTGGACAAATTAATTCTTGAACTTATTTTATTGAATTCTTATATCATTGTCATCATCCTCATGCTTATATTATGTTGAAAGTCATCTGTGGCCTGTAGTGCATAGATGGACTTGATATGATTATGACTAGGGATTATTCGGTATAATCATAACCGTAATGTTACTAATGATGTGAAAAAAGTCCTCATTGGCCTGTAATGCATTGATGGACAGTTTTTTGTATGATTATGGCTATGGATTCTCTTTGGCCGTAGTGCAGAGATGAATTATTTTATGGCATGATCAGGACCGTTGATGAAAACACGATTATCTTTAGCCGTAGTGCAAGGATAATTCGTGGTCGTGATACTAAAGAATATCCTTGGCCGTAGTGTAGGGGTGATTCGATGACGTGGATTATTTATTAAGCTGAGTTTCAGCGATAAAAGTCATGAAAAATCTTTTAAATCATAAAAGATAGTAGATTTTACTCTCTACTTGACTCTTCTAACGGATTGCTACTTCCGCTGCAGTTAAACTTGATGTCTATTATATTTTATCAGTTTAACACTGTTGAAGGCTAATGATAATTTATTCTGCATTATCTTAGTCATAATATTTCTTACTAGGCTAGTTGAGCTCACCCTTTCTTTCACTGTTCTCTTCAGGAAATGAGAACGTAGCTGGGACTAGTCGGGGAACGGGATGATGGTCCAGATGATAGCATTAGTAGTCCTCACTATTCTGTTAAATAGTGTGACAATAATTGTAATGAGGACTCCTTTTGAGTTTGGATAATCTCTAGTAGACAATATTTGTATTCAAACTCACAGTTATGTTCTATCATATTGTACACGACAGTTGTATAATTAAGTTATATTTGAATTCTGTGCCATGTATCTGGCGACCCAAGATGGGTGATGTATACCTAATTTGGGGGGCGTCACAGTTGGTATCAAAGCTTAAGGATATGATCCCTGGCTGAGATGTGAGACAAGAACTAGGAGGGGAGAGACGGGAAATTCCTTCGCTAGTATGACCTGACTAAGTTTATTTGGTGTTTATTTGGTCGGTCAGAGTATAGGGATAATATATGACATGACTATTAACCCTTATTTTATGGCAGTATTTAAGAATGGCAGCTGGGAACGTTAATAATGGAGTAAATCAGACCGTGGAGACACCTTTGATCACCACCCAGGGGAACGTGCAACAGGAAGGCAATATTCCTCATGTAAACAACGTTATCGAGCAAACGATGAATGATGGAATGTTTAGGAACTTTTTGAAGTTCATGCAAAATCAGATGAGGGAGACTCGTGTACAGAATACGGGTGGAAATGATAACAACACGCGGTTTGTCACAGTCAAGCAGTTCAAAGAATTGGGACCACCAGAATTTAAAGGAAAGCCGGATCCGATCATGGCAGAAACGTGGGTCAAGCAAATTACCAAGATATTCGATGTCTTGGGATGCACGGAGGAACATAAGGTTCCATTCGCCACCTTTATGTTCCGCGGTGAGGCAGACTACTGGTGGGAGTCTATGAAGCGTACCCAACCTGACGCACTCAACATGTCCTGGAAAACGTTTCAGAAACAGTTTAATGACAAGTACTTTCCTGAAAGTATTCGTCATATGAAGGAGGTAGAGTTTATTAGACTGGAACAAAAGAACATGACGGTGTCCTAGTACGAGGCGAAGTTTGCAGAGTTATCCAGGTTTGCACCTCATTTGGTCGAGAATGAGGAACGAATGACAAGGATGTTTCTGAGAGGTTTAAAACCCGAGATACGGCAATATCTTATCTCTCATAAATTTTCTTTATATTTAGATGTTGTAAACAAAGCTCAATTATTAGAGCGAGATAATGAGTATGTTCAACCGAGGGACGACAACCAGGGTCATACTGGTGATAACAGTCATCAAAGCGGTGACAATAAGCATGGAGGGAATCAACATGCCAAAAATGGTAACCACTTCGATAGTAATCATGGTCAAAACAATAAGAATGGAAATTTCAAGAAGAGAAGGTTCAACAATGACGTGAAGATGTCGGTACCAGCACCCGTTTCAAAGGAAGAAGAACGACCACCGGTCGTATGTTTCAAATGCGGACAGGAGGGACACATCCGTCCAAACTGTACGCAGCAATCTAAAGCGTGTTTTAATTACGGAAGAGAAGGTCACCTAGCTTGATTTTGTCGTATGGTGAAGTCAAGTCCAGCTAGGATAGTGATGCCAAAGGATGTCCCAGACAAGCCAAAGCCGGTAGTTTAAGAGAGAGCATTTTTTTTCGTGACGACGAACCTGAATAAAATTATCACGGGTATGTTAGTCATAAACTCTTGCGAAGTTTATACCGTGTTTGATACCAGTTCTACTCACTCTTTTATTTCACCTAGTTGTGTTTAATGTTTGAACTTAACTCCGGAGAAGCTAGACTTTGATATATCTGTTTAAACTCAGTTGGGAGAAACCTTCGTTACCTCCACTATTTATAAATCTTGTTCAAATCAACACTTTCACGTTACCTATCGATCTTATCTCTTTGAAAATACTTGCATTGATGTGATTTTTGGAAACGATTGGTTAACTGCTCATCATGCTTTTCGTAAGGTTGTTAGCTTTCATATTCCTAACCAACCTATTATACGAATTCGAGTAACCAAACCACTAAAGTCAATCATTGTCATATCAAACCATAAGTAAAGAGCCCCGAGCCTTTCGCTGATGACTTCCTTATGTGGAATGCACCGAAGCCAGACTTTCTGTAGGCAACGTTGTGAATGACGATGGCAAGTTGATAGGTATCAATGTGACGTACAATCAAAGTCTTGGATGAGAGTCACAGTTTTGAATGATATTTCTATTAGTAATAAATTTCCTGACGTACTCGTGAAGACTTCTTAGCCTACCCCAGAGCGTGAAATCAAATTTTGTATTGACCCCAGTACAAAACCCATTTTTTAAACCCTCAAATATTTTTTTTCAACTAAAACGAATGTATTATGCGCCAAAGACATTGGCTCGAGCTGTTGAAGATTATGATCGTACCATTCAATATCATCGTGGAAATGCGAACGTGGTAGCTGACGTGTTGAGTAGAACATCGTATGCGAGTGAGATATTGTTAACACAAAGACCCATTTCGTATAACCTACAAATGATGAAGATAGAGTTAAAGACTCTAGGGACCCACGTGAAGATAACGAATATACGATTAGAATCGACTTTAATCGATAAAGTTAAAGCCGTGCAAGCTACGGACCCGGAGCTGATGAATACTAAGAAGAAGGTTCAAGAGGGCGTTATTCTATAAGTAAGAATCGATGAAGAGAGGAAATCTCAACCCTCGATTTAATTGGCCCATTTGAAATCCTCGATCAAGTAGGAACTGTGGCTTATAGACTCGTTTTACCGCTAAGTATGTCGCGTGTTCATAACGTTTTTAACATATCGATGTTACGTAAATATGTGGACGACCCGAACCACATTATTGATTTAAAATCGGACGAGATAACGGATGATTTAACGTATGAAGATGTACCTGTTTAAATCTTGGAATATATTCTACGCTTAAAGGTTATACCTCAAGAGTTAGAATCTGACGAAGTGTCCGCATCTGTTCGGCATACCAGGTACGTACGTAAATTTCGAGGGCGAAATTCTATAAGGAGGGGAGATTGTGAGACCCCAGATTTTATGAATAAAGATTTAAATTTCTCGAAATATTTTTTTATTATTATGTTGTGGATTTGATATAATGTTATAGTTGTGGGTAGTATTTAGAAATTTTGCAAAGTATGCAAGTTGTTGTATTATATTCGATTGGTCGGAGAATATTCGTTTTAGTAGGGAATATTCGTACAACGGCGCAATCATTGGTGGACCCCACAACGGAATTATTGTCGGATTGACAAAATGACAAAAATATTTTATGAAAATAACGGCAGAAGTTTTAACGTTAACTGCTGAAACACCCGGTGTTAAAAGTACAGTAATACGCGTGGTTGCATAGTAACATACGGTATTGGTTATTAATGCTTACGTGATAAGTCACTCAGTTTAATTCAATTATTGTCAATTAATAAAATGAATTATTTAGCGATAATGAAGTTTTGTTTTATTCGTATTATTAACGTAATAAAATAGAAATATCTTTTTATATAAAACAGAATACTTTATTAAATTTATTCAATAAATAGAATATATTATATTTTATTTAAAAGATTTTTCTTTAACTATGGACCGTCAGATTAAAGTAAATCAATCTGGACTGTTCATGGATTAGTTACTATGCATTCTATTTTCCTATAAATAGAAGCTCATTCCTTCATTATTTTCTTACGAATTTACTGAAACTCTAGAGAGAGTTCTTCTTCTATAATCTGGAGCGTATTTCTTTAGAGTTTAAGAAAGCTTTGAGCGTAGTACAAGTTTCTTCGAGTATATTCTCGCCCTACTAGTCTGAATACACTTCTTTCAAAGGTAAGGGATATTATTTGTTGTACTCGTAAGGGATATTATTTGTTGTACTCGTAAGGGGTATTATTTTTTTTGTATTCATGAAGAGAACTTCTGTTATTCCATTATTTATTATTCTGTTGGAATAACCTGTATACAGGGTCTACTCTATAGTTGGTGACATTCTTCTATTATTCTGTTGGAACATCCTGTTTGTGTGTTTTACACCAGACCTGGTTCCGTCTTTATTATTATTCTATTGGAACATCCTGTCTGTGTATTTTACACCGGACCTGGTTTCGTATTTATTATTATTCTGTTGGAATAACATGTCTATGCAGTCTATCGCATGCATGGTGATTTCTTTTGTTATTACATTCTTTATTATACTCAGTTGGTTAAAACTTTGACTTCTATACTCCATAAAATTAGTAGAATATCCTTGATATTTGCGTTTCATCCAGTATCTTTTCATGAAAATATTCTTCTGAGCATTCTTGAATTTTACTCTACACAAAAGTATCATGTTGACAATTTGGACGTTATTGGTTCATGGACAAATTAATTCTTGAACTTGTTTTATTGAATTCTTATATCATTGTCATCATCCTCATGCTTATATTATGTTGAAAGTCATATGTGGCCTGTAGTGCATAGATGGACTTGGTATGATTATGACCAGGGATTATGCGGTATAATCATAACCGTAATGTTACTAATGATGTGGAAAAAGTCCTCATTGGCCCGTAGTGCATTGAAGGACAGTTTTTGGTATGATTATGGCTATGGATTCTCTTTGGCCGTAGTGCAGAGATGAATTGTTTTATGACATGATTAGGACCGTTAATGAAAACACGATTATCTTTAGTCGTAGTGCATGGATAATTCGTGGTCGTGATACTAAATAATATCCTTGGCCGTAGTGCAGGGGTGATTTGATGATGTGGATTATTTATTAAGCTGAGTCTCAGCGATAAAAGTCATGAAAAACCTTTTAAATCATAAAAGATAGTAGATTTTATTCTCTACTTGACTCTTCTAACGGATTGCTGGTTCCGCTGCAGTTAAACTTGATGTCTATTATATTTTATCAGTTTAACACTGTTGAAGGCTAATGATAATTTATTCTGCATTATCTTAGTCATAATATTTCTTACTGGGCTAGTTGAGCTCACCCTTTCTTTCACTGTTCTATTCAGGAAATGAGAATGTAGCTGGGACTAGTTGGGGAACGGAGTGATGGTCCAGATTATAGCATTAGTAGTCCTCACTATTCTGTTAAATAGTGTGACAATAATTGTAATGAGGACTCCTTTTGAGTTTGGATAATCTCTAGTAGACAATATTTGTATTCAAACTCACAGTTATGTTCTGTCGTATTGTACACGACAGTTGTATAATTAAGTTGTATTTGAATTCTGTACCATGTATCTGGCGACCCAAGATGGGTGATGTATACCCAATTTTGGGGGTGTCACATATAACATCATAACCCACAAGTTCATTAACCAAAACCCCAATTTTAAAAGAAACTCAAGAACACATAAACTAGATTATGTACCTTTAATTCCTTAAGAAATAAAATTAACCTTATCAGTAAAATTATAATTTCTATTCAACCATTATAATCATAATATTATTTAACAAATTCCCACTCCTCTAATTTAATTATTTAATTAAATTAGAATATCATCATTATACTCGCATAATAAAATACGTATAAATCCCATCTATTTTATCACACTTAAATAAAGTATCCCATAACAATTTTCATCAAATATTTATTTAATACCATAAATATTCATTTTATTCCGTAAAGTTTCCAACTAAAATATTTAATGTACTTAATAAATATTTTACTCACATTATACTCACATTTACATTTTCATGCAATATATTAGTTTCTCACTTTATTAAATCAATTATACTTGTACTAATTCACTATTTTAATTAAGTGAATTATTCACACTATTTATGAAACTTAACTCATAATAATTTTCATTGCCCATAAGGCATAACAATTAAACTTATATTATCTCATAATATAATTTCAACTTAATTAAATTAACTAATATTATTTAATTTCTTTAATAGTTTAATTAACTATTAAATCTCACATTTTCCAACATATGAATATATAATTCTCTTCACACCAAATCATATAATTCAAAATATATACACCTCATAATAAGAATTTTAATTATAAAATTCTTATTTTAATAACTTATGAAAATTCGGGTTGTCACACTAACTCTATTAGCCTACAGAACGTCAATGCGCACTTCCACTGGGGCGACCCCCTACTCATTAACCTATGGAATGGAAACAGCGTTCCCCATAGAGGTGGAAATGGATTACCTAAGTGTGTTGATAGACGCTCAGTTGGATGAAGACTAATGGTTACAAAATTAGTACCACCAATTATCTCTCATAGATGAAAGGAGGGCCGCAACCATCTTACATGGTCAGTTATACCAACAGAGGATAGCTTGATCCTACAACAAGAAAGTTTGGCTACGACAATTCAAAGAACATGACTTGGTCTTGAAGAAGGTCCTTGACAACCAAGATCAATCTTAAGGAAAATCCACCCAAAACTGGGAAGGACCGTTTGTTGTCAATGAGGTATTGACAAGAGAATCCCTCAGATTACAAGAGATGGATGGCGAGGAATTTCCTCAACTCATCAACTTGGACACCGTGAAATAGTACTATGTCTAAAGTTACCTGCTAACTACCATCTTGCTTCTGGAACATTAGATCCATCAGTCAATTCAGGTTTCCAAAACCTTTCTCAATACAACTTCCGTTTGTCCCACCAGGGACGAACTACGCAGACCCGATCTCCCTAATACATGTAGGCAGCCATTTTTATGGTCCGGTCTAACCTTCACAAAAAACTAAAAATAAAAACATCTCACTACATATAACTTTATTTATCCCACCAGGGACGAACTACGCAGATCTGATCTCCCCAATACACGGGAGTACATAGGCAGCCATTTTTATGGTCCGGTCTAACTACAGAAAAAATAAAAAAAATCTCTCTACACCCTCTTTACCACATACAACTCAATGGGAGTACATAGACAGCCATTCACGTTGCGGTCTCACCCTACCAAAAACACAAAACCCTGTCAATAGTATAGGGATCATCCTTCAAGCATTCAAACCAAGTCATAAGAGATGGAACTACCTGATCCTCTAAATACACGGGAATACATCGGCGACCATCTGTGGGGCGGTTAAACTACACCTCACCGTCGTAGACAACAGGAATGGAACTACCTGGTCTCCCCACACAAATGAGAGAAAAAATTGGCGACCATCTAAGCTATGGTTGAATCCTCAAAGAGAAACACCAATCCATAAGAGATGAAACTACCTGGGCTTCCCAATACAAAGGAGTATCGGCAACCATCTGTGGTGCGGTCAACCTCAAAGAGGAAGGCCATAATCCTCTCCATAACCACATTCAGAAACTAGTCCCAAGACACCAAAGGGTAGGAGGACACAAAGATCAACGATCCATTCAGAAAGATCCTGAGACATCTTAATGTCCATCCATCAAGGAGGAGTTCATAATAAATCAACATCACAAGCCCTGGAGAACAGGCAACTATCAAGCAAGTAACAAGGCATATTTAAAAGGGAAGTGAATCAAAACATATTTCCTTGCCATATAATACTGTTTGATATATATAATGTATCATGCACTTGACAAAAATGGCTAAACTAGTCTATGCAGGAAAATCAAAGCTAATCAATAAACCAGTGGATAAGCGAGCCATCAAGTCTAACATGACATCTCTTTCAATAGATGAATGTAAATATATGAGCTCCTGCCCTATGGTATCCACACGAGCCAGGAGATCTACAACCATCTGTATGGTGCTACCGTGCTCATTAATAAATGCACTCATCTATGCAATAATGTCAGCAATATAAGACCTCAATGTAGTATTATCTCTAGTGGCAGCATCTCGGGTAGCTAGAGCATCATTCCGTTTAACAACAACTACATCCTTAGATGATCGAGCCTCATCCCGCTCAACAATAGCGGTATCATTGTGAGCTAAAGTATCATCTCTCTCAATCGTAGTGGCATCTCTATCACAAAGAGCTGTCAACATCAAGGCCCTAGTCTGATCCCTCTCAAACGTCGTCAGATGTAAACTCTGCTCTAAATACTCTACAGAATGTGGAGTCACAATAATAGGAATACTGAGGGAATCAACCAGAGCTACTGACAAACTAGTAAGCAGCTCATCCTTAATGGGAGAATCAGGGTACTCCATAGGCTCCCCACTATCAGAATCAATACCCGACTTTGAGGATACAACCATAGCTGATACAATCTCTGCCTCCAACCATATAGAATACTCTGTAGAATGACCTGGATGACTAGTAGAAAAGTTAGCCCTCTCACGCTGGGTCCAATATGTATAAATCCTGGACAAATCCTCTGCTGACAAAAGTCGAGATGACAAACGTTGACCCAATGCCCCATCAAAGGGGTGAACATCCTAAAACTAGTCAAATTGTGCCATAACAGCCAGTAGATGATAAATGGTCACACCCCTCAAACCGGCCAGGGGAAGATAGTCCATACCAACTTCATAAGTGATAAAGCTGTAGGGAGAACTAAGCCATAAACATGGCAAAATATCAAACGGATCCTCAATCCTTGACAAGAAAATCGACCAATAAGCTGCATCTATACACTTCGTTGGCTAAAAGGAGTATGACATGGCTATGTCATGGGAAAAATAATACCCATGGCGTCGAAAAGTGCCAATCGGTCTCAAGTGTGTCATAAACCACACGTACAACAAGACCGAGCTTCCTACAAATACCCCTACAGAATGGGTAAAGCAATACATGGCCGACCTCAAGGTCTTTTCCAGAATCATCGGTAAGATGGTATGTCTCTCCCGGATAGCCCGGACTACCATGATCACGCAAATATCCAGGTGGTCTATGTACAATGATATGTACATATAAGCCATTATACACATCAAGAGTATATCTACTCGGGTGACACACCAATCATCCTCTGAAATGGTGAAATCCCCGAAGTACCGCAGTAACTGGCCAATGACCCAAATATGTCAATCAAAAAACTCATGGACACTACATGCCCCGAGGAAATCTCGTCCAGGATAACTCTACGCCTCAAACCTGTAAATGTCATAAACTGTCGACACATGTTACTAACAGCCATCTGAGCGTAAGGCCTAACCAATGGCAAGTCTATAAGATGCTCATATTCCTCCAATATGGGAGTCAACTCTTGGGTATCAAATCTGAATACCTGCCTATTTGGTACCCAATGCTCTAGCATGCCCTCTACAAAGCCCAATGGAACCCGAAATGTCTGGAGGGTCATAAAGTGACACAGCAGCTGATCAATTGTCACCCGATCCAGGGAGGACAAACTGTCATACCACAATCTCAAGGAGGTGGTCACCAATATTGGTGGGGTATGCTCAATCTGGCTAACTGTGGATGAAGACATCTATAGGGCCATGTTATGAGACCATCCAGGGGTTAATGCTAAACTCATCTCTGGAAATGCATATGTATAACATAATAAATGCATGATAAACAATAGATGACAATATAATGTAGGGAATGGAAAATATTATACATGCATTCCTAAGTACATCATCATCTAAATACATCATCTCTGTGTACAGCTAAAAAAATAGGGAAATGGGGCATAGTAGCCCAACAACTAATAGAGGCCTATCAAAAGATGTAACGAGAATGGGACACAACTGCCCAATATCTAACAGAGGCCTACCAAAAGATATAGTGAGAAATGCATAAGAAGAAGTCAATAGTGTTGATGTCCACATCATCTAACCTATCCATCTGATGTAACTCCTCCTGAGTCACTGAATCTCTGCTAGTAGGGATACCATACTGATATAACGGAGGATCTACACCGGTAAAACCATTTGAATATGGGCAACCAAAAGGGTCAGCCCCAGAGCTGGAAGGATCAAAAGTATCTGCCTCGGAAGGATGTCGGCCCAAATGACGGATAAAGAAATATGCCCGGTCCAACTGCTGGGTCAAACTATCAATCTGCATCAGATGAGTAGGCTCTCAGATGCAGGCAATCCAATCCACCATCGTGACAGAACCAGGAACCATATCCCCCATAAACTATGTGGCGCGACTCTGGGCTCTAATGGTGCGAGGGAACCACCAGCAGTAAAAAGCCTCATAAGTGAAAGGTCCCTCTGACAGAGTAAAGCCATCAACACCCACCAATGGGACATCAATAATCGGCTGCAACAAAGGTCAACAACGCCTGACAGGAGGACATATTAGAATATGAATCTCTTATGTGGTGCTTCTAATAGCACGCTCTCCTAAATAGAGTTCCTAACCTCCGTCTGTAAAGAGAGGAATCCGACGGGTGGACATCATATACTCGACACCTGTCGGGAAAACCACCAATGAAGCCAACTATCCAGTGGTCCTCAGAGTATGGAACCCATGTAATGACATCCGCTGTCAACAACTCTAACTGTAAGCGCGAATGGGTGAAACCCTCAGCTACAGGAACCTTTGTCAAAGTGGAGTGGTGTCGTCATCGTCCCCATGGATAGGTGTCTAAACCTAACAGGCTAATGGAATGAAGACATGTGAGCCTCTCGTAGGCCCAAAACTGCCAATACACGATTAAATATCTACGGTCAGTCAAACTCTCAAACCAAATAAGGGAAATCAAAAGAGAAAATACTCACCGGCAAGAATGGGTAGAACCCTAACCTAGCCTCCATCACGCCTTCTGAGCGTAGGTGCATTCGCCTGAGGAAGTAGGCAAAGGTGTAGGAGCTCCAATCAAACTGTCCAATACAGTGCACCTCCCGTGTGGTGCTAACTAAAGCGAATGACACCGTCGAATAGTTATCCGCCAGGAAATAACCCTTGAGGATGATCAAGAACAATCGCCGAAAGATGCGATCCCTAACCCTCTAATCATTGAGCAATGGCTCCGTCAAAGCCCCACTCACGACATCTACACTCCAAGGACCGGTACAGACTGTCCTACCCTTGAGCACCGTAGTTGGGACTCCTAACAAGAATCTGACGATAGTCGGGGAAACGTCAGCCACACAAGGCACTAGAGCCTCAAAAAACTCTATCCTAGTGATAAACTGCCAATCCATCAGTGTCATCATCACCTCGCAATCCAGTAAATAGAGAGACTGAGTCTGGTGAAACTAGCGCTCAGACAAAGCTCTGAGGTAACCCCAGGGATAACGATGGGGGAGGATGTAAAAGAAAGCCTCAAAGCCCCAAGCATACGCAATCTCTAGGTACTCAGAATGAGGAGTTTGGTATAGAGAATGTATGCTGAACCAGTTCCCTCAAGGCTGCATAAAGCCGGGAACCTGCATCACAATGCAAATTAACATAAGAATCCTTTCCCCTCACAAATGGGAAAAGGAAGATCAACACAATTTTTACCTCGTTCGCATGTATATAGATCGAGGGGTGGCGACTTAAATCATCCAGAAGCTTTGGAATCATCGCATTTATAGCTGAAAGCTCCCTGCAGGGAATAGAAGAAGAAGGAGCAGGATCCACAAGTAGTACATCTTCCTCCTCATCCTCAACATCTGGTCTCTCAACTCGGATAGGACGAATCACTGAATCTGTCAATCGACGAGGCTGTCGGGCTGGGCGAGGCTGAGGCACATCAGAAGCTGTCCTCCTCAAACCTATAGAGGTCCTACAGGAGCTACTCAACTGGTCTGGATCCATATATCTGGACAAAAGTCTCTAAATCACCTTAAAAATGGTATGGAAATTCTAACTTAGAGCTCATTTAAATGTATTTTATGTCTATATGCATGCATGCATACATCTACAGTAGAGTTAAAAATGCATGTTCATTCAATGCCTAGACTCGTGAAAAAATTTCGCCAGAGTGTCCTTCGTAAAAAGGACTATCCACATGCTCATAAGCATGACTAGGTGGCCATTCAGTAGCACACCAACTCAAAGTCATAAACATCCTATATGCATGAAAAATATCAAAGTCATAATCCATAAGGGAAGCCTAATTACTAGGATTACTTTGCTTCATAACATTTTGCTCATTTGTCATCAAATAGGATGAAAAAAGCAAAAAAAGGAGTCCGATTGACTATTTTAAAAGTTAATTTTTTCACATCAATACGTTTAGCATGGGAAAATACTAACATTTATTGTGTTGAATAATTTTTATCAAGTCATATGAGCTTGCATTTTCACTACTATGATTTTTGAAGCACTTAATGTTATATCTCACTTTCTAACAGTTAAAACTGGAAAAGAAAACACGTAAACATTACCAGGATAGTGCATAACGATTATATGATGATGGATTTTATTGAAAATAGCTTGAACTGAGTAGATCTGAAGAAGAAATCTCGGATTCTCTGTGTGGCTTCAAGTTGAAAATGACTTGTGAAAGGGAAAGAAGTGAGATATAAACCCACGGGTGGCCATGGGTGTACTCGTGGCAGCTGCGGGTCTACCTGTGGCTACCCTGGGTGGTCCTCACCCCGTCCGGCTCGATCAACTTTGAGTTTCAAAGGTGGTCCCACAAGCTGAAAAGTCAAATTAGGAAAAAAGATGCTACGCGATTAAGCAAAAAAGCCTGAAATCCTGATTTTTAGAGACCAAACTGCGGGTCTACATATCAATCATTGGTATTCGCCTAGACACATGTTCATAAAACTAATGATAACAGCTGTTGAAAGCTACCCTTGTCAATACCGCACAAAGGTCCAATTCCATCAACGTGGATTGTAATTCCAATCACAATCATATGTCTTGTGACGCCCTCAAAATAGGTCCAATCCATCCAACCCATTCTGAGTCGCCAAATACATGGTACAGAAAATAACTACAACTTTATTATTACAATTGTCGTGCAAAATACGACAACACATATACTGTGAATTTAGATACAAATATATACCAAATGTGACTCATGTTCCAACCGTGGACATCACCTCACAATGACACCTTACATAAAGGTATAGTCAAAAATTATTTTAGAAATTAGAATCATTGGGAAGTGCTCAAGGAAACCCTCGCACATAGGAGGCCATGCTTCTAGGTTATGATAGATATCATATGGCCACAGAATTATCCTTGGTTGACCCAATAGACCCCAAAGAAAAACGAGAAGTTTACTATCATATTCTTCCCAATGGTGAGTCTTCTCTTGACTTATCATTATCTCCACTGTCTCTAATTGAGAATTATACTTCAAACAAACACCAAGATTATATAGGTAGTACTCGTAAATATACTCAGCAAGTGGATGAGCACATCCTTGTCTTATGATGACACGAGGTTGTATGTCGTTAGACATCTTGTATGATAGTGACAAATCACCCTTCCAACGTTGGGTACACCTTACCCTATTGGATTCACCAAATAAAACTACTAAATGAACTTTTCTATACTGCTTCGGGAGAACATCCACAGCTAGAGACCACCGTTCTATTTCCCCGTTACCCTCGCTCGACCCAGCTACACTCTTATTACCTGAAAGGAATTGTGAAGCAAAAGGGTGAGCACAACTAGCTCAGTAAAGAATATCTTGACTAAAGATAATTAAATTATCAATAGCCTCCATCAATAATAAATCAGAGATTTAGAACATATGGTAAATGATAAAAATTTCAACCATAGTTGCAGCGGAACGAGCAATCCATTAGAAGAGTCAAATAGACCATAAAGTCTATTATCTTCTCCATGTTAAAAGTCCACCAACAATGTTTTATCCCTGTAACATCAATCAACAGTTCCTTTCCACAATCATATGAATAATTCATAATCATAATTGTGATTCTAAATTTCACATCCAAGACGAAGATAATTTTCATCACCTGTCTTTACCTGAAACATCAAATATCATGGTTATACCAAATCACAGTTCCTGTTCATAATCATACTAATAAATTCATCTTTGCACCACGGGCCAAAGATATTCATCAACAATTCATCTTTACACTACATGCCAAAGATATTCAACAACAAGTCATCTTTGCACTACGGGCCAAAGATATTCATCAATAACTCATCTTTGCACTACAGGCCAAAGATATTCCTCAATAGTTCATATTTGCACTACAGGCTAAATATATTATTATCTCAAAGAAATATATAATCAATTCAGAATTTATATAACCAATAATTATAACCATGTTGATCATTTCACCTTTGCACTTAAGATAAAGATATTCAATTATAAATTCAATGGTCATGATCATACCAGTCCAGAATTCAACTTTGCACTACTGGCCAAAGAGAACCTATAGTCATGATCGTACCAAAAATCTACCCATCTTTACACTCAAGTCAAAGAGAAATATCATCATTAGGGTTATAAAAATGTTATATATGATAATAAAAATTAATATGATCAATATATAGTTTTAATCTCAAGAGTAATATTCATAAATCAACTATAATTTGGTTAGAAAAAGAAACCAATTTTGTCATGAATAGTAGCTCGTGAATAGTAACCCATGAATAGTAACTCGTAAATAGTAACTCGTGAATAGTAACTCGTGAATAGTAACTCGTGAATAGTCACTCATAAACAGTAACTCGTGAATAGTAACTCATGAATAGTAACTCGTGAATAGTAACTCATGAATAGTTACCCCGACATGAAAAGATAAGAATTTCACAAGAAAAAATCTTACCAATACTCCAGTATAATGATATTGAAAGAAATAATATCATTTTTTTTTAAAAAATAACATCCCTTATTATCCCTTACAATCCCTTACAATCCCTTACTACAATATCCCTTACTATCCCTTACTATCCCTTACAATCCCTTACCTCAAACGAGCAGTACTTCTGACTGGAATAACGCTGAACGAACTTGCACCGTATAGCAAAACTCAAGATATCAAAATACTCACAAGAATACGCTCGATATATAGAGAGAGAAATAGAGAGAAAACTTCAGTTTCTGGTGTGATTTTCAATTCTAACCTAAGCACCCTATTTATAGGAAATTGCTTAGAACACCAAAGCAGAAAATTGAATAAATTAATAATATAATTTTCTTAATTTCCTTAGAACACCACATCAGCTGATTTCCACCATTAACATGTGCCACTCAAATGTCAAAAGCGTTTTTCTTAATAAAAATAATTAAAACTTTCAAAAATCAATTATTTCGGAACTTTAGAACTTCAATAATTTATAAAAAATAGCCCTTTATTCAGAAAATTCAAATCTTGCGAGTTTTTATAGGAAATTCAATTCTCTACAACTTTGCAGAAGAAAATTTTTCCAAATTCTAAACAAAAATTGACCGAAATCCACAAACGGACGATTTTACAATCAATAATATTTTTTCGGTCAAGAATTGTGTCCACCAACACACCAAACATGTGTTAATCATTTAATGCCACAAAAATACTCTTCCTCCTCATATACTCATATATCCCACATTCATTATAAAAATATCACCATCAATATATTATTAAAATAATATATTTAAATGAATTATTTTATCAGAAAAAGATAAAATATTAATTTTTAACAATTGTCACATTAAAAAATTTTTCCATCTATATCCACATAAAATCAATATTTTCCTCATAATATAAATCAATAATTAATTATACACAAATAATATTACAGAATCACAGTACTGGCAACCAGGCCGTTCCCAAGAAAGAGGGGGCTTTCCAATAAGGATTTCTCCTTACTGGCGCGCAATTAGATGACCAAACCTCTCCTTAGACAGAACTTTCTAGACATTGCCAATAATGTTATCTAATAATATTATTCAGATAATATGAATTATTGCTCCGATAATAAAAAATACTGCGTAGTGACAATTATTGAAACAACAGTAATATAAAATATCAACGCAGCAAATATTGAGTCAATAAAATATAATATTGAACAGTAATTACTGTAACAATTATTGAGTAATGCCTTCTTACGTAAGAATCAATAATTAGTGCAATACCGTGTGCTACTGTGCAACAACGCGTATTACTGTGTTTTAACCACCGGGTATTCCAACAGTATTAACGGTAACAACTACGCCGTTATTTATAAACAACTTATTTTTGTCGTTTTCTTCATCCAATCGCTTTCCGTTATGGGGCCCACAAAAGACTGCGCCGTCGTACGAATATTCTCCGACAGTAAGAATATTCCACGACTAAGCGAATATTCCCCGACAACAATTAATATTTTATAACCACTTGTGTATTCCGAAAAAAAATTTATATATCACCCTTAACTTTAATATTTATCAATTTAACCATTTACTAAATAGTAATTATAAGAAAAATTGAATACTTTTATTTCATAAAATTCGGGGTCTTACATGTCTCGTCAAAAATCTGTCCCCAGCTGAGATTTCATAAATCCTTTGTGATGGCCCCAAATCTGGGTCCCTTCAAACCTTGGATCCAGTTCGCCACGATACTACTATCGTCAAACAATTTATATCTTTTATTCATAACTTAATGAATATAACGTTGCTTATTACAATTTTGAAAAAAAATTCTTTTCATTTCCAGGATCTGTACAAGGACCCCAAACTTTTATAAGTTTCAAATCTTGGTCATTTACCAATCATGTCTTACATCATATTCGATGTTAAAAAAATATGCGGAATAATTTAAACTTTTTCAATCTCTTTTGAAAAATCTTTTATTGATTTTTTAACTTGAATCGATTACATATCCTTGAATCAAATTATGTTAGGATTCATTCTCTTCGAATTACTGTACAAATTTTTACATCTCAGTTCGAGTTTCTCTATGCATCACATAGTATAACTTTACAACTTAACATATATTACACATTGTAAACTATTGTCATGTACATCTCCTAGAACCTAAGCATGGTTCAAGAGCATGTATTTAAATAAATAAATCAATCTCCTTCGATGCTATTGAACTTTATCAATCAAGTAGCACGTAACTTTACCGTGAGTTCTTAACCTGCAAAAGTGGTTATTTGCAAGAGTGAGCTCGACAGCCCAACAATTCTAACAGTTTTCATGCAGCACATATCATATAATAACACACTCAGTTCATGCATTCATAATTAAATAATAATTTACTACGCATGTTACTTCTCACATAACATGTATAGAGATTTACTTCACAAGCATATCATCAAAGATCAAATTTCAAATTTCATACATATCTCATATGCATTTCATATATATGCATCGACATTCTCATGGCATAATATAGCTCAACTAACAGTTATCGAATTCATATATCAAATAGGAACTGAAAGACTTATTTGATTCGTAGTTTATCAACTGCAACTTAACTACTTAAAGCTTATCTGCACTGCGTGTATTCCTACATAGTTATATAATCATGGGTTCATATCCATCAGTCATACATTTCATACACTCTTAATATAATAATAAATATTACATCATTTTCTAACTAGGTTTGTAAAACCTTCATTTCACTTTCTCATTATACTATTAGAATAGCTAGGTATATATAGGTATACCTTAACCATACATACTTGACATCAACATTCATATACATTTATCACACACTTGACTTGCTGTGTGTTTGGCACATATTTAAAGTTTATAGATACGTGATCTACGTCGTTCAAACATTTTTGCAAACCTTAATAAAATTTAACAATTTGGGTTTCATTACATGCTTAAAACATCACTTAAGTCAAGCATTGAAGCTTAAGACATTCATACACATATGCTTTAAGGTTCAGATTACCATTAAAATAGTTTGGCATCACTGCCCTGCAACGCAGCTGCGCTGCAGTTTGGCCTAGGATGGGCGCAGTTGCGTTGTCCCCTGGCCAGACCATATTTAGGATTGTCATTGCCCAATATAATTTCTAACATAGCGTGTATTCTGATACGTACTGTAAACATACATCAAGTAGGTTGTGATCTATTTTTAATTTCGTATTCAAACTTCTTAGCTCCATAATGATTTATTTCAATCAATAAGGCTTAACAATTGTCTTTAACAAGATTCAATGTTATAAGCTTTTAAACCATATATTGGTACTAATATGCCTCTAATAGCATGCTCACATGTATATATCTTATTTATATAGACATAGCATAGTTTATTATTTGAAAACGTACACTTGAAAGGTCCAATTCATGGTTAGCTAGATGATGAATATATTCGTCATGTCTAGAGGCATAAGGCATCTTAGTATGCATGCTAGAAAGGTCAAAGTATACTTTACACAATATTTGAAACTATTAGTTCTTAAAACTTCTGAGTTTTCTTTCAAAACATTTTAAACCAAGCTATATCAATCTAGTATATGCAAGGTAACTTTAAAACTACATTTGATGCACGTTGATATGCGTACATTGTTAGGTTTGTAATATTCATGAATACAATCAAATTGCACAAAATAAGCGGAAGCATAGAAAAAATAGAGTTTTAAAATTTTACAAACCATATACCCGGATCATCCTTTATGCATAATTGTTAATTAAACGAAAATATGAAGAACAAGAATTATACCCTTGAAGATTCCAGCTTCCTCAGGTACAAGTTCACCTCTAATCCTTTTCGCGTTCAACTTAAATCCAACGGGTTTGGTTCCTTCCTTTGATCAATGTTAGCCACCCAAGTGTTTGGCCTATAGAGGTGATCCACTAAGGAAGAAGAAAGATTTAAGAAGATGAGTAGTTGGCAAAACCCTAGTATTTCTATCTCTCACAGAAAAGGGTGCACTTTTCCAACTATTGAAATTACGTCTGTTGTGAAAAAATCAACAACCACACCACCCATAATAAGACTTCTCTTATTTATAGATGTAGGCAACCTTCCTTAATAATTAAGGAATAATATTTTATTTTAATTAATTAAACTACTTTAATTAATTAGGCTTCCAATCTTATTAAGAATAATTAATTAAACTCTTTTGATTAATTAGCCTCCTAATCTTATTAGGATATATGAGAGTACTTTTATTAATTAATTTACAAACTCCTTTAGGAATTAAATAATAATAATAGTAATAATAAAAATAAAACTCCTCTTATTAATTTATATTTAATATTTTCAAAATATTAAATAATAAATATTAAGCTATTTAATTTATTCTATCACCATAGATTAAATTAAATATACTTAACTTATTATTATGATTATGCCATTAATTTCTTAAATAATTATTTTTTCTTTTATGGTGTGACCCTTTAGGTTCTTCATATTAAACCGGTTGTGAATAAATCAATTAGAACAATTCTAATCTTTTTTAAATAATTAAATTAAACTATTTATTTATTTAAATAAATAATATTTATTCTACAATAGGGATAAGCCTCCCTAGCGATCAACGACTTTTCAGATAATATAGATTTCAACATTAATCATAAAAGAACCTTTGAGTAAATAGTTACCGTATAATTTAATCCTTCCACCATGCAATGTTCCAATTAAATATAAGACATGGAATTACTTTCAAGTCTTAATTTATTTAATTGTATGTATTTCGATTCTTAAATGCACAACTCCAAATAATGCAAATTAGAAACTCCTTTCTAATTTCATTCTACCTTGGCCAAGGACTACTGGGTTGTCATTTATCGAATCACATACTTCTTTTACTAGAAGCGGTAGATTCTTTATTGATCATATATTATCTCCATGTACGACTTATTATACCCAAGCATACCCTTTGATATTGTAACACCCCAAAATTCAGACCACACTTGTCTCAAATTTGGTTGCCACATACTAACTCTAAAATCAAATTAACATCTCATATATCGTAGAATAATAGAATAATTTACATTGGTATAACTTAATTATTCTCGTCCCAAGGGTTCGAAACTTAAACATTCCTTACATAACTTAACCATAATTAAACATCGTTTAGATATAGCTAATACATAATACAACACAACTTAAATTAAACATAGATAAATAAGTTCTTCCACAACCCAAAATGTAGCACATTCCTAGCAACCTAAAAATAACTACTCCAAAGCCTTTTCTTTACACTTATCCTTGCCAGAGGGTTCACCACATTCTGCCTTCACTGAAAGTTTTAGGGAAAGCAATGATGAGCAACAATTTTGCCCAACAAGTAATATAGCAAAAAGGGTATTCAATTTAGTTTTCAATTTATCAAGGGTATATTAATAATGATAGTTCAAGAGAGCAAGAAGTATCAATGATTATCAATAACGGTCGCTATGGATAGAAATATCAATAATATTCAAAGGTTTATCAATTTAAGATTTCAAAGTAATGAATATTGAGCAGTCACTAAGGACTATGAACTTCTCCTAGAATTAACAGTGATACAACTGATAATTCTACAAAACGAGTATGATAGGTGATCAGCCTAAGGTACCCTATGTCATGCATAACAATTAGTCTTTCTCATGTGTGCACGTCGGTTCCCCGACAATATATAATTCCCCTACTAAGAGGGTTGTTCTTCTCAGTTATAAGAGTTCACACCAAGGTAATTTTGTTTGGGTAGCTTTTGATCAAATATCAATAATCTAGCCGATTCAATGGCTTAGACAGTTTCTTTTACAGTATATATATGAACAATTATCATTCGGGTCAATGTTTGAATTTTTCTTATGAAGTATTATTTCTTCAAAGTTCTACTTGTACGATCAATAATAGCACAAGTTCAAGTAATGCTCAATAAAGAGTATGGTTCAAGTACTTGCCTCAAGCGTAGTTTACCAAAAATATTGCTTATCAATACTTTTTCGAATCCTAATATAATATAATACGCGTACATGATATTTATTAGTTACATAGGCTCATGATATGTAAGTTTAAATGCATACATAAACATCTAACTTAGTTGTATACTCTTCACACACTTCATTCCACACCTTGCATATATATATATATATATATATATATATATATATATATATATATATATATATATATATATATATATAACACAAGATCAGTTTATAAGTCTCCATGAAGTCAAATAACATAGTCTCTAATCATTGTTTTATGGTTTGCAAATACTTTTTGGACTTATCATTTGAAAGTCTATAATCCCTCCATTAAACATTCAATTCAATCAATTAGCATGCTTCTTAACATATTAGATATGTACTGGTCATATAATACATGCTAGAGTAACACTTCAACCATGCAAACATCTTCAATCTATTTACAGAAACTATTCCTACTGCAGACTAGCGCGGTCGTGCTTGGTTTGTACTGAGGAGTGGTGCGGCCGCGCTGCTCCTGGTGCAAACCAAGACTACAACATTGTAGCGAGGCCAGACTTGCACATCCGATCACAATTAGGATAACACTTGCATGATCATACATGACGTGATAATTATGAATAGGTTTGGTCTCTTTTATAACTTGTTCCTTACATTATTTATCGAAACTCACAAAATCAAGACTTCACATATTGATTTAACAAAGTCCTTCATGCTTAGTCATTATACACATGCTACACGGTCCTTTGGTCTCCACTAAACATGCTTATGTTAGTTAACCCACATATTCCAACTTCTGAAGTTTTACGTTACCTAAACTTGTCATATTTCGTTTACCATGCATATGTCTAGTTAGGCATTCATGTTAATCACATTTACATGCATGACACACCTAATTGTGATGTCTTTTATACACAAGTTAAACCACACAAGCATGCTCATAAATCTTAACTCAAATGTACATAGTTCATCAAGTTTATATTTGAAACCTTAAGTCTCCCTTAGTAAATCATCAAAAATTAAGCATACAAAGTAAGTCCATGTACTCTATGTCGTGCTTTTACGTTTACAGATTTAGATTATGATAGCATGCTTTCAAGCTCAAAACTTAATGTATACATAACTTACTTACACATAACCTTTTACTTGAAATTTTCCCTTTTAATCATGCTTGAATATCTCATACTATTTCAACAATATAAACTAGTATTTTGGTCAATTATCAAAACTTAACATGTTGAGGTTTAAGGTCAGAACATGCATTACACTATGTTTATCAAACTAGTTTCCAAATCTTTAATTTTTCTTTGAATGCATACTAACTCAAGATAAAATAACTTACTATGTTCATAAAAATATCTATTCATGTCCTAAGTTCATTTATATACATGTTCAACTTAAGTAGCATGCTCATGACATCATAAAGAGCCAACATCAGTAACTATGATAGGCAACCAGCGCGGCCGCGCGGTGAAGGACAATGGAAGTGGCGCGGCCGCGCCACTTCGTCTAGAGACAAAAAAAATGGCTCTGCTTATGCAGAGCTTCAATCACAAGCATTGCCAACACCTTCTGCTGTAACACAAACTACTTCTAGACATGCATACACACTTAATTAACACAATGGCATGTTATCTTCCACCAATTTACAGAGAATTGATGAGAATTGCTAGATTTTGACAAAACTCAAACTAAGAACAATATAGAAATTATACCTTCTTGAAGCTTAATTTAATTCCTCAAGCACTAATTATAATCCCTCAATGCTCAGCCACACTCACTTTCTTTCTACACTTATCAGACAATTTCCTTAGCAACTGAGAAATGAAGAAGGTGAGCTTCCATTTATATGGAATTGATTTTCCAATAATTGCTCTTACACCTTGGTTTGATTCAATGGAGATTGAGAAGAAATGTTGGGTATAGAAGAGTTGGCCAACTGCTCACCTCCATAGCCATCATCACTGCTATTCTAGCTTTAACTACCTACTTGTGTTTGCGTATTATAGAGTGAGTTACTGTTCATGTCCTTTGTGGCACTCAATTTGGGACAAGAGCAAATCTCAGCAACTTTATTTTATAATGCTTAGTTTGTATTCTTATACTCGCAAAATGTAATTTTAATGTGTTAATATTACTACACAATGGAAAGTTAGGGATTATTTATGTACTCACATCATATAATCCATATACATTAGTCCAATCTAATTTATTATTTATAACATGTGTGGACTCAATTTAATTGGTCACTGATAATTCAATATCTTTTTCAAACTTTATTATTCCAATTAGACTCACTTATTGAAATAATTTACAATTCTTTGACAAATTATATCTTTTAATGTTTCCACACATACTTAATGTTACATAAACAATTATTCATGCAACTTATAATTTTCAACACTTTATTATATAGTTTTCTATATAATACATAGTCATATTAATGTGTCACACCCCATTTTCTTTTTAATGTAAGAACTATATAATATCACATGTCTTACACACATCAATTAAATAAATAACACAATTCTAGTCATACAATTTACTTTACTCACAATAACAATTAATAATCACATATCATTAATTAATCACTATTAACAATTAATTAATATTCTATAATTACAATTAACAATTAATTTTAATTAATTGTTCACTTGATAATTCCTTCGTCGATTAATATCATCATTAATAGTTTCCATCACTCTGCCACACAAGGCTTTCAACGAGTTCATCGCAACTCCATACATTTCCAATTATTTAATATAATTGAGTTAACTCATCTCGTAACACAAAACCATTTATATTCAAATAAATATTTATTTATATGTGTATGGAAATTCTCAGGTATTACAAATATATCCTAAGGGTCTTAAGGAATAAGTCAAAGTATAATTCATCATACACAAGATACTATGATGATCTCAAGTCCAATGATCACTTGTACTACTATCACTACAGGAATTTCTATTGACAGACAAGTGAAACTCCATTAGGCATTCCTTAACGAGCCACGTTCAGTGAACTTATTCTCCAATAAACACCTACATACTTGCTTTAGTGTCTCCACACAAATGATCATGAGATCAATCATCCTCATCCAATGAGCAAGCAATGTATGTACCAATCTATCCAGATTCACTAATCCCCTTTTTAGTAATTCATCGATTGGGAACATTTTAGTTTTTAAGCTATCTGTAACGCCCCGAAAAATAGAACCTTTTGTAAATACTTTAATAAGGAATAAAATAATATTATTTGTCATTATTATGTGTTAGTAGATGAATGTCTTTCTATAACCCAGAAACGTCGGAACGTCGTAGTATTATTATATGTTTGAATTTTCAAGACAAAAATAAAAGCTTTTCGAGAAATTTTTTAAAAAACACTATTCATCGTTTTCCCCTCGGGAATTATTTTTGAACTTCTGAGAAATACGTAACGTTATAATATTGAGGTAAGATTGGTAATGTAATAATAATTCAAGTATGAAAAATGCAAAATTTCGCATGCGGACTTAATTTGAGAACGTTAAGGATTAAAAGTCTAAAGAAATGGAATTATGAAATATTGTATGAAGTACAAGTCCAATATGAATAAAGGTGTAAACCATGTGGGATTAAAGTTAAGCCCAAGTGTTTATTAATGTAAGCCCAAAGAATTTTATTGCAAGCCCAAATGAATAAGCTAAACAAACTAACACTAAGCCCAATTAATGATCCAATGGGTAAAATATGATCCATGGGTCAACCCATGGGTGATCTTGGTGCCCAAGTGTTGTGATGACCAAGCATGTTATGTAATGACCAAGTAATAAGTGTGGGTAGCAAGTTTACTTAATAATTAAGTAAGTGAATAGTAAGGAGGTTTGTGAAGGAGGTGGATGTCTTAATGACCAATATACCCTAACTTGGAGACTTCTATAAATACCAAGCCTTGGATTCATTAATTTGCTTGTTCAAATTATCCAACATCTTTCCTTATAAAGCAACTTAATTGGTAGAGAGAATAAGCACTTTTAAGTCCAACATCCTTTGTTAGATTTTTAAGAAGAAGGAAGCTAGTCATCAAAGGTAATGATCTTGTGGTCTTATATCTTCCATCTCTACCATTGTAGGGTAATAAGAGAAGTGTAACTTAATGAACATGTATTCTAAGAACATGTAAGAAATGGATAATCAATGGACTTAAGCCATATAAGTCTTGAATAAGTAATTTGAACCTAAATAAGTTATAAACTTATGAATAATAATGATGAACTTGTCATATGTTTACCCTAAGAAGTTAGTGTGATTGATAAGATGTAAGAATATTGCTTAAAGGACTTAAATCAATAATAAGTCATAAGGAAGAAAATCTTGTAAATTATAAATTGTTAAGTTATGAACTTATGAGGAATAAGCCATAACCTAATTTGAATAAATGTTATTATAATATGTAGGTGGAGATGTCTAGTTGATGGATTGAATCCATTTGGAATGATGAACAAATCGTTAGTAACGAAGTTTTGTCAGAATTCACACGATTGGACGATAATCGTTGAATTCGTGAAATTCTCAAAATGGAAGTTGGATTTTATGTTTGAGCTCGAAAATGTTGGTTTTCGATGGAGACAAGTCTTATTTGGCATTAGAGAGTTGCGAACTCGAAAATGACCGGATTCCGACTTAGAACGAAGAAACGACCATTGAACGTTCACGAACATTTATCGTTTTCGTTAAAAATGGACTAATAAGTGAATTTTTAGTTAACAAGGTCAAATAGATAAAATTCTTCCATAAACACGTAGAGTATGCAATTTGTGAACCGTAGGCTCTTGAACAAGCCAATTCAGACTTATAACGAAAATGTTACAAGCCCGAATATCAAACTAAGTAGAAAATCAGTGAAAATTGTCTGAAGCACAGAGTCCGCGCCGCAGCACGACTCCAAAAGCAAAGGCCCGAGCCACAGCACGAGGCCAGAACATGGTACACTGTTAGTTAGCACCGCAGCGTGACACAGTGAAAGGCAAGTGGCGCCGCAGTGCCGAAGACGGGACTTGAACACTGCTAACCAGCGCCGCAGCGCGAGTCCAAAAAGGAAAGCTGGTGCCGCAGCACCAACCTTAGGGTTTACATAGAGATGAATGTCTATGAAGATTAAAAGGAAGACAATGAAATAGTACAAACTTAATAAACTTAATGTAACATTGTTAATACATGTTTAAATCTTAAGTATGATCACTTAGGGTTGAAGTAACTCAATTGCATATGAACGTAAGAATGAAATAACGAAAAGACGGAACTAATAATAACAAATCTAGTACATAATTAAATTGCAAATAAGGGTAAGATTCTTTAGGAACAATGTATGTTATCCATGACCTAATGTGTTATGTGATGTTATCATCTACTGTAGAGACCTTAAAGATGTAAAGTGTATGTGTTATAAATGTTGCAGACGCTAAAGGCAAGTATTCTAACCCTTGTTTCAGTTTAATCTGGACAAACTTTATATTCATGTAATCTTACGCATGAGTTAATGTCTGATGAAGTCAACGCCAATTCTTTTTGCTAGACCTACGATATGTTGGATTTCTTATAATCTATAAAAGTATTGTCAATGATTTGCCAAACTAATATTGGTGTGGTTTTCAAAAGGAGACTAAGTATGCTAAATTATTTTGTCGTCAAACGACAGGCACGTGAGGTTGCCACAACTTAAACGTACACACGTTTAATGAATGTAGTGTTGATCAACATAGAGTACTATAGGCTGATCACCTTGACGTGGTCGTAAGCTATGCCGGACTTACGGACTTAGTGTCGGGATGTCCTTTTCAAAAACTTATGAAATTCTCATGGTCTTGGACCGGAATTGATGTTTTACTGAATATTGTCATTGTAAAACGGTTTGAATGAAAAGAAGTGCTACTTAGAATTATCGATAGTACTTCATAATTATTGTTCAGTTATTGAAGATATACGATTCCTATTTTTCAAGCATGCTAGTTTTATTAGAATTGTTGTACTTGTTGAGCTAGTTAGGCTCACTCTTGCTTGAACCATATGAATGCAGCTAAGATCGAACGGACCGACGGATCCGGCAAGGATAAAGGAAAGGCTAAGGCGAACCCATAGATTACTTATGTAATAGGATAGGTTTGTAATGATAATATTTAATATTATGACAAGGACAAATGTAGCGGTTATAAAGAACCTAGGGGAATGTTAATATTATGTTGAATATATATAAGACATATTCATTCTTTTGAGGCATTTCAATTGAATGTTTGTGTGAACTGTAGCACCGTGTAGCACCATCTATCGAGTTGGAAGATACCCAAATTTGGGGGCGTCACAGGTTGGTATCAAAGCATTAGGTTATAAAACTTAAGGGGGGATTTAAACCTTAAGTCATAACCTTAAGAAAAGTCAAAGAAATAAAAAATGGAAATTAACCTTATAAAAATGCATTATATATGTTATGTGTTTTTATTATTCTACTGACGTTTACTAATCAAACTTATTTGTGTTGTGTAGATGTCAGGAGAAAATGGAATTTGTAGAGATATGCAGGTAGTCAGTGAAGGATCGGTTAATCAGATAGAGATTTTACCGAACCCCATAGCGTTAGAGGCCGAAGTTGTAGTGATTGAGTCTGAAGACTCAGAGAGCCTAGGCCTTATGTCCGTGTTCGACGACATGCTAGAAGAAGAGGTGAAGGTAGTGTCCTTCAACCCAATAGCTATAGCAGCAGAGATGGCTTCGGGGGAGTCAATGATGTCACTATTTATGTCAATATTTGATAGAAACATCCATTACAGTCAGGAGGTTAAGGAGCTAAAAGTAGAGCTCTAGGCTATCGTAGAGGATGAGACAGACGTGGAGTCCATGTGGGAGCAGGAGCATGATGACAGAGTTTTGGCCAAGGACAAGGTCCAGGAGCTGAAACTGAAGGTCTTTGAGCTTAAGGGGGAGCTAAAGACCAATAAGCAGAAGATATGGAGAATATCCTATATTCATAGGAGTTCTCATGCAGACTTCCAGTAGTAGGTAGCTGGCTATCCCATAGAGGCAGGGCAGACGCGGCATACTATCAGCCGTGATATTATTGCCGGTCTTGCCAAGGCAGATTTTGAAAATGCCTTAAGGCAGATGTGCCTTATGGTAGATGTAATCTATTAGTAGATAGAATAGTTGGATATGTAAATATTGTGTATCTAGTAGTGACGTAAAACCCTCTTTTGTATAACAAAGGGTAGTCTTTTGTAAATCCCAATTTTTGGAAAGTAATTGCAGGAAAGAAATGTAATCAGCTTAGGCTGTGTAATGTAACTGATGTAGTATTATACTACAATGAATCAATATAAGCCTTTTTCGAAACATATTGAGTAATGAATGTTTAAGTTATTGTTTAAATTATGAATGATAACTAATTAACAGGAAACGAATAATAACGAAATGTGTTGTTTGTTGTAACAGCAAAATACCATCGAGAAGAGTACCATGTAATCAAGGCGCTAACATAAATTAATCGGAGGGAGATCCGGTTAACCCCATGTAGGAATTTATAAATTTACTAACAGCAGCATTTAATAGAAATGGGGCTAATATCCCCGTAAACCCTGATGTAGTACGAGCTACTACGTTTAAGAATTTCAAAAGTATGGGTCCGCCGGAGTTCAAAGGAACAACGAACCCTATTGAAGCCCAAGCGTGGGTGAAAGAAATCAAGAAGGCATTTATCGTAGCAAATGTCGACGAGGGCCAGAAGGTTGCCTTTGCAACCTACATGATGAAGGGAGAGGCCAACTTTTGGTGGGAGGCCAATCAGGCTATGGCCGGGATCGAGAATCTAATGTGGGTGAGGTTCAAGGAGATATGCAGGGAAGGATAGAGATGCGGTTTCTGGACTTGAAGCAAGGGGACATGACGATTCCCCAATACGCCGCCAAGTTTAATAAACTTAAGCCAGTACCATAAGGATAAGAAGAATAAGGGAAAGGTGGATGGAGGAGTGAAGGTCGAAGGAGCCAGCGGGAGTGGCGAAGGGTATAAACGGAAGGTGGTTAACTCTTGAAATATCGGAGTAAAGAAAGGAGACCCAAAGAGGAGGATGGAGGTCTACAAGACCTGTGGGAAGACTCACTTAGGAGTTTGTCTCAAGGAGAAGGTCGTATGCTACAATTGTGGATAGAATGGGCACATTGCACCTAATTGTCCAAGTCTGAAGAAGAACCACAGATGCTTTGTGTGTGGGTCAACTTACCACATGGCAAAGAACTGCCCGAAGAAGGGGACGGACGGGAACAAGGGCACCAGTAGCGGTAAGTTAGCTATTGGTGGTCTAGCACAGCCGGGTAGGCCGATGGCCCGTACCTTTAACATGACAGTCCAAGATGCAATGGCATCAGGGGACATAGTCGCAGGTATTATTCTGATCAACGACCTAAATGCTTACGTGTTGTTTGACTCGGGTGCTACTTGTTCGTTTATCGCATGTGATTTTGCTATATGATTAGGATTACTTCCCGAAAAGTTGCCTATACCTTTAAATATTAAGGTAGCAAACGAAGAGATAATTCCTGTTGAAGATGTTCATAGGGGTTATTGCGTAGACATTTGGGGTTGTAAATTATCTGTAGATTTGATACTGATAAAGCTAGGAGAATTCGACATAATTCTCAGAATGGATTGGTTGATTAACCATGGAGCAATTATAGATTGTTAAAAGAAAAGTATAAATATTAAAATGTTAAGACAACCTCAGGTAATATTTTATGGTAATAAATTGTCGGGACGTTCGTGTTGTCTTATGATGACACAAACTAGGAAACTGTTAAGGAAGGGGTGTGTAGGTTATTCGTGTCATGTTGTTGACAACCAGAGAGTGGGAGTGACCATGGAATAAATACCTACAGTGAGTGAATTCATGGATGAATTTTCAAGTGAATTATTGGGTCTTCCACCGGATAGGGAGACGGAGTTCGTAATAGATATTGTGCCAGGAGCGGCACCAGTTTCCAGGGCACCAGTGGAGATGAAGGAGTTGATGGTGCAGTTACAAGAACTATTGGACATGAAGTACATTTAACCGAGTGTTTCACCGTGGGGAGCACCAGTACTGTTTGTCAAGAAGAATGACGGATCGTTAAGACTTTGTATCGACTACCGAGAGTTGAACAAGTTAACGATAAAGAATAAGTACACATTGCCCACGATTGATGATCTTTTTAATCAGTTAAAAGAGGCAAAGTATTTTTCTAAAATAGATTTAAGGACGGGGTATCATCATTTGAAGGTTAGAAATGAAGACGTACCGAAGACATCGTTTAAGACTCGTTATGGTCATTACGAGTTTCTGGTGATGTCATTTGGGTTAACTAATGCACCAGCTGCATTTATGGATATGATGAATATAGTGTTCAAACAATATTTGGACAAGTTCGTCGTGGTGTTTATCGATGATATTTTAGTATATTCTAAGATGCCAGAAGATCATGCTGAACACTTCAGAATAGTGTTAGAAACACTAAGGAAAGAGAAGTTAAATGCGAAATTCACAAAGTGTGAATTTTGGTTAGAGAGGGTACAGTTTTTAGGACATGTCATTGATCATGAGGGGATTTCAGTCGATCCAGCAAAGGTAGAAGTAGTAATGAATTGGGAACAACTAAAAATGCCGACTGAGGTGCGGAATTTCCTAGGGTTAGCGGGATACTATCGGAGATTCATTCAAAAAATTTCAAAGATAGCTACTCCATTGACTAACTTGACAAGGAAGATGGTGAAATACGCGTGGACTGAGAAATGCGAGGACAGTTTTTAGGAACTAAAGAAGACGTTAAGTGAAGCGCCTGTTTTGTCATTACCCGATGACATAGGAAATTTTGTAGTTTATAGTGATACTTCGCATAGATGACTTGGTTGCATGCTCATGCAGCATGGAAAGGTCATTACGTATGCATCATGGCAGTTGAAGGATTATGAGAAAGTTTACCCTACTCATGATATGGAACTGGCCGCGGTAGTGTTTGCCTTAAAGATTTGGCGACATTATCTATACGGGGAAAAATGTGAGATATACACGGACCACAAGAGTTTAAAATATATCTTCACACAGAAGGAGTTGAATATGAGACAGAGGAGATGGCTGGAGTTGATAAAGGATTACGACTGTGAAATCCTGTATCACCTTGGAAAAGGCAATGTAGTTGTCGATGCCTTAAGTAGAAAGGGTCGGGAGAAGTTATCTATGTTAACGGCTCAAACTGAGTTAATAACAGAGATGGCTAGGATAGAGATAGAGGTGAAGTTGCCGAGTGAATCGGGACAAAAACTGTTTGCGACGGAGATCCAATTTACCATTGTAGAGAGAGTCAAGGAGGTGCAGCTCAAAACTGATGAGTGTGACCAGATGAAGAAATGGTTAACCAATGAAAAAGATATTAAGTACAGTCTTGATAATGAGTGATTATTAAGATTTGAAGGAAGAATTTGGGTTCCGAATGAAACGGAATTAAAGGAGCAAGTTTTACATAAAGCTCATAATTCGAGGTACTCGATTCATCCTTGTAGCACTAAGATGAATCAAGACCTTCTACAGGGTTTTTGGTGGCCGAACATGAAAAGAGAGGTAGCCGAGTATGTGAGTAGGTGCTTAACTTGCCAAAAAGTTAAGGCAGAACATCAACGACCAAGTGGCTTGTTACAGTCATTGGAGATTACGGAGTGAAAGTGGGAGCATATCGCAATGGACTTTGTGGTGGGACTTCCGACTAATCAGAAGGGGTATGATGCGATTTGGGTGATAGTGGACCGAATGACGAAGTCAGCTCACTTTTTACCAATTCGGGTTAAGTAAAACTTGGAACGGTTAGCTAAAATTTATGCTAAGAAAATTATTTCTAGACATGGAGTACCAGTTTCGATTGTGTCAGATCGTGACCCACGATTCACATCGAACTTTTGGAGAAGTCTGCAAGAACAGTTGGGAACGCATCTAAAGTTGTGTAACAATCCAGAATTTTAATTATAATTTTTTTTAAATATTTATTGAATTATATAAATATTTATTGTTGAATAAATATTTGTTTAATTGATTTGATTTGATTTGGTTAATTATTTGTTTAAGAAATAATTAATGAGTAAAGGAAATTAATTATTATGAGATAGTACTCTAATATAATTTAATAATTATGTTAGAGAGTTTATATTGATTAAATGAATTATTATAATGTTTTATTTAATTTATTAAATAAAAGTGTGACAGATAACTATATTATAAGGAGTTATTAAAATAAATTAAAGGAGTTCAAATTAGTTTTGCCAAACAAGGCTTAAAGATATTAAATGTTTATTTTTAAAGGTTTTTGCCAAAAAGAGCCTTATGGCTTTTGAATTTTGAATTATAATAATATAAATTAAATAAATAAAATAAATAATATATAATAATTTTGGGTAACCGCTGATTTAATTAGGCCATTAGTGGCATCGGTTTTAAAACCCTTGAAAATGACGCGTGTTTACTTTATTTGGTTTTACGTATATTGAATTTTGCTTAAGCCTAAGGAAGGAAAAGAGAAGTTGTCTGAGAAAAGAAAAGGTTTTGAGAGAAGAAAAGTTCAGAGAGAGTTTAAGAGAGAAATGGGTGGGATTTCAAAAGTATGTTTTCAAATGAGTCTCAGTGGTTAGCAAGGATTTCTAAAGCAACAAAAGGTATGTTTTAAAACCTTAACATATATGTTTTACGTTCTCTGTGTTCTGTGTTCTTGAATTTTCACTGACTATAAGTTTCTTTACAAAAATTGTCCGTAAACTATGTTTTACTAATTGATTATGGAATCATGTGTTTTGGTAATAACTAGCATAGATATATGACTGTAGTCTACATGTACGTTCAAAAATAAGAAAAATGGTTTTACAGTGATTACATGTACATGAACATGTTTTGTAGGATAACAAAATTAGTATGTGATTGTATGCTAATTGTGAAATTGAACCTTATGTATGTTAATTGGGCAAGAACTTAATGAGAACGCAGTTCAAATGAATGAATTCGATGGATAATTGTGGTTTATAGTGTTAAACCTTGTAAAACAACGTCAACATGGAGTTTTGGGTTTTAAAAATATGGCTTCAAGGATTTAATTTTCTTAAATTGTTGTTTAAGTTGTGCTAAATTAGTATATGTATGCTTAGTAATGATTATGTGTAAATTACATAAATCATACGTGTTGATTTAGCTACTAGAAACTGCTAAATAGACAGAAATTGGATGTGTTCTATTCTTCGTGTACGGTTTCTGTAAGTTTCAGCGCCTCAGCGCCAAAAATTAGAGTCGCAGCCCAGGACTCCGCGCCGCAGCACCGAAATCAGCGCCACAGTGCCAATTTCACGCTGTAGCGCCACTGCCTGACTTAGTTCTTACGCCGCGGCGCCAGAATAGTAGTCTGCGTCGGACAGTTTTTGTGAGGGCCCCGAATCCAGGTCCTAAATCACCTCGGATCCGGTTCGATCATTCTATATAACTATTACTATTTGCGAAAGATATAAACATAAATTATTTTTACATTAAACTTACATACTTTTCCCCAAGGTCGAGTAACCTTAACTTAATACACGTTTCGTAACTTAACTAACAAATTAAAATACAACACTATACAATTTAGCTGCACACATATCCTAACGCTGGAACTGTCTTTAACCTTTTCCTTGTATTCGACGCGTTCGTCTTAATCTGTAATGTTTTATCATGATATAGCAAGGGTGAGCATAAGGATTGCCCAGCAAGTTTAAATTTAATAATATGACGATATATCATGATTGAAAGAGTATGAACAATAAGATGGCTATAATTCATCAATATAATTGTGAACTAGTAGGAACAAACTTTTGACTGAACAAGTATTGAACATGAACAAATATATCTTGACCAACTAGTAATGAAGGTGATCAGCCTTTCATACCTGACTTATACATGCAATATGTACATAGTACAATTTATACATGGCAATCAACAATGATTAACCATAAGCTTATCCGAATGAAACAACTCTTAGTAGAGTTAAGTAAAACAAACTTGCCTGAACCGTTGATTACCGCAATGTAATTTATAGCGCTTTATCTGAAGACCTAATATTAGTAATATAGATCTCCAATATTAGAATAATATCATCACAATATAATACTACTATATATATAACATAGAATAACCTAAACACATAACACATAACCATATCAGTCTATAACACATATAAGACTCGGTATCAAGTCAGACTATTTAAGTTCGAGTTGAAACCGACACAATTCTAACATCCCGACGGTCTAGTCGAACTTTTATCGAGTCTAAGTTCAATTAAACTCTGCCTAAACACTTAACAATTATCTCAGATAATTTTATTTTCAGTCAAAATATTTTTCACAGACTTGTAATAATTTTTAAATAATTATTACCAGTTATCCTGATTTTCAATCATTAAAAACGTATTTAAATGAACTAAATACCACATAATCCCATTATCATTAATATTTATTTATTATCAAATATTAATGAAATACATGTCATAATATTATAATATATTTATAATATCACAAAGTATTTTTAATACCTTAAAATCATAATATAATTTTTAAACACTTAAATTCATTATCCAATAATTGCTTTTAATATAAAAATATTAATATTTTCATGACAAAATATCAAAAGTTATATTTTATAACTTAAAATATTTTTGTAACACTTAAATCATTTTTATATGATTTTTAAATCATTAATTCTATTTTTCCTTAATTTATTTAATATATTCATTAAATAAACTAATTACCATTAATAATAATTTATTAATGAATTTCATCACAAAATATTAAAAGTCACTTAAAATATTTTCTAATACCATAATATAATTTTTCATGATTTTTCATGAATTAAAACCATTTTTAAATAATTTAATTAATTTTGTAATTAAATAAATTAAATACCATTTATATTCTAAAAATATTAAATATTTATGAAATATACTCAAAATAATTAAAAACTATTTTTCAGAATTTAAAATAATTTTTCGAAAATTTTAAGTATTTTTAGTAATTAAAAACCATTTTTATCAATTTTTAAATAATTTCCAGAAAATAATAATAATAAACTGTCGCTAAAGGCTCCTATAGCGACAGACCCGTCGCTATAGGTGTTCTTGAGTGTTCTTGATGAAAACCCAGAAACTCAAAGTCAGTTACGAGGGGCTTGGTTTGACCACATTTAAATCACGGTTATTGTGGATTTTTGAGCAACTTATGGTTTTAGGATTGTAGTAAGGATGTAAAAATACAACCACAAACTAACTTTATGGCCATACAACATCAGATCAAAGAGATCTATGTCTCCAAACATTCTGACAAGGTTGTTCTTCATTTTCTGGAATTTGCAGAATTGAAGGTACCTACTTTGGATCATTATAACTTTCATCATGAGCTTGATTAGTGTGTTGTAAAGGTTAATACTTATAGTAAACATGTAAGAGAGAAATCCTATAACATAATATCAGTATTTTATCAACAAAAACATAAAATTCTGTCCGGTCAAACTAGGGGTCCAGAACTATTCTTCAACGAATTCTGGGTTTTCCAGAATTGGTCTAAGGTAGTTGGTCAACACCGGTTTGATCGCTTATAATTTTGATTCTATGTGTTTTCTAGGTGAGATAAAGGCATTAGCGTGTAGTCCTTATACCAGAATACAAAACTACAACAACAAATTAGCCTAAACATCAAACATCAACAAGATCCATGGCCTACAAAAATGTTGTCAGGCGTTCTGGGTTTCTGGGTTTGCCCAGATTTCCAGAAATCGTGCTCGGTCAACGCCTTTTGACCACCTATAAAACGAAATCCAGACATGCTATGACCCTGTTTTCAACTTCAGATCGTAGACCACATGGCATAGAACAGATCTAAAGCATAAAACACACAAAATATCAAAAACATAAAGATCTAGAGGGCCTGACATTCGACTGTCAGATCATTTTTTGAACTATTTCCAGATTTGAGAAATCTTTAAATTCGAGCATCAAGTTGATATGGATCTGAGTTTTGACAACCCAGATCATCAAATGACACCCTAAAACACAACTTTTAACAATCAATTACAACATATAACATCAAATCAAAAGATTTTGAAATTTAGGGTTCTTTACCACTTTGAGCTTTGATTCATGATTTATGACTTCATGATCTGTTCTTGGTGTTTTGTTACATGATCTTGGCTTGTTTTCTCACACTCTCTCACTCTAAGATCCAAAAATATAGAGAGAGAAGGGACTTGGACAAAATAAAATGGAAAGTGAGACTTTCTCTTACTTTATTTGGTTTTTATTTTTTTGATTCAATGCATGGAGTTGATTTAGCTGCTGATTGTTGGACAATAAGTCATAAGCTAGGGCTAGGATTGGTTCACCAACTCACCTTAGGTCTAGATTTATACTCCAACTATTAAAGAATACAAAAAGGGCACAAAAGTCATTTCCATGAAATTTTAATTCTAGAATGGTCATTTTGGACAATTGACCAAACTCTTAGGGTTTAGGGTTTGGGAAAATTTAGGGTTTAGGGTTTAACCCTTAATTTTGTAATTTAATTTCTAACATTTCCGAATTTCGGTTTTCAAAAATAGAAAATTAATATTTCTAAATTATAATTAAAATTTTATAATTATATTAAAATTTCTTAATCACTAATTAAATCTTGCTAATTAGGATTAGTATTTCCTAATTGTAATCGCTAACTACGCAATTAGTGTCAATATCACGGATTAGGGTTTACAACCCAAAATTAGGGTTTCTAATAGAAAAATAATTTTTCTAAATTAGAAATTAAATTTCGTAATTAGATTTGGGTTTCCTAATTACTTATAACTATAAAATTAGGATTAATATTTCCTAATTAACTTTAAAAGTATTTAATTAACACTTTCGTTTTTCCCGAATTATAAATTTGGGTTTCTAACCTAGAAATTAGGATTTTCAAAATGTGAAATTAGGGTTTACTAATAATTAAGTTTTTTCCTAATTAATATTATAATTAATATAACTAAAGAATTATAATTATCCTTTAAGTTCCCAGATTAGGGTTTTAAATTCCCGAATTAGGGTTTCAGATCTCCGGAACTGAAATTAGAATTTTCAGAACCGATTTTAGGGTTTCTTGTTAAACGCTAGGGTTTTCTGACCGAACGTTGACGTTCTTAATATACGATTAGGGTTTCTTACAGATATCGTGTATCTGGTCAACCCTTGACCCTTAACCACATATTATACACATACATTAATAACTATATTCACAGAATATATTCACTTATTTCTTAATCCTAAATAATTCACCTAAATCCTTCACAGAATTTTGAAATCCTCAAAATTCCATCTTAAAAATATCAAACGCATACACTTATTTTCTATCTAGGTTCTAATTTTGAACCTTAAATCAAATAATAAATTTTTTAAAAAAATTCAAAAATCCTTGGGTTGTCACAGTTTTGACCTCCTATAGTAAAATGACCATAACTTTTTCATACGAACTCCGATTGAGGTGATTCAAGATGATCCAAAAGAAGGACGAATGGACCTATACCTTTTGTTCTTTAAGTTCTTCAATTTAAGGTCGAGAATAGGGGTAAAAATGGTCATTTGTGGGACTGATATGTATTAGGAGGCAATCAGAGGGCATCAGGAATGCACATATGCAAATACAGTGCTCCTGACGATAAAAGATGTTGTTCTAAGTTATAAAACATGAATATTAGTAAATATAATGATGCTTAACATTAATAAATGATGTATTAGATAAGTTGTATAAGCATACTAAGCACACACAAGAGAGACGAATCGGGCGTGTGACGAATGAACGTCGAAACACCGTGCCAAGTGTTAATGAACTTAAAAAGTGTTTCAATTCAATTAAAATGAATATTATAAGACATGGAATGGATTTAATATAAAACCAATAAGTAGTCCTAGGAAGACTTAAGCACTTTAATGAATTTCGAATATTACATAAGTCGAAAAGTTAACCCAATCTAATTGAACATTGGGTGCTAATTAATAGAAAATATTATGAGATGTGGAGTAGAGTTTACATTACAATTACTATGTGTTGTTATGTAACTAATAGTTGATGTGTATGATTATATAATTGTGTAGGGCACGTGAAGTGCAGATAACTGTAAACTGTTAAACTGTTATTGGTAAACAACGATCAAGGCAAGTCTTTCAGTTCCTATTTGCTATGTGAACTTGATGATTAACTGTTTTAAGTCTTTATTTCAAAGTGCATGATGTGTTGTATATATGTTGAAAGTGTAAAATGTAAAAGTCAACTTATGACTATGTTGATTGAGTAAAGCATGCTGATTGAGTAAGGAACTCAATCTTTATACTTGTTATATGAAATGTAGCATGTATGTTATGTTAGTCCAATGTTTATGAGATATTTGTTGAGCATGTTATTATATGCTATGTGATGCATTAAAACTGTTAGATTTTGCTGGGCTGTCGAGCTTACCCTTGCAAATAACCACTTTTGTAGGTTAAAGATTTAAGGTAAAGTTATGTTCTACTTGAAAGATATGAATCAGATGTGATACTTGAAGATTCCTTATGTTTTATGAGAAATGTAATTAATATTTTGAATGTGACATGTTGTTGAATTGTAAGTTGAGCTATCCGGTATATATGGATACCTATTTATGTTTAAAGACATTGTATAGTCATTTTATTGTAACGATTCATGATATAAATTTGAATCAAAGAGATGTAATGTAAAGGTTACGATTTAGGGCAATACAGAAGAAAATATATAAAAGTTTTAAATATTCCGTATTTTAGTAATTTTAATATCGAATAATGATGTAAAGATAGATTAAAGTTGTATTGTTAACGACCAAAGCCGAGAATTAAATTGTATGATTTTTGGGGTCGTTACAAGTTGAGTACGGCATATCATCCACAAACCGATGGACAGATCGAGAGGATAATTCAGACGTTAGAAGATATGTTAAGATCTTGTGTCATGGATTTCAAAGGTAGTTGGGATGATCATCTACCGTTAGTAGAGTTTGCGTATAACAACAGTTATCATGCAAGCATAGGTATGCCGCCTTACGAAGCCTTATACGGGAGAAAATACAGAACACCATTGTATTGGGATGAAGTGGGAGAACGCTGAATGCTAGGACTAGAATTGGTGCATCAAATAGCGGATATAATGAAGCTAATACGAATGCGATTGGTAGAAGCTCAAGACAGACAAATAAAGGTTACAGATTTACATTGAGTAAATAGGGAGTTCGAAGTAGGCTCGTATATATTTCTAAAAGTATCTCCCTGGAAAGGAAAGATATGCTTTGGAAAGAAGGGAAAGTAAAGTCCCAGGTTTATAGGACCTTTTGAGATATTAGAAAAAGTGGGAGGGGTAGCTTATATGGTAGCGTTGCCCCCAGACTTAGAACGAATACATAACGTGTTTCACGTATCTGTATTATGTCCTTATAAGCCAAATTATAAACACGTAATAGAGTATGAGCCGATTCATATCGCGAAGGACTTAAAATATAAGGAGATGCCGATTCAAATCATCGATCGAAAAGAGCAAGTTCTACGAAACAAAGTTATACCGTCAGTAAAGGTGTTATAGAAGAACCACGATGTCGAAGAAGCAATGTGGGAACTTGAAGAAAAGATGAAGAAGAATTACCCTCATCTGTTTGTGTAATTTTTATTATTTTAGCGGGATTTTAGGGCAGAATCCTTATAAGGGGGAGAGAGTGTAACGCCCCAGAAAATCGAACCTTTTGTAAATACTTTAATAAGAAATAAAATAATATTATTTGTTATTATTATGTGTTAGTAGATGAATGTTGTTCCATAACCTAGAAATGTCGGAACGTCGTAGTATTTTAACTACGTGAAGGAATTAAAGTGTTTGAATTTTCAAGACGAAAATAAAAGCTTTCTGAGAAATTTTCCGAAAAATACTATTCTTCGTTTTCCCCTCGGGAATTATTTTTGAACTTCCGAGAAATACATAACGTTATAATATCGAGGTAATATTTATTATGTAATAATAATTCAAGTATGAAAAACACAATATTTCGCATGCGGACTTAATTTGAGAACGTTAAGGATTAAAAGTCTAAAGAAATGGAATTATGAAATATTGTATGAAGTACAAGTCCAATATGAATAAAGGTGTAAACTATGTGGGATTAAAGTTAAGCCCAAGTGTTAATTAATGTAAGCTCAAAGCATTTTATTGCAAGCCCAAATGAATAAGCTAAACAAACTAACATTAAGCCCAATTAATGATCCAATGGGTAAAGCATGATCCATGGGTCAACCCATGGGTGATCTTGGTGCCCAAGTGTTGTGATGACCAAGCATGTTGTGTAATGACCAAGTAATAAGTGTGGATAACAAGTTTACTTAATAATTAAGTGAATAGTAAGGAGGTTTGTAAAGGAGGTGGATGTCTTAATGACCAATATACCCTAATTAATTACTTCTATAAATACCAAGCCTTGGATTCATTAATTGCTTGTTCAAATTATCCAACAACTTTCCTTATAAAGCAACTTAACTGGTAGAAAAAAAGTGACAACCCAAATTTTTAGAAATTATTTAAATAAGAATTTAATAAATAAAATTCTTATTATAAGATATTTTGAGTTTGAGTATGTGTATATATGTGTTATATATTGTGAATATGTAATTTGGTGAGAAGAAAATTATGTATATTCATGTATTAGGAAAAAGAGGTCCAATAGTTAATTAAACTATTGAAGAAATTAATGTAATTGTTATGAAAATGAAATTAACTAAGTAATATTAGTTAATTTGATTAAGTTAAAATTGTATTATGAGAGAGTATAATTTAATTATTATTGTGACGATGGAAATTATTATGAATTAAGTTTCGTAAATTATGTGGACGATTCACTTAATTAAAATAGTGAAATAACGTAAATATATTTGTTTTAATAAAATAAGAAGATAATGTGAATGTAATATGATTGTGAATTTCGTATATAGTTAAAATATTTATGGAATAAAATAAATATTTTATGGGAATTGTTATAGGATAATTTATTTAAAATGTGATAGTCCTGATAGAATGAGAAATATTCTAATTTAATTAAATAATTAAATTAGAGGATTAATGATTTATTAACTAAAATTAGAGTTATATTGGTTAAGTAATTTAATCAAATAAAGGGTGACATTTGTGAACCATATGATAAGGGAGATTATTAAAATAAATTAAAAAAAATTGGGTTCTAGCCAAACATAGCCTAGAGACCCTTTGTATTTTGTAAAAGCTATTTTTAGTATGCATATAATGGATTGGCCATCAGTTTTTTTTACGTATTGTAATAGTTAACCTATATTGACACTAAGAGGAAGAAAGTTGCAGTGAATTGAGAGAGGATATAGATTCTCTGAGAAATTGAGAGAGTTTTGAAAATCTAAGGAGGAAGAAGAAGGAGATTAATATCATATAATTGAGCTTAGAAGAATCAAAGGCAAGTTCTAAAGTTTTTTTTTTTGTTTATTTTCTAAAGTATACTTCTCTAAAAATGAATTTCTACGGTTAATCTATTAAGGAATTTGTTATATATGTTCTTGAGTATGTATAATAGGTTCTATATTGTTTATTGTTGAGTTTTCGGTAAACAAATTCATATTGTTGATGATAAATAAGAAGAGTTTAGTTTTGGCCTAAAATATATATTTTGGTTCTGTTTTGAGACTAAAATTGGTTAGGATTTTATGTTGTAATTGTAAAATTGGTGATGGATTGTGTTAATACGATAAGAAACGAAAAGAACACAAGTTGAATGAATCAATTTGGTTAAAAAACGAATTCGTAGTGAATAAATTCGCTAAACATGTTAAAATATGAAAGTTTAGTATGAACATGAATTTTGGGTTAAGATTTAGGCTAGCTAGTTTTTCTGTAAATTGTTATAATTTTAGTATGTTGTAGTCCTATGAATTACGAATCCATAGAATCAAAAATGGACTAATTTGGATGTGTATAACTCAAGTTATGAAGATTAGTAAGAGAAAAAGGGTTAAAAATCGCGAGAACAGTAGCTTCAGGTCCCGTTTCTTCTAACGGGCGTAGCTGCACTATGTCCTAAGTAATTTTGGGCACAGCTGCGCTGTGCCCAAAGCTTAATTGGGCGCAGTTGTGCCCAAATTATGTCAGGTGTGACTTTTTTGACCTATTTTAGTAAAATAGGCATAACGTTTTCATACTAACTCCGATTACGACGATTCAAGATGATCCGAAACGAGGATGAATAGACCTACAACCTCTATTCTTTACATTTTTCAATTTGAGGTCGGGAACAATAGTCAAAGTGATCATCTTTGTGACTGATGCGTATTCAGAGGCAATCGGAAGGCGTCGGACATGCACATACACAAGTATAGTGATGTCGAAGATAATAGATGTTGATCTAAGTTATAGAACATGAGTATTATGAAGTATAATGATGTTTAATATTAATAAATGATATATTAGATAAGTTTTATACGCATACTAAGCACACACAAGAGAGACAAATTGGGCGTGTGACGAATAAACGTCGAAACGCCATGATAAGTGTTAATGAACGTAAAAACTGTTTTAAATCAAATGAAATGAATATTATAAGATATTGAATAGGGTTAATATAAAACCAATAAGTAGTCCTAGCAAGACTTAAGCACTTGAATGAACTTCGAGTTTGACTAAGAAGAAATATAGTGAGTTATAAGTCTAAAGTTAACACAATCAAATTGAACATTGTGTATTGATTAATAGGAAGGGTTATAGGCTGTAGATTAAAGTTTACATTATAACTACTATGTGTTTCTTGTAACTAATAGTTAATGTGAATGATTATATAATTGTGTAGGGCACGTGAAGTGCAGATATCTGTAAGTTGTTAAACTGTTATTGGTAAATAACGATCAAGACAAGTCTTTTAGTTTCTATTTGCTATGTGAACTTGATGATTAACTATTTTAAATCTTTATTGGAAATAACATGATATGTTATATTTATGTTGAAAGCATGAAACGTTAAAGTGAACTTATGACTACGTTGATTGAGTAAAGCATGCTAATTGAGTAAGGAACTCAATCTCTATACTTGTTATTTTAACTGTAGCCTGTATGTTATGATAGTCCAATGTTTAAGAGAAATATGTTGAGCATGTTATTGTATGCTACGTGTTGCATGAAAACTGTTAGATTTTGCTGGGCTGTCGAGCTCAACCTTGCAAATAACCATTTTTGCAGGTTAGGGATTGAAGATAACACTATGTGCTACTTGAATGAAGTGGATCAGAATTAATATACGAAGATGTATATTTTAGCTAAAGTTGCTATTTCCTTAAACCATGATTAATATTCATGAGATGTTCCTCAAACCATGATTAATATTCATGAGATGTATTAAATATTTTATGATGTATATTTTTATATTGAGTTGTAAAGCTAGAGTTAGAGTTATCTGATGTGTAAAAGTTATCGGATTGAAATGTAAAATTTTATATGATAACAGTGATAAAGCGAATCATAAAATAAGATTGATTCAAAGACATGTAGTTGATACAGGTTTTGATTCAGGGAATTAAAGTAAGAAGACATAAAAGTTTAAATTATTCCGCATTTTATAAAGTTTAACATTGAATAATGATGTAAAATCAGAAGTTAGATGTATCGTTAATGACCGAAGTCGAGAATTAAGTTGTATGAATTTTGGGGTCGTTATAGTTAGTATCAAAGATGTAGGTTATGAACCTTAGGTAAGAGTACCCTAGGCTATAACCTTAGGGAATAAAGGAGAAGATGATAAAGAAGTTAAGAATCAAAAAATTATATTTAATTATGGTACAATTGCACTTTTTAATAGTTGATGTATGGTATCTGGGCTAAACGATTCCTTCATAGAGCGGAGGTATATACGAACTAGCAACTCGGAACCTAGTTTGTTGGTTGTTTGTGGGAAACCATTCAGCGTACCATATTGAAACTATTAGAGACTCGATGTGTACCAAGTATAGAAAATGGATATGTATGATGAAATGTGGAACTCAAATGAAGTGTTGAGCAATATAAATGAAGTTAAAAATTCTTAAAGTAAGAATTGTTATATAAACAAGAAAATTCAAAGAATAATCTTGAAGAGATATAAAGATAAGAAATTGCAATAGCCAAGATAACGAATAATGTCGTAAATGATGAAAAAGGGAAAGAAATAGGATCGTAAAACAAAACGATCACTAGTTAAGAAAAGATTTTTAAGGGAGATGATTATAGAATAAGATCACGACGTGATCTGTTTAAGTTATAAAAGGAAGATGGTCTGTAATATTTGAATAATTATAGCTTGATGCTATGAAGATGATGTACTATGAAATAGTACAAGATAAACTCATGAGGAGTTATAGATAATGTGATACGAGGAATTCGTATCGAGCAAAGAGCAAGTTATAAGTAAGATAGAGTTAGGAGGAATTTCAATTAAGGACTCATGTGATGGCTGAGTTGTACAAACCTTTATATGGGCGAGGGTTTTGTGCTTGCGCTCAATTTATCACATTGATAATCATTGGAATGTTGGTGTCGCGCTATCAATGTATATGTGGCGAAAAGGTGATTCTTTTTTCATGTATATATTTGATAGTTAGAAACTATTAAGATTAGTCAAATATTATTAGGATTAGGTGCTGTTCTTAAAACTGATGCATATGGTATGTTTGTGACTCATAATAATATTGTATGTTTTTGAACCCCCTCAGCGAATGGACGTCTATGGTCTGACTAGGATAAGTTCTTAAACTCATATTATTATGGAAAATTCCTGAACTTTCAAAGTGTGGTAAGTTTGATGAACTGGGGTATAGATAAGTGTGAATGGAGTATTGAGGATGATAGGAATAAATAGACTGATTAAGCAATGGATCATTATAGAAAGTGCAGTTGATGGTGGAGACATAGGTTTTCAAAATCTACTAGCTATGCTAGACTTTCAAAATTTATTGACTTCGTACTGATATTGCACTTCTATTTTCTTGAAAAATATTGGATCAAATGATTAAACCAATGAGTTTTAAAAACAATACCGTTATTCGTCTGTCTATGCTAATTACTTTGGCTAGACAAAAATAATTTGAAATATATCAAAAATGTATTTTTATATTATCAATGCATCATGAAACCTGGTGCAGAGATAATAAAAATAATGGAGTCATCAATGAAGTATTACTTAGTGTTGGATGTGATCTAAGGATCGTCAACTCACTAGGGTATGATGTAGTATGATAAAATCACCAAATGACAAAATCCTCAAACGGACTGTAAATACAGTGCGGTATCATGACGTCATAAAAAGATTTTTGAGCTTTCTTTAAGATATGAGAATATATATATATATATATATATATATATATATATATATATATATATATATATATATTTCGATTGATGTCTGAATTGTTGTAGAAGTATATGCTATTTGATTCAGCTAGACGAATATTGAAAAATATTCATAAAATTCAAGCGTTTCTTCAGAAGTTATGCCAAATAAAATTATTTTGGTGCGGATTTAGATGTTGAAAAGCTGAGATGAACAACCCTATTATAGGGGAGTTATTTTACGAAATGCGTTTAGATGTTTGTACACAATACATTATACGAAGGGTTGATCCCCCTAAGTACGAGGAGTCCCTATAGCCTTATGATTGTTAAAGTTTAAGTTGAAAGAATACTTATAACTATGGACATATACGCATAGCGTTTAAATGTTTGTGCACAATACATCGTACGAAGGGCTTAACACCCTAAGTATGGGAGTCCCTATAGTCTAATGACTGTTAAGGTTTAAGTTGATAGAGTACTTACAACTGTGGACGTAGTTCAAGGTCTTATGACCCCTCAACATGATTTGGAATCTTTTAAATTCCTGAGTTATTCATACTGCTTCCTAATTATTAAGCAATTGTAGAAGATTCTTGCTATTCTAAAAGGCGAATGTGGTAAGGATGATATTCCTTAAAAAGAAGTAAGTCGTAGAATGCGACACTAAATGATAAATATATTGAATAAGTGAGAAAAGAAATTTTGAAATGAGAAAGAGATGAGTTATCAAAGAATAATGTAAAACTTTTAATAGAAAAGTTTAATAATTGTAGAAAGATCATTGTGGAAAGAAGTGATTGTAGAACCCAATGAATAGATAAAGTATTAATGTAAAATCTATTTTGATAGATTATGAATGAAGATTAATAAATAAAATTTTGAGGACGAAATTCTTAGAAGAAGGGGTGAATGTAATATCCCGAGTGTTTATGAGTTAAGTATATGATAATGATCCTTAGAGAAGGATAATGAATGGATCAAAGAATATGTAATACTCAAATATAATTGAGTATAAGTAAAGTTTATGAAATAAAAATTATAAGAATTTATTGTGAAGAATGGGTGGAGTGGTAATAAATAAAACATATATTAAGGTAATGTGTTGAAGCTATTCAACAAAAAGATTTGGTAAAAACCTGAGTAAAGTAGGGTTTTGGTGATTCCGAGAACGAAATCATTGTAAGGAGGGAAGGATGTGACAACTCGAATTTTTAGAAATTATTTAAATAAGAATTTAATAAGTAAAATTCTTATTATAAGATGTTTTTAGTTTGAATATGTGTATATATGTGTTATATATTGTGAATATGTAATTTGGTGTAAAGAAAATTATGTATATTCATGTATTGGGAAAAAGAGGTCCAATAGTTAATTAAACTATTGAAGAAATTAATGTAATTGTTATGAAAAGGAAACTAACTAAGTAATATTAGTTAATTTAATTAAGTTAAAATTATATTATGAGATAGTATAGTTTAATTATTATTGTGATGATGGAAATTATTATGAATTAAGTTTCGTAAATTATGTGGGTGATTCACTTAATTAAAATAGTGAAATAACGTAAATATATTCGCTTTAATAAAATAAGAAGATAATGTGAATGTAATATGATTGTGAATTTCGTATATACTTAAAATATTTTATGGAATAAAATAAATATTTTATGGGAATTGTTATGGGATAATTTATTTAAAATGTGATAGTATTGATAGAATGAGAAATATTCTAATTTAATTAAATAATTAAATTAGAGGATTAATGATTTATTAACTAAAATTAGACTTATATTGGTTAAGTAATTTAATCAAATAAAGGGTGACATTTACGAACCATATGATAAGGGGGGTTATTAAAATAAATTAAATAGAAAATTGGGTTCTAGCCAAACATGGCCTAGAGACCCTTTGTATTTTGTAACTGCTATTTTAAGTGTGCGTATAATGGATTGGCCATCAATTTTTTTACGTATTGTAATAGTTAACATATATTGACATTAAGAGGAAGAAAGTTGCAGTGAATTGAGAGATGAGATAGATTCTCTGAGTAATTGAGAGAGTTTTGAGAATCTAAGGAGGAAGAAGAAGGAGATTAATATCATCTAATTGAGCTTAGAAGAATCAAAGGCAAGTTCTATAGTTTTTTTTTTGTTTTTTTTCTAAAGTATACTTCTCTAAAAAATGAATCTCTATGGTTAATCTATTAAGGAATTTGTTATATATGTTCTTGAGTATGTATAATAGGTTCTATATTGCTTATTATTGAGTTTTCGGTAAACAAATTCATATTGTTGATGATAAATAAGAAGAGTTTGGTTTTGGCTTAAAATATGTATTTTGGGTCTGTTTTTAGACTAAAATAGGTTAGGATTTTATGTTATAATTGTAAAATTGGTGATGGATTGTGTTAATACGATAAGAAACGAAAAGAACGCAAGTTGAATGAATCAATTTGGTTTAGAAACGAATTCGTAGTGAATGAATTCGCTAAACATGTTAAAATATGAAAGTTTAGTATAAACTTGAGTTTTGGGTTAAGATTTAGGCTAGCTAGTGTTTCTTTAAATTGTTACAATTCTAGTATGTTATAGCTTTATGAATTACGAATCCATAGAATCGAAAACGGACTAATTTGGATGTGTACAACTCAAGTTATGAAGATTAGAAGGAGAAAAGGGGTGAAAAATCGCGAGAACAGTAGCTTCAGGTCCCGTTTCTGCTAACAGGCGCAGTTGCCCTGTGCCTTAAGTCATTTGGGGTGCAGCTGCACTGTGCTCAAAGCTTAATTGGGCGCAGCTGCGCCCAAACTTTGTCAGGTGTGACTGTTTTGACCTATTTTAGTAAAATAGGCATAACTTTTTCATACAAACTCCGATTAAATCAATTCAAGATAATCCAGAATGAGGACGAATAGACCTACAACTTTTATTCTTTAAGTTGTTCAATTGAAGGTCGGGAACAGTAGTCAAAATGGTCATATTTGTGACTAGTACTTATTCGGAGGCAATCAAAGGGCGTCGGACATGCACATACACAAGTATAGTGATGTCCACGGTAATAGATGTTGTTCTAAGTTATAGAACATGAGTATTATGAAGTATAATGATGCTTAACATTAATAAATAATATATTAGATAAGTTGTATATGCATACTAAGCACGCACAAGAGAGAAAAATTGGGCGTGTAACGAATAAACGTCGAAAAGCCGTGATAAGTGTTAATGAACGTAAAAAGTGTTTCAAATCAAATGAAATGAATATTATAAGATATTGAATAGGGTTAATATAAAATCAATAAGTAGTCTTAGCAAGACTTAAACACTTGAATGAACTTCAAGTTTGACTAAGATGAAATATAGTGAGTTCTAAGTCTAAAGTTAACATAATCAAATTGAACATTGTGTATTGATTAATAGAAAGGGTTATAGGATGTAAATTAAAGTTTACATTATAACTACTATGCGTTTCTTATAACTAATAGTTAATGTGAATGATTATATAATTGTGTAGGGCACGTGAAGTGCAGATAACTATAAGTTATTAAACTGTTATTGGTAAATAACGATCAAGGCAAGTCTTTTAGTTCCTATTTGCTATGTGAACTTGATGATTAACTATTTTAAATCTTTATTGGAAATAACATGATGTGTTATATTTATGTTGAAAGCATGAAACGTTAAAGTCAACTTATGACTACGTTGATTGAGTAAAGCATGCTGATTGAGTAAGGAACTCAATCTTTATACTTGTTATTGCAACTGTAGCCTGTATGTTATGATAGTCCAATGTTTAAGAGATATATGTTGAGCATGTTATTGTATGCTACGTGTTGCATGAAAACTGTTAGATTTTGCTGGGTTGTCGAGCTCAACCTTGCAAATAACTATTTTTGCAGGTTAAGGATTGAAGATAACACTATGTGCTACTTGAATGAAGTGAATCAGAATTAATATGCGAAGATGTATATTTGAGCTAAAGTTGTTATTTCCTTAAACCATGATTAATATTCATGAGATGTATTAAATATTTTATGATGTATAGTTTTATATTGAGTTATAAAGCTAGAGTTAGAGTTATCTGATGTGTAAAAGTTATCGGATTGAAATGTAAAATTTTATATGATAACAGTGGTAAAGCGAATCATAAAATAAGATTGATTCAAAGACATGTTGTTGATAAAGTTTTGATTCAGGGAATTAAAGTAAGAAGACATAAAATTTTAAATTATTCCGCATTTTATAAAGTTTAACATCGAATAATGATGTAAAATCAAAAGTTAGATGTATCATTAATGACCGAAGTCGAGAATTAAGTTGTATGAATTTTGGGGTCGTTACAGAGAATATGTAATGACTGTGAAATTTAAACTCGTTATTTTATTAATTAAATATGTGATTTAATTTTTAATGAGTTAGTTTTGTGAGTCTGTTTAAACCTTATATGGTTATGTGAAATTATAAATTAATTAAAGGGAGTCACTAATAGTTTATTTAAATCAGTGGACTGACCCTAAGACTTTAATATCAAGGAATTGATAGGATTATTAATATTTAAATATTCAATTTATTTGAATATAGTGGCAGGATGGGAATATATTGATTAATTTCAATTATGAGTAATTAGTTGATAATGTATTAATTTATAATTATGATGAATAAATAATAATTAATGAGTAAAAGATTAATAAATATAATATGATTATATATTTACTTGATTAATTGGTGCAAGCATGCAAATATAGTAAACCTTTATCATATGGTAGTTAACTAAGTTTTTTTTATATAGTACAAGGTGGCACATTAATTTGTCTGTATATTATATATAGACTATATGGTAAGAATTATTGCATTATGAGAGTACATAAATAATCCCCAACTTTCCATTGTGTTGTAGCATTTACACATTAATATTATATTTTGAGAATTATAGTATCCAAAACAAGCCTTAAATAACTCGTTGCTGAGCTTGTCCCAAATTGAGAGTCAATAATCAGTACATGAACAGTAGCCTAAGACTAATTTACGTAACTTCCAAGTTTGTGATCATTGGCTAGGAAGGTAGCAGATGGTGGGTGGTTGAACAACCTCTCATGAACTAGTGTATTCTCCTTCTATATTCCAGTCTTAACCTTCTATACAAAGCTAATTCCCAGTCCAAAGTTCTTCTATAACTAGTAGCCCAATTCTTAGAGTTTATGTTGATTGTATTTGTCTGTGGAACCTCTTAGAAATTTGAATTTGAGTGTGTGTTGTCCCAAAGAAGAAGTTAGCAATCACAGAAGGAAGAAACTAAGTCTATTAAGCTCCAAGAGGTATAAATCCTAAGCTTTTGTTCATAAGTTGGGTTTTTAGCAAATTCGTGCAATTCTTATGAATTCTTTGTTATTTGGTATGAATTGGCTTACAAGTGTGTTATTTAAGTTAGTATGCATACTTAGAAGTATTAGAAGTAGTTGAGTTACAGCAAATGGATGTTTAGCAATGTTAAAGTTGAGCCTCAGCAGAAGTAGAGGCCATATTTTTCTTTCTGGGCATAGTGGTGCGGCCGCGCCACTTCCCTAGTCTTTCACTGCGCGGCCGCACGGGTAGCAGATCACAGTTGCTCATGTTAGCTCCTTAAAACATTCTGAGCATGTTACTTTGGAATGAATATGCATATAAATGACTATAACATGTGAACTGAGATTGTTATGTATATAGTAAGCCATGTTAGTTGATTTTAATTTGATTATTCAAAGAGGACTTAAAGAGTTGGAAAATAGTTTTGATAAACCTTTTTGAAAAACAAGTTATAACCTTTGATGCAAATGTATTACGTTATGATATATCTTGACATATGTCAATATGATTGGTTATATGGTTAAAGGTAATATGAGATATTCAAGCATGATTAAACAGAGAAATTTCAAGAAAAAGGGACTTATTGGCTTTATATAAACGAACTAGGTATACACTAAGTTTTGAACTTAAAGATATGTTCATGTGATCAATTATGTGATTATGAAAGCATGATTTGGACTATGCAAACTCATTTTTGTATGCTTGAAGAAGTTTTACTAATAGAGACATAAAGTTTTGAAAATGAACTTGATAAACTATATATACATTAAGTTGAGAACTTGTAAATATGTTTTTGATGTCTAACATGTATGTATATGACAGTATGATGTGTGATAGGTAAAGTGGCTTGCATGATTGTTAGCTTAACATGTGAAGTCTTGATTAAATGAAAACGAATAACGAACTATGTTTGATGAAGGGTTAAAGTTAGTTATTCACATTATAACATGTGTGTCATGCATGATTGTTCGTTTATGTGCATGACGTGTGTTCACTGGCTTACTACAGAAGCAGCCATGTCTTGGTTTGCACCAAGAGCAGCGCGGCCGCGCCACTCCCTAGTACAAACCAAGCGCTACTGCACAATCCTGAAGCAGGATCTGAGTTCTGTTAATAATTTGAAAGATGATGCATGCCTATATGGTTACTCTAATTTGTAATACTTGTCCAGTATAGTATTCATATGATAATAAGCATGTTATTGAAATAATCCTATGATGAATTAGTGTTTACAACTTTAAAGTAAATGGTGATTTCAAGTATGTCATAGTGTGTTAGAAACTAATCGTGTAATGTAATGATACATGTACAGAAGCATGCTATGTGATGATTTGATTCTTGTAAGTGTAGACTCATATTAGTTTACACATACTAATTAGAAAGACTGACTGGTTAATGTTAGGTCGTTTCAACGCAAGTTAACTAAAGCTAGAATTATATTGTACCTGAGCAAACAGGCAAGTTCCCTAAACTTACTCCAATTATTATTGAGCAAGTTTCCTTGAACTTCACTATGTGATTGTGTAATTTCCTAAACTCTTATTCGTTTACTTGAGCAAGTATCCGAACACTATTTTATTGTGTTGCAAGTTTCCTAAACTTACTCCAATTAATGTTGAGCAAGTTCCCTAACCCTACTTTTATATTGAGCAAGTTTCCTTGAACTTCACTATGTGATTGTGCAAGTTCCATAATTCTTACTCTTTTACTTGAGCAAGTTTCCTAACTTACACAACTTTGAGTTTTGTGAAAGTTTTTTAACCTTCTCATATTGTATTGAGTAGGATATTGTTGAAATTGAAAGTTATTCGTTTAAGCTTAAAATTTATTTCCAAGCATGCTATTAAGTGGTTTAATTACCTTACAATTATTTCACATCGATATTATTGATATTCACACCTAGTGCACTTGAGTTCGTATAGTCTTGGACTTGTACATCATTTAAAGTTATATAATTCTTGAAATGTGTCAGATAGAGTCTGAACCTTTGTTTGGTCAGACAAGTGTATGAAGTTTTATAAAAGCTATCCAAACCTATTAAGGGTAAGGATTCTTAGACTGAAAGAATGTGATAACCCAGGATTTCTAATAATCAAAATTTTACGAATAATTTTTTTTTAATATTAATATTAATTATCACTTTTGTGACAAGTATCTGTGATACGAGTCTCGAGAAGGTCAATTTGTGTATTGACTAATAAATTTAGAGCAGAATTGTGCTTAACAAGCTATAGAAACCCTAACCCTAATTTCTGGATAGGGATTCGATAGAAAATATAATTAAAATAATTATATTAATGAGTACGTGTTTGTACTGTATAGAATTTTTGATCAATGATTGATCGGATAAGGTTTGAAATTAATAAACCCTAATAAGGGATTACAAACCCTAATATCAGATTTAGAAAACCAATTGTACGGTTAAAAACCCTAATTGTACGTCGGGAAACCCTAATTTTATATTCGGGAATCCTAAACCCTAAATTAGAAAACTCAAATCCTAATTGACAAGCCTAATGTGTTTATTAAACTTTAATATGATTAGAAAACCCTAATTATATTTTAGTTATCTTAATTTTTATTTTGCAGACCCTAATTGTAATTTGGTAATTTTATTTTTTTAATAAAACCCTAATTCGTGGGATATAAACCCTAATGACCATTTTGACCCTAATTGCTAAATTAAGCAAATTTTAATTAGGAAAATTAATCCTAATTAGCAAGATTGAATTTTATGATTCGGAAATATTAATATAAATTGAATCCTAATTATAATTTAGTAATATTAATTTTCTATTTTGAAAATCAAAATTCAAAAATTTTGGAAATTAAATTAAAACCTAAAGGGTTTAAACCCTAAACCCAAACCCAAACCCTAAACCCTAAGGGTTTGTGCATTTGTCAAGATTGCCATTAAAATCAATTTGCTAAAGACCAAAATGCCCTAATTACTTTCTTTATTTGGTAACTTGCAAGAATTGTCTAGACTTTAGTTGTTCACCAACTAATTTGACTTGCATGACTTAAAAATCTCAGCAAAACAGCCTCATAGTGACAGCAAGATCAGATCTTGCATGCATCCAAGTAATATATATTAGATTAGAGAGAGAAAGTTCATAAAACTTGCTCATTTTCAACTTTGCTCTTACCAACTCTTATTCTCTCTCATACCTCCGAAATTCTAAGGTTGATCAGTCCAAAAAACTTCCCCTCGATCAACTAAGATCAATTAGGAAGATTAAGATCAAGCATTTGAAGCTAGAAGGTATAAACCCTATCTCAACCTAGATCTTGTATGCTATGTTCAAATTTGTGTTTTTGTGTTTTTATAAGTGTTAGATACTGTTTTTAGTTGATCTATGTTGATCCATGATGGATCCATAGCATCAAATGACTTTAAAAAGGTGTTTTCCAAAATCTGTCCAAGAACAGTTAAGAGGTTTGACAATCAAATGTCAGTCACCCTAGATCTTTATGTGTTTATGGTTTTTGTTGTTTAATGTTTGAAATCTATATTTTGGTATGTTGTTTTTCATCTGAAAGTGGATGTATAGCCATTAGATGTCTGGATTCAAAGTTATTTAAGGTCAAAGCCCGTTGACCGACGTTGACTGGGCTAAAATCTGGGCAGCCCAGAACCTATGAAACAGAGCCTGACAAGATTTCTAAGCCGTTTGATCTGTCAGGATTTTAGTGTTATGATGTTGTTGTTGTAATATAATTGTAGCCTGTTGGTTGTAGTCTAGATACATGGCCTTATAACTCTTAAAAAAAATCAACAGATTGGTTGTAATTAATGGTCAAAGTATGCTATTTGTGCACGGATCGCGTTTCTGGGAAAAACCAAGAAACGGATGAACACCTTTTCTGACAAGAGTTGACCGAATTAAATCTGGCACATGTGATGTTTTTGGACTGAGATCTTGGCATATCGTTGTTCCTTGTCAATAATACTACATGTATGAATACTAAAACCACGAAAACCCAGGAGTTGTCTGACAGTGTGTTTAAGAGGCTAGATCTCTTTGTTATATTTTGTTTTGAGCAAGATAAGGATTGATCATGGTAGTATTACATGTCCACTACATGACCAAATTTTCAGTTAGCCCAAAATCGATTTTAAACCAAGAAGTTAAGCCGGTCAAACGTTGACCCTTGCACTGCCAGCTGTCAGTGTTCTTGAGGCTCAAGAACACCAATAGTGATGCTTTGTGCCGTTAAAGGGCTTTAGCGACGGTTTTATTTTTTTTCTAATTTCTGAATATTTCAGAAATTAGTTAAAATTAGAAATAAATTCTAAAATTACCAAAAATGATTTTAAAAATTATTTTAAATTATGAAAACTACTTTCTGATTATTTGGGACATTTTTCATTAATATTTATAATTATTTGGATATTAATGATATTTAATTTATTTATTTAGTGTGTTAAATAAATTAGAAAAAAATGATTTAATATTATGAAAAATTATTTTAAATAAGAATAATGTATTTAAAAATATTTTGAGTTATAAAATACAACTTTTAATATTTTTGGAGAATTTTCATTAATAAATTAATATTAATGATATTAGATTTATTTAATTATTAGATTAAATAAATAAGTTAAAATGATTTTATTAATTTAAAAATCATTTTAATAAGAAAAAAGTGTTTGAAAATATTTTGAATTATAAAATATAATTTTCAATAATTTTGGAGAATTCTCATTAATAAATTAATATTAATGATACTAGGTTTATTTAATTATTATATTAAATAAATGAATTAAAAATGATATTATTGATTTAAAATCATTTAAAAATGAGAAAAAAATGATTTAAAAATATTTTAAGTTATAATTAATGACTTTTAATATTTGAATAACAATTTCATTAATATTTAGATATTAATGGTGATGATTTAAAATTGATTTTTATTTATTTTAAAAATCATTTAAGTAGAATATTGATGATTTAAAAATATTTTAGGTTATTAATAATAACTTTAATATTTTGACAAGTATAACATTAATATTTTTATATTATTAAATATTAATGATAATAAGATTATTTGATAATTAAATCATTTAAAATGATTTAAGTGTTTGAAAAATTATTATAAATTATAATAATTATTTATAAATTATTAAAAACTTCCGAAAAATATTATAAACGATATTTGACTTATCTAAAATGATATTGAAGCTTAGAGACCAAGTTTAATTGACAATCAATGTGTTAATTGCCGGATAGGGTGACAAGAACACCGAGAATGTTTCGAAGTCCAACTAGACAGAAACAGTTAGACTTGTTAAGTGTTTATATATGTTATAAACACTAATGTGGCTATGTTGTAATGTGCCTAGGAGAAGTTTGACTGTAGAATACAGTGTTATATGTTATGAAATATTGTGCTAATTGTGAGACCGATATTATTGGTTATAGGTCTTACGAACACAGATAAGTTTATTGTGTAGCTGTAATCAACGCGAAAGGCAAGTTTCCTAACTCAACCTTGAGTTATATTCATTCAATTATTATAATGGATAATTATTGATAATTATACGATGTACAGGGAATTTATTGTTGATTATTCGCAGTTAGTGCATGTTTAATAATTCAAATTGAATTACTAATTCAGAAAATATATATTAGTAGAATTACTGTTGTTGGACATTCATATTCGTAGAAGATAAAATTGACAATACAGATAATTCCTGTTTATTGTCAAATTATGTTGAGAAATGTCTTAGCTAATTATTCTAGTTAGACGAACATTTGTTATAACATGATAAATTCGACAAGAGAATTCAATTGTTATTGATAGATCGATGCCAATTATTTTGGCTAGATCGATAAGTAAATAGAAATTAAAATCATTGCATTTTGTTGTTAAATCAAATCTTGATTCTGAGACTGAGAAGAACAACCTTTTATATAAAGGGAACAAAATTTTTAAGTCGTATATTCGACCATTGTGCGCGACCTAAGTATTATGCATAATATAGGATACAAGGAGTTGGCCGGCTCTAAGTACTTGCAGAGGGGTATGATTTAATCTTTATGGTTATCTAATACTCCTGCGTATGTATCAAAAAAAAACTTTGATAGATACTCGAGAAAGTAGAAGTTCTAGATCCAATGGATCGCTCATCATAAATCTTAAAAACATTCCACTTTGTTATTGCATAGAATTGATTCTTGATTATTCAATAGAATATCGTAAAAACTTTGAAAGCGTTGTACTATTTCATTATCAAATTATTGTGTTACCTAGAATACGAGAAGACTTGTTATTGATTAATGATTTGTTCAGCCATTTCAAAGTTCACCGAACTTTGGTTTCATTCTATCAAAATAGATAGTCTATTCTTATTGATTCGTATACTTTTATTGCATGTCTTAACTTGCGGGGTAAACTTATTGCTCACCCTTGCTAGAAATAAAATATTTCAGCTAAGAACGAAGAGGTCAGCGGGTCAAAGAAGAACAAAGGCAAAGGCAAGATGCTGGAGTAGTATAATGAACAGTATTATTATTGTATTGTATTGTAAACCCTTTTTGTATATCTAAAGGGTATGATTGTAATGTTAAGGTTAGAGAACCTGGGAATTATGTATTAACAACTTATGTTAATGAGTTATGTATTCCTATTTATATTTAAATGGGTAGTAGATTGTTATTATATTGTGGATCGTGAATACCAAATTCGGGGGTCAGGTAACTCGAATTTGGGGGCGTCATAGGTTGGTATCAGAGCTGTAGTGACCAAGGTGTCCCAAGTTGGTAGAAGAGCTGTAGGTTATAAACCCTAAGTGGGGTGGGGGAAAATCCTAGGATTATAACCATACGCGAGATAGAGGAAACTCATGTAGAGTTCTAAGTGAGGGATTACTGAAGTGCATTAATAGTGAGATATGTGGACACATAGTGTAAGAATTTTATACTATTGATGTACTAATCAAGTTATTTCAACTAATTGTAGGATGTCTGGAGAAGGTGAAAAGAGTGCGGAGATGCTAGCGGTTGTTGCACCGGTGCCAGAAGCTGAGGTGCCAGTGCAAAGCGAATTAGTGGAGAATGTGGGAGAAGATAAACCTATGGTCAATCTGGGGAGTTATCATGACAATTATCCCGAGATGTATCTGAGTGGAGATGAGGAGGTAGAGTCTGAGCCAGCTAAGGTGGAGTGAAAGAATAAGACTAAAGTTGGAGAACAAGATCACGAATCTGCAGAAGTCCAAGAACTCCGGAGCAAAGTGTTTCTCTTGGAGGAGTTATGGAAGACGGAGCGGGCATTACGCGAAATAACTGAAGAACGGAACAAGCTTAAAGCACAAGTGGAAAGGATGAAGGCTGAAGGTGGTGGATCATCTGAAGGAACCAGCAAGAAGGACAAGAAAAAGAGAAAGAGGGACAACGACAACCCTAATTCAGAAAAGTCAAACCCAAAGAAGAACAAGCCTGTATCAAGTGTGGAAAGACTCACGCTGGAGAATGAATGATGTGGAAGAACGTGTGCTTCAACTGCAAGCCGGAAGGACATATTTCTCTACATTGTCCTAAGCCGAATCTGAGGAAGTGTTTTTCATGTGGGCAGACGGGTCACGGATTCAACAAGTGTCCCATCAACAAGAAGACTGGTGAAATGAGTGGTCGGTAGATAACTTAGATATATGTAATAGTATCTTTTGGGTAGAAGGTTATGATATTAAGTGTTGTAATATCGAGAATGATGTGTAAGCATGTGTAAATATATATGTTTGTATGAATGAAATCCTTATTTTCTATATGAATATAAGATTAAGATTAATTTGTATGTTCTTAAAACTCATACTTATGGTAAGTTAATGACTCATAATTATATGAAATGTTTTGAACCCCTCAGCGAATGGACGCCAAAGGTCTGACTAGGATAAGTTCATAAACTCATATAATTGTGGCAAGTTCTTGAACGCATAAGTGTGGTAAGTTTGACAAACTGGTAATAACTTTGTGTGAATGGAGAATAACAACTTTTTGTGCAAAGTTGTGTTGTTAATCCTGTTATGATTTAAAAAGGATTAGTAATATGTGTCAAGTACTAAATGTGCTATAAATTATTTGCATAAATATTCGTTTATATGTGAGAAATATGTGTTGAATTCTTATTGTGTTAAGAATCTGTGTAGAGAAAGAGAATTAATATAAGATTTTTTTTCATTTAAATCAGATCATGCCGCATAGACGACAGAATCGAAACCAACGAGAAGAACAGTCAGTAAATAATGAAGGAGGTCAAGCTGACCCAATGCAAAACTTTGCGGACATGATAGCCGAAGCTATGGAAAATAGGGCTCCAGCAAGAGGAAAAGCGAGAAATTAGTCATCTGATAGATTGGCTAACTTCAAGGATTTTCAAGCGGTAGGACCGCCTGAATTCAAAGGGACCACAGATCCGATTGAAGCCCAAACTTGGGTGAAGGAGATGGAGAAAGCATTCGTCATTGCGCGAGTGGTAGAAGAGCAAAAGACGGCTTTTGCAACTTATCTGATGAAGGGAGAAGCTAATTGCTGGTGGGAGACTAATCAGGCCAAAGTTGGTACAGCGGTGGAGTTATGGATAAGATTTAAGGAACTGTTCTTTGAGAACTACTTTTCACCAAGTATGCAATCCAGGATGGAAGTCAAATTCTTAGAGTTGAAGCAGGAGAACATGTCGGTAACAGAATACGCTGCCAAATTCAACGAGTTGGCAAGATTTGCACCTCATCAGGTGGACACAGAAGCAAGAAAGGAGAGAAGATTTAAGAACGGACTGAAGCCAGGGATATTTAACAAAGTAGCGGTATTGCAGATCAATACATTTGCGGCTTTGATAGAAAAGGCGTTAATTCCTGAAGGAGGGAGCGAAGCTGCGTCTCGATTTCATCACGATAAAAAGAAGAAGACAAATGATGGAGGAAGCAGTGGTGGTAGTAATCTGAATAAGAGAAAGTGGAGTGAGAACACCCAATCGGTAGGCAAGACAGAAGATAATAGGAAAGGGAGGGAGCCATGTGCAACTTGCGGGAAGAATCATGTTGGAGTTTGCTTGAAGAAGAAGGGAGTCTGTTACAATTGTGGACAAGAGGAGCACATATCGCCCAATTGCCCCAATCCGAAAAAAATTCAAGGTGCTTTGCATGCAGATGGACTGATCATTTGGTTCAGAACTGTCCGAAGAAGAATGCGGAGAAGGAAAGTGGCAACAAGGGACCCAATGGCGGAACCTTGGCAACTCGAAGACCTGCACAACCAGGAAGACCAACAGCCCGTACATTCAACATGACGGCGCAGGATGCAGTGGCTGCTCAGGAGGTGGTAGCAGGTAACGATTTCACTTAATACTTAAATTGCGCGAGTAATATTGAGTCAGATATTCTGTGAACTGTTTTCTTTTATAGATTCAAGTTACAGGTTAGAATTTGAGACACAAAGGAATATTATGTTAATAAAATGAATTGATGATACAACTTTAAAAGATTGTAGAGAATAAGAAACTGGTGATTCTGTGGACTGAATCCTTTTAAGAAAGGGGGAATGTGATAACCCGGGATTTCGAATAATCAAAATTTTATGAATAATAATTTTTTATTTAATATTAATATTAATTATCAATTTTGTGACAAGTATCTGTCATACGAGTCTTGAGAAGGTCAATTTGTGTATTGACTAATAAATTTAGAGTAGAGTTGTGCTTAACAAGCTCTAAAAACCCTAACCCTAATTTCTGGATAGGGATTCGATAGAAAATATAATTAAAATAATTATATTAATGAGTACGTGTTTGTACCGTATAGAATTTTTTATCAATGATTGATCGGATAAGATTTGAAATTAATAAACCCTAATAAGGGATTAGAAACCCTAATCTCAGATTTAGAAAACCAATTATACGGTTAAAACCCCTAATTGTACGCCAAAAAACCCTAATTTTATATTCTGGAATCCTAAACCCTAAATTAGGAAACTCTAATCCTAATTGACAAGCCTAAGGTGTTTATTATACATGGGACTTATGTATTAACAACTTATGTTAATGAGTTATGTATTCCTATTTATATTTAAATGGGTAGTTAGATGTTATTATATTGTGGATCGTGAACACCAACTCGAATTTAGGGCCGTCACAAAGAACAACCCTTTCTATGATAGGGGAGTACTAGGTATCTAATATAAGATATACAGAGCAAATTTAACTGTTATGCATATACATGGTTTACGCGAGGCTGATCCCCTCAAGTACTTATTCTGTAGCCAGTAACCAAAGGGTCAATTAGCTATTGATTCCCTTAGAGTGTTATAGTTCAAAGTCTATTTGACTCGAAGTTATTCTAAAAGCAATCATTATCTTTACTTGCGATATTCATATTATTAAATCCTTCAGATATTCATATTGTTGAATTCATTTTCAGTTATTTTTCCATGCATCATGATATATCCTTATTGTTGTATTTAAACTTGCTGGGCAAACTTGTTGCTCATCCTTGCTATATCATGAATTATATTGTAGCTAAGACCGAGACCTCAGGAAAAAACAAGGGTAAAGGAAAGATGTAGAATAGTGGCAAGGAGCATATTTTTCCTTATGCCTAGTTTTAAATTACTATAATGTAATACGAACCCTAATGTCTGTTTTGGGTATGTGTGTAAGATGATATTAAGGTTATCATATCTTGGGACTAGTAACACTTTTTGAATGAATGACGTACGTTTATTATATTCCGCATTTTAGTTATCATATGTTGTTTAGAGGTGGATATTTGTATTTTTATCGTGATGACCGAACTGGGGTCAGAGGACCTGGATTCGGGGGCGTTACAGAATAAGAACTTTTAAGTTCAACATCCTTTGTTAGATTTTCAAGAAGAAGGAAGCTAGTCATCAAAGGTAATGATCTTATGATCTTATATCTTCCATCTCTACCATTGTAGGGTAATAAGAGAAGTGTAACTTAATGAACATGTATGCTAAGAACACGTAAGAAATGGATAATCAATGGGCTTAAGCCGTATAAGTCTTGAATAAGTAATTTGAACCTAAATAAGTTATAAACTTATGAATAACAATGATGAACTTGTCATATGTTTACCCTAAGAACTTAGTGTGATTGATAAGATGTATGAATATTACTTAAAGGACTTAAATCAATAATAAGTTATAAGGAAGGAAATCTTGTAAATTATAAATTATTAAGTTATGAACTTATTAGGAATAAGCCATAACCTAATTTGAATATAAGTTGTTGTAATATGTAGGTGGAGATGTCTAGTTGATGGATTGAATCCATTTGGAATGATGAACAAACCGTTAGTAACGACGTTTTGTCAGAATTCACACGATTGGACGATAATCATTGAATTCGTGAAATTCTCAGAATGGAAGTTGGATTTTATGTTTGAGCTCGAAAGTGTTGGTTTTCGATGGAGACAAGTCTTATTTGGCATTAGAGAGTTGCGGACTCGAAAATGACCGGATTCCGACTTAGAACGAAGAAACGACCATTGAACGTTCACGAACATTTATCGTTTTTGTTAAAAATGGACTAGTAAGTGAATTTTTAGTTAACGAGGTCAAATAGATAATATTCTTTCATAAACACGTAGAGTATGTAATTTGTGAACCGTAGGCTCTTGAACGAGCCAATTTAAACTTATAACGAAAAAGTTACAAGCCCAAAAATCTCACGAAGTAGAAAATATGTCAAAATTGTTTGAAGCACAGAGTCCACGCCGCAGCGCGACTCCAAGAGCAAAGGCCCGCACCACAGCGTGAGGCCGAAACATTGTACACTATTAGTAGGCGCCGCAGCGCGACACAATGAAAGGCAAGTGGCGCCGCAGCGCCGAAGCCGGGACTTAAACACTGCTAACCTGCGCCGCAGCGCGAGTCCAAGAAGGAAAGCTGGAGCTGTAGCGCCAACCTTAGGGTTTACATAGAGATGAATGACTATGAAGATAAAAAGTATTGTCAATGATTTACCAAACTAATATTGGTGTGGGTTTCAAAAGGAGACTGAGTATGCTAAATTGTTTTGTTATCAAACGACAGGCACGTGAGGTTCCCACAACTTAAATGTACACACGTTTAATGAATGTAGTGTTGATCAACATAGAGTACTGCGCGCTACGGCTATGCATAGTCATTCATCTCTATGTAAACCCTAAGGTTGGCGCTACGGCTCCAGCTTTCCTTCTTGGACTCGCGCTGCGGCGCAGGTTAGCAGTGTTCAAGTCCCGGCTTCGGCGCTGCGGCGCCACTTGCCTTTCACTGTGTTGCGCTGCGGCGCCAACTAATGGTGTACCATGTTCCGGCCTCACGCTGCGGTGCGGGCCTTTGCTCTTGGAGTCGCGCTGCGGCGCGGACTCTGTGCTTCAGATAATTTTGACAGATTTTCTACTTCGTGAGATTTTTGGGCTTGTAACTTTTTCGTTATAAGTCTAAATTGGCTCGTTAAAATGCCTACGGTTCACAAATTACATACTCTACGTGTTTATGCAAGAATTTTATCTATTTGACCTCGTTAACTGAAAATTCACTTATTAGTCCATTTTAAACGAAAACGATAAATGTTCGTGAACGTTCAATGGTCGTTTCTTCGTTCTAAGTTGGAATCCGGTCATTTTCGAGTCCGCAACTCGCCAAATAAGACTTGTCTCCATCGAAAACCTACATTTTCGAGCTCAAACATAAAATCCAACTTCCATTCTGAGAATTTCACGAATTCAACAATTATTGTCCAATCGTGTGAATTCTGACAAAACTTTGTTACTAACTTTTTGTTCATCATTCCAAATGGATTCAATCCATCAACTAGACATCTCCACCTACATATTACAACAACTTATATTCAAATTAGGCTATGGCTTATTCCTCATAAGTTCATAACTTAACAATTATAATTTACAAGATTTCCTTCCCTGTAACTTATTATTGATTTAAGTCCTTTAAGCAATATTCTTACATCTTATCAATCACACTAACTTCTTAGGGTAAACATATGACAAGTTCATCATTGTTATTCATAAGTTTATAACTTATTTAGGTTCAAATTACTTATTCAAGACTTATACGGCTTAAGTCCATTGATTATCCATTTCTTACGTGTTCTTAGCATACATGTTCATTAAGTTACACTTCTCTTATTACCCTAAAATGGTAGAGATGGAAGATATAAGATCACAAGATCATTACCTTTGATGACTAACTTCCTTCTTCTTGAAAATCTAACAAAGGATGTTGGACTTAAAAGTGCATATTCTGTAACGCCCCCGAATCCGGGTCCTCTGACCCCAGTTCGGTCATTACGATAAAAATACAAATATCCACCTCTAAACAACATACGATAACTAAAATGCGGAATATAATAAACGTACGTCATTCATTCAAAAAGTGTTACTAGTCCCAAGATATGATAACCTTAATATCATCTTACACACATACCCTAAAATAGACATTAGGGTTCATATTACATAATAGTAATTTAAAACTAGGCATAAAAAAAAATATGATCCTTACCACTATTCTACATCTTTCCTTTACCCTTGTCTTTCCCTGAGGTCTCGGTCTTAGCTGCAATATAATTCATGATATAGCATGGATGAGCAACAAGTTTGCCCAATAAGTTTAAATACAACAATAAGGATATATCATGATGAATGGAAAAATAACTGACAATGAATTCAACAATATGAATATCTGAAGGATTCGATAATATGAATATTGCAAGCAAAGATAATAATAGTCAAATAGACTTTGAACTATAACACTCCAAGGGAATCAATAGCTAATTGACCCTTTGGTTACTGGCTACAGAATAAGTACTTGAGGGGATCAGCCTCGCGTAAACCATGTATATGCATAACAGTTAAATCTTCTCTGTATATCTTATATTAGATACCTAGTACTCCCCTATCATAGAAAGGGTTGTTCTTTGTGACGCCCCCAAATTCGGGTTACCTAACCCCCAAATTGGGTGTTCACGATCCATAATATAATAACATCTAACTACCCATTTAAATATAAATAGGAATACATAACTCATTAACATAAGTTGTTAATACATAAGTCCCAGGTATAATAAACACCTTAGGCTTGTCAATTAGGATTAGAGTTTCTTAATTTAGGGTTTAGGATTCTCGAATATAAAATTAGGGTTTCCCGGCGTACAATTAGGGTTTTTAACCGTATAATTGGTTTTCTAAATCTGAGATTAGGGTTTCTAATCCCTTATTAGGGTTTATTAATTTCAAACCTTATCCGATCAATCATTGATCAAAAATTCTACACGGTACAAACACGTACTCATTAATATAATTATTTTAATTATATTTTCTATCGAATCCCTATCCAGAAATTAGGGTTAGGGTTTTTAGAGCTTGATAAGTACAACTTGTTAGAGTTTATGCCCTAGAGGCCAATTATTTGATATAATTGCTTAACATTTGATATTATTGTTGATTGAATAAATAAATAATTTTATTATGGTTTTAATTACTTCGTAATATAATTTTTAACATAATAAAATTCCTTAGAATAGTGATACAAATTATATAGTTTCAAGTATGTGACTTGAACATGAGATTATATAATTACAATTTGTATCATTGTTCTTAAATGTCCCTAGTCGAGTATCATTGTTGATGGGACAACAATGATGCATTGAGACTAGTATGTGGATTGACTGATGACCAAATCTCATTGGTCATAAATATATGAGATATTAAGTCAATGCATAGGTACATGTTAGAGAACGATGTACTGTACAGACCCACCATGAGAATTCTATATGGAGCATTATGCGAAGTGTCATTAGTAATTCTCATAGTGACAATGATGTAATGGTCCTCCGACCTGAAACCGCTATTTTACTACACGAGAATTTATGTACTTTGATATCATCAAATGTCACCTTTAATAGGGTGGACTATAAAGGTGATTATTGGGTTCATTATGAATCGTGTGAGTAATATGAGTGATCTAGATGGAATTTAACCATCCTATATTTTATAGGTGATATCCATAGGCCTCTTGATTGAGTAGGACTATGAAATGCATGGCCATGCTCAAATAGTGATTTGTTTCATATAGTCTACTCATTGATCAAGAAAACTCAGATTAAATTATGAAGAGTATGAAACATTCCATAACTCGAGTTTAATCTAGGATATTAAGGTTAAAAGGATTAAATTACATTGAAACATTGATCACGAAAAGGTTGCATCGAATCATCGATCTTATTATTACTTGGGTAGCAGTGATGCATTACTAGATGCCGCTCACTGTTTATAATTTTATAATATGATTTTAAAATTATTTCCAACGTAATAATAACCTATAGGGTCACACACAAAGAACGTAATTAAAAGGAAATTAATTTAAATTATAAATATTTAAAGATGTCAATATGATTGATAGAATTTTAAATTACGAATTTAAATTAATAGGATAATTTATATATAGGTATATTAATTAAGTAAGACTTAATTAAGATATATATAAATTCGGATTTTAATAATATTAGGTTTTGATTAATTCCTCCTAACTGCTATATATATGATATATATCAGTTACTTTAGGTTTTACGTCAAAACACAAAACCCTAGCCGCTCTTAGAGAGAGACTAGAGAAAACAGTTCCGAAAATCCTCATCCTTGGTGGCTAGTACTGCGATTCCTTCTTCTGCAGATCGTAGGACGATTCGCGGAGCGTTCGTATGGATACCGTAGAGACGCAGTCGGTTTGTATTACGTTAGAGATTCGAGGCGCAGTCGATTTCAGATTCTCATTTTCATATTCGGTATAATCTCTAAACCTCTTAATTAATTGATTTTTCGCATGGATCCTGTTTTAGGGTTTCGGAAATTGCTTTAAAATTTTAATTTCCGCTGTGCGTTTCTGTGCCGAAACCCTACACAACTCTACTCTAAATTTATTAGTCAATACACAAATTGACCTTCTCAAGACTCGTATGACAGATACTTGTCACAAAATTGATAATTAATATTAATATTAAATAAAAAAAATTATTCATAAAATTTTGATTATTCGAAATCCCGGGTTATCACATTCACCCTTTCTTAAAAGGATTCCGTCCTCAGAATCACGGCTTTCTTATTCTTTACAATCTTTTAAAGTTGTATCATCAATTCATTTTATTAACACAATATTCCTTTGTGTCTCAAATTCTAACTTGTAACTTGAATCTATAAAAGAAAACAGTTCACAAAATATCTGACTCAATATTACTCCCGTAATTTAAGTATTAAGTGAAATCGTTACCTACTACCACCTCCTGAGCAACCACTGCATCCTGCGCCGTCATATTGAATGTACGGGCTGTTGGTCTTCCTGGTTGTGCAGGTCTTCGAGTTGCCAAGGTTCCGTCACTGGGTCCCTTGTTGCCAATTTCCTTCTCCGCATTCTTCTTCGGACAGTTCTGAACCAAATAATCGGTCGATCCACATGCAAAGCAACCTTAAATTTTCTAAGTCAACCGACAGATTAGGTGACATGCAATCAGGCAGGACCATATGTTTAATGCCATGAACACGTCCTTTACCTCGTTAAATACGGCCGTATAGACTCTGATTCCAGCCCCAGCCGCATAGTTTCCATACCAGCAGCCAGAGCCCATGCCATAATTTCCACTATCTGATTCTGACAAAGGAGAGCACCAACTTTATGAGCCACGATAGCCATCACCACCATCACCTCAACCTTAGATGATTACAGGAAAGTCCGCTTACACTTACTGCTTTATTTCTACAATGAGGACATTGTAATTGTTAAGTTTGGGAGAGTTAGTTTACTTTACTTTGTTTTTGCATGTTAGTTTAGTTTCTTATATTTTTGCATATGTTGTCATGTTTAGGTTTAAATTCATTATGTTGCATTCATGTAGTATGACTGCATTATAGTTATTATAGTTTAGTATTGTAAATAGTTTTGTTTTTATTTAGTTTCTTATATTGTTGTTTAGTTTCATTTTAAAAAAATGGAAAATTTTGAAAAATTGTAAAAATAGTAGTTAGTTTATTATGTTTATATTGCATTTAGACTATCTTGCATAAGTACTGCTGTTTGATATGTTATAGTCTGTTTTAGCCAATGATGAGACTGACTTTGAGTAGACAAGTATAGTATTGACTACTAGAGATTTGATGTGATTTCTTGTTATGAATCGAATCTTTTTCTGTTTGAAACGAGTATAAAAAGGTTAGCACTGTAAAAACAACTATGTTGATTGATTGCGTTTAAATTGATACATAATGGAACTCTAAAGGATAATGCTAGTTTGAATGAAAAAATGACAAGAATAGGCAGTGAAGGCTAAAGTTAGGTAACGACCTAAGTTTGGGGGAAAATTTTGGGTATATAAGCTATATACATATAATATATATATATATATATATATATATATATATATATATATATATATATGAATGAAAAACACCGTGGCTAGTCTACTTTCGTGGCCTTTGTTACTTGAGTAAGTAAGCCCGAGGGAGTTTCTTTACACCTAGCGCCCTAAGGCCTTATTGGTTTGGGAGTCGTTGGTCGAAAGCTCGTTAAGGTAGCATTGAAAAACCTAAGGGGATTAGACATTGCACATCCATGAGAATAAAAAAGAGAGAATAAAATGGGAAATAAGAGCAAAAAGCCTCCGTAATTGAAAATTAAAGCATGAGTGCCCTATTTGGACCCTTGATATTGATAATTGTTTGATTTTAGTTGGATCTTGACTGTTTTTGGATTTCTTAAGTTTACACTGTATGATACCTTATAAGAGACTTATTATCTGTTAAATTTGAGTTTATACAAGTTGGCATAGTTGTTGAGCGCACACACACTATATGAGTGATAACAGTTTAAGATTTAATGATTAATGATGAATTTACTGATTGGTTTCGATATGAAGTATTGTCATGTTTACTTGATTTCTCTGAGGCTGGTTTAATAGACTTGTCTTTGTCATTATTGCTGGATTTATAGGTATGTAGATTAGTTGCATTCTGTTGCATTGCATTGCATTTTTGTTTTGTTTTGTGCTCGAGGACTAGCACGAGTTTAAGTTTGGGGGGAGAGGGTTTGATGAGTGGGTTTTATACCTACCAATCGGCCTCTAATTCAGATGTAAACTGTGTTGATCCTGTATATTTATGTTTGTTTTTACTTGTTTGTGTTTGTTTTATGTTTAGGTGGCATGGCGTAGCATTCATGGCATAAAGGTGGCGTTGTGACAGGAAGTGGCAGTAAAATCAGCAAAAACTGCAGCTGCAAAACTACCCTTCGCCGGGGCGGATAATATACATAGGAAAATCCCCTCCAGGGTGGGTGTACTTGATCAACTGCAAAAGACCCCTCTGTCAGGGTGACATTTATAGAACAAAAGCCCCCGCCGGGGCGGGCAAGAGAGAGAATTCTGTTTCAATTATGATTCTGTAGCAGCGTGAAGGAAGTAAGTTGGCATGGCTTGGGACTTCAATTGGCGTCGATTTTATGACTAAATACATGACTGATGATGAGATAACACAACTACAAAGGGAGAGATAACAACAATGAAACAATTAACAAAGCAAGAGCCCTAATTTGAGTAAAGAACATTGGAGGAAAGAATTGAATGTCAGAATCACGAAGATTACAAGTTGGAGCGAAGAAGAAGGGTGGTTTTATATCTATTCTACTTCTTTAATTCAATTATTGTAATTAGGATGATGGATTCTTTTATTATTTCAGTTTTTATTTCATTCATGATGAACTAAGTTACTTATTAGGCCTTTGATGGATCTTTATGGTTGAATGATGATTGTGAAGCCTTAATTTTAGTTCAATAACATATCATTCAGTTTATCTATTGTGATTTGTTCTTTAATTTACAAATTGCTTGATCACCAATTCTATGTGAATTTGTATGGACTCGAGAGATGATGTATGAATTTAGACTTAGTCACTTTAGCATGTGTTCTTGAATTTTGTGTTTTAATGGAATCTTGATGAATGTTAGGGTTGAGATATGCTTAACATCACATGTAATCGAGTAGAGAACTTGAATTTAAACCTTATTAGATTTTCATTCACATAGAGATAAAGTGAATTAGTTAACTAGGGTGTTTGGCTGAATTCTATCTAATTTGTGGATTTAAGTTAATACGGTAGTAGTGCATCGAGAGATGGCTAATTCTGCCTAAATTTTCTTAATTAATAAACTGGGATAGTGAATTGAACTGGAATAAGGTGTCACAATCAGAGTGGGACTTAAAGTGAAGTTGTAAGCCTAATTCTCTAATATTTTCTTGAAGTTACATGTTTTAAGTTGTGTTGATTGATTGGTATTTTTAGTTTCTTAGTTTTTCTTATTTATAATCATTGATTTGGATAGATTAGTAAAATTAGGTTAATAGAAAATTGGTAATTGTTAGGATTAATTTCATACTAATCTTTGTGGGAACGATACTTTTTCATACTACTACATTACATGTTAACCACGTGCACTTACGTGTGAGTGTAATTAGATTTCGACCAACATTACTAACCCTGTAGGAGGGTAGAATTGTCTTCCAGATATAACCCTAAAAGTCATATCAGTTTCAACTCTAGAGACAACCCTAGGAAGTTCAATTTTTAATCTCGGAGATAACCTCGACATACTCAGTGTCAATCCCATAGATAACCCTGGGAGGTCAAGCACACCTCGGAGATAACCCCGAGGATGTTCAACATTCACAGCAGCCCAATCTCAGAGGTAACCCTGAGCAACAGCTGCTACATCTGGACAAAAGCTGGAGATAACCTCGATGGGGGCAAAATCATCATTTTTCCACCTCAATGCTACATTCACGTCATCTCAACACAATTCAATCCACACTGCATACCAAGGTGTCCCACAAGAACCGTAGCTCAAATCCCGAGTGACTATTACAACAGACAGTACAACGGATAGACTTTAAAGAATTGGAGATCTGGTCATGGACCCATCATCTAGGCTTCGTACAACCTCTAATCTCATGTCATTGTGTAGCTCTCGACAACAGGATTCCGAAAAGGTATAACACTCTTTTATCGGATGCCCGATTTGAGAGTTATGAAGGTTCGAGCAGACAATGCGTAGCCAAAGTGCATGTACTTCTAGACGACGTGACCAGCATGGCCCGGGGTAGCCCGAGCATCTGCAAGTAGACCCGCGGCCATTAGGTCTTTAAATATGAGCTCTTGGAAGCTCATTTGAAAAAAAAGAAAGGAAAATAAGAGAAAACTTTGTCCATTTCAGCCTATAAACACTGCTAAAGTTCTCTAAACTGAGTGATTCTTCTTTCTAAACACTTGTAAGCTCGTGTTTTGCTACATACTGAAGTTTAACCGGTGAAAACTAAGTTTTCAATCGTCAAAAGTTATCTGAAGTCTTCTTGGCATCCCACTGTAAGATTTTGCAGGTTTTTAAGCTTTTTATTACTTCTATATACTTATATCTACTAACGTTGAAAGTTGCGTTTTGTGGGTAAGCCCGGATCGTCGATCCGTGGCTTTTTATTGCTTATATATATATATATATATATATATTATATATATATATATATATATATATATATATATATATATTTACATTTCTGTCAGTCTTGGAGTTTACTTCGTGGAAATTTACCACTTATATATATATACATATACATATATATATATATACACTCAAAAATTTGCATTCCAGTTACTAACCTTGCAGGAGGGCAGAATCGTCATCCAGAGATAACCCTGGAAGTCAAACCAACTCAATCCCGGAGACAACCCTGAGATACTCAGTTTGCCATCTCGGAGACAACCCCGAGGAATGCAGTTGCAGTTCCGGAGATAACCCCGAAAAAGTCTATTTTCATCCTTAGAAGTCAGCTTCAACCTCAGAGATAACCCCGAGGCACTCAGTACCAACCCCGGAGATAACCCTGAGCAACGACTGCTAAATCAGCCTAGAGCCAGAGATATCCCTGGTGACGGGCAAAATTGTCATTTTGCCAACTCGATCCCATATTCACGTCGTCTCAGCATTATTTTAACCCGCATTCTATATAAAAGTGTCCTACAAGAACCATAACTCAGATCCCGAGTGACTACTATACAAGATAACACACAGGATAAATTTTGAAGACTTGAAGATCTGGTCATGGACCCATCTTCCCGGCTTTGTACAACCTCTTATCCCATGTCATTGTGTAGCTCTCGGCAACAGCATTCTGAAAAGGTATTATACGCCTCAATCAGATGCCCGGATTGAAAGTTATGAAGGTTTAAGCAGACAAACGCGTTACATACGTGCACGTACTTTGAGACGTTAGGGCCCACGAAGCCCGGGGAACCCCGGGTAGCCGCAGGTACACCTGCGGCTCCCCCCTCTATAAATAGAGGGCTTAGGGTGTGCATTTTGATGAGAGAAAAGGAGAGGAAGCCTTGTCCATTTTGCTCTTTTCACACTTTAAACTGAGTGCTTTCTCTTTCCAAACACTTGTGAGCTTGTGTTTTGATATATGTTAGTGGTGGAAATCGAATATTCATTCATTTAAAGTCATCTGAAGTCTTCTTGGTAGCCCACTATAAGACATCTCTGATTTCTTAAAGCCTTTCTCCACTTTCATTCACACAAAGTTATATGTGTGTGTATGCCCAGATCATAGATTCGTGGCTTTTATTGCTTATATATATATATATATATATATATATATATATATATATATATATTATATATATATATTATCGGGGTTATTTCGATTGAGCTCGAATATAATATTCAAGCGTTTACCGCTTTTATATATATATATATATATATATATATATATATATATATTATATATCCTCAAATTTGAAATTCGATTGAGCCTAGATAGACACATCCGGTGCGTTTACATTTCTGTCAGGCCTAGAGATCAATTCGCCGCCATTTACTTCTTTTATATATATGTACATATGTATATATATTTACATTCCAGTCAAGCCTGGAGATCACTTCATGGCCATTTACTGCTTATATATATATATATTATATATATATATATATATATATATATATATAACTATTTACACCTTTTATATATATTGTATCATCATGTGATCACAGATTCAGTTCCTGAATCTAGATTCGGTTCCCGTGATGGACATTTTTAGTTGCAGCCAGCTTGTAAATTATTCACGGTGGTTGAATTTTCTTAGATAGCTTTTATGCCCACAAGGAGTTCGGCACTGCTATGTATCTCATTTTCTCGAATATGCTTCGCATCTCAAAAATAATAAAAGCAATCAAGCCGAACACATAATAAAATGAAAGTATCAAATGCCTCAATTACTATTGAGCACAAGGGTTTGAAAAACCTATTTTACAAAATATCACTGCCATATCTCGTTAAAATTGAACTTTTATATAAATTTCAAAGCCTTTGTATATAGGTACAAACGAGGCATAATACTACTTCTAGACAATTGCACATAGATCTACACACACAAACACACATTCAGATAAATGTTTAAAATGAAAAGTGGGGGTCACCATGTTACCACGAATGTCGGGGGGTGTCTAACACCATCCCTTCGCATAATCAACCCCACGGACCCTAATGAATATCGGTTTCACAGGCCAGTTAAGCAGTGTCACATCACTAGGTCTATGTGCAAACCATTTCTCGATTGAGCTGGTGCAACCATTTAAAAATATCAACTGGTGATTCTTACAGTCCAATCGTCGACATATACATGTCGGACTTTTTCACAACTTATTTTTTCAAACAAATCTCACCTAACATGAGAACACCAAAAGACAAGAACAGAAAAGGGACAAATAAAAATCCCGACGTCGACAATACATATACATACATATAATATATATATATATATATATATATATATATATATATATATTATACACTTTAAAGTCCTGCCTGGAATTCACTTCGTGGCAGTTGATCGTCCATATATATATATATATATATATATATATATACACAAAAATTTGCATTCCAGTTACTAACCTTGCAAGAGGGCAGAATCGTCAACCAGAGATAACCCTGGAAGTCAAACCAACTTAATCCCGGAGACAACCCCGGGATACTCAGTTTACCATCTCGGAGACAACCCCGAGGAATGCAGTTGCAATTCCGGAGATAACCCCGAAAAAGTTTGTTTCATCCTCAGAAGTCAGCTTCAACCTCAGGATAACCCCGAGGCACTCAGTACCAACCCCGGAGATAACCTTGAGCAAAGACTGCTAAATCAGCCCAGAGCCAGAGATATCCCTGGTGACGGGCAAAATTGTCATTTTGCCAACTCGATCCCACATTCACGCCGTCTCAGCATTATTTTAACCCGCATTCTACATAGAAGTGTCCTACAAGAACCATAACTCACATCCCGAGTGAATACTATACAAGATAACACACAGGATAAAATTTGAAGACTTGAAGATCTGGTCATGGACCCATCTTCCCGGCTTTGTACAACCTCTTATCCCATCTCATTGTGTAGCTCTCAGCAACAACATTCTGAAAAGGTATTATACGCCTCAATCTGATGCCCAGATTGAAAGTTATGAAGGTTTAAGCAGACAAAAGCGTTACATACGTGCACGTACTTTGAGACGGTAGGCCCCACGAAGCCCGGGGCACCCCGGGTAGCCGCAGGTACACCAGCGGCTCCCCCCTCTATAAATAGAGGGCTTGGGGTGGGCATTTTGATGAGAGAAAAGGAGAGGAAGCCTTGTCCATTTTGCTCTGTTCACACTTTAAACTCAGTGCTTTCTCTTTCCAAACACTTGTGAGCCTGTGTTTTGATATATGTTAGTGGTGGAAATCGAATATTCATTCATTTAAAGTTATCTGAAGTCTTCTTGGTAGCCCACTATAAGACATCTCTAATTTCTTAAAGCCTTTCTCCACTTTCATTCACACACAGTTATATGTGTGCGTATGCCCAGATCATAGATTCGTGGCTTTTATTGCTTATATATATATATATATATATATATATATATATATATATATATATATATATACATTATTCGATTGAGCCCGAATATTATATTCAGGCTCAATCGAAATAACCGGGATAATATTATTATTAGCCATAATATAATATATATATATATATATATATATAAATATATATATATATATATATATATATATATATATATATATCCTCAAATTTGAAATTTGATTGAGCCTAGATAGACACATCCGGTGCGTTTACATTTCTGTCAGGCCTAGAGATCAATTCGCCGCCATTTACTGCTTTTATATATATGTACATATGTATATATATTTACATTCCAGTAAAGCCTGGAGATCACTTCATGGCCATTTACTGCTTATATATATATATATATATATATATATATATATATATATATATTACTATTACACCTTTTATATATATTGTATCATCATGTGATCACAGATTCAGTTCCTGAATCTAGATTCGGTTCCCGTGATGGACATTTTTAGTTGCAGCCAGCTTGTAAATTATTCACGGTGGTTGAATTTTCTTAGATAGCTTTTATGCCCACAAGGAGTTCGGCACTGCTATGTATCTCATTTTCTCGAATATGCTTCGCATCTCAAAAATAATAAAAGCAATCAAGCCGAACATATAATAAAATGAAAGTATCAAATTCCTCAATTACTATTGAGCACAAGGGTTTGAAAAACCTATTTTAGAAAATATCACTGCCATATCTCGTTAAAATTGAACTTTTATATAAATTTCAAACCCTTTGTATATAGGTACAAACGAGGCATAATACTACTTCCAGACAATTGCACATAGATCTACACACACAAACACACATTCAGATAAATGTTTAAAATGAAAAGTGGGGGTCACCATGTTACCACGAATGTCGGGGGGTGTCTAACACCATCCCTTCGCATAATCAACCCCACAGACCCTAATGAATATCGGTTTCACAGGCCAGTTAAGCAGTGTCACATCACTAGGTCTATGTGCAAACCATTTCTCGATTGAGCTGGTGCAAGCATTTAAAAATATCAACTGGTGATTCTTACAGTCCAATCGTCGACATATACATGTCGGACTTTTTCACAACTTATTTTTTCAAACAAATCTCACCTAACATGAGAACACCAAAAGACAAGAACAGAAAAGGGACAAATAAAAATCCCGACTTCGACAATACATATACATATACATATATATATATAATATATATATATATATATATATATATATATTTACACTTTAAAGTCCTGCCTGGAATTCACTTCGTGGCAGTTGATCGTCCATATATATATATATATATATATATATATATATATATATATATATATATATATATATATATATACACTCAAAAATTTGCATTCCAGTTACTAACCTTGCAGGAGGGCAGAATCGTCAACCAGAGATAACCCTGGAAGTCAAACCAACTTAATCCCGGAGACAACCCCGGGATACTCAGTTTGCCATCTCGGAGACAACCCCGAGGAATGCAGTTGCAATTCCGGAGATAACCCCGAAAAAGTTTGTTTCATCCTCAGAAGTCAGCTTCAACCTCAGAGATAACCCCGAGGCACTCAGTACCAACCCCGGAGATAACGTTGAGCAACGACTGCTAAATCAGCCCAGAGCCAGAGATATCCCTGGTGACGGGCAAAATTGTCATTTTGCCGACTCGATCCCACATTCACGCCGTCTCAGCATTATTTTAACCCGCATTCTACATAGAAGTGTCCTACAAGAACCATAACTCACATCCCGAGTGACTACTATACAAGATAACACACAGGATAAAATTTGAAGACTTGAAGATCTGGTCATGGACCCATCTTCCCGGCTTTGTACAACCTCTTATCCCATGTCATTGTGTAGCTCTCGGCAACAACATTCTGAAAAGGTATTATACGCCTCAATCTGATGCCCGGATTGAAAGTTATGAAGGTTTAAGCAGACAAAAGCGTTACATACGTGCACGTACTTTGAGACGGTAGGGCCCACGAAGCCCGGGCACCCCGGGTAGCCGCAGGTACACCTGCGGCTCCCCCCTCTATAAATAGAGGGCTTGGGGTGGGCATTTTGATGAGAGAAAAGGAGAGGAAGCCTTGTCCATTTTGCTCTATTCACACTTTAAACTGAGTGCTTTCTCTTTCCAAACACTTGTGAGCCTGTGTTTTGATATATGTTAGTGGTGGAAATCGAATATTCATTCATTTAAAGTCATCTGAAGTCTTCTTGGTAGCCCACTATAAGACATCTCTAATTTCTTAAAGCCTTTCTCCACTTTCATTCACACACAGTTATATGTGTGCGTATACCCAGATCATAGATTCGTGGCTTTTATTGCTTATATATATATATATATATATATATATATATATATATATATATATATATATATATACTATATATCGGGGTTATTCCGATTGAGCCCGAATATAATATTCAGAGCGTTTACCAGGGTTATTTCGATTGAGCCAGAATATAATATTCAGAGCGTTTACCGCTTTATATATATATATATATATATATATATATATCCTCAAATTTGAAATTCGATTGAGCCTAGATAGACACATCCGGTGCGTTTACATTTCTGTCAGGCCTAGAGATCAATTCGCCGCCATTTACTGCTTTTATATATATGTACATATGTATATATATTTACATTCCAGTAAAGCCTGGAGATCACTTCATGGCCATTTACTGCTTATATATATATATATATATATATATATATATATATATATATATATATATATATAACTATTTACACCTTTTATATATATTGTATCATCATGTGATCACAGATTCAGTTCCTGAATCTAGATTCGGTTCCCGTGATGGACATTTTTAGTTGCAGCCAGCTTGTAAATTATTCACGGTGGTTGAATTTTCTTAGATAGCTTTTATGCCCACAAAGAGTTCGGCACTGCTATGTATCTCATTTTCTCGAATATGCTTCGCATCTCAAAAATAATAAAAGCAATCAAGCCGAACACATAATAAAATGAAAGTATCAAATGCCTCAATTACTATTGAGCACAAGGGTTTGAAAAACCTATTTTACAAAATATCACTGCCATATCTCGTTAAAATTGAACTTTTATATAATTTTCAAAGCCTTTGTATATAGGTACAAACGAGGCATAATACTACTTCCAGACAATTGCACATAGATCTACACACACAAACACACATTCAGATAAATGTTTAAAATGAAAAGTGGGGGTCACCATGTTACCACGAATGTCGGGGGGTGTCTAACACCATCCCTTCGCATAATCAACCCCACGGACCCTAATGAATATTGGTTTCACAGGCCAGTTAAGCAGTGTCACATCACTAGGTCTATGTGCAAACCATTTCTCGATTGAGCTGGTGCAACCATTTAAAAATATCAACTGGTGATTCTTACAGTCCAATCGTCGACATATACATTTCGGACTTTTTCACAACTTATTTTTTCAAACAAATCTCACCTAACATGAGAACACCAAAAGACAAGAACAGAAAAGGGACAAAAAAAATCCCGACGTCGACAATACATATACATATATATATATATATATATATATATATATATATATATATATATATATATATATATATATATATATATATATATTTACTTTAAAGTCCTGCCTGTTCACTGGAATTATACTACTTGTCCTGCTGTGTGCAGTTGATCGTCCATATATATATATATATATATATATATATATATATATATATATATATAATAATATTGCATTTTATACACTCAAAAATTTGCTTCCAGTTACTAACCTTGCAGGAGGGCAGAATCGTCAACCAGAGATAACCCTGGAAGTCAAACCAACTTAATCCCGGAGACAACCCGGGATACTCAGTTTGCCATCTCGGAGACAACCCCGAGGAATGCAGTTGCAATTCCGGAGATAACCCCGAAAAAAGTTTGTTTCATCCTCAGAAGTCAGCTTCAACCTCAGAGATAACCCGAGGCACTCAGTACCAACCCCGGAGATAACCTTGAGCAACGACTGCTAAATCAGCCCAGAGCCAGAGATATCCCTGGTGACGGGCAAAATTGTCATTTTGCCGACTCGATCCCACATTCACGCCGCGTCTCAGCATTATTTTAACCCGCATTCTACATAGAAGTGTCCTACAAGAACCATAACTCACATCCCGAGTGACTACTATACAAGATAACACACAGGATAAAATTTGAAGACTTGAAGATCTGGTCATGGACCCATCTTCCCGGCTTTGTACAACCTCTTATCCCATGTCATTGTGTAGCTCTCGGCAACAACATTCTGAAAAGGTATTATACGCCTCAATCTGATGCCCGGATTGAAAGTTATGAAGGTTTAAGCAGACAAAAGCGTTACATACGTGCACGTACTTTGAGACGGTAGGGCCCACGAAGCCCGGGGCACCCCGGGTAGCCGCAGGTACACCTGCGGCTCCCCCCTCTATAAATAGAGGGCTTGGGGTGGGCATTTTGATGAGAGAAAAGGAGAGGAAGCCTTGTCCATTTTGCTCTGTTCACACTTTAAACTGAGTGCTTTCTCTTTCCAAACACTTGTGAGCCTGTGTTTTGATATATGTTAGTGGTGGAAATCGAATATTCATTCATTTAAAGTCATCTGAAGTCTTCTTGGTAGCCCACTATAAGACATCTCTAATTTCTTAAAGCCTTTCTCCACTTTCATTCACACACAGTTTATATGTGTGCGTATGCCCAGATCATAGATTCGTGGCTTTTATTGCTTATATATATATATATATATATATATATATATATATATATATATATATATATATATATACTATTATCGGGGTTATTTCGATTGAGCCCGAATATAATATTCAGAGCGTTTACTGGGGTTATTTCGATTGAGCCAGAATATAATATTCAGAGCGTTTACCGCTTTATATATATATATATATATATATATATATATATATATATAATATATATATATATATATATATATATATATATATATCCTCAAATTTGAAATTCGATTGAGCCTAGATAGACACATCCGGTGCGTTTACATTTCTGTCAGGCCTAGAGATCAATTCGCCGCCATTTACTGCTTTTATATATATGTACATATGTATATATATTTACATTCCAGTCAAGCTTGGAGATCACTTCATGGCCATTTACTACTTATATATATATATATATATATATATATATATATATATATATATATACTATTTACACCTTTTATATATATTGTATCATCATGTGATCACAGATTCAGTTCCTGAATCTAGATTCGGTTCCCGTGATGGACATTTTTAGTTGCAGCCAGCTTGTAAATTATTCACGGTGGTTGAATTTCCTTAGATGGCTTTTATGCCCACAAGGAGTTCGGCACTGCTATGTATCTCATTTTCTCGAATATGCTTCGCATCTCAAAAATAATAAAAGCAATCAAGCCGAACACATAATAAAATGAAAGTATCAAATGCCTCAATTACTATTGAGCACAAGAGTTTGAAAAACCTATTTTAGAAAATATCACTGCCATATCTCGTTAAAATTGAACTTTTATATAAATTTCAAAGCCTTTGTATATAGGTACAAACGAGGCATAATACTACTTCCAGACAATTGCACATAGATCTACACACACAAACACACATTCAGATAAATGTTTAAAATGAAAAGTGGGGGTCACCATGTTACCACGAATGTCGGGGGGTGTCTAACACCATCCCTTCGCATAATCAACCCTACGGACCCTAATGAATATCGGTTTCACAGGCCAGTTAAGCAGTGTCACATCACTAGGTCTATGTGTAAACCATTTCTCGATTGAGCAGGTGCAACCATTTAAAAATATCAACTGGTGATTCTTACAGTCCAATCGTCGACATATACATATCGGACTTTTTCACAACTTATTTTTTCAAACAAATCTCACCTAACATGAGAACACCAAAAGACAAGAACAGAAAAGGGACAAATAAAAATCCCGACGTCGACAATACATATATATATATATATATATATATATATATATATATATATTTACACTTTAAAGTCCTGCCTGGAATTCACTTCGTGGCAGTTGATCGTCCATATATATATATATACACTCAAAATTTGCATTGCAGTTACTAACCTTGCAGGAGGGCAGAATCGTCATCCAGAGATAACCCTGGAAGTCAAACCAACTTAATCCCGGAGACAACCCCGGGATACTCAGTTTGCCATCTCGGAGACAACCCCGAGGAATGCAGTTGCAATTCCGGAGATAACCCCGAAAAAGTTTGTTTCATCCTCAGAAGTCAGCTTCAACCTCAGAGATAACCCCGAGGCACTCAGTACCAACCCCAGAGATAACCTTGAGCAACGACTGCTAAATCAGCCCAGAGCTAGAGATATCCCTGGTGACGGGCAAAATTGTCATTTTGCCAACTCGATCCCATATTCACGCCGTCTCAGCATTATTTTAACCCACATTCTACATAGAAGTGTCCTACAAGAGCCATAACTCACATCCCGAGTGACTACTATACAAGATAACACACAGGATAAAATTTGAAGACTTGAAGATCTGGTCATGGACCCATCTTCCCGGCTTTGTACAACCTCTTATCCCATGTCATTGTGTAGCTCTCGGCAACAGCATTCTGAAAAGGTATTATACGCCTCAATCTGATGCCCGGATTGAAAGTTATAAAGGTTTAAGCAGACAAACGCGTTACATACGTGCACGTACTTTGAGACGGTAGGGCCCACGAAGCCCGGGGCACCCCGGGTAGCCGCAGGTACACTTGCGGCTCCCCCCTCTATAAATAGAGGGCTTGGGGTGGGCATTTTGATGAGAGAAAAGGAGAGGAAGCCTTGTCCATTTTGCTTTGTTCACACTTTAAACTGAGTGCTTTCTCTTTCCAAACACTTGTGAGCTTGTGTTTTGATATATGTTAGTGGTGGAAATCGAATATTCATTCATTTAAAGTCATCTGAAGTCTTCTTGGTAGCCCACTATAAGACATCTCTAATTTCTTAAAGCCTTTCTCCACTTTCATTCACACACAGTTATATGTGTGCGTATGCCCAGATCATAGATTCGTGGCTTTTATTGCTTATATATATATATATATATATATATATATACTATTATCGGGGTTATTTCGATTGAGCCCGAATATAATATTCAGAGCGTTTACCGGGGTTATTTCGATTGAGCCAGAATATAATATTCAGAGCGTTTACCGCTTTATATATATATATATATATATATATATATATATTATATATATATATATATATATATATATATATATATATATATATCCTCAAATTTGAAATTCGATTGAGCCTAGATAGACACATCCGGTGCGTTTACATTTCTGTCAGGCTAGAGATCAATTCGCCGCCATTTACTGCTTTTATATATATGTACATATGTATATATATTTACATTCCAGTCAAGCCTGGAGATCACTTCATGGCCATTTACTGCTTATATATATATATATATATATATATATATATATATATATATATTATAACTATTTACACCTTTTATATATATTGTATCATCATGTGATCACATATTCAGTTCCTGAATCTAGATTCGGTTCCCGTGATGGACATTTTTAGTTGCAGCCAGCTTGTGAATTATTCACGGTGGTTGAATTTCCTTAGATGGCTTTTATGCCCACAAGGAGTTCGGCAACGCTATGTATCTCATTTTCTCGAATATGCTTCGCATCTCAAAAATAATAAAAGCAATCAAGCCGAACACATAATAAAATGAAAGTATCAAATGCCTCAATTACTATTGAGCACAAGGGTTTGAAAAACCTATTTTACAAAATATCACTGCCATATCTCGTTAAAATTGAACTTTTATATAAATTTCAAAGCCTTTGTATATAGGTACAAACGAGGCATAATACTACTTCCAGACAATTGCACATAGATCTACACACACAAACACACATTCAGATAAATGTTTAAAATGAAAAGTGGGGGTCACCATGTTACCACGAATGTCGGGGGGTGTCTAACACCATCCCTTCGCATAATCAACCCTACGGACCCTAATGAATATCGGTTTCACAGGCCAGTTAAGCAGTGTCACATCACTAGGTCTATCTGCAAACCATTTCTCGATTGAGCAGGTGCAACCATTTAAAAATATCAACTGGTGATTCTTACAGTCCAATCGTCGACATATACATGTCGGACTTTTTCATAACTTATTTTTTCAAACAAATCTCACCTAACATGAGAACACCAAAAGACAAGAACAGAAAAGGGACAAATAAAAATCCCGACGTCGACAATACGTATACATATACAACACACCACACACACACACACACACACATATATATATATATATATATATATATATATATATATATTTACACTTTAAAGTCCTGCCTGGAATTCACTTCGTGGCCGTTGATCGTCCATATATATATATATATATATAATATATATATATATATATACACACTCAAAATTTGCATTCCAGTTACTAACCTTGCAGGAGGGCAGAATCGTCACCCAGAGATAACCCTGGAAGTCAAACCAACATAATCCCGGAGACAACCCCGGGATACTCAGTTTGCCATCTCGGAGACAACCTCGAGGAATGCAGTTGCAATTCCGGAGATAACCCCGAAAAAGTTTGTTTCATCCTCAGAAGTCAGCTTCAACCTCAGAGATAACCCCGAGGCACTCAGTACCAACCCCGGAGATAACCTTGAGCAACGACTGCTAAATCAGCCCAGAGCCAGAGATATCCCTGGTGACGGGCAAAATTGTCATTTTGCCAACTCGATCCCATATTCACGCCGTCTCAGCATTATTTTAACCCGCATTCTACATAGAAGTGTCCTACAAGAACCATAACTCACATCCCGAGTGACTACTATACAAGATAACACACAGGATAAAATTTGAAGACTTGAAGATCTGGTCATGGACCCATCTTCCCGGTTTTGTACAACCTCTTATCCCATGTCATTGTGTAGCTCTCGGCAACAGCATTCTGAAAAGGTATTATACGCCTCAATCTGATGCCCGGATTGAAAGTTATGAACGTTTAAGCAGACAAAAGCGTTACATACGTGCACATACTTTGAGACAGTAGGGCCCACGAAGCCCGGGGCACCCCGGGTAGCCGCAGGTACACCTGCGGCTCCCCCCTCTATAAATAGAGGGCTTGGGGTGGGCATTTTGATGAGAGAAAAGGAGAGGAAGCCTTGTCCGTTTTGCTCTGTTCACACTTTAAACTGAGTGCTTTCTCTTTCCAAACACTTGTGAGCTTGTGTTTTGATATATGTTAGTGGTGGAAATCGAATATTCATTCATTTAAAGTCATCTGAAGTCTTCTTGGTAGCCCACTATAAGACATCTCTAATTTCTTAAAGCCTTTCTCCACTTTCATTCACACACAGTTATATGTGTGCGTATGCCCAGATCATAGATTCGTGGCTTTTATTGCTTATATATTTATATATATATATATATATATATATATATATATATATATATATTATCGGGGTTATTTCGATTGAGCCCGAATATAATATTCAGAGCGTTTACCGGGGTTATTTCGATTGAGCCAGAATATAATATTCAGAGCGTTTACCGCTTTATATATATATATATATATATATATATATATATATATATATATATATCCTCAAATTTGAAATTCGATTGAGCCTAGATAGACACATCCGGTGTGTTTACATTTCTGTCAGGCCTAGAGATCAATTCGCCGCCATTTACTGCTTTTATATATATGTACATATGTATATATATTTACATTCCAGTAAAGCCTGGAGATCACTTCATGGCCATTTACTGCTTATATATATATAATATATATATATATATATATATATATATAACTATTTATATATATATATATATAACTATTTACACCTTTTATATATATTGTATCATCATGTGATCACAGATTCAGTTCCTGAATCTAGATTCGGTTCCCGTGATGGGCATTTTTAGTTGCAGCCAGCTTGTAAATTATTCACGGTGGTTGAATTTCCTTAGATGGCTTTTATGCCCACAAGGAGTTCGGCACTGCTATGTATATCATTTTCTCGAATATGCTTCGCATCTCAAAAATAATAAAAGCAATCAAGCCGAACACATAATAAAATGAAAGTATCAAATGCCTCAATTACTATTGAGCACAAGGGTTTGAAAAACCTATTTTAGAAAATATCACTGCCATATCTCGTTAAAATTGAACTTTTATATAAATCTCAAAGCCTTTGTATATAGGTACAAACGAGGCATAATACTACTTCCAGACAATTGCACATAGATCTACACACACAAACACACATTCAGATAAATGTTTAAAATGAAAAGTGGGGGTCACCATGTTACCACGAATGTCGGGGGGTGTCTAACACCATCCCTTCGCATAATCAACCCTACGGACCCTAATGAATATCGGTTTCACTGGCCAGTTAAGCAGTGTCACATCACTAGGTCTATGTGCAAACCATTTCTCGATTGAGCAGGTGCAACCATTTAAAAATATCAACTGGTGATTCTTACAGTCCAATCGTCGACATATACATATCGGACTTTTTCACAACTTATTTTTTTTTCAAACAAATCTCACCTAACATGAGAACACCAAAAGACAAGAACAGAAAAGGGACAAATAAAAATCCCGACGTCGACAATACATACATATATATATATATATATATATATATATATATATATATATATATATATATATATTTACACTTTAAAGTCCTGCCTGGAATTCACTTCGTGGCAGTTGATCGTCATATATATATATATATATATATATATATATATATATAAATATGTATATATATATATATATATATATATATATATATACACACTCAAAATTTGCATTGCAGTTACTAACCTTGCAGGAGGGCAGAATCGTCATCCAGAGATAACCCTGGAAGTCAAACCAACTTAATCCCGGAGACAACCCCGGATACTCAGTTTGCCATCTCGGAGACAACCCCGAGGAATGCAGTTGCAATTCCGGAGATAACCCCGAAAAAGTTTGTTTCATCCTCAGAAGTCAGCTTCAACCTCAGAGATAACCCCGAGGCACTCAGTACCAACCCCGGAGATAACCTTGAGCAACGACTGCTAAATCAGCCCAGAGCCAGAGATATCCCTGGTGACGGGCAAAATTGTCATTTTGCCAACTCGATCCCATATTCACGCCGTCCCAGCATTATTTTAACCCACATTCTACATAGAAGTGTCCTACAAGAGCCATAACTCACATCCCGAGTGACTACTATACAAGATAACACACAGGATAAAATTTGAAGACTTGAAGATCTGGTCATGGACCCATCTTCCCGGCTTTGTACAACCTCTTATCCCATGTCATTGTGTAGCTCTCGGCAACAGCATTCTGAAAAGGTATTATACGCCTCAATCTGATGCCCGGATTGAAAGTTATGAAGGTTTAAGCAGACAAACGCGTTACATAAGTGCACGTACTTTGAGACGGTAGGGCCCACGAAGCCCGGGGCACCCCGGGTAGCCGCAGGTACACTTGCGGCTCCCCCTCTATAAATAGAGGGCTTGGGGTGGGCATTTTGATGAGAGAAAAGGAGAGGAAGCCTTGTCCATTTTGCTTTGTTCACACTTTAAACTGAGTGCTTTCTCTTTCCAAACACTTGTGAGCTTGTGTTTTGATATATGTTAGTGGTGGAAATCGAATATTCATTCATTTAAAGTCATCTGAAGTCTTCTTGGTAGCCCACTATAAGACATCTCTAATTTCTTAAAGCCTTTCTCCACTTTCATTCACACACAGTTATATGTGTGCGTATGCCCAGATCATAGATTCGTGGCTTTTATTGCTTATATATATATATATATATATATATATATATAATATATATATATATATATATATACTATTATCGGGGTTATTTCGATTGAGCCCGAATATAATATTCAGAGCGTTTACCGGGGTTATTTCGATTGAGCCAAAATATAATATTCAGAGCGTTTACCGCTTTATTATATATATATATATATATATATATATATGTATATATTATATCCTCAAATTTGAAATTCGATTGAGCCTAGATAGACACATCCGGTGCGTTTACATTTCTGTCAGGCCTAGAGATCAATTCGCCGCCATTTACTGCTTTTATATATATGTACATATGTATATATATTTACATTCCAGTCAAGCCTGGAGATCACTTCATGGCCATTTACTGCTTATATATATATATATATATATATATATATATATATATATATATATATATATATATATATAACTATTTACAGCTTTTATATATATTGTATCATCATGTGATCACATATTCAGTTCCTGAATCTAGATTCGGTTCCCGTGATGGACATTTTTAGTTGCAGCCAGCTTGTAAATTATTCACGGTGGCTGAATTTCCTTAGATGGCTTTTATGCCCACAAGGAGTTCGGCAACGCTATGTATCTCATTTTCTCGAATATGCTTCGCATCTCAAAAATAATAAAAGCAATCAAGCCGAACATATAATAAAATGAAAGTATCAAATGCCTCAATTACTATTGAGCACAAGGGTTTGAAAAACCTATTTTAGAAAATATCACTGCCATATCTCGTTAAAATTGAACTTTTATATAAATTTCAAAGCCTTTGTATATAGGTACAAACGAGGCATAATACTACTTCCAGACAATTGCACATAGATCTACACACACAAACACACATTCAGATAAATGTTTAAAATGAAAAGTGGGGGTCACCATGTTACCACGAATGTCGGGGGGTGTCTAACACCATCCCTTCGCATAATCAACCCTACGGACCCTAATGAATATCGGTTTCACAGGCCAGTTAAGCAGTGTCACATCACTAGGTCTATCTGCAAACCATTTCTCGATTGAGCAGGTGCAACCATTTAAAAATATCAACTGGTGATTCTTACAGTCTAATCGTCGACATATACATGTCGGACCTTTTCACAACTTATTTTTTCAAACAAATCTCACCTAACATGAGAACACCAAAAGACAAGAACAGAAAAGGGACAAATAAAAATCCCGACGTCGACAATACATATACATATACATATATATATATATATATATATATATATATATATATATATATATATATATATATATATATATATATGGACGATCAACTGCCACGAAGTGAATTCCAGGCAGGACTTTAAAGCGTCCATATATATATATATATATATATATATATATATATATATATATATATATATATATACTACTTTTATATAAATATCTGCTTTATTGCTTTCATAATGTAGATATTTAGTTTTTAGCCTGCAGGCTAGAGATTGCCTCAATCTAGCTATTTCTAACTTTTACTGGTTCACAGTGACAAAACTGGAACCGTTGAACCTGAAATAGTTTAGATTTATTCAAATCTAGTTCTTTTTCTAGCTTTTGTACATATTGCTTTCTCATGTAAGCCTACGAATCATGTGATCACAAATTCAGCTTCTAAATATAGATTCGTTTCCAGTGATGGACATTTTGCAGCTGCCGTCAGCTTGTAAATTATCTATGGTTTTTGAATATCCTTAGATGGCTCTCATACCCCACAAGGAGTTCGACACTGTTATGTATCTTATTTTCTCGAAGATGCTTCACATCTCAAAAATAAAAGCAATCCAGCTGAATACAGAATAAAATTGAAGTATCAAAGGCCTTAATTACTATTGAGCACAAGGGTTTGAAAAAACCTGTTTTACAAAACTTCAGTCCTATATCTTGTTAAAATTGAACTTTTATACAAAGGTCAAACCCTTTGTATATAGGTGCAAACGAGGCATAACATTACTTCCAGACAACTGCACATAGGCCCTACTCACACATATACACAGGTAAAAGTTTTATGAAAAATGACGGTAACCGTGTTATCACGGAAGTCCGGGGGTGCCTAACACCTTCACTCCGCTTAATCAAGCCCCCAGACCCTAACGAATTTTGGTTTCTCAGACCAGTTAAATAGTGTCAAATCATTGGGTTTTTGTGCAAACCTTTTCTTGGTTGAGTTGGTGCAACCATTTAACAATACAAATTGGCGACTCTTACAGTCAAATCGTCGACATATACATGTCGGAACTTTTCAAATATGTTTTTTCAAACAAATCTCACCTAAAATGAGGACACCAAAAGATAAGACCAGAAAGGGACAAATAAAAATCCCGACGCTGACAATTATAATTTCATTATAAATTATAAGTTTAACTAGCAAATTATTAACTCTCTGATTTATATTAAATTAAATTAGAATATAACCATTATGGAATATGATGATAAATTAACAATTCATTAAATTTAATACACTATTTAAATTAAAATTCCAAATCACAAAACTACCAAACATCAATTTAATTAATAATTTACACTAAATTAAATTAGTCCACCACCACAATTCTTCAATTATTTATTTAATAAATAAATAAATCAATCAATCAATCAAGTAATTATTTAACCAATGAATACCTCAATTAAAATATTTATTTACTCAATAAATACTTTAAAACATATAAATTAAATATTTATTTATCTTAATAAATATTTAAATTAAGTATAAAAATGTCGATTGTTACATCCTTCCCTCCTTACAAGGATTCTGTCCCCAGAATCACAGTTCAATTAATTCATTCGTCACATAGTACGACGTCAAACCCGATAGAATCAAAATCAATTTCATCCTCTGATTTTGTCTCTACCTCTTGTGTATCAATTTTTTAGTCGGAATCATCTTGTACAACCACTTCTTCCTCGACCTCGTGAACATCGGGTACATCAACGACATCATCTAACATCACATCATCATCATTTAGCACTATGTGACTGGGATTGCTAACTTGTTCTTGCAATGGTTCATCCGTTCCAGACAAATTAGTACCATAAAATGCCCGAGTCTTCATTGTGACAACTGTATACCAGGGGGTTCTATAATTTACGACATTAGGGGCAGAGTACTCTTGAGTTACTTGGTGAGCTAAGACGAATACGTAATCAGATTATAACTTTGACTTTATATCGATGTGACAATTCTATTACGATTAACTTTAACACCCTTTGCAATATCAAACCAACGACACTTAAATGTAATGTCCTTTCTACCCTCGGGATAATTGAGGACAACAACTTCCTCTAATCGTCCATTGTAACTGGACTCAGAATCTTGGTAACAGCTTCTTAACATGACAACACGAGAGTGGACTGATGTCAGTTCATTCAAGTCGTCAACATTGAATCTATACCCATTAACGATGCAGCTTGGAAATGAACTAATAAATTTGTATGAACCTGAAATAACATCTCTAAAATGCTTAGAAGCGTTATCTTCTTCAACCCTTCTCTTAAACCACTTTTGAAAGTTTTCAGTAGTGAATGCTTCCAACTATTCTATATTTACTCCTGGGTTAGAGGCATACACTTCCACTTCGAATGAACTGCAATAACTGTATGTGCTTTAAAAATCTGTTACACTTCTAAATATTAAATCTTTCACATATAATAATACATACTTGATGTATGAGGATACTTCAGGCATATTTAGAAGCACGTATGTAGATACAATCTTCAAATATTTATCTGTTAGGTAAGTCTTTGTCTCATGTCCAAATAGGTTAGTCAAATAAGTGAATATAACTAACTCATCAGCACGAGATTGGGGCCCGACGACCTTATTCTAACTTAAATGATTCTGCTTCATTGAGACTACATCATCAAAGTACTAGGAGCAGAAGTTGACAAGCTCTTCCTCCGTATAGCGTTCAATAATAGAACCCTCTACACGAGCTTTATTTTTCGCTTTTTGCTTTAATCGACGCATATACCTGAAATACGTTTAGGCATCGACGGAGTTAATTAAGAATTACGCTTATAAATGTAATCAGAATTGCATAATGTTGGTGATATTACCTCTTAAAAGGATACACCCACCGATATTGCACCGATCCTCCAAGCTTAAGTTCATATGGAAGATGAATAGGAAAATGCTACATCAAATTAAAGAAACCGGGTGGTAAGATCATTTTGAGTTTGCACATTGTCAACACTATATTGGATTCCATCTGCTCCACATCACTGTACCTTATAACTGTTAAGTAAAGATCTTGAAAAAAATTTAAAAGTGCGATCAAGGCATCAACAAAATTCCTCAGTAGCATCTCATGAAATGGAATTGGCATCTACTTTTTCATGAACACATGACAATTGTGACTTTTGAATCCAGTAATTTTTAACTACTCAACCTTACTACAACGAGATATGTTAGAAGCATATCCATCTGGGAGCTTCAATGCATTTAACCACTTGTAAATGTCTTCAACCTGTTGTTTGGTAAGATAAAATGAAGCTTTTGGTTTTGAGTTGTTTGGTCAGAGCACAATTCCCACCTGATGTTCATTGCCTCCAAGTCCTTATGTGCTTTATCATTATCTTTTGTTTTACCACTCGCATCTAGAATGGTGTAAAATAAGTTCTCGAATACATTCTTCTTTGTATGCATGCCATCTATACAATGAAAAAATTATAGTGTGACCCCGTATTGAAACTCAAACCAAATGGGCGAGTGTGTCCAATTATGAGTTTTCCCACACCCTATTGCTCTCAACTTACCATGCTCCTTCCCTAGCGGTGGAAATGTTAGATCATTTAGCCAGTCCAATACCTCGCTGCCCGATAAATGACCAACAATCCCCTTATTCTCTCATGCTCTGTTGAACTATGTAGACATCTTTCCATAAATATGCTTAATAGGCAAGAATTTATGAACATTTCCAAAGAACCTAGTTTTCTGCCCAAAAAGTAGGTGTGTGCCTTGCACATCCTCCATACAGACTGGACATGATAGCTTCCCATGAGTCGACTAACAACTCATCATCCCAAGTGTCGAAAAGTTAGTAATAGTCCACAATAATGCTTCCTTTATAACAACCTTATCATAAGTCTGAACATCTGATTCCCATAACATCTTAAGTTCATCGACTAACGGCCTAAGGTACACGTTAATGTCTTTTATAGGACTCTTAACCCCTGATATAAGTAAAGTTAAGAAAAGATACGGATCCCTCATGCACATTGACGGTGGAAGATTGTAAGCTACCATGATCATTGGCCAAACAGAGTAGGGCTGACTAAAATTATAAAATGGACAAAAGCCTTCTGTAGCCATATCAAGCCTGACATTCCTAACTTCCTCAACAAATTCAAAAAAATTGGCATTAAACTTCTTCCATTCATCACCATCTGTAGGCTGAGTCATCTGACCAGGCACGACATCCCTTGTTCTATGCCAACTTATATGTTCTGTAGTGTGCAACGACGTGAATAGCCGTTGCAACCTCGGCGCAAGAGGAAAGTACTGTGACCCCCCCAAATTCAAACACCCATTTCTTGAATTCAGTACATCACGTACTAACTTTAATACTTAAATCAAAATCTCACACAATAGAAAATAGAATAATTTACATTATCATAACATAAATATTCTCGTCCAAAAGTCTCGTAACCGTTACTACAACATTACATAACTTAAATTTAAACATAACTTAGTACATCATAATACATAAGTCCTAATACAACATGATATTATTAAATTCCTAGTGCAGAGGAACAAAGCTATTCCGTAGCCTTGCCCTTACCCTTGTGTTTGCCTGAGGGCTCACCACGTTCTGCCTTAACTGAAAGTTTTAAGGAAAGCAAGAATAAGCAACAAATTTTCCCAGCAAGTACCTTATGTTATGTATAACATTTAACATGCTAGTAGGTATGCACATCGGTTCCCCGATAGTTATATAATTTTCCCTTTAATGAAGGTTGTTCATCTTTGTAGATTAATAAGAGTCTGCACCAAGTCAATTAGTTTGGATAGCTTTTAACATATGATAATAGTCTAGCCGAATCAATGGCTTGGACAACTTTTATAATGCATTTAGGAACGATAAGTTCAATGCTTGCAACAACATCAAGAAATAAAATCAATTTCTGAATAGTAATAGATATTTGCTTGATGTAAATATGGTCGATACAACAATAATTCAGATTTATACAATATGTAAAGTGAAAAAAGTTAGGGGACTTACATTCAATATGAAAATCAAATGAAGTTAGAGAACTTGCCTCAAGCGTAGTTTACCAACTCTATAGTTTATAAACACTTTGAAATCCTATTATAACGTAGTTATGTATATAACATATTTATTAGTTACTTAACTCTATAAGTCATTAATCTCATACATGTTCAATCACATAAGTCAACGACATACATTTATTACTATCTTAGTAATGTAAATGGAATGTCACATTAGTATGCTATCACACCTGTGACAACCCGAGAATTTAGATAATTATTAAAATCCTAAAATGATGGATTAAAGGTTATAAGATGAACCTAGACAGAAAATAAGTGTATGGAAATTGACGTTTCTGTGAAGGAATTTTAAGGATTTCAAAATTTTTAAGAAGAACCTATATGGTTTCTTAATTGAATGAGAATAAGGAAATATGCGTTACAAAATTCCAAAACCCTAGAAATGAATTGATATGTATTTGAATGAATATCAATAATAAGGTATTATGATACCTGTAAAATTTGATGTGAATTGAATAGTGTAAGAAATGTTATGCTAATACATGTGGAATTTTATTAACGAAATAAGATTTCACAAGAAGAAAAGCTATGAGGTTAAACGAAGATGAGTATATGTATAGAAATATATATACTTAGTAAGGTGCTATATATATTTTAGCAAGAGGAATGATGAATTAAGTTATTGATGTAAGGATCAAGATAAAACTATGTTAGTAATTAACATAGCTTGAACGTTGGCCTTGAATGGCAAATAAGAAGATAAATAAGTTTAAAGTTGTTAGTTAATACGATTAGCAATAAGAATTGAGTAATTTAAAACTCAAAATTTGAGTTAGAGATAGAATTTTGAAGCATAGACTGCTCGGTTGCGTCCGGAACGTCAAGTTTAGTCAAAATGGACAGTAAACACAAAATGTGTAAATGTTGACTTTTGGTCAAAGTCAACAGTTTACTTTTTATGGAGAAAAGGTCAAAATTAGAGCTAAAAGTGAAATATGTTATGATATTATGTTATATGATTAATGGTATAATATTTAATATTATACCAAATGATGTAAAGTAAAAATATGAGAGGAGATCCAATATGCAAATATGTATATTGGTATCAAAGCAGTCAGTAAATTAAATTCATATTTTAATAAATGATTGAATATATTAATTTATATATTTAATATATAAATAAATTGTTTGAAAACAATTTATGGAGAGGTGGAGGAAATTAAATTTAATTATACAATATAAATTGTATAACTTAAATAAGTTATTTAAATTAAGTATGAGAATTAAATGACCTAAAGGGTTATTTTTATTTAGTGGTTCTAGTATTTAAATATATACTAGTGACCTAATCTAAGAGAATTGTGAAGCATGTCACAATTTATTTAATGATTATGTGAGCAAGTGAATACGAATATTATGTGATGACAAATAAAAGAAACTAGTATGATCCTAATTATATATTAGGAATGAAGAATTAAATAACTTAAGGGTTATGGGATAAGAGATTTATGGTATATAAAATATATACTAATTCTAAGAGATTTATTTTATACATCTCGATTAATTAATTTTATAACCTAATTATAGCAAGTCTAATTGGGTTAAGGAAATAAATGTGCATGAGTAATGATTTATGTTATAATGGAGGAAATGAAAACCCTAACTAAGTAATTAGGGAATGGTAATATTAAAAGAATTGGATCTAATCTATTTTCATGGCCCAAGAAATTAATTTAAAGTACAAAGAGACTATATATGGTGGCCCAAGAGTTAACACAATCAATGATTTAAAAAGCCAAAATTTGATCCAAGTATGTGGGATATTTTTGGACAAGAAAAGGCAAAGGAGGGACATTTTTAGGACAAAGAAATTAAGCCAATCTTGGTAGTTGATAAGGCCACATGGCCGGTTATCAATTAGAGAAAAAATAAAATAAGAAGAGATAAGAAGATAAGGGAAAGAGAAGAGAAGAAAGAGAAAAAGAAAGAGGAAAAGAAAGAAAGAGATGAATGGTAGAAAATCGAGAGAGAGAAAGGAGAAGAGAGGCTTCGGCAACCATAGAAGGATGAAGAGAGAGAGAGAGAGAGAGAGAGAGAGACTATCCATGGAAGGAAGAAGGAAGAAGGAAGAAAGAACAAGAAGAAGAAAGGTATAGAACAATTTCCTCCTAAGCTTGCTTCTCTTTCTATTTATAAATTGATGATGTGAGTTTTTGATTTGGGTGTATAAAACCCCATGATCTATGTGTTTTCCATGTATTCAAGTATGGATTTACCTATTTTGGGTGAAAATCAAAAGAAGAGAAAAATAAAATTTTTCTAGTTTTGAAACCCAAAATTTCTATGTACTTTGAAAATCTACTGTTTTAAATCTATAACTCCTTTTTGCGATCCGTCAAAGAAGGGTGCTAGATATATGTGTTTACTAGTTAACCCAAGTGGTAGCACTCAAACATGTTGAGTTTACATGGGGTAATGACTGATTTTGTGAAAACAGTCCCGTTTTTCTAGGAACTATTTTTGGGCAGTCTGTAACGGGGACTTTTCATCCACTTTTTGTACTTTAAAATTTCTGGGCTTCTGGTATGTTATAGTAAACTGAATAAGCTTTCCATAGACTCCGGAACGGACTAATTCCGACTCCAGGAGGAGGTAGTTATGACGTTCGGAAGAAGCATAATCAAAACTGTCCAACCAAATCCCGAACAGTCTCCTTTTACAAAATTTTTGGACTGATATGTTCGGATTTTCGAAAAACATCATTAGATAAAACATCATCGCTCAAAAATGTTTTAAAACGCGAGAGTTATGACTGTTTTAGCAAAGGACTCTAAAACTGTTTTATGGCAAAAAGTTGCTGCCCAGATTTTTTCGGGGGCTGTTTTGGCCACTTAAAGTGTGAAATAAATTCCGGCCTTTTGGGACATGAAAATATATGATATCAAGTACCTTGTGTCCAAAAATGAGCCCATTCCGACTTAAAATGACCAAGTTATGATTACTTTAATTTTTGTGATTTTTCGACGAAAATGGTTATAACGGGAGTTCTATAACTCCGATTGCCACGAAATTTAAACTGGAGTGTCACGTTAACACGTATAAGATTATGTCAAGAGATGAGAATTTCTGGAGTTAAGCACGAGGTAGCTAATTTCTTAAGGAATTAACTAAAAATGATTTTTTGAAAAATACCAAAGGAAGTTGGAAAATTTTGGAAAATATTTTTTGTGTATGAAATATATATATACATGTTTGTACAAATGATAGAAAAATAATAAGTTGATTTGGTATTTTCGTGAAAATGATATGGAATCCAGCTTGCTGGATTAGAAAATCTGATGAGTCTAGCTTGCTGGATTGAAAAGAAGTTTACTGAATTAAAAATTTGTTGAATTCAGCTTGCTGGATTGCAATCTAGTTGCTGGATTTGTAATCCAGTTTGCTGGATTGCAGTTTGGCTTGCTGGATTGGAAATTTGTTGAATCCAGGTTGCTGGATTCTGTATCCAGTCTGCTAGATTCTGTATCCAGTCTGCTAGATTGGTAATTTGGTTATTAAATTTAGAATCCAGGTTGTTGGATTAGTATTTGACTTATTAGAGTATAAAGAAGAACTTATAATGTATAAGATTAAGTGTTTAATCATAATGAATATGATACAATGATTGAAGAATTATCCAAGAATGATAATAATACCGATGTGTTAGGATGTTATCTAATATATGATTAAGTGTTAGATAATCTATTGACAAAGTACTTGTATTGTGATACAAAGTAGAATATGCTGATTGAAAGACCAATATTATTATTAATGATAGGTCTTACCAAAAGAAGTTAACTTAAACTGCGTAGCAGTAGTCAACGAATCAGGCAAGTTTTCCTTAACTCAAACTTGAGTTGTATGTTCAAAGCATGTTAATGAATAATTGTTGTTGATTATTCACGTCTATATTGATTATTGATTCGCACGTTGTGCATATTGTAAACGTTCATCAGGTATGAAAGGCTGATCACCTTCATTACCATTTTGTTAAGTTAATCTGTTCATGTTTATGCATGACCATTCATTTTTATTGACTTGGTCGTTCAGCTAAGAAAATTTGTTCATGCTCTTTCACAATGTTTATATTGTTAAAAGTTAGCTAGCTTATTGTTCAATTCTTTCAATCATGATATATCTTTATTGAATTTAAACTTGCTGGGCAAATTTGATGCTCACCCTTGTTATATCATGATAAAAATTTTCAGATTAAGATGAAAGCTCGAGTAAAGACAAAGGCAAAGACAAAGTCCAAGATTAAGCTATTATGCAGTTAGAACTATTAAATTTGCTAATGCAAATATTAATGTAAATCTTCTAAGATATTGAAGGTATGTATTAAGTTAAGGCTGTAGACCTTGGGATTTATGCTGTAAAAGTTTAATATATAAACAATTTATGTTTATATCTTCCGCAATAGTTATAGAAATAGTATACCAGATCCTTGGTGATTAGGACCGGGATCTGGAGATGCTACAACACCACGTAGCTATATAATCACCACTTACTTAACTTGTAAAAAAGTATTAATAAAATTTGTAAAAATCTTTAGATTCTTGGCTTCTCATAGCCATTATGTGCTAGAACTCTTTAAACATCATGGTAATCATGTATTAAGACTGAAAGCAGTATAACATACATGTTACAAGTTTACAGATTACAAACAAACCATCAGACCAAACTGCAGGAGGGCGCATCTACTCCTTGGTTAGGCTTAGGGATGGCACCATTGCACTGTCCTCTGGCAAGACCAGAGTTGAGCGCTGTTCTTCTTAAATCAGTTTCACTCTAAGCATACATAGATATTAACACATAGCATATACACATGTTAAAGGGTCTTGCATGCTTTTAAGATTATCCTACATTCATCTTTGTAATGTATGGTTTTAGTTTGGGATTTCTAATGAGTTAAGGCCAATTAAGGTCATGAAATCACAAAGACAACTATGTTCACCATGAATCCACATAAGGTGGTCACATAATCTGTAATATGCATGCTCACAAGGGTCTTCATCAGTTATGCATAGCTAGCATCATTTATTGCTTTAAAACATGTTTAAACTCATGTTTAACTAACTTTCATTATGTTTATCAAAATTGACGTACGTATGGATTATGTGTGGTCACATAGGGAGTATTAATCATACAGGCTCTCAGTTCAGAACGTACACAACATCATGTTCATAGTATTAGTTTACAACTCATCAAAGTTTTTCTTTTAAAAGTCATTTTAATCCAAGCTAAATTATTTTTAATACATACATATCACTTTGAATCACATTCCATGCATAACTAAACTATATACACACGCTCATAAAGTCAGAACTGAGACATTATTAGTTTCATCAAAGTTCAATTTTTCTTTTAAAACTCCAAGTCTCTTTTAGAACACGCATATTAAAGCAAGTTAAGGTACGCATGATGTGCAAAGGCACCTAGGTTCACAAATTAGGCATGTTTTCATACATGTCTAAGTTGTATGTCGACGTCAGGATTTTTATTTGTCACTTTTTGTTCTTGTCTTTTGGTGTTCTTATTTTTAGGTGAGATTTGTTTGAAAAGACCAGACATGTATATGTCGATGATTTGACTGTTAGAGTCGCCAGTTGGTATTTTTAAATGGTTGCACCAACTCAACCGAGAAAAGAAAAGGTTTCACAAAGACCCAATGATTTGACACTGTTTAACTTATCTAAGAAACCGATATTCGTTAGGGTCCGGAGGCTTGATTAAGCGGAGGGAAGGTGTTAGGCACCCCCCAACTTCCATGGTAACATGGTTACCACCACTTTTCATTAAACTTTTATTTGTGTATTTATGTGTATGTGTGTGTTGGGTCTATGTGAAATTATTCGAAAATAGTGTTATGCCTCGTTTGCACCTATATACAAAGGGTTTGACTTTTGTATAAAAGTTCAATTTTAACAAGATATAGCAGTGAAGTTTTGTAAAATAGGTTTTTTAAACCCTTATGCTCAATAGTAATTGAGGCAATTGATACTTCAATTTTATTATGTGTTCGGCTTGATTTCTTTTATTTTCGAGATGCGAGGCATCTTCAAGAAAATAAGATACATAGTAGTGTTGATCTCCTTGTGGGCATGAGAACCATCTAAGGATATCTAGACACCGTATATAATTTACAAGCTGGTTGGAGCTGCAAAATGTCCATCACGGGAACCGAATCTAGATTTAAAAGCTGAATCTGTGATCACATGATTCCAAGTCTTACATGAAAGAGTGATATGTACAAAAGCTAGAAAATAACTAGATTTGAATAAATTTAAACCATTCTAGCTTCAACGGTTTCAGTTTAGTCACTTTTGAACTTGTTAAAGTAAGAAGTAGCAAGATTTAGGTAAATCTAGCCCGCAGACTAAAAGATTAAACATCTACATTATGAAAGCAGTTAAAGCAGATATTTGTATAAAAGCGGCAATATATATATATATATATATATATATATATATATATATATATTAAAAATTTTAAAAATCTTACAATGAGCTGCCAAGAAGACTTCAGATAGCTTTTGATACCTGAAAACTCAGTTTCCACCAGTTACACTATAGTATGTTACAAAACACGAGCTTACAAGTGTTTAGAAAGAAGAATCACTCAGTTTAGAGCACTCTAGCAGGGGTTACAGGCTGAAATGGACATAGTTTTTTTTCTCTTTTTCTTTTTTTTTTTGAAATGAGCTGCCAAGAGTTCATATTTAAAGACCAGATGGCCGCGGGTCAACTAGCGGCAGTCGTGGGTTTACCTGCGACTGCCTAGGCTACTCCGGGTCATGTGGGTCCTGTCGTCTCGAAGTACGTGCACTTGGACTAAACGTTGTTCGCTCAAACCTTCATAACTTTCAATCCGGGCATCCAATAAAGGAGTGTTGTACCTTTTCGGAATGATGTTATCAAGAGCTACAAAATGACATGAGATTAGAGATTGTACGAAGTCGGAAAGATGGATCTATTACCAGATCTCCAAGTCTTCAAAGTCTATCCGTTGTGCTGTCTTGTGCAATTATCACTCGGGATTTTGAGCTATGGTTCTTATGGGACACCTTGGTACGTAGTGTGGATTAAATTATGTTGAGACTAAAAGTCCAATAATAATCTAAAAGGGGGGGTTGAATAGATTATTACAAGTTAAAAAATTATATTAGGCCTTTTTAAATTTTTTAGTAATTAATTTGCAGTTTTAGAAAATAGCATGCAAGATAATAAAAATTTAATCACACAATGCATAGAGATTTATCTGGTTCACAACATACACCCCTTGGTATTTTGCTACGTCCAGTCTCAAGTCCCTACTTAAAACTTGAGAACCTATTACTATCAGTAATAAAAACTCCTTCAACAGGCGGAGAAGCCTTTACAAAGCTTTATAGACAAACTTCTAACTATTCAACTATTCTTTCTTGGACAGCAAGCTCCCCGCTCCTTCCTCAAGTATAGTTGTACCACCTTTTGAGTTCAGTTCTATTCTATGATCTGGTCTTGAAACAACAACATCTTTCTCACCTAACAAGTAAACTAGAGACCCAACTTCTCGCTGACCTCTCTAAGACTCTAGTTTTGGTCGAAGAATTACTCGTCTATCTCACAGGTACATAAAATAAACTAATTCTAACATTTTCTCTTTTTATAAATAAATTTACAATAATGTGCCTCTCAAACAAGCAGATATTAATTAAAGAACAAATAAAAGTTTAGAAACTTTTATATTTAAGAATATGCTTCTTTAAAAGCAGATAGAAATTTATGTTTAGATTAAATGATGCTTCTGTTTAAGCAAATATATAAGATATGCACAATTATAAAAGCTCAAGTAACTTTTATGTTTTGTGAAAGATGCTTCTTAAATAAGCACATAAGTTAATTTTAGCTTTAGCTTAATAATGCTTCGGTTTAAGCATATATATAAGTTAAATGCAATTTATAAAGAATTATTAACTCTTTAACATAAAGAGTGTTTTTTTCTATGGATTATATAAAATTGTTTCTCAGATAATCTTTAACAAGTATTATATGTAAGATTTTTATGTATCAATTACAAAGAATAAATCAATTCAAACAATATTTATCAAGTTTAATATTTAAATCAGTTAAGCACAAATTGATATATCAAATATTATTGTTTAACTCGGATAATATATAAGGATATTTTTTCTATTATGTGAACTTTTATAAGTTATGTCACTTAGTACTATAAGGAATCGTACGGTTTAAATTCCTCTTGGTAGAGGTGTATCTCCGTAGCATTGCGGCGTCTAAGTATGATAAAATTTATAATTTTCACAATTGATATTTATATAAATATTTTCAATAGATCACTACGATTCTCAAATCCAGTTCGGATGACTACTCTTTTTGGAGTTGTATCTCAGTGTCGTTTTGAGCTATCAAGTATCATATCTATTTAATGATATTTATATAAATAATGTCGATAAAAGATTACTGAAGACGATAAGGAATCGTACGATTCGAATTCCTCTCCATAGAGGTGTATCTCTGTAGCCTTGCAGCTACCAAGTATCCTTTTATTTAACAAATAGATGAAATATAGATATATAAAATTGTGTATAACAATGTATATTCGTATATCTATATATAAATCAAACAAGTAAGAAATAATTCAACAGAAGTTAAACTCAAATGACTTATCTCAATACTTGGACCAATTTCCTCTTCTAAAATAATCAAAAATTTTGTAAGAAGAGATATAAAGCTTTTAGAGAGAATGTAGGCGAGGAGAGTATGCTTTGCTTTTCACTGACTTGGTAAAAACTAAATGAATGAAATACTCCCTATTTATAGATTTTTTGAAGTCGGGGGCAAAAATGTAATTATAGATATCTGATTTTGAATGCACGGTTTGGATGAGATTTGAATGGTCCAGATTGGAACAGATATTATGCGGAAGTTCTTAAGAATCCGCCCGTGCCAAATTCTATTTTCCTATCATTTATTTCTCACTTTAACCACATGTTTAAAGCCAAATGCCAGTACCCACGTTTTTGTCCCAAAAAGAGTGTCATGGTTTTGAAAAACAATTTTGCCAGCTCATGCTTTATACACAATTTCAGCACATTCAAAATAAGCACACACACACACACACACACACACACACACACACACACATATATATATATATATATAATGTACTTATATATAATGTTAGTATACATATGTATTATAGGATATATGTATACAATAAAACATTTTTTCCAACTTTAATTTTGAAAAAGAAATAGGATCTCCTTGCCTTTAATATTATATGAATCAATTTTATTTAACACTTGATATTAAATTATCAAGGTCAATAAAAAAATTAATTCAAGTAAGAACAAAAATAGTTTAGACAAAATAATAATATAAAATAATTAAACAATTACATATTTAATTAATTACAATTTAATTGTTATCATCAAAATATATAAAAAAAAATTATACCTATCAAAGACGACGTGAATGTGATGTTGAGGATGCAAAATGACGATTTTGCTCCCACCGGGGTTATCTCTGGCTTTTGTGCAGATGTAGCAATCGTTTCTCAGGGTTATCTCTGAGATTGGGCTATTGTGGATGCTGAATGTCCTCAGGGTTATCTCTGATTTAACGCCCCCATATCTATACTCTCACGGTATCCAATATGGTGCTTACTACTAGTCAATGTATATAACGCATTCAAATCTATACGCCTATGATATCTGATTATATGCTTATATCTAATTGAGTGACTATACAAGTATAACCAGATGCAATTCCCTTAGATCCAAGATTCACAGTAACCCATAAAAGATAACAATTCTCAGGAGAACTATTGATGTGTTTGGATACCCTCATTTGGATGTATGAACTGTATCTGTGAATAGTATCTATTTATCCAAAATTCAGAGTATCAGTAATAACATGAAAAGTCCATATTACCAATACCCTCACTCAGATGTATAGTCTATATCATACGAATTACATTATCGTATCGATAGTAGCTATCTATCCGAAATCCAAAGTATCAACGACAACTTGAACAGTCCATGTTGTCAATACACTCAATCAGATAAATAGTTCCCAAGGATCTGAAACTAGATTGGAAATTCTAATTACATCTATCTATGTACAGAAAACATAGTTGCGAAAATAAAAAATGTTATATATATTTATCACTAAGGTTCGATTACATGATTCTTCATACAAAATTCTTTATTACAAAGTATTACATTCAACTAGACAGTAATATAAATTAATCTAAGTAGGGACGCTTCCCTTTATTAACTCCAGAAGTGCCAGGGTTACCATCTAATACTATAAAAGGAATAATTTACTAGGGTCAGCTATGACATGCTCAGTAGGTTTTATATTTATAACAATATATGATTTGAAGAAATATAACAGTTTAAACTCAACTGATTATTGCTACCATTTCTGGAATTTCTATTTCAACCATTTCTGGACTTTTTATTTTTGTCAGTCACACATACTTATAAATTTGGTTTAGATATGAGATAGGGGATTAACCTATTCAACATCCTAGGAGTATGCATCTCATCCTACTAGTGCTCACATGCACTAAACGTCAATATTTAATTGACCCAACATCAATTCCTTTTTGGGATACACAACTTCAATATAGGATGTCTTACCAAAATAATTTGGTTTGACACAATAGTTTATACTCAATAATATCATATGAATAAACAAATCATTTTTGAGTTATACTGAAGCTATAACAATAACTTTACAACAATTGGCAATTCAAATTTAGGCTTAGTATAACATATCAACAACAATTCAAGTTAGAAATCTTGTTCAACGAATAAGTAGGGTTTAAAAAATTTATGTAACTAATAATTTGGGTTTAGTAAACTTGTCTGAGGGAAGATCAGTCAAGCAATGATACTCGATTTGTTAATAAACACCTAAGATGTTCATTCATATAAATCTAATAAATTAGTATTGATAACAATACTCAAATATATAAACTACATATGTTCGGGTTAAATTTGATATGGTTTCAGTGTCCAAAGACTTTACCGTGTACTTAATAAGTTCATAACTCGATTAAACTTTATTTATAAGCTTTATTATATTTTTAGATAATTTAAATATCCTTTATAATAATTTTGGAAGCTTATAATAATTTTTAAGCATTTATTTATCCCATAAATAATTTTTAAATCATTTATTTCTATTTCTAAATAATTTAATATTTACTTAGAATATTATAAAAACATTGTTTACTATTTTTAAATAATTTATAATCATTTATTATGTTTTTTAAATCATTAATATTATCTTTAAAGAATTATTTATAAATAATTATTCTAATTGCTTTATTATTAACATAATTATTAATAATATCCAAATAAAATAAAATATTTATTGAATTTATGTAAAAATATTAAAAGTTAAATATTTTAACTTAAAATAATTTTTAAAACTCTTTTTATAATTATTTATTAATTATTTCTAATTTTATTAAATTTATTAATTAGAAAATATTTTCTGTCTGTCGCTAAAGCCCTATAGTGATAGGAAGTGTCGCTATAGGTGTTCTTGAGTTTCTAGGAATCAGTTGGTCATGGCCTAGGGACCACTTTGACCTTGATCTAATTTGCTACTTTTGATGATTCTGAGTTTGTATAAGTATGGATGTTATAGTACTTATACAGTAGTACAATATCAGACCAATATCTCGCTTTAACCTATATATAACAAGAAGTTATAGAGGCTCAAAGTCACTATCAGAGTTGTTCTTGAGTTTCGGGGTAACCCAGAACAGTGGTCATGGTCAGTCAACAGTTTTGTAGCTTCTATATCTTTCAATCCGTGTTATAGATTTGTGTTTAGATTGTTGTAATAAGTAGCCTATATGTCAAGGTACATATATATAACACTAATTTGGACAAAGCATTATTCTAAAGTGTCAATCTATGATGGTCAAAGTATTGCCAAAGGTTGTTCTTCCTGTTCATCAGTTTTCTAGGTAGCCCATAATACTTAGTCATGCTCGGTCAACGACTTCTGACCATTAATTCATGTAATACTATGAACTGCTTAAGCAATTGAGTGTCATAGATATGTAGTAAGCATGTCAAGGTATTAATTCATTGCAATAAATCATTATAACATCAAACAGAAAGCGATTAAAAGGTTGGTCAAAGTAGCCGGTTCAACTTGTTCTTGAGTTTTCTGGGTAACCCAGAAAACAGATCTTCGTGATCGGTCAACCACTTTTGACCACCTATATTTTGAAATATATGGTTCAAATGAACCTGTTTTTCTCTTCCAGATTAAAGACCTCGTGTCATACTACAACTGTGACACCCCTAAAATAGGTATACATCACCTATTTTGAGTCGCTAAATACATGGTACAAAATTCAAATACAACTTAATTGTACAACAGTCGTGTAAAATACGACTAAACATATACTGTGAGTTTTAATACAAATATTGTCAGATAGACAATAATATACAAACTCAATGGGGTCCTCATTACATTTATTATCATACTATTACATAGAATAGTGAGAACCACTAATGTTATCATCTGGTCCATCACTCCGTTCCCCGACTCGTCCCAACTATATTCTCATTTCCTGAAGAGAACAGTGAAAGAAAGGGTGAGCTCAACTAGCCCAGTAAGAAATATTATGACCAAGATAATGCAGAATAAATTATCATTAGCCTTAAACAGTGTTAAACTGATACAATATAACAAACATCAAGTTTAACTGCAGCGGAACAAGCAACCCATTAGAATAATCAAGTAGAGAATAAAATGTACTATCTTCTATGATTTAAAAGGTTTTTCATGACTTTTATCGCTGGGACTCAGCTTAAAAAAATAATCCACATCATCGAATCACCCCTGCACTACGGCCAAGGATATTTTTTAGTATCACGACCATAATTATCCATGTACTACGGGCCAAGAATATTTGTGTATTCATTAATGGTCATGCTCATGCCAACCACTGTCCATCAATGCACTAAGGCCAATGAGGACTTTTACCACATCATTTGTAACATTACGGTCATGATTATACCGAATAATCCCTGGTCATAATCATATTAAATCCATCTATGCACTACAGGCCACAGATGACTTTCAACAGAATATAAACATGAGGATGATGACAATGATATAAGAATTCAATAAAACAAGTTCAAGAATTAATTTATCTAGGGACCAACAACGTCCAAATTGTCAACATGATACTGCTTTGTAGAGTAAAATTCAAGAATGCTCAGAAGAATATTTTCATGAAAAGATACTGGATGAAGCGCAAATATCAAAGATATTTCACTAATTTGATGGAGTATAAAAGCCAAAACTTTAACCAACTGAGTACAATAATGAATGGAATAACAAAAGAAATCACCAGGCATGCGATAGACCGCACAGACAGGTTATTCCAACAGAATAATAAATAACGGAACCAGGTCATGCGTAAACGCACCGACATGATATTCTGACAGAATAATAGATAATGGAACCAGGTCCGGCGTAAACGCATAGACAGAATATTCCGACAAAATAATAGATAATGGAACCAGGTCTGGCGTAAACGCACATACATGATATTCTAACAAAATAATAAATAATGGAACCAGGTCCAGCGTAAAACGCATAGACAGGATATTCCAACAGAATAATAAAGAATGGAATAACACAAGAATTTCACCAAGTATAGGGTAGCCCACGTATACAGGTTATTCCAACAGAATAATAAATAATGGAATAACAGAAGTTCTCTTCGTGAATACAAAAAAAAAATAACCCTTACCGTAAAAGAAACTTGATATCAGAGTAGTGAAGTAGCAGAATACTTTTCTTCTTTCTCTCTATAGTTTCTCTCTCTAGAGTTTCAGTAAATTCGTAAGAAATAATGAAAGAATGAGCTTCTATTTATAGAAAAATAGACTGCATAGTAACTAACTCATGAACGGTCTAGATTGATTTACTTTAATCTGACGGTCCTTATTTAAAGTAAAATCTTTTAAATAAAATATAATATATTCTATTTATAATCTAATAAAACGAATAACTTTATAAAAGATTTTACTATGCAAACACTATGTAGGCACTATGCAAATACTATGCATAATAAAATATAATATATTCTAATTATTATCTAATAAAACAGATAACTTTGTAAAAGTATTCTGTTTTATATAAAAATATTTTACTATTAGCCTAATAAAACGAATAACTTTATAAAAGTATTCTGTTTTATATAAAAAGCTTTTCTGTTTTATTACATTAATAATACCAATAAAACAAAACTGAGTGACTTATCACGTAAGCATCAATAATCAATACCGTGTGCTACTATGCAACCATGCGTATTACTGTACTTTTACTACCGAGTAGTTCAACAGTATTAATGGTAAAACTTCCGCGGTTATTTTTATAAAGTATTTTTGTCGTTTTCTCAATTGGACAATAATTTCGTTGTAGGGTCCACCAATGGTTGTGTCATCGTACGAATATTCCCTGTTAAAATGAATATTCCCCGACCAATCGAATATTATATAGCAACTTGCGTACTTTGTAAAATTTATAAATATTTCCTACAACTATAACATTATATAAACTTCACTCCATAATATTCAAAAATGATATTTATAGAAAATTCATCTTTATTTATAAAAATTGGGGTCTTACAACCTCCCCTTCTTATGAAATTTCACCCTCGAAATTAGGGTGCGTACCTGGTATATCGAATAGGTAAGGATACCTTGACTTCATTTCAGATTCTAACTCCCAGATCATTTCCTCAACATCGTGGTTTCTCCATAAAACTTTGACTTGAGGTATAACCTTAGAGCGTAGAATATGTTCCTTCTTATCCAAGATTTGAACAGGAACCTCTTCATACGTTAAATCTTTCGCTATTTTGTCCGATTCTAACTCAATAATGTGGTTCGAGTCTTCCACATATTTACGTAACATGGATATATGAAAAACATTATGACCACGAGACATACTTTGCGGTAAAGCGAGTCTATAGGCCACAGTTCCTACTCGATCGAGGATTAAAAATGGGTCAATGAATCGAGGATTGAGCTTTCCTCTCTTTCCAGATCTCGTAACTCCTTTCCACGGAGCAACTCGTAACAACACATGATCTCCTATATCAAATTCCACGTCCTTTCGATGAAAGATCAACATAACTCCTTTGTCGATCTTGTGATGTTTTTATACGTTGTCGGATCGTTTAAATCTTTTCCGTAGTCATACGTACCAACTCCGGTCCCAACAACGTTGCTTCACCCACCCCATCCTAGCATACTGGAGAACGACACTTTGTTCCATACAACGCCTCGAATGGAGCTATGCCAATACTTTCTTGATAACTATTGTTGTAGGAAAACTCCACCAATGGTAAGAACTTATCCCAACTTCCCTTGAAGTCAAGAACACAGAGTCTTAATAAATCTTCGAGAGTTTGAATAGTCCTCATTGATTGTTCGTCCGTCTGGGGATGATATGCCGAACTAAATCGTAAATCTGTGCCCATAGCTTTTTGCAAACTAACCCAAAATCGTGAAGTGAATCTTTTGTCTCGATCAAAAACTATGGATACTGGCATATAATGCAGTCTTACAATCTCATTTATGTACATACGAGCAAGACGTTCAAGTGTATAAGTTTCTCGTATTGGTAAGAAATGAGCAGACTTGGTCAATCTATCAACAATGACCCAAATTGCATCAATGCCTTGAGAAACCTTGGGAAGACCAGTAACGAAATCCATGGTAATGTGCTCCTACTTCCATTCTGGAATTTCAAGTGGTTGCAATGGACCCTTTGGTACTTGATGCTCCGCTTTGACTCGTTGACAAGTTAGACACCTAGAGATAAACAACGCTATCTCTCTCTTCATATTGATCCACCAAAATGTATGACGAAGATCACGATACATTTTAGTACTCCCAGGATGGATTGCAAACGATGTGTTGTGCGCCTCCATCATGATTTTATACTTTAAATCAGGGTCGTTAGGAACACAAAGTCTGCAGTTGACTCGAAGTATTCATTCTTCATCGATTCTTGCTTCCGACATAGCACCTTCTTGCACTTTCTTCCTTATACGCATCAGCTCCAGGTCTGTAGCTTGAGCAGCTTTAACTTTATCAATTAAAGTCGGTTCTACTCATATATTCGCCATCATCACATGGGTCCCTGGAGTCTTTAACTCTATCTCCATCCTTTGCAAGTCACACAAAATGGGCCTTTGCGTTGACAATATCGCACTCGTAGTTGCATATGATCTTCTACTCAATGCATTAGCTACCACGTTCGCTTTTCCTGGATGGTATTGGATGGTATGATCATAATCTTTCAACAGTTCCAGCCAACGTCGTTGTCGCATGTTGAGTTCCTTTTGAGTGAAGAAATATTTGAGGCTTTTATGATCTGTAATGATCTCCACTTTCTCCCCATACAAGTAATGCCTCCAAATTTTAAGTGCGAAGACAACAGCTGCCAACTCTAGATCATGAGTAGGATAATTCCTCTCATATTCTTTGAGTTGTCTTGAGGCATCGGTTATGACTTTCTCACGTTGCATGGAAACACATCCCAACCCTTTGCCCGAAGCATTACTGTAGATGACAAATCCCTCCGAGCCAGATGGTATTGTCAGAACAGGTGCTGAAATGAGTCTCCTCTTGAGTTCTTAAAAACTCTTCTCACATTCTTCGCTCCAACAGAACTTTGTATCTTTCCGAGTCAGCTGAGTTAATGGAGTAGCGATTCGAGAAAGTCCTTCCACGAATCTTCGATAATAACCAGCTAAACCGAGAAAGCTACATACTTCGGTCACTGATTTAGGTTGCTCCCAGCTTTGAATTGCTTCAATCTTTGCAGGGTCAATAGATATTCCATGACTTGATACTACGTGCCTAAGGAATGCTACTTCCTCAAGCCAGAACTTGTATTTCTTCAACTTGGCATAAAGCTTGTATTCACGAAGCTTTTGGAGTGTCAGCGTTAAGTGTTGCTCATGATCTTCACGGCTTTTGGAATAAATAAGGATGTCATCAATAAAGACGACCACAAAGTGATCCAAATATTCCTTGAATACTCGGTTCATCATATCCATGAAGGCAGCAGGAGCATTAGTCAATCCAAAAGACATGACTAAGAATTTATAATTCCCGTACCAAGTTCTGAAGGCAGTCTTTAGAATATCCTCAGTTCTAACCTTCAGTTGATGATATCCAGAACGAAGATTGATTTTTGAAAAGAATTGTGCACCTTGCAATTGGTCAAACAGGTCATCAATACGTGGCAATGGGTACCTATTTTTGATGGTGACATGATTCAACTCCCGATAATCAATACAAAGTTACATACTCCCATCTTTCTTCCTCACGAATAGAACATGAGCACCCCAACGAGAAGTACTAGGATGAATAAAGCCAATGTCTAACAATTTCTGTAGTTGGGTCTTTGACTCCTAAAGTTCAATAGGAGACATTCGATATGGGGCTTTGGAAATAGGTTTTTACCGGGTTCAAGGTCGATATAAAATTCAATTTCACGCTATGGGGGTAGGCCAGGAAGTTCTTCAGGGAATACGTCAGGAAATTCATTAACAATAGAAATATCATTCAAAACTGAAGTATTTTTGTTTAGATCCGTGACATGAGCTAAGAAAGCTTGATATCCATTTTTCAATAAACGAATAGCTTTATGGCTTGAGATGACAGTGATTGATTTTAATGGTTTGGTTGTTTGAATTCGCATAATAGGTTGATTAGGAATATGATAGCCAACAACCTTACGAAAATAATCAATTTTTGCATGATGAGTAGTTAACCAATCAATCCCTCGAATTACATCAAATGCATGTATTTTCAATGAAATAAGATCGACAGGTAATTTGAAGGTACCGATTTGAACCAAACAAGACTTATAAATATTGGATGTAATGAAGGTTTCTCCCAACAGAGTTTTCACAGATAAGTCAAAATCTAATTTCTCCGGAGTCAAATTTAATCGTTGAGCGCAAATAGGAGAAATAAAAGAATGGGTAGAACCAGTATCAAATAAGGTATAGACTTCGCTAGAGTTTATGATAAGCTTACCCATGATGATCTCGTTAGGGTTCCTTGCTTTCTGGGAGGTCACAACAAATGCTCTCCCTTGCACTACCGATTTTGACTTTTCTGGGACGTCCTTTGGTGCCTCCATCCTAGCTAAACTTGTCTTCGGTGAAAGACAAAATCGGGCTAGGTGACCTTCTCTTCCACAATTATAACATGCTTTGGATGGCATTGCGCAGTTTGGACTGATGTGTCCCTCCTCTCCGTATTTAAAGCATATGATCGGTGGTCTTTCTCCTTCCTTAACCATGGGTGCTGGTGCTGACGTCTTTTCATCATTGTTGAATCTCCTCTTCTTGAAATGTCCATTCTTATTATTTTGGCCATGATTACCACCAAAGTGGTTACAATTTCTGGCCTGTTGATTCCCTCCACGCTTGTTGTCACCGCTTCGATGACGGCTTTCACTGGTATTATCATTTTGCCTGTTGCTCTCTTTTGGTTGCGTTGACTTGTTATCGCGCTCCACTAACTGAGCCCTATTTACAACATCTGACTACAAACACAGTTTATGAGAAATAAGATGTTGACGTATCTCCAGGTTCAAACCTCTTAAAAAACATCCGCGTCATTCTTTCTTCGTTATCCACTAAGTGGGACGCAAACTGAGACAGCTCGACAAACTTAGCTTCGTACTGCGACACGGTCATATTATTCTGTGCCAACTTGATGAACTCTACCTTCTTCATGTGACGAATACTTTCGGAAAAAGTACTTGTCATTGAACAGTTCTTGGAACTTCTCCCAAGACATCTTCAGTGCAGCAGGTTGAGTACGCTTTACCGATTCCCACCAGTAATCTACCTCTCCTCGCAACATAAAGGTGGCAAAGGGAACCTTTTACTCCTCGGCGCATCCCAAGACATCAAATATCTTGGTGATCTGCTTTATCCATGTTTTCACCTTAAGTGGTTTTGGTTCTCCAATAAACTCCGGTGGTCCCAGCTCCTTGAACTGTTTAGCGGTGACCGTCCGAGAGTTTTCAGTGTTTCCATCTATATTTTGGACAGGAGCCGCTCTCTCCTGCTGTTGCATGAATTGCATAAAGCCTCCGAACATTTCATCATTCATCATTTGGTGAGTGTTGTTGTTTGCATGAGGATTATCGCCTTCCTGATGCACATTATCCTGATTATTGATATGTGGTGAATCAACGGTCGCCTGTGCTCCATTGCTATTCTCAACATTCTCGGATGTCATTTTCAAATACTGCCACAAAACAAGGGTTAAATAACATATCACATATTATCTCTATACTTTGACCGACCAATTAAATACCAAATAAACTTAGGTAGGTCATACTGGCGAAGGAATTCATCGTCTCTCCCCTCCTAGTTCTAGTCTCACATCTTAGCCAGGGATCATATCCCTAAACTCTGATACCAACTATGACGGTCCCAAAATAGGTATACATCACCTATTCTGAGTCGCCAAATACATGGTACAAAATTTAAATACAACTTAATTATACAACAGTCGTGTAAAATATGACTAAACATATATTGTGAGTTTTAATACAAATATTGTCAGATAGACAATATACAAACTCAATGGGGTCCTCATTACATTTATTATCACACTATTACATAGAATAGTGAGGACTACTAATGCTATCATCTGGTCCATCACTCCGTTCCCCGACTCGTCCCAACTATATTCTCATTTCCTGAAGAGAACAGTGAAAGAAAGGGTGAGCTCAACTAGCCCAGTAAGAAATATTATGACTAAGATAATGCAGAATAAATTATCATTAGCCTTAAACAGTGTTAGACTGATACAATATAACAAACATCAAGTTTAACTGCAGCGGAACAAGCAACCCATTAGAATAGTCAAGTAGAGAATAAAATCTACTATCTTCTATGATTTAAAAGGTTTTTCATGACTTTTATCGCCGGGACTCAGCTTAAAAAAGTAATCCACATCATCGAATCACCCCTACACTACAGCTAAGGATATTTTTTAGTATCACGACCACAATTATCCATGCACTACGGGCTAAGAATATTTGTGTATTCATTAATGGTCATGATCATGCCAACCACTGTCCATCAATGTACTATGGCCAATGAGGACTTTTACCACATCATTTGTAACATTACGGTCATGATTATACCGAATAATCCCTGGTCATAATCATACTAAATCCATCTATGCACTACAGGCCACAGATGACTTTCAACAGAATATAAACATGAGGATGATGACAATGATATAAGAATTCAATAAAACAAGTTCAAGAATTAATTTATCCAGGAACCAATAACGTCCAAATTGTCAACATGATACTGCTTTGTAGAGTAAAATTCAAGAATGCTCAGAAGAATATTTTCATGAAAAGATACTGGATGAAGCGCAAATATCAAAGATATTCCACTAATTTCATAGAGTATAAAAGCCAAAACTTTAACAAACTGAGTACAATAAAGAATGGAATAACAAAAGAAATCACCAGGCATGCGATAGATTGCACAGTCAGGTTATTCCAACAAAAAAATAAATAACGGAACCAGGTCATGCGTAAACGCATCGACAGGATATTCTGACAGAATAATAGATAATGGTACCAGGTCCGGCGTAAACGCACAGACAGGATATTCCGACAGAATAATAGATAATGGAACCAGGTCCGGCATAAACGCACAGACAATATATTCCTACAGAATAATAAATAATGGAACCAGGTCCGGCGTAAAACGCACAGACAGGATATTCCAACAGAATAATAAAGAATGGAATAACAGAAGAATTTTACCAAGAATAGGGTAGCCCGTGTATACAAGTTATTCCAACAGAATAATAAATAATGAAATAACAGAAGTTCTCTTCATGAATACAAAAAAAATAATAACCCTTACCATAAAAGAAACTTGATATCGGAGTAGTGAAGTAGCAGAATACATTTCTTCTTTCTCTCTATAGTTTCTCTCTTTAGAGTTTCAGTGAATTCGTAAGAAATAATGAAGGAATGAGCTTCTATTTATAGAAAATAGACTGCATAGTAACTAACTCATGAACGGTCTAGATTGATTTACTTTAATCTGATGGTCTATATTTAAAGCAAAATCTTTTAAATAAAATATAATATATTCTATTTATAATCTAATAAAACGAATAACTTTATAAAAGATTTTACTATACAAACACTATGCAAACACTATGCATAATAAAATATAATATATTCTAATTATTGTCTAATAAAACAGATAACTTTATAAAAGTATTATGTTTTATATAAAAAGATTTTACTATTAGCCTAATAAAACGAATAACTTTATAAAAGTTTTCTGTTTTATATAAAAAGCTTTTTTGTTTTATTACATTAATAATACCAATAAAACAAAACTGAGTGTCTTATCACGTAAGCATCTATTATCAATACCATGTGCTACTATGCAACCATGCGTATTACTGTACTTTTACTACCGAGTAGTTCAACAGTATTAATGGTAAAACTTCCGCCGTTATTTTCATAAAGTATTTTTGTCGTTTTTTCAATTTGATAATAATTCTGTTGTAGGGTCCACCAATGATTGTGTCGTCGTACGAATATTCCATGTTAAAATGAATATTCCCCGACCAATCGAATATTATATAGCAACTTGCGTACTTTATAAAATTTATAAATAATACCCACAACTATAACATTATATCAATTTCACTCCAAAATATTCAAAAATAATATTTATAGAAAATTCATCTTTATTTATAAAAGTTGGGATCTTACAACAACTAACATACAACTAACAGACCTAGCTATTAACATACACGGATCTACAAGCTCTGACATTCGACTGTCAGACCTATTTTTCCAAAATTCCAAAATTTCTTAAAACACTATTTTGATGCATCTAGATGATATGAAAATATGTTCTATCAACTTAGCATACTTTCTAACATGTTATTACATATATCTAAACATCTAAACAACAATTTGAATAAAGCATCAAAAATTTAGCTACAAATTAGGGTTTGCACCTTTCTTACTTGATTTTGATTTATGGCTACTGAATCTGTTGTTGCTATCACCAGGCTTGTTTTGGTATGTTTATAAGAGTGTATAGGCTTAGAGAATTCATGGGTTGGCCAGAGGATGTGTTGCTATTTATTGACTTAAGCAACTTAGGGTTTTTAGTCATTTTTACCTACTTTGCCTCCACAAAGATCTGTTGCTAAGTTACTTGTGTTGCTTGGGGAAGGTTGCTAGACCAGGTGCACTCTTGGGACTTGGTTTGGTGACTCCTAACCTACTTGTGAGCTAGTTTGATTAGATTAGTACCTTAATTTTGCCCTAATCCTCGTTAGTCTTGATTAGGATTTTGGTTTTTATGATTAGGGTTGCTTAATGATGTTTATTAGTACCTAATTGAATTTTAACAATCATGATTAGGTGTTAGAATAACCTAATTAAGGTTTACTCTAGCTTAGTAGGGTTAGGGTTTATAATTCAGGGTTAGGGTTTATAATCTAAGGTTAGGTTTTGTAAGCTAGGGTTTCTTACTTAGATTTTCCACAAATCCTAACAAGCACGACAAAGCGTTTTTTCAGTGTAAGCATGACAAAGTAGCCTGTAAAAACAAATATACCGAAAAAGTCCATTTTCGAAAGAAAAATTTTAAGCACGACGTGTCAAGCACGTCAATTTTCAGACAAAAATTTATTTAACCTAATTTGTTAAACATTGTATATATAACATAAAACACTTTCAGAATGGAGAAATTTTATTAATATAACTTTATTTACATATCCTAGTCTTATTAGGGTTTTGGGGTTTCACATTCACTCCCACTGATAAGAATTGTGTCCTCGAAATTACAATACAAGTTATGTAAATAGTTGGGGATAGTTCTCTCGCATTTTATCTTCGTGCTCCCATGTAGCCTCTTCAACGTTCTGATTTCTCCATATCACTTTGACCGATGCTATCACTTTATCCTTAGGACTTACTCTTTACGATCGACGATCTGTACATGTTCTTCTGCATAAGAAAGGTCTTCTTCGATTTGGATTGGCTCATAATTTATAACGTGTTTGTAATCAGGTTTGTATGGTTGTAATACGGACACACGAAACACATTATGAATGTGGTTTAACTCAGGAGGTAGTGCTATTTCATAAGCAACTTCACCTATCCTCCTCAAAATTTAAAAAGGTCCAATGAATCTAGGACTCAATTTTTCTTTCTTGCCAAATTGTATTTTGCTCTTCCAAGGGGACACTTTCAAGAATACGTGGCTTCCTACGCTAAAGTTTCATTGTTGACGATGTGGATCAGCGTATTTCCTCTGTCGATCTTTAGATGCTTGTAGTCGTTCACGTATAATTCTGATGGTTTCAGTAGTTTGTTTGATTATCTCAGGTCCTAGCATTTGTCTTTCCCCAACCTCATCCCAACACAAAGGTGTTCTACATTTCCTCCCATATAAGGCTTCATAAGGTGGCATACCTATACTAGCATGATAACTGTTGTTGTAGGCAAATTCTACCAAAGGTAATTGATCTTCCCAACTTCCTTTGAAGTCAATTATACAGGTTCTCAACATATCCTCTAATGTTTGAATGGTTCTCTCACTTTTCCCATTAGTTTGAGGGTGATAAGCTGTACTCAATCTTAGTTGTGTTCCTAAGTGTTTTTGAAGGCTCTTCCTAAAATTTGAGGTAAAGCGTGGATCTCGATCTTACACTATAGAAACTGGTACTCGATGCCTAGAGATGATTTCATTAATGTATAGCTTGGCAAGTTGGTCTAAGTTATAAGTAACTTTAATAGGTAGGAAGTTAGCTGATTTGGTTTGATGGTCAACTATTACCCAAATGACATTGTGGCCCTTCTGTGTAGCTGGAAGGCCTACCACGAAGTTCATAGTTATATGTTCTCACTTCCACTCAGGAATTAGTAAGGGTTGAAGTAAACCACTCAGCTTTTGATGTTTAGCCTTAACCCTTGGACACGTGAGACATTTACTTACCCATTCAGCTATTTCTCTTTTCATATTCGACCACCAAAAGTGTCGACTTAAGTCCTAGTACATTTTAGTACTGCCAGGATGTATTGTAAATTTATAATTATGAGCTTCGTTTAAGATTTCGTCTTTTAAGACTTTATTTAACGAAACCCAAATTCTATCTTTATATCTTATTATTCCATCCTTACCTATTTTGAATTTGTTATTCTTAATATGAGTTATATTAGACTTACATTTTTTACATTCTTCATCAATCTCCTCCATCTCTTTGATTCTATCAAGTAGAGACGAAACTCCCTCCAGAATAAATAACTTTTTGGGTAGAGGTAGTTGGACATCCCACCTCAATTTTTAGTTTTTCAAAATCTTTTATTAACCTATCATTGGTGGTTATTGCGTTCACCTTTTCTTGAATCTTTCTACTTAATGCATCAGCTACGACACTGGCTTTACCGGGATGATATAAGATTTCACAATCAAAATCTTTTATCACTTTTAACCATCCCCTCTGCCTTAAGTTTAACTCTTTTTGTGTGAAAATATATTTCAGACTTTTGTAATCTGTATATATCTCGTACTTCTCCTCGTACAAGTAATGCTTCTAAATTTTTAGGGCAAAAACTACCGCGGCTAACTCTAGGTCATGAATAGGATACATCTTCTCATAATATTTGAGTTGTCGTGATGCATAAGCAATCACTTTCCCATGTTCCATCAACACACATCCTAAACCTCCGTGTGATGCATCACTAAAAACTACAGGGCCTCCTGTATCATCTGGTAAGGACAACACTGGAGCCATGCTCAGTCACTTCTTCAACTCTTAGAAGCCCTCTTCACATTTATCTGTCCAGGCGTACTTCACTGTCTTTCGAGTCAAATTAGTTAGTGGGGTTGCTATTTTTGAAAAATCTTTTATGAATCGTCGAAAATAACCCGCTAAATCAAGAAAACTTCTTACTTCTATTGGAGTTGTTGGTTGTTCTCAATTCATAACCGTTTTGATCTTTGTTGGATCTACTGATATTCCATTTTTGTTAATTACATGACCTAAAATTGAACTCCATTTAACCAGAATTTACACTTGGAAAACTTTGTATAAAGTTGTTCCTTTCGTAATATCTCCAAAACGACTCTCAAGTGTTCAGCGTGCTATTCCCGCGTTTTCGAGTATACCAGAATATTGTCGATAAACACTACAACAAATTTATCTAAGCATGGTTTAAACACTCAATTCATCAAGTTCATAAATGTTACTGGTGCATTTATCAACTCAAAAGACATTACAAGAAACTCATAATGTCCATATCGTGTCCTAAACACTGTCTTCGGCTAGTCTTCCTTTCTTACCTTTAGCTGATGATAACCTGTCCTAAGGTCAATTTTTGAAAAGTGTTCAGCCCCCTTTAATTGGTCAAATAAATCATCAGTTCTTCGTAAAGGATATTTATTCTTAATGGTTAATTTATTTAATTCTCTATAGTCTATACATAACCTCATGGTTCCATCCTTCTTCTTTACAAACAATACTGGTGCTCCCCAAGGTGAAACACTAGGTTGTATATAGTTTTTATCTTAGAGTTCCTGTAGTTGTACTAGTAACTCTTTCAGTTCTATAGGTGCCATTATATATGGTGCCTTAGAAACTGATGTCGTTCCCGGTGCAAGATTAATGACAATCTCGATTTCCCTATCTGGAGGTAAACCTGATAAGTCATTTGGAAACACATCGGGAAAATCCTTAACTCTAGGTATTTGATCTAGTTTTACTCCTTCCTGTCGAGTATCAATTATATAGGCCAAATATCCTAAACAACCTTTTTCTAAGTAACCTTTTTGCTTGTGTTATGGTCAGACATCGAGATTGCTTAAGTGAACAACCTCCATTGAACACTACCTTTGTAAGACCCCAACTTATTAATGAATAAAATTAAATTTTCTCTAAATATTATTGTGAATAATAAGGGGTTAATTTGATATAATACTTTGGTTATGGGTGAAATGTGCAAATTTTGCAAAATAAGCAAGTGGTTATAAAATATTTATTTTTGGTCGGTGAATATTTGGTTGGTCGTGGAATATTCTTGCTGTCGGGGAATATTCGTACGACGACGCAGCCTTGTGTGGCCCCCATAACGGAAAGCGATTGGATGAAGAAAACGACAAGTATAAGTTGTTTATAAATAACGCGCGTAGTTGTTACCGTTAATACTGTTGGAATACCCGGTGGTTAAAATACAGTAGCACACGGTATTGCACCAATTATTGATTCTTACGTAAGAAGGCACTACTCAATAATTGTTACAGTAGTTATTATTCAATATTTTATTTTATTGATTCAATAATTGCTGCGTTGATATTTTATATTATTGTTGTTTCAATAATTGTTGCTGCACAGTATTTTCATTTATCAGATCAATAATTCATATTATTTGAATAATATTATTAGATAACATTATTGGTAATGTCTAGAAAGTTCTGTCTAAGGAGAGGTTTGGTCATCTAATTGCGCGCCAGTAAGGAGAAATCCTTATTGGAAAGCCCCCTCTTTCCTGGGAACGGCCTGGTTGTCATAAATGTGATTCTGTAATATTATTTGTGAATAATTAATTATTGATTCATATGATAAGGAAATATTTATTCTATGTGGATATAAATGAGGGATATATTTTTGTGGTTAAAAATGAAGGAGTTAATGTTGAGGTGTTTTATCAGTATTTTTATCGGAATGGAGGTATTAAAAAAAATCAAATCAGGGTTTTTGAGAAATATTGCGGGTGTTATATTTTTTAATCCGACCGTTGGATCGTGGTAATCTTTGGATATGTTATACATATATAAGTTGAGTATATGTCCACAAATTTTGAACCGTTAAAAATGAACGTATGATTTATTATGAATTTTACAAGATGACTGGTTCAGAAATTGTTGAATTTTCGGAGTTTATTATTTTGGTGGAAAATTCTAGAATTGGTGGGCCCCACTTGTGGTTGGTGAAGAAATGTGCTGAATTATATTTCAAATGTGGTGGGTGGGAATAGTAGCAGGTAAAGCCATCAGGTTGCAGGTCAAACCTACCAAAATTTTCCTATAAATAGAGGGCTAAGTTAGAATTGAAAATCACACCAGAAACAAGTTTTCTCTCTTTCTCTCTCTAGATTATTGAGTGTATTTTGTGAGTATTTAGATACTTTGAGAGTTTCTATTCATCAGAGCAAGTTTCTTTCAGCCTTATACCGGTATTCCGACCAGAAGTACTGATATTTTGAGGTAAGGGATATTATTTTCTTCTTAATGATATTATTTTCTTCAATATCATTATGCTGAAATATTGATATGAGTTTTTATCAAATTTGGAACTTTTTGTGTCGGGGGTTACTATTCACGTATACGGCACTATTCACGTATACGGCACTATTCACGAATACGGCACTATTCACCGAAAAATAAAATTTTCCCTTTTTGTCCAAGATGTCTATTATGGTTACTATCTTTGATTGTATCCATGTTTTGATCTTTATTTTTGAATTCTGCTTCACAATTGATTATTATGAAGTATTATTGATCTTGGATAAACTGTTATACGAATCCCTACTATTTGTCCTTCTGTCTCATTGGATTCGTTCTCTTTAAGATATTTTTCATCATCCTCAGTCTTAAATGATGATACAAATGAATATCTTTGGCCTGTAGTGCAAAGATGTATAATTACTTGATGAATATCTTTGGCCTGTAGTGCAAAGATGAACAGGTGTTGAGATGAACATGACCGACTGATGATACAAATGAATATCTTTGGCCTGTAGTGCAAAGATGAATATTTGGTTAAAGATGATTATTAATTGATGTTACAGGGATAAAATATTGATGATGGACTTTTAAATCTTAGAAGATAGTAGAATTCTTTCTCTACTTGACTCTTCTAATGGTTTGTTGTTTCCGCTGCAGTTGTTGATCTAAAACTTGTTGTCGATTATATTTTATCAGATTTTTCCCTGTTGAAGACTAACGATAATTTGTTGTATATTATCTTAGTCATAATATTCTTTACTGGGCTAGTTGAGCTCACCCTTTTCCTTTTTGTTCCATTTTTCTTCTCAGGAGGTGAGAACATAGCAGGATCTAGTCGGGGTATGGAGTAATGGTTCTAGAAAGATGTATTAGCAGTCCTCACTATTTCTGTAAAATAGTGTTTGAATAATTGTAATGAGGATTTATTTGAGTGTGGATATTGTCTAGAAGACAATATTTGTATTTAAACTCACAGTATGTGTTGTCGTATTTTGCACGACAATTGTATTATTGAAGTTGTAGTTTGCTTTCTGTACCATGTATTTGGCGACTCAGAATGGGTGTTGTATACCTATTCTGGGGGCGTCACAACCTTTGACTTCGATGTAGTAAAAAGGTTTATACATTTTTGATGACAATAAATCATCACGTTATGGTTAACTAACCAATCCATTCCTAAGATTACATCAAATTCTCCCAACTGAATTGGAATAAGATTTACCAGAAAATTGTGTCCCTTTATCTCCACACTACAGTTCCTATATATAGTTTTAGCCAGAATTTTTTCATTGTTTGCAATTTCTACACAGAACGATGTGTCTAAATTTTCACATGGTATATTCAGGTTTTTAGAAAAATTATTATACACAAAGGAACAAGGATCACCAAAATCAATAACACGTGCATTTAAAGTGTTAATAGGGATGATACCTATCACCACGTCCTGTTGAAGCAGTAACATCCCTCACCGACATATTAAATGTTCTCGCAGTTGGTCGATTCTGATCTCCAACTACAGCTATTGTTGAGTGATTATTATTATTATTCTCCGACACTCTATTTCCCTTTCCTCCTTGGTTCTTGGGTTTGGAACAGTTCCTTGCGAAATGTTCTGACGAACCACAGTTGAAGCATTTATTTTTATTAGGGAGAGGACACTGTGGAGAAAGGTGTCCCATTTGTCCACAATTGTAACATTTATTTATACTTTTAAAACATACTCCCTTATATTTTCTCCACATGTAGGACAAGGTTCCCTCTTATTAAATTTATTATTACTAGAGTTATTATTATTATTATTATTATTATTATTACCTACCTTTTTCCCGGGTTGTTAGAAAAAGTAGTATCTCATTTTCGTTTATTATTAAACTCACTTGAACTGGGTTTGGTCTTAGATTTCCCCTTCTCATTTTAATTCTTCTTTTCTTGATGAAATTTAATGAGATTCTCGTTTTTCACTCTTAGCTATGGAAGCTTTCTCGAGTATTTCAAAAAAAGTCTTTAATTGGAATATGGATAACTTACTTCGTATCTGAGGTTTCAAACCTTCCTGATACCTCAGAGTCTTTCTAAGTTCAGTATTGACTTGGTGAGGAGCAAACCTGGACAGTTCGTTAAACTTGGTCGTATACCGAGATACATTCAGGTCTCCTTGTTTTAATTCTAGGAATCGTACTTCCATACGATCCTTCAGAGATTGGGAGAAATAGTTTTCAAAGAACAATTCTTTAAATCTATCCCATGACACAATTCAGTTTTTACCTGACCCTTAGTTGATTCCCACCAGTAATTCGCCTCACCTTTCATGAAAAAGGTTCCAAAAGTTGTCTTTTGATTGTTATTGACATTGGTTACTAGGATTATTTTTTTTCTATTTCAATAATCCAGATTTATGCATCGACAGGTTCAGATGTACCTTTGAACTTGGGTGGACCAACTAATTTAAAATCTTTAAAAGAGTGCTTTGGGTTATAGGTCTATTCATAGCATCTAACATAAGTTCAACTAATTGTTGGGTAGGATTAACATCATTATCTATCTCTCGTTGGGGTCTTCTGGTTGGTAGCATGATTCTATATAAAACAAGAAAAATCCACATAAGAATTTGAATAACACAAACACATCTTTTATTCATATGTCACAAGATACATACAAAACACTAGTAGTTTACACATACTACTAACTATATTACAAACTTCAAATGCTATTTTATTCATACTATTATAGAGCATTTAGACTTCTATAATACCCTCTAGAATTCATTAACGTCATCGAAGGAATCCTGGATCATGTGGCATACCACATATCAATCTATCAGATAAGCAGTTTTCTTCTCCCCTACTGAATATCGGACTACTCGGCACTGCAAATCATTAAAGACACCTCGAGTACCCAGAGATGATTTGAGTAGCCTTGACTGTATTTTGTTTATGCCTATTTGTGCATGGTGCAGTTGTACTTTCAATCGATTATTGGTTCCCCTTTCATTCTCTAACATTCCCTCGGCTAAGTGTGCCCTAAACTTCATTTTATTATTCTCATATTTAGATGTCTTCATTAGTGATGCCATTGCTTCATCATGTTCATCAATTATCGTTAATTGTCCTGCCACTGGATCTTCCTCTTCTTCAGCATCTAGTAGTTGTGAATCATGAAGAAATTCTTCATCCTCTGCATCACTAACTATAAATAACTCAATTTTTGGTGGATTGCTTACTATCAGCATTTCCTCAACACTGGAGTTGGCCATCTTATAAAATAAAACTCCTTTATTACTGGTATAAAATTTTTCACAAACATAATATTTTTAATGTTATTTTTATGTGTACTTTAATATTTTTTTACTGATGCGAAGACTATATACTAAGATTTCCCTTTCTTATATATATAGCCATAACATCTCTAATACCATTAATTTTAACGCCCCCATATCTATACTCCCACGGTATCCGATATGGTGCTTACTACTAGTCAATGTATAAAACGCATTCAAATCTATATGCCCATGGTATCTTATTATATGCTTATCTAATTGAGTGACTATACAAGTATAACCAGATGCAATTCCCATAGATCTAAGATTCATAGTATCCCATAGCAGATAACAATTCTCAGGAGAACTATTGATGTGTTTGGATACCCTCATTTGGATGTATGAACTGTATCTGTGAATAGTATCTATCTATCCAAAATTCAGAGTATTAGTAATAACATGAACAGTCCATATTACCAATACCATCACTCAGATGTATAGTCTATATCATGCGAATTACATTATCGTATCGATAATACCTATCTATCTGAAATCTAGAGTATCAACAACAACATGAACAGTTCATGTTGTCAATACCCTCACTAAGATAAATAGTTTCCAAGGATCTCAAACTAGATTGAAAATTCTAATTACATCTATATATATAAAGAAAACACAGTAGCGAAAATAAAAGATGTTATATATATTTATCATTAAGGTTCGATTACATGATTCTTCATACAGAATTGTTTATTACAAAGTATTACTGTAACGCCCGAGAAAATCGAATCTTTATGTGAATTAAATGAATTTAATTGATTATTTGTATGAGTAAGATGTTTGAAAGTCTTTCTATGACCTAGAATGTGCAGATGTGGTAAGGATTCTGGTTAAGTGCTAAAATTAATTGTTTTGAATTTCCAAGATGAAAATAAAAGTTTTTTTGAGAAATTCCCGTAAAAATACTATTCATCCGTTTATGCTCGGGAATTATGTTTGAAATTACGAGAAACACATAATGATAGGATTCTAAGACGAGATGGAATATCCAATAATATTTCAGTTATGGCAAATGAAGTTTTTGCCTGCGGACTTAAAACCTAAGGGTTAGGAAAAGTGATTTCCGAGAATGAAATGTAATGCGTATAATGATTATGATTATTATACGTACGATATACGAGTATGATACTAGTTAGAATACGAGTATAGTATGAAGAATATTTCGACGTATAATACGAATATCACATGAACACTAAACGAAGAGAATACGTGCGTTATATGCGTAGTATATGATTTGTTCTTAATGGACTTTGAGTTATGGACTTTGCATAATCCAATTAGACTTGGAGTATGTCAAGCCCAAGGAGTATGAAAATCAAGCCCAAGTTAGGCCCAATAAGAATAAATGTTAAGGCCCAAACTAAGAAATCAAATCATGGATCGAACCGACGGGTCACCGGATGGTTAAAAACCCATGGGGCAACCCATGGGTGACCCAATGAGCAAGGTGGGCCGGCCACTTGGCCACCTAGTAAAGTGGTTACTTGGTGGCTAAATTGTTGTGGAGGTGGGAATAGTAATGAGGTCACCAATTGACCAAAAACCCTCCATTTGGTTTGCCTATATAAAGAAGCTTAGGTTGGTCATTTTATGGTTTACCAACTTTGTCCAACATATATTGAGAGAGAAAGAGCTAGAAACAAGTAATCAAGCTACCTTGAACCAAAACATAAGAGTTTTAGCAAAAACACGAAGAACAAAAAGGTAATATTTCGTAAACACTAGTCTTCAACCTTTTCGATTTATTTTTCATAGATAATCGTAGATTGGTGGAGCATATCTCTTTCGATGGGATAAGGATGGCCATTAACGATTAAAACATTGATAAGTCATGTTTAAGTAGAAATTTTAAGTGATTACGTAAGTTTAAACCGAAGAAAACCTTTGAACGTTAACTTGGTTGTTGATGGACAAATTGAAAACCATCATCGTTAGAGGATGTGCACATTGTTTGGTTAGGATGTAGATGATGAATCAATGGAGTAGTTCCATTTGATTTGGCGTATAGAACACGAGTTACAAAGTTATGTCGAATTTTATGAAAATAGACGTTAAAAGTCGAAAACATAGAAATCTCGGATTAGTAGTCAAAAGTTGCCGTGTAACTGGAAACTCTGGTTTTCAGTGGTATCACATGGGATAAGGTATTCAAGAGTTTTGGACTCAAGAATCGTCGAATTCTGACTTAGAACGAAGAAGAAAACGAGCTAAGAACGCTCACGAACGATAAACGAACGCTTAATAATGAACTAAAAGCTGAATTATGAGTTAATAGATTCGAAAATGTAAAATTATTGCATGAACACTTAGAGTATGTAATTTGTGAGCTAATGGCTTTTGAATGAGCCAATTCGGATGTAAAACGAATAAGTTACGAGCCCAGGAAGTTCGTAGAAAAAACAAAACTGTCATAACCAACTAAGACTCAAGGGAGGCGCCGCAGCGCCAACCCCAGTTGTAAATGACGCGCTGCAGCACCGGTAAAGGGGCATTAGCTACTGGAAAGTGGCACCGCAACACCACTATTGTCTAAAGATCTCACGCTGCAGGGTCGAGATCGGACCTTAGCCACTGTTAACGCGTGCCGCAGTGCCAGTGGTATGCTAGTGTCTGGCGCGCGCAGCGCCGGCAGTAAGATTTTGATAGACAGGTTAGGTTTTGTAATCCTAATTGATTGGAAACAAATAGTATAACATGTATATACTTAATATACATGGTAAAGATCAATCTTAAATAGCTTATATAGTGATAACGTTAGAAATTTAGTATGGTTTAATAGTGATTAAGTGAATAACGCAGAGGGTAAGTAAGTAAACTATGAACGGTGTTTGATAAGTATACTTGATCGATGATGAGCGAGTCTCAGTTAATAACGTAAGAACATAAACAAGCCGTAATGAAGGATAATAAGTCAAATTGACATTTATTAATGAAATAAATTCAAGTAGGACATAGAAGAGAAAGAAGTTGGTTAAAACAATGCAGTTAGATTGTTTAGTAACTAATCTCAGTGTGCTATATAAATATATCAAGTAGATACTGTAACGAGTAAGAATGGTTTAATATTATATTCGAAGAAGCTTGAAGGCAAGTTTTCTTAACGCTTGTCTAACCTTCGTGTTAGCCAAGTTTTCTATGATTCATATTCTGAGATGCATGCATTATTTTACGAAAGGGTCGATACCAGTTTTAACTCAGCTAGACTATTCTTAAGAGTTAGATTGATTTGTTTGCAAATCTTTCGATATAGAACTATTAACGTTATCATATGCCAAGTATTTGGTACGGATTCAAAGGTAAGTTTGTATATGGACAAACAAATATATTTTCATCAATTATTCGATGGGCACGCGAGGTTGCCAAAACTTAAATGTAAATACGTTTAACGGATGAGTGTTGATCAACATAGAGTACTATAGGCTAATCACCTAGAAATACTCGTAAGAAATATCGAATGTACGACCTTAATGCCGGGATGTCCTTTTCATGTATGAAAATGAAAAGAGTATGTTCATGGTCTTTCAACCGGTTAGAAATCCTAAAGCTATTATATATACTTTGGAATTGTTGTTTATAAATGAGAAGTGCTTGTTAATATTTCATAGTACTTCATAGCTATTTATTCAGTTATGGAAGATAAACATATAATTCTCGACGTGGTATTTATATTATCATTTGTTAGACTTGCTGAGCTAGTTATGCTCACTTCTTGCTTGAATTATATGATTGCAGCTAAGGCCGAAAGAATTGATGATCCCAATAGGGATAAAGGCAAAGCTAAGATGAATAAATAGATTATCCTATAATAGATTAGTATGTTTGTAAGAATCATATTATGAGAACAAATAATGTATCGGTTATAGAACCTAGGAAATGATTTATTATTATTATTGCAATAAGAAAGTAGTAATTATGTTCATTGTGTTGTTGTTTCAATGGAATGAATGTATGATTATGAGTAACGTGTTAGCACCATCTGTCGGGTTGGAAGATACTTGGATTTGGGGGGCTCAGTTTGGTATCAAAGCATTAGGTTAAAAAACTTAAAGGGGAAAAAAACCTTGGACTAGTAACCTCGTTAAGGAAGGAAAAG